>OX387647.1:11851647-13051647 GCA_947568875.1 Fissipunctia ypsillon
TGTTGGGGTCGGCTTCCAGTCTTACCGGATGCAGCCTCAGACTTTCCGGTGTCTGACAACCCTTAACAGCTGTCAAAGATCTACACATGACAGCCAATGTTAACTACGTATGCCTAAGTATTAAAATAATGGCTATTATCAAGATAATGACGTGCTTGTTACGAAGCTTGCGTGTGAGTATCTGGGTTGTGTAATTCAGTGTGATTAATGACCACCGCTATATGTGTTGATATAATTGCAGCAGAAAAAAGCTTAAAACAGCTTCTTTTTTTCAGCGAATCAGAATATAGAGCATTTGAAGTCTATTCTCATAAAAAAGGAAAACACTGTAACATTGTTTCATCAGTAAATATAACAAAATGTAATCTTTATTGTCCTTCACGTTTTTACATTTTAAGTAGGTACTTCGTTCAGTTTGTACATATGTATAATCGAATAAAACAAATAAACATCGTTCGATTGTCGACCAATAAACAAAATCTGTTTCATTCGCCCATCCGATGCTTGTCGATACGTCAGCTGCCTATTGTAATAATATCAAGTTGAATTTAACGGTGTGACACTGGCCTACAAATGGATATATGTAGAATTCTTTTGTTTAATTTTATACCTATAACAAGCGTAGTAGGTACCTGCCGTGAAAATTAAGTTGTCTGATATAAAGCTCATAGACACATAGAATTTTGTTCCATTTAGTGTCGCAATCTTGAAATCATCGATCGTCATCTAAAGTAATGTGTCACGGAACTTTATTTACAAAGTTTTTAGAAGAAAATTAAAACTATTCAGAAACTTCGGGATGTTTGTTTAGAATGTCGAAACACTTCATATAATTTTATTTAGTTAAAAGAAAAAAGGTAGGTTTATTCGCCATTAGCACTATTTAAATAATCTGATTTTAGGCACTTTTTCCGTTGACAGCGATGTGGAGGAATTTTTTGATGCTCTATATCTAATTCCTTACCCCCTTTTGATACATGAACATATATTATTATTATTATTTTAAGACTGGACTTGTGGGTGTACCTGCTACTGGTACACCTCTGCTGTTAGCTCACTATTAGCTTGTAAATTACATGTCGCAGACAATTAGCCTTTCAGTTAACAGCCTAGCCTCTTAAATAAACACTGCCGTTAAACTAGCGGCCTGAATGATATTCGATTATAGGTTAGTTTGGAACTGTGACCAACCACGCGCGAGCCGGTCGCAGTAACTAAGCCGGGGCACCCCGACCAAATGGGTTAGGTTAGGTTAGAGCTGTGAACAACAGCGCGTGAGCCGAGTGAGCGAAGCGAGCGGTGCCGCGGCAGCGGTCGGCGAGCGCTACTTTCAAAGGCTAGGCTGTACTGAACTAAACGGTAAACTAATTAAGCTAGTTGGCTGCGACATATAATCTTTATGAAAAAGTTAGATAAAGGGGACCTTTATGATTACTAGGTTTACAGGAGATTGTGAGTTATCTACGTAGTATCAATTTAACGAGTCCGTAACACCCTGCTATAAAATACAATAAAACAAAACTTTACGATGTAATATTATGTGCAAGGGTAAACATAACTAAGGCATATAGCAAAGCAAGGCAAGCCAAGTTATACATTTGTTGTGAAACGTTTAGCCAACAATCACTGAGGCGAAGATTCTGCGATAACAGCGCGACACTTTGATGGATGCCGCGCGCCTGAACTTGGCCCCCGCTTACCTATAGCCTATCAATTAGGTTTAGCTTTGTGTAATTATATGTGTAGCTAGAGGGTAATTTTAGGTTCTATGTAAATTAGAATGACAAACGTGTTGAAAAATAAGTTCGAAAAAAATAACTTTTGGGTAAAATAATACGAGTAGAATGATATAACGCAATTCTAGCGTACGAAAACTGATTGAAGCTGCATCCAGAGCGCTTAGGTTTTATTCTTTGAAACGTTCGCCAAGTCTATGAGTTAGGTAAACCTTCATGTGCAGTATTATCTTAATAGGCTACTAGGCAGGTTATTGCATATTTAATTATGAAGGTTCAGAAATTTATACTGTATCAACATTTTAACAACCCTATATTCTTTATATCGGCATAATGACTACCCTTAATTTGAATAAAGCGGTAGCTTTATCCGATATTTATAATGCTTACAAACTTCTCCTTACCTGAGTAAGGAGAAGTTTGAAAGCATTATAAATATCGACCGACCTTCGAGACCCTAACTTTGGTTTGTGGGCCAGGGTTGCTGAATAGGCCACTTTAGACCCAATGCATACGTGGGGCTATTCAGGGTCGGTACCAGGAAATCGTGTTATGTGTTTTGGATAAGTTTATACAGAAAACTGTAGTAGCTCAAGAGTTTCACCACTCAGTGAAAAAATCGGATTGAGGATAAACCTCGTAGATGATTGTAAAAAAAAAATAATAATATCAGTGAAAACGTGCAAAAAGCACTGCCGTATTTTGATAACTTTGGCATAAAGAAGAAGTCACCTAATTAATCCATACTAATATTATAAATTCGAAAATAACTCTGTCTGTCTGTCTGTATGTTACCTTTTCACGCCTAAACTACTGAACGGATTTCGATGAAATTTGGCAAGTAGATAGATGGCATCCTAGGGAAGGACATAAGCTACTTTTTGTCTCAAAAATAACCCTACAGGGGGTGATATAGGGGATGAAAATTTGTATGGTAAACCCTGCATTTTTTAAGTTAGGGATATGAAAATTCAAATTTATACTTTTGGTAGGAAATAAAGAATTATGTGGTTCAGCGTTTTTGAAAAATCATCCCCTAAGGGGGTAAAATAAGGGTTGATTTTAAAAATCACAAATAATATTAAAAATTTTGTGTACCTCTTTTTAAGAGATTTAAGGGATTGAAAATGTGGTTATAGTTCGTATCTTGACTTCTTGAGGTAACATTTTAGTCTTTATTTTTAACCGACTTTAAAAAAAGGAGGAGGTTCTCAATTCGATTGTATGTATTTTTTTTAACCGATTTGGAAAATTCTTTTTTTATATTGAAAGGACATACTTCCAGATTTGTCCCATTTTTATCAAAATCCAGTTCTGATGATAGAATCCATGAGGAACTGAGGGAACTCTGCAAATATTATAGGCATTTAAATAATATTAATTACGTATTTTCATCAACAAGTCAAGCATTTGCATTCAAAAATATCATTTGGTGAAGCGGAACTGATGCAGAAGACCACATATATCCACGGGAACTCCTCAATGATAGTTATTTCATGGGTGGCGATATCTCGATTAAGATAGTTAAGCGACTAAGACGAAGTATATTTAAATAAATGGTTCTGATGAAAATGGTAGCATTGAACTGATCTGATGGTGAAGCCGGAACGTAGGCACCGGAACTCCGTAATAAATAATGTATCCTAGCCGTGTTTGGGCTTATTGGAATTGTCATGAGATGTACTCTGGCTATCAACTATTTTAATGGAAATATGCTTCAAATTGCACTACTTGAGTCGTATGTTATGTGTGGCCTTGATTGTCAGAAGACAGATTTGGTCAACGATCTGTCGTCGTGTGGTTGACTTAATAATTTGTTGGTGACGGCGTCCAAACCTGATGAAACTACGCCTTTCAAACTGCTGACACGACTTAGCGCGACATATATTTGCCTTTTTGCAAAGTTTTTATTTGAAAGGGTATAGTCCTGAGGTGGTTGCATATAAATTTGGTCAAATTCTGTTGAGTGGTTTTTGAGTTAGCTTCAATAATACGTTTTTTCATGTTCCTTTCGTGTTTTTCGTGTTTTCCATTTAGTGTATGTTGATGATGTGATAATAACTTCCTGTCATTGTTATTTACTTAGAAAGTAGTGGTATATGAATTTGGGTGGGGTAGGTTCCACAACTAAAAAGTGGAAAATAAAAACTTATTTATAAAAAAAACCACCGACTTCCAAAACTAAAGTTATTTTTCGCTTTGTAGTGTTTTTTTTTTGGAAGTCGGTTGTTTTTTTTTTATTTTTTTATAAACAAGTTTTTGTTAAAATCGGTTCACTTGGTCAAAAGTTATTTCATATTTGTTATTGAGCAGCATAATAGTTTTGCAAATTCTTTTTGCAAAGTCCTCCCACCACGTCTGTCGTTTATTTTCAGGCATCGACGGCCCATAGCATGTTATTATTACCAAAAAAAAAACTTACAAACTATGTTAGTAGTAGCACACAAAAACAAAACACAGTATCCAATTAGAGGAAGATTTATCAAGCCACATGTCTGACATGTAGCTTGATAAACCTATCCATTGTAGGCCCTTCTAACCTCTCAGAAAAAACCTTCAGTACGCTGTTGCTGCTCCCCCTCACCCTGCGCATCATCGATGCCACTTTTTTGCGCATGATCGCGAAATAATCGTCCGTGTGTGCGTCAGCGAACATCCCTGACGCACTACAGTAACGCGGAAGCCTCAACAGCGCCCTGAAGGCACTGTTATATTGAATGCGCAGTGTGTTGTCAGCTATTTGGGCATGATTAGCCCACAGACTGCTGGTGTAAAATATTTGACAAAACGCCTTAAAAAGCGTTATTTTAACCGGTACTGAATAACCAGCAAACCTGCGAGCAAGCATGTTTCCCCTCACAACCATCGCCCTGCGCTCTCTTTCCATATCCGCGTCATCTTTAAGATCCTCCGTAACAATAAGGCCCAAATATTTAAATTGTGTTACCCTCTGCAAAGGTTGAACCGTTTAGTTCTACGAGAGGGACATTTGAGGGTCTTTTATTTCTTCCTCTAAATACCAACAGCTCACTCTTTGTAGGGCTATATTTTAGCCTATGCTGCTCGGCATATCTTTCACAAATGGTGAGTAATTTCCTAATTCCACCGATTGTGGGGCTCATCAACACCATATCGTCTGCGTAACTTAGGTTATTTACACTAACTCCGTCTATATGGCATCCTACATGAGTGCTGCTGAGCTCAACAAGCAGGTTGTTAACATAGATATTAAATAACTTCGGGGAAGTAAGACCTCCCTGCCTGACACCACATTTGAGTTTGTAAGGGTCTGACAAGGCATTGGACCATTTCACAAAGTTCCTCTGCCTGTCATACAAGATAGATAATATTGACACTAAAGATGCAGGAACTCCCGCCTTCCGAAGCTTTTCCCATAAGATCTTATAAGAAACCAGGCCGAAAGCTTTGGAAAGGCCCAGGAAACAAGCATACACTGGTGTTTTCCTGTCCGTATAATATTTGATAGTGTGCTTCAACGCAAGTATTGCACTCTCAGTAGACAGCCCAGCACGAAAACCAAACTGTGTGTCATGTAGTTTTGTTTATCTACTGAGGTGCGTGTCAAGCACACTATCAAACACTTTGGCTATCACAGTTGCCAGTGAGATTGGCCTATAATTCCCTTTGTCTGCTATGTCTCCTGTCCGATTCTTTACTATAGGTACAACTAATGTATCTAGCATCTCCTGTGGTAGGTAAGAATGCCCCACACATAAATTTAAAAACATCGTCAATACTCTTGGCAAGTGCAGACCAGCATTTTGAAGGTGCTCAATACTGAGCCCATCATGACCAGGAGATTTTCCCCGCTTCATACCTTTAATCACGGCTTTTATTTCTGAACACGTAAACCGCAGGGGTATCCCTGATCAATAGGTCTCAGCATCGTTCACCTTCCCCACAGACTCCAGAGGTGAGCTCATTATGAACTGTTATATATTCGCTATTTCAGTGTTGTCACTCTCACCCTCCACGCTAACTGGTAAGCTTGGAGAGATATTAAGCCTTTTAGTGCCTTTCCAGAAAGAAGAAAAACATTTCTTTGTATGGAGCGAGGCCAATATATCCATTTATATTTTTTCTTGATTCTTAATTACCCATTTCAATGTTGATTTAAACACCTTACGACTTAAAATCATATCCTCATATATAGGCCCACTACTGGTAATTAAGGTTTATGTAAATTGGCTGAAATATGATGATTGTTGAAGATGTCCAAAAAAATCATGCCGACTGGGAGCTTTCTGGCGTCCGCCGTGAAAACCAATAGAGTATAACGGAAAATAGGGTACTTTTAATCCCGGTACGTTCCCGTGGGATATTTTCCGACACCCACGCAGGCGAAGCCGCGGGCAAAAGCTAGTATTATATAAATAAACGTCATTTAAATAAAAATTTGAAGAAGAATTACTCGTATGTTAAATAATGACAACACAGAACAGTGAACCCACAGATTTTTCTGTTTTCCATAACATTGCTTGCTTATATTTGAACAATAGAATTCAGAGGGTTGATGTTAATGGCAAGATATCTGCTGGATCTGCGGTCACTATGGGCGTTCTGCAGGGTTAAATTCTAGGTCCTTTCTTGTTTCTAATTTATATAAATGACTTACCTTATCATATATGGGATAATCACAAGATTGTATTATTCGCAGATGACACTTCCCTCATTTTTAAAATCAAACGTAGTCAACTTTGAAAAAGTTAACGATGCACTCTCTAAAGTTGTCCATTGGCTTAATGAAAATAATCTTCTCCTGAACGAAAAAAAGACTAAACTCATCAAATTTTCAACGCCAAATGTCGAGCAGTTATCTACCAATGTTCAACTTAATGGAATAGAGTTGGACCCTGTTGAGTCGACAGTTTTTCTTGGAATTACTATTGACGGTAAATTACAATGGGGCCCAAACATGGGCTGTCCAAGGCATTTACAACCTAAGTCCAAGAAATTCTCTTAGAGAAAAATTCAAGGAAATAGATATTCTAACTGTAGCCTCTCAATATATATTTGAAAATCTTTTGTATGTACATAAACATATATCAAATTTTAAGAAAATGTCCGATATTCATAGTTTAAATACCAGGAATAAACACAATCTTGCTGTACATCGCACTCGCCTCCACAGAGTAGGCAACTCGTTCGTGGGGCAATGTATACGCTTTTACAACAAACTTCCCATCGACATTCGAAACTTACCCATTAAACGATTAAACGAAGCTGTATTAAAACCAAACTTTGTAAAAAGGGTACTATTAAATTTCGATTAATTAGAAGACAAAAAGCTTGGGATTGAGCTGCTCGCTCTGCTAAACCTTGTGATAAAACAGTAAAACTTGACATTTTAATTATTATGCAAAATCATTATGTATCTATAGTTACCATTTTATATACGTATTAACATTGCTGAAAATTATATACAAAATGACATGAATATTTATTTTGAAAAGTATTATATTACTTTATTTATTGTGAATGTGAGCACTATGTGGGTTATCTATTTATTTTCTTTCTCAGTTAGTTTTAATGATGGTCTGGCATTTTGAGTACTTTTTGCGGCCTACCCAAATGTCCTTTCTGTGGTATTGTTCGTCGAGTCGTTGAGCTCCTTAAGTCTTGAGTTGAGCTACACGATTACTGACGAAAGCTTGCACTGACTGGACAGGTCCACTCTTTGTGTGGTTCTTTCCTCAAAAGACCATTTCAGACACGGATCTACATGGTCCTCACATGATTTGACCAAGATTATGTCTGGACTTTAAAAGAGACTTTGATCCCTGAGTTAGTTTCTCCATTTCTTTTCAGGGGTAGTCAGGAAATGTCGACTCCATCTAGCTAAAATTTTTTTATTAATATGACATGTAAAAGTGTTTCTAATATCCTATTTACAGAATAAACAATTTCATTTAATTTCATTTCTGTTTTGCGTAAAAAGTTCGGATTTTTTCTGAATTTTCGCCATAGTAATTTGTATGGAAATTTAAGGCTTGAAAATTCAGAAAATTTCCGAACTTTTTACTCAAAACCAAAATAATGTTATGGAAAACAGAAAACATAGGTGATTAGAAAAAATAGCTGGTGGAAAATACAGGAAATTACGTGACTTCTTATTTACGCTAAAGTTATCAAAATACAGTAGTGCTTTTTGCACGTTTTTAGTGATATCTATATTTTTTACAATCGTCTATGAGGTTTATCCTCAATTCGATTTTTTCACTGACTGGCGAAACTCTTGAGCTAGCCAGAAGTTTTTTTTCGTGGCTACTGCTTTAATTTTTCTATATAAGTTTATCCAAAACCCATAACACGATTTCCTCGAACGGAGCCTTCAGTGGGGCTATTCAAATACCGGAACTATTTAGAATAAGCCATTCGTGAAGTTGGAATAGGTAATGTTTAATAAATTAAGGCGTATACTTTTTGGAAACGATGAATCTTTTGCTCATAAAATGGAAATAAATTGTATAGTCCTCGAATAACAATCACGTCAAAACGATTGCTTGACATACAAACAGATTTTATACTAAAAATATCTCCTTTACAAAATGTAAAACTAACACGTCTATTTAAATAATAAACATGTGAAAAATAGCCGGGAGAAAAACAGAAATATTTCATGGGCTCAGACAAAGATAAGGACGTTAGAATTCCAAGTGAGACCGAGGAGGCTATAAATAACTGTTTAATTCGAATATGAGCTTTATACACCCTGACTATGACGTTACGTAGACGTTATTCTAGGCTAGTTATTCTGACTTCCAGCCCATTGCCATATACCGGGGCATACACAAACTGACAAAATATAAGTACCCTCATTTCTCAAGTTTTGTGTACCTATGTGATAGTAATACCCTACGTTAATTTGACGTGATTTAGCAATTTCATACACCTCCCAAAGAATAACAGTTGTGATTTGAATTTACGGACAATTTCGTAAGTAATCAATTTGCTTAACAATAAATTTCCCTAAATTTACTATATAGACTTCGGGGAATACATAATGGTGTCTCCGTCGGACGATGGCACACGGACGCCTCCCGATGTTTGAGTCTTCGAAGTATGGCTCCCGTGCCGTTTTGTGGAAATAAACTACTATATATAAGCGTAACATAGGAATAATACTATGTATTGCTAAATCGGCCTCTGCGCTTTCGCATGGTGTATGCGGGCCCTAATTCTGTGGTTCCATCTAGGTCCGAGGCACACTGTATCCACAGGCACCGTATGTTACCGCTGAAAGCTAAAGTGCGGCTGCACATAAGTACAATCGTTCTGATTAGGGATAGCCGAGCTATAGCCAACCCATTTCGCGGTTTACATGCCCTGATATTGGTTCCAGTAGTCGCTTTTAATCTTGTGGTTAACCTCATATGTCTTTGAATTTGAATCTGACCTGAGTAAATTGGGTTGGGCGGAAAAGGTTAAGATTAATTTTTGCCACAGTGTTGATGTGTCAGGCTGTAACTCCCACTCAGATACCTTCCTTATGAATTACCTATTGGATCGTTGCGAATAAATCCAGTGAATAGTGGTGGACCAGTGGTAACGGCCCTACGAGTGTAAGTCGTGGGTTCAAACCCAGACAGGCAACTCAGGCAGGTACCTACTTTGTGTAAATTATTTCATCAGCACTGCTCTCAAAATGGTGAAGGAAAACATCGTGAAGAAACCGGCACGTCCCAAAAATAAAAAAAAAAACAAAAATTCGAACATGTTTGACATGTACCAACCCGCATGGGGCCCGCGTGGAGGATTACGGCTCACTCCTTCTCACAAAGAGGCGACCTGTGTCCCAGCAGTAGGAACATTATAGGCTGATTATGCTTATGCTTGTGCAATAAATCCTTAAAGATTTATTAACGGATAACAGAATGAATCGTTTCGGTTTGTGAGTCTTCTACTTGCCGAAGCCTTTGGCAGGCGTGAGGGTTGATTGTCTATCCGAGTTTGCTTATAAATCAGAGGGCGAAACTTCCGTGTTTGCTTAACAACTCACTGTAGGTTCGATTTGACCAACGTAATAGAAGTTTATTGAAGTGTTTATTTGATTAGTAGATAAAGGTGAGTAGGATTTGGGTAAATACTTTTTGTTTGTTACCCAGCTTTCAAACCACCTGTATTTGGAAGTTGGGTGCAAAACCTTAAGGGGGTGATAGTTGACACCATTTAGAGCATTTTGAGTCATAAAAGTCGTAGACGAAGTATGATTTTTTTTTATTTCATACTGTTTTTTTTATTATTTATATAATAAAACAAAAACAATTTCTGTTTTTTCAAATTTTAAAAGTGTTTTGCTAATTCAAAAGATTTTTTTTTCAATAACACAGGTGCTTGGAACTTAGTTTATTAGATTAGGTACATATCAGATGAACCACAAAAAAGAAATATAGTGACACCCCAAATTTAACCAGGGCACTGTTGGCAATTAATTGTCAGAAATCAGGTTATTAAAAAAATTCAGTTTAAAGTAAAAAATAAAAAACCTACCTACTTCGTCTCAATCTCAATCTCAATATCTTTATTGTCTAAGACAAGTATGGCTCAAAATGCTCTAAGTGGTGTCAACTATCACCTCCTTAAGGCTTTACATCCAGTTTACAAACATCCTGTATGTGTGTATAAAAATAAAAATGTAGTTATAATATACCCCTGTATATTATAAGTACAATTGTATTCCGTGAAATGAGCTGTAAGATAAAATGTCGTTAAAGCTGTATATAGAATGTAATATCCTAAAAGCTATTTTTAGTTATTTCCAAAATGAAGCGAGGCCTAAATCCGAGTCATTTCCTCATCAGCTGATCGATTAATGCTAATGTGTTTAATATCGATTAACGAGGTCCGAGCTCGGCTGATCGCATCGCTAGCCATATAGCATTCAATTAAAATTATACAGGGCGGAAGAAACAAATGCATTGCGGAAAATATATAAAAACGATATATATTTTCATCAGAGAGGTTGGGGACTTTGGCTTTATCGACAAACGTGCGTCTGGCATAGGTACCAACAAAAACAACACCTTTTTTTATAAAGGTTTTTTTTCGGTTCAACGTTAGTGCTAATACCCAGCGCTTATAAAAGCATTTTTTCTCACATTTGTTTAGGCTGGTCACATTTGTTACTGGTATACATATTATTATGACAAACTCAAACTCAAACTCAAACTCAAAGCATTTATTTCAATTAAACCAATTACAGGCACTTTTGAATTGTCAAAGAGTCGGTCAGTTAGTCAGAAAATTGAAGCTAGTCGCCCATTCCAAAACGTAGATCTCTATGGAGAAGAATGGGCAAGAAACTCCATGGACACTCTTTTAAATCAAAATTGTTACAAAAATGTAACTTGCTAATTTGAATATTCGAGGTACTTTTCTCATTCATCCGAGAGTGTGTCTCCACCCTGTATAGATTAAGCTTTACACGGAACCGATATACTCGTACATCGTTCGCAAATTAATCGGATTGATTGCCACTGGTCTGTAAGTGCAGTAGATATTGGGATTTCGATCAAATGTTCGTAGTGAAGTTTAGCCATATTATGGCTATAAATCCTTTATTAGAGGGCTGTATTTATTAAATGGACTAACAATTAATTGTTATGTTAAAAAATCTCTACTTTTTAAATAAAACATTTTATAATAATTAAGGTACGTAGCGAGTGCTCGGCTGTAGGTACCAGTGTAGGTAGCAGTGTACACGAACGGGTTGTTTGAATTTAATTTCGCATTTGGGTCAAGTTAGTTTTTTGTTTTTGGGAAATGACATCTCGCAAGTCAACCTCGGAGGTTGTCGGCTGCTTAACCGGACTTTCCTGTGGGTGCCTCAATAAATTAAGGCCTCCAGTTAGGGCATAAAAACTTAAAAACTAAACGACCACTTTCTAAGAATACGGACGGTACGGACCTCGGCTTAGGGCGTCGCTGGGGGAGGACAGCAAGGGACAGGCTGGATCAGATTGATGATTATTTAGGGGCGAATTTAAAGCTACAGGCTCAGCGGCGGCGCAAGCAGGCTCGAGCAAGGTTCGGGGTGGGGATGGGCGAGGACGTCGTGGCGGGCCTCAGCGGCGAGGACGGAAGGACGACGGTCTGGGCTTGATTTTCCGAACTGTGGTAGTAGAGGAATTACTCTTCTGGAGGAGGGTAAAAGCGTCATCCGGTACGATGAGGGTATGTCTAGGTCAGTAGATCCGACTTATGTGCGACGGAGTATAGCGGGCGGCCGCCGCAGTCAAGGGATTGCGATGCTTTATAGCAGAGTCGAAGAAATGCTTCGCGAGGCGTTTCATGAACTGCTGGATGGTGGGCATTTTAAGACCAAGTGTAGAGTTTCATTACGAACATAAAAGGGTGCTCCCCTGAACTTTCTAAGAAAACGGAACGGAAGAAAACGGTTTTGCAGGATCTGCATCACTGCAACCTATAGACATAGCGTGGCTTTGCGCGTGCGCCACGACGCAAGCATACGTCATGATGGGGCGGATGACCGCGGTGTAGATGTGCATTATTTGCACTTTAGTGACAATTTGCTGAGCGCGGTCAATATGAATAGAAGCCTACCGAGAGCGAAGGAGGCGCGCGAACGGGTCGCCTTGATGTGCTTACTGAAGGTGAGGTGGTGGTCAAGGATCACACTCCTAGGTATTTAGCTCGCTTCTCCTAAGGGATCGACTTGCCATACATAGTGATTGGACTGGATTGGGGCAAGTTGAACTTTTATATTATTGCTATTTTATTTGAATAGTCATTATTTAATCGGATTTGAGAACTTATTGTTAACTTTTAATGTTAACATTTTGGAATGGTTATTACCAATTTCCCATTAAAATGAAAGTTGGAGTCAAAAATTTATACAATGAGTAACGTTAATGACAAATAGGTAATTGATTTACTCGTCAAGTTTATTTTTATCGACCTATTTACCTCACAAAATAACACAACTGTAAAAGGAAGAGACAATTTTACAGGAAAGCCATTTCTTACACCAATTAATTTACATAAAAATGCTTGTCGTATCGGTAACATGAAAATACGTCAAAAACTGTTAGGAAACAAAATTGTGAGATCGTACTTCGACCAAAATTGGCTACATGTAGTTTTAAAGAAACAAGCCGAAACATTATGCCCCCAATTCATTTACATATCAACACACATCAGAGAGTATCTTGTGCTCCAAGGATACAACGTAAGGCTTGATTGAAAGCCATGCCAACCTGGGCAAAGCTTTGAGAGCAAACATAGTGACAACTGGAATAGTAGGTAAGATTGAATAGCACAGGCTGTCTTTACGACGCACAGTAGCAGGTAAATTACGTTTCATATAAGTACATAGAAATCAAAGTACGATTTTTGTTCAAATAAATGGAAGAAATCACGTTATGTAATTTTTTCACGACTAGTTAAAACTGTTAAGCTGCCATTGATTACTTTGTATAGCGGGATCCAATGTGAGTCACATGCGCGCATCGACTTGCGCGTTTGGCCGCTACACATCTTTAAACTTTCGAAATTTGCACTGAAATATTTTACACTGTTATTTGTATTGTAAAATGTTTGTAGGTAAATTAACGTGGTACTTGCATTTAACAAGTGTTCACTTATGATATTACAGCCCGTTAATAGGTAGTTTTTGTAGTAAATCTAATGTTATGTGCAAGTACCACGCTAATTTACCTACAAACATAAATTTATAGTAAAAATAGCTATCGATGCGCGCGTGCTGTAGTTCATGTGACTCACATTGGTCCCCGCTATACATACGGCTGATGAACGAGATAAGATTAAGAAGGCTGCTAGCGAGATCTACAAGAAACCTGAAACGCGAGACTTCAGATGAAGACTTTGGATACAGCAACACGTAATACAGCATAGCATAAGATTCACCGATGAAGCTGGACTTGAAACAACCTGGCAGCGACGTCGTTAAAAGATGCCCATCCATGGATAAATATTACCCGTCTTTCCACTATTCCAATGTTTACTCTAGGTTGCATACTCGGTAGACTCTAATAATCCTTCCATATCCTGAGGGCACGTGTTCCTTACCTTTACCGCGCCCCCCGGTCTACTCCTTGATATGCAATGGCCTATGTAGCCCCATGAAACATGAGACTATAGGGGCTAGTATGAATCTTTAGGTTCATTCGAGTAATCGAGTCTGGTTAAATCACGCTGCGGTCGGTGCTTTTCAATCAATCATTCATTCGAAGTTGGTTATTACAACCCTGATTTTTTTTTTCAAAAACCGTGTTTTTGATTTCTATGTGTAGGAAACATAATTTACCTGCCACTTTGCGACATAAAAGCGTCCGTGACTGGTACACACTGGTATTTAGATCGTAGATACTGAAAAAGCAAGTCTAAATAGTGTTCGTGATGATGCAATAATGTTACACGTTTCCACTTAACAGTAATCTTTATGTTCATAACAGATGGCTTTTCTATAAGATTGCCAAATATGAGCTGTTAGTGGGAGGTGATTGCTACATGTTTGTCAGATTAAATATGTAGGTATATTAGAGCTCTATAATTTTGATTCTAAATAATACATTGAAAATTATAACACTTGGCCGACGTTAAAAATATCACTGCGGGATTTTATCGCGCACTGGATTTCCAACTCTCGGTGTTGATCCGAGCCTTGAGAATCCAACAGAGTATTCCAGCGCGTCGAAAAAACACAATGTTGGATTTTCAACTCTCGACGCTAAGCAGAGCGTTGAAAATCAAGTAGGCGAAAAAAAAAACGCCGTGATATTTTTACGTCCGTGCGAATGTCGGCCTAGGTAAATCAGGAATGGTACAATTGTACAAATGCCGTCTCAACGCTGAAAGCGATAAAGTAAATACCTACCTAAGTATGAGAAGAAAATTGAATTATTCAGATCAATTGCAGATACTTTTTTTATAATACTTATGAAGTACATCCCTAATTTTTACTTTTCAGAGAATCCCTTTTGTATTGTGTAGCTCTATTTATAGCTCACGTAGAAACCTTTTCGGTCTGCTGTTCTATAAGTAAGCGATCTCATTCATTAAAGTGAATGTGTGCAGCAGCTGTGCTCGTAATATTGATAGTTCCTACATATATTGGTCGAGACAAAGGTGTTGCTGGGGAGTTTTGTTGGGCCGCGTCTTTTCAGGAGCTTTCTTGGAATGAACAAAGGGTTGAAGTTAAGGGCAGTCTTTTAATGTTCGGAGTTTAGAAAGAGCTAGTAGGGTTAGTTCGACATTTCAGTTTGATATGAAACTCTAAGACATTTTTATGGCAGGTTTCTTGCGAACATTATACTAAGGGTACAAACAAGTATGGGTTAACCACTTAAATAAACCACTTTGATTTAATAACATCCCGTGTTTCATAGCGACGTCAATAACAATTTATTATTCCCTAAGTCAAATAGTCGATCATACAGTCAGCTTTCCCTCGAGATATGCAGGTGCAATACAGTTACTATCTCCTTTTTTTTTTTTTTGTGGATGGGAAATCATCAAATGACTTCACCCGCTCTGGGCGGAGCGGGAGGGCGTGTCAGACTTTTACTGACTAAAACCCACCCGTGTTCCTTCTGTTGCCTGTGCCGGGGCCACGGTAACTCTTTCGAACATCCCGCAACCCTAGCTGGAGTTACTATCTCCTGGGATATAGTTATTTAAACTTAAATATTATTATCTAAAATGTTCTGCTCAAGACCAGTTTTCATTACAGTTCTCGAACAAAAGAAACCTATCTAATACACGTTCGTTAGTTAACTGAATATTAGCTTTTATTTCTAAGAACTTAGCTCGTTCTTAATCTAAACTATGTTTTTGTGGCATATGTCAAATCATTTATTTAAAGGAAAATGAACCTTAAGTTGTTCATTTTTATGCGAATTTGATACGTATGAGTTATAACGGATGGTTGAGCAACAATCAATCACTATTTATTTCCATATTGTGCAATTAATTTTATTAATCTGACCGTTCTTTCACTACTGTGTGCAAATTTTAATTAAGAAAATATTGTATTGTTGGTAAAACAGTTTTCTTTTTTAAAGAGCTTGTAATAATAATAGAAGCTGCTCTTTGATGCTGCATCTGCTTATAATAAACTGGACGCTGGTGTAGAAATGAAATTAATTAAAATAAAACGTTAGTAAGGTGCTGTAAACCGAATCTTATTTTTAAAATATAGGTACCTAAGTTGGAAGTTCAAATGGAGCTATGAGTGGGCTGAATATAATATTTGAGCTGCTTAAGATTCAGCGAAAGCTTTCAAACTTCAGAGTGAAGTGATGGGAAACTGATAATAACTTTCCTGATTTTTAGGATTTCCAACTTTTATTCGATAAAATTGGTTTGATTGGAACTTGTGATGGACTATCTGCCTTTACCTATTACCTAACCGATGTATATGGAGGCAGATTGTTTCTTATGTAATCGACGTTTCCGTTACTGCCAAATTGGCGGCAGGTGCCTTGATTTACAGCTAGATCGTGAACAATGCGTGTGGGCGCAAACATATTACAATAGTTACGATCAATCGTAACTCTGGTAATGGTAATATACCTTGCTAATATTTTGACTTGACTTCCCGTTTATACAATATAAGGTACATGGAGAAGCTTGTGGAGAAATCACATTTGGTACAAATGATTTGCGGGTTGTGAGATTAAGATTCGTTTGCCGC
This sequence comes from Fissipunctia ypsillon, assembly GCA_947568875.1. Taxonomy (NCBI): domain Eukaryota; kingdom Metazoa; phylum Arthropoda; class Insecta; order Lepidoptera; family Noctuidae; genus Fissipunctia; species Fissipunctia ypsillon. The sequence continues at coordinate 11,868,079 of OX387647.1, forward strand.
GGTCGGCCCAAGATGGGTGGCTATTTATACACCGTCACGTCTCCGTGCAATGCTCAGAGAGCAATTAAAGATAATCGGTTCTACGAATATTTATAATCCTACTTACAAGGTGTAAATAACGCACAACCTTTCAAGAGATCATTGTACTCATCTTTATGAACAACTTTTGCTATGGGACCAAATCTGAAATCGCGAAAAACAATCTGCTGGTCCCTACATTTATGTTCGCATAACTCGTCAAAATGTAGGGAACAGCTAATTTTTTTTCGCGACTTCTGGTTTGGTCTCATAGTAAAAGTTATAATGACGAGTACAATGACCCCTTAAGAGGCTGTGCGTTATTTAAATTACACCTTGTGTAATGTGAAAGTTTAATAAAGGAGACGGAAAACGGTGGGCCCAAATGTAATAAGTTGAGATATGATCTAAAAAATTAGTCATATTTTTTTATCTTAGAATATCAAAAATCAGCTCAATTCTCAATCTGGAAGCGGAGAATTAAGAGAAATATAGTTCTATGTAATCGATTACAAAATTACAAAAAGAAAACCTTCGCACTAGGTAATTAACTCCAGTAGTTAAATGCACTAAATATATTTATATACAATATAGTGCATTTACTTACGTGCCATATTAATAAATTAAATAACAATTAATTACTGAAAAATGAATATCGATTTCATATCGATTAAAATCAGTCTTATATTTTTAGTCTATGTCTCTGGCATGACAGCTGTGAGTCAGCTCAACATTGACAGTAGACAGTTGCCGACTGCTCTTGCTTGTTCACTCGTTTCGTGTTTTCCGATGCGTTTTGATTGCTTTTCAGACTATTTCAGTTTTTCATGGATTCTGACCCTGCCTACCTTGTACGACCCTTGCTTTCACACTGTACACCGAAGATCGCTCACACGTCTGACTTGGAATTGTTATTTTGGATTTTACCGCCGCCTTGTGGATTGGATATTGTTGAAACTATGGATCGCTCTGTGGATTGAGGGACAGTAACTAGTCACTGCAATACACTAGGCCGACGACCATTAGGCAAAATATAATAAACATTAGTGTTTAAAGAACATCTTTTGCACTTCAGGAATAAGTTTTTAGTTACAGATTGTGACATAGCCTTACTTTTACTAAACCTCTAATAACTCTGCTCTCAGATTGTCAAAACTAACAGAATTTTCAGCAAGGGACTGATACGTTTAAATCTATTAATTCACATCAATTTCATCTTGTTACATTCAGGCCCAAGATTGTACGTAATCGTTTCCGTCTCCTTTGGATGTTTGTTAGTCAATCACGCAAAAACGGCTGAACGGTAATTATAAACTGGCCGCATGTTATTCAAGACATGGGACGAAGCGGGGAGGCGCTTGTATTCTAGTTAATAAGTCTCTTCAATGCACAGAATTTAGAGACGCAACAAAGTATTCAATATCAGGTGTGATCGAATGTTGTGCTATTGAACTAACACAACAGAAACTAATAATTATATGTGTATATAGACCACCAAAGTCGAGTAATTTAAATACCTTTTATGATAATCTTGAGACTATTTTAAAAAAACTTTGTACCAACCCTAATAAAAAAGTGGTTATTTGCGGGGATTTTAATATAGATAGGTTAAAAAGAAATAATACTAGTTTAGATTTCGAATATTTTCTTCTGGGCTTTGGCTTGCGATTAGTGCTTGACCAACCAACTCGGCTATCTAGTAACAGCTGTTTGGATAATTTTGCACATAATTCAAATAATAAATGTAAATGTGCTGTAATAGACTTCGCCTTATCTGATCACTCCGCACAAATGTTTGAGATAAAAGTAAACAAAACTTATAGATTGAACTCATGGTATGTTAAAAAGCGGGACCTATCATTGGAAAATTTGTTGAAATTCCAAAGCTATCTACAATGCCTTTCTTTTTCCGAAATGTATAAGACAGAAAATGTAAATGAAGCATATAACATATTTATGCAGCAGTTTGGTTTGTTATATAATCTTTGTTTCCCTTACAAGCGAATTACAATAACGCCATTAAAAAAACCTAAATGGATTTCTAAGGGAATACGATTATGTAGTAGGAAACAGCGTCAACTTCTATGGGAACACAGACTTAATCCATCGCATGAAAGCAAATATAAATTTAAAAATTACTCCCAGCGATTTAAAAAAATAGTGAAATTAACTCAAAAAGCACAAAATAACTTTTTTATCAACACTTCACTTAATAAATCGAAGGCATCCTGGCAAGTAATCAACAATAAAATATGTACTAAAGAACCCATTTCTCAGATAAAAATTAACAATACAATTATTAGTAACCCAAAGGACATTGCAGACGCATTCAATAATTATTTCATTAATCTAGTTAAAGACTCATCCAAAGCCTCAGTCGACACAAGTAGTTTACGCGAAAACCCTAATACAATGTTTATGACTCCAGTTATACCGCAAGACGTAGTCAGGGTAATAAGGACGTTGAAAAATAAAAATAGCGTCGGATATGACGAAATAGCAACTAAAGTTATAAAGTTTGTATCAATTAATATAAGCATACATATTTGTCATGTTATTAACTTAGCCATCAGCACCGGTGTATTTCCGGACGCTTTAAAAACTGTCATAGTTAAACCGCTACATAAAAAGAATTGTAAAGAAGATATAGCTAACTATAGGCCGATAGCATTGATTCCTGTGTTTTCCAAAGTTATAGAAAGGGTTATCTATGAATTAATTAACAAATTTTTGACAAAATATGACATCCTATGTAGTGAACAAGCAGGTTTCAGAAAGAATAAAAGTATTAATACAGCACTGTATGACTTATTATACGAAGTTATGATAAACATTGATAAAAAGAACCCTGTCTGTGCTATTTTTACAGACATGACTAGGGCTTTTGAGTGTGTCAATCATGATATTTTAATAAGCAAACTTAATAAATACGGTATAAGGGGTAATGTGTTAAATCTCCTAAAATCTTACCTTAGTAACCGCACACAGTATACCGAGATATCCAGAATTTGTCTTAAGTCAAAATGTGAACAGAAATATCAATCTGAGGGTAAAATAGTCAAATTTGGTGTACCACAGGGTAGTGTATTAGGTCCTCCAATATTTTTGCTGTATATAAATGATTTGCCTCAACAAATTCGACATCCTATGGTTCTATTTGCCGATGACAGCACAGCGCTTATAAAATGTAATGACATTAGTGATTATGAAGAGGACATCAACAATAGTCTTAGAAATATAATTGATTGGCTTGATAAAAATAATTTGGTAATAAATTTGGTAAAGACGAATATAATGCATTTTCAGCAACGTACAATTCCACCAAACGTTAACGTAAACTATAACGGACAGACGATTCAAAAAACGAAGGTCGCGAAATTTCTAGGAATCCTTATAGACGATCAATTAACATGGAAACCGCAAGCAGAAGAGGTCTGTAAAAAATTGAGTACTGCTGCGTATGTCCTATTTAATTTGAAAAAAAAAGTTGACATTAAGACAGCTTTAGTTGCATACCATGGCTTAGTCGCATCGGTCTTGAGGTTTGGAGTAATTTTCTGGGGTAATAGTACTTTAAGAGATACCATATTTAAAGCCCAAAAACGCTGTATAAGAGCCATGTGCGGTATAAAACCAAGAGATAGCTGTGAACCCTACTTCAAGTCGTTAAAAATTCTTACGTTTCCGTCATTGTATATTTTAGAAATGGCAATTTTTGTTAAAAGCAACATAAAGCTATTTGCTAAGGTCTCAGACACCAAGAAAGGTCCCGTTAGAAGTCAATACAAAAATCTTTTAACTGTCAGCAGCTATAAAACTGCACTACTTAGAAAAAGTGTTCTTTGCATGGGTCCAATTATATTTAATAAACTACCGGACAACATAAAAAATTACACCCTTCAACAATTTAAAAACAAACTCAAGGAATATTTGACTCAAAAATGTTACTATACAATAAGTGATTTTTTGAATGACCCTTGAACCATGACCATGAACATTGTATATTGACATGAAGTATTATTGACATTAATTATAATTGACATTAAGTAGCTATTGTTGACATTTTAATTTGAAATTATTATATTAATTATTTTATTAGTTTTCCTTATTAATGTATTGAAGTTTAAAATTGAATTTTGAAATTATTATATTAATTATTTTATTAGTGTTCCAACTGTATTTAAATTTGAAACTTATCTTTGAAATTATGAAATCTATTTGGTGTTCCTTAGTATTTAAATTTGAAACTTAATTTGTTAAATTTTGCATGCCAATACTCAGGCAGAATGTGCACGGGAAAATATATATTTTTCTTTGACCAACTTTTGTTAAATACCCACATTCTATGCGAATAAATGATTTGATTTGATTTGATTTGATTTGAACGGATTTGGGTGAAACTTGAAAGCTAGTAGTAATTATTATGTTCAGACTGTGAACATATGTATGCACAAAATAAAATAATATAATACATTTACCAGGAAGTTAAAATATATTACATTATTTATACAATTCCCGGTAAAATATTTATCGTTATTGCTCAGTAATTGAATTGCCGGGAATCAGATGACAATCGTTCCATGTTTAAATATGGATATTCGCCCGCATTTGCTTAAACTAGAAACCGACTCCAATAAAGCTCGGGGAAGACTAAACCGATAGATCCTGTACATTATTTTCGTTTACATATTTACCGGTACCTGCTAATAATTTATGATGATATGATATTGAATCACCATGCCACCCACGCCATACCACGTCGGGAGGGAACGCCCTAGGAGGACATAGTGACCTCATTGGTGAAGTTCTTCAGAAAAGCCAGGTGCGTAGTAATCGTAACCAACGTGGTTTGCGTGTATGTCCAGATGTATGAATATAAACGAAGCAAAAGGAGTGTGTAAGGATCGTAGCAGATGGCGTTCTGTAGTTTCTGCCTACCCCCATGGGAAGATGGCATGAGTTTATGTATACCTATATGTATGAGTTACTATGTTCCCGTTGTAATCAGTGAATGTGTCAACAAATATTTATTTAAAAAGTTCAGTCTCATTCCAAAGTGTCACTGATTAAATTATTATTAATGAAGCTACTCAATTTGATTAATTAAAAGTCCGTTGCCTTTCAAACTGAGGACATGAATTAATTTATGTGTTCAATTTAAGCTTTATAAATAAAGTGATATTAAAAATGTCTGATCAAATGATGTTACTTTACAAAATATACTTTAATTATTGCGAATTTCATTTCTGATTAATATGTTTAGATCGGCCATAAGAAAAATCTTGATTCTTCTTCAATATTAATAAAATGAAAGCGTTTTTTTTTATTATTCGCACTTAACATGCCGTTGGAATAATATAAAAGTTATTATGTTAAAATCAGAACTTGGAACTTTCTGCTTAGCTTATTCAAAAAAGTTTGACACTCCGTTTGGAAGTTGTTACTATGCCTAGCTTTTCTGCGAAATGACAAAGTCTTAAACGAATGAAATATATTTTTAAGCCGCTATGATCTCGGGCCGCGTACTGAACTGAAGCAGGCTCGCGGGTGGTTGTCTCCCGCATTTGGTAGGTATTTAAACATAGTAATTATTTTAATCATTTTATCAAGACAAACTCAGCGAATTGTGCTAAACTGTTTTACTACCTTTTCATTTATATAAAAAATAATAATAGCTATGAGATTAATTAAACATTAAGAGCGTTGTCACATTTTGCACCTCTCTCGCTCACACAAAACCTAATTTTTAAGAATGTTAAATGAAAAAATGCTTTTTTGAAAAATGTAATCAATGGGCGGTCTACAAAATAATATTAATTTAATAGGTAGTTATTCAAAAACACATTTATATTGTGTTATCTAATAAACTTATGTAATTAAGTGTTATGATCTGTTTTTGAGATGATGTAAATAAATGCCACAATAAAAATGTGTTTTTAATAATTACCTATTAAACTAATATTATTTTGTAGACCGCCCATTGATAACATTTTTCAAAAATGCATCTTTTCATTTAACGTTATTAAAAATTTGGTCCCGTGTGAGCGAGAGAGGTGCAAAATGTGACAACCCTCTTAATAAAAGGGGTAACTTTGGGATTTTTTTTCTATCCAGCAAAGTTAATCTAATTGTGCCTCGTATTCATGTACTTGAAAGGTTAAAAGCAATTGCATGTCCGCCAGATCCTTAAATAAGATAAATCTTTTTTCAGAACTTTATAACACTGTTTTTCTATGTTTCCCGTGGATTCAAAAAACTAGTACCTAAGCGCGGTCTCTGGAGAATCATAGTACCTTAAAGACACAGTAACTTTACTATTAACCGAAGGAAAACGAAGTTTTTAACCTGCGTCAACAGTGCCGTAAAGTTTCACACAGTAGATTGTTTGCATTTCTATACCTAGATTAAAATGTGTAGGAGCTTTATGTTTTTGTTTTTCATTCACTGCGTTTATAATATGCAGGCTGTCTATAAATGTACGACATTAGAACATAATGTTTTGTATAACGAATTTTTGGTTAGCTTAATACATACATACACATACATAAACTCACGCCATCTTCCCATGGTGTCGACAGAAACTACAGAAGGCCACCTGCTACAAAATCAAAATATTTTATTTCACATAAGCCTACATGTGAACTTATGAAACGTCAGAAGCTAGGTGCACGGTTCCAATTGGTCGTTTCCTATGAAGAAGAACCGGCAAGAAACTCCATGGTTACTCTTTTAAAAATAATTGGCTTTTACAATGTTTTCAAATTACAGTGTTATTAAGCATGGGAGGACAGTGTAGACCTGTCAACAAGTACCAGGTACTTAACAAATAGAAAATGGTCTACAAATCTATAGTCTATTAAGCCTACAACGTTCTCACATTCACAAAATATAAAACAATCTATTTAAAAGACAAGACTATATAATGTAAAATAATGAAAATATTATGTTCTGGAAGCATGTAAAAAAACAATAAAATAAATTAGATTAAAGTAATTTGGGAGCAGTTAATAGACATTTACATAAATAGTTACTGAGGTACCAGGGAAGCCTCATGTGCAGAAGGGATTAGCGCCAAACTTCCCTGTCTTAAACGTAGTATTTAATCTTATAATATGATTTTTTAAGAAGGACATGTTTGATGTGGGTTTTGAACTTTCCATCGCTAAGTTCTGTAACCGATTTTCTACTACAATCCTAACATACTCCTTTTGGCTCGTTTACGTTCATACATCCTGGTCAAACACGCATGCCGTTGCGAGTACTACGCACTCAGGTGCTTTAGGTCTCCTTATTGGTGATGTTCTTCAGAAAGGCTGGTCCCTTTATTAGTTTTATTAATTGAGGGATAATTAAAATATAAGTAAACTTAACTATAATGACTATAGTTAGGTGCCTACATAAAGTTTCCTCCATTCTGCTAACCTACTAACACAACTGATTTTGACAAATGAGTTTCCTATCGATTATTCTAAGTGGCGTGTCTAAAATAGTAGGATTGCTACGGAAGTGATTATCAGTAGTATGTTTACGTTTAAATATAGGTAATCAAAGAGGATCAGGCCCAGTGATATCGGCCCCGACCTATGAGTTGTAGGTCGTGAGTTCGAATCCAGATAGGCACTTTACTTTCTGTATTTAATTTCATCACCACTGCTCTCAAAACGGTGAAGGAAAACATCGTGAGGAAACTGGCATGTCCTTGAACCAAAAATTCATCCACCAACCAGCACTGGATCCGCGGGGTGGATTACGGCCCACTCCCTCTCACAGAGAGGAAGCCTGTGTCTCAGCAGTGGAAGCATTATTTATTTATTTTTTAAACATTTTGTAGACTTAACAGGTCAACCCAAAGGGTCTACAAACAACAAACAATTAAGTAATATACGCGTACAGTTATAATTTTTTGTTAACTTATTATTACTATTATTGGATACTACTAACTTATAATGAATACAGCTTAGCCTAGTTACGTCAACATCATGAATTAACTTGTATGACAGTGTGTGAGGTGGACATTTGCCGCAGATATAATTTTATGAACTAGCCACAGCCATCAGGGGCTGCGCCGACGCAAACTGTACTCCCCGCACCCGCATGGCTCCCGTAGGAACGTTTAAGTTTATGTCTATCAGTGCTGAGAGATTGTCGATTTTTTATAATTGCTTGCAATCTCCTTCTCAACTCGAGAGTGTCGAGTCCGAGCATACCCGTTACAAAAAGCGAGGGATAAAGAATAGGCTGATTATGTATTATGCAATCAAAGATTAGTGTTATAGGTGAATGAGATTGCAGCGTCTGCGCGTGTCAGAGATCAAGATCGTTATTACAGTGTACAATACGTAATTACGATCGTAATGGAATGTTATCCATTATTACATTGGCAAATACATTTACATAAATGTACAGCTTTTATACATATTATAAATTAAATTCGCGTTTCGAGCTTGTCTGTGTGAGCGCGTTGTTCTTCTAAACTCCACAATGGATTTAACCCTTAGGGCAGAAACAAAAATTTCTACAACGCCTGTAACCACCCGACTAGTCTAACTATAAAAGATCGATTTTTAACTGACTTCAAAAACAAGAAGGAGGTTATCAATTCGACATGTATGTTTGTAATATTATTCTCTAATATTAATCTGTAATATATTAGGGCTTCCAATCAAAAATATACCTACAAAATTTTGTAGGTGTATGCATGTATGTTTGTCTACGCATTTCTCCGAAACCCTTAATCGGATTGTAACCATTGGCTCACATTTACTTCAACTTAGGGAACAGTGTATGTTTCATCAAAATCGGTTCAGTAGTTTTCAAGATATGGACTACTACTTGTAAGTGTGACGTATTAATAAGCCAGGCCATAAGGCCTGGCTTATTAATACTAAACTAGAATTTGATCACGTAGCTCGTATCTATAAAGATACGAGCTACGTGATCAAATTCTAGTACAAAAAAAATACAAATCCTAAGACACCGACTTCCGAAATTAAAGTTATTTCATAATTTTGAGTTAATTTCTTTTTGAAGTTGATTTAATTTTTTTGAATTACTTTTTTATTAATAAAATTTACCTTAAAGTTAGACTTGCCAACTACAAATTTTGTTTCTGCCCTGTAAATGGTTAAATACGGTTTTTACCACCATTTAGAAAAAATATTCCAGAATGTATATTTGTTCAATGCATTAACTTACTTAACACATAATATTTACTTACTTATAATAAAGAAATCTTGATATCGACAAGTTGTAAAAACCGTGTGAAGCAGGAGCGGATCCCTAGTCTTGTAATAACGTTTCTGATTGTTTTATGTGGTCGTGCAAACCACACCGAAATCCGGCTACCTGTTTGGATTAGTTTGAACAATCTCATAGGGGCGCTATAGTTAGAGGCAGTTTAGCATTATGAGTTTAGTAGATCTATTCTCAGATTCTTTACCCACCGAAGTGGGTAAAGAAGCTGAGAATAGATTTAACCTAAACAAATTGGTTTAGAAGTTATTTTTGAACGGCGATGTAGAGAGACAGCACAACACTTTATTGCGGGGCGTTTCTTTTTTTTATCGATAGATTAAAACATGATGTACAGTCAGAGAAATTAATTGTTAAACAAATTGACACCCTATGTCAATATGCCTTGATAAAGTCATTTCTTAGAAGTGGCCAAATAATGACAGCTGTTGTGATTTGACTAAACGGACAATATTATATTTGGTAGTCAGTCAATTATTACTCATGTATTTTATGGGAACATTGGATACTTTAAGAATCATACAACGTTTATTATTTTTGTCTCTAAATTCAAACAATAGTTCGAAGCACCATCAATATTGTGGTAGAACACTGTTAAAGCTATGAAGCAGCACCCTAATTGCGTAACACACTATCAATCGGAATCTGAATCATTTTGAAGCAAACTGCTAATCCATTGCTTCATAAGTTCGAAAAATTTGTCTGCTCAACACGTAAATAACGCAATGAATGTTGTTGAACTGTCAAAATGAAACCGATTCCGATTGATAATGTGTTACGCAATTGCCCTGCAGGTCGCCATTCAACGCCAACATGCAGCGGTTCATTTACATAAATCATCGACGCATACGTGGTTACCGTGGTGTGACGTCACAATAGTAACATGTGCATATCAGTTGTCCTTTATGACTAGCGTTAGACATAACATGATAGGAAAACAACCGGTAAATCATTCGATTTTGTTTTGAAAATATTTGATTCATCCAAGAAAAAATACTTTTCATAATGGGACCGTAAATACATCGTGGCGTACAATACTTGCACGTAGCTGTCAATGCTCGTAGCTTTTCTGTACAAGAAGAGGCCTTTGCCCTGCAGAGGGACAATAATAGGCTGGTATTATTATTATTACCGAATGATAACAATACCAGACAAATCGTTGCGTAATATTATACAATATAAGATATGTAACTAGCTATTTTATATCTATTTATTTATTTAATACTTCATGCACAGAAATGTACAGAGGCGGACTTAATGCCATAGGCATTTTCTACCAGTCAACCTTTGGGTGATGCAGAGACAAACAGTGGTAGGTGCAATTATGAGAAATTGTGGAATACATATTTATCTACTTAATATAGATTTTACAAAACTATCCGGAATAAAGAACGATCATTTCATTTCAGGCCAGTTTATTGATTTGCCTATAGGTTGTTATCCTGTTGCCTCCATATGCTACAATCCTGATATATTTGTGCATTTCCCGGTATTCATCGATGGAAAGATTTATAATAAACTAGCTGTGCCCCGCGACTTCGTTCGCGTTCGTAATATACACAATATACTAAAATAACAGCTACATTTTAATAAAACTTCCTCGTCCCCCGACCCGCCGCATGACATCAGTATACTCTATACAAATAAATAAAATTGAAGTGTCTGTTGTAATGTCAAAATAACAGCTTTTTACTAAATGCATATGCAAGTATATAATACATATTAGGTACTTACTTATAAAATAAAAGCAATTTAAAAAAATGTTGTCTGTCTGTCTATTTGTTCCGGCTAATCTCCGAAACGGCTGGACCGTTTTTGACGGGATTTTCACTGCCAGATAGATGATGTTACAAAGAGTAACTTTTATTTAAAAAAAATATTTAGGGTTCCGCCCAAAAAAAAACATGCAAAACATGCATGGGCTCAAATATAATGCACAAAAGAACGAATTCATGTTTTTTAAAGCAGGCAGTAAATGCGATTCCACCAGTTATGCTGTGTGGCAGACCTCTAAAAAGAGTTGCAAATTTTAAATACCTGGGTCATTGGGTCTCAGGCGACCTGAAAGATAACGCGATGTTGAGCGAAAGCGCAGGTCGCTGGCTGTTCGATGTGGGATGTTGGCGCACAGGTTTGCACGTTGTACGGCACAGGTTAAGGCGACGCTTTTCAAAGCCTACTGCCAATCCTTTTACACGTGTAGCCTGTGGGTGAACTTTACGCAAAGGGCATATAGTGGTCTGCGCACACAGTATAGTGCAACACGTTCCGGGTGTTGATGGGGCTGCCGCGTTTTTGTAGCGCGTCCGGCATGTTTGCCGACGCGGACGTTGATAGTTTTTCGGCCATCATGCGCAAGAGATGCGCATCTCTACTACGCCGTGTTCGCGACATCCCCAACACCATGCTTAGAACGTTGGCTGATAGGTGGGACTCTCCGATCTTGAGGCGGTGGATGCGACTGCACGCAGTCAAGTAGGCATTCCTCATGATCTGCGTGTCTCACGCCGCTTAGATTAAATGGTACTAACACTAGTTTATAAGTCTACATTGTTACTAACAAATATGGAAGTGATATTCTGAAATAAACGTTTATTATTATTATTATTAAAACTGTTTGGAACTAATTCGGATTTGAAAAATTCTTTTTGCATTTGGTAGCCCAATTCTCGAAGATGGTTATAGGCTATTTAACATCACGCTACGACCCTTAGGAGTCGAGCAAGGAAAAATGTCAGAAAGAACGCTAAGTGAAAACGAAGTAATAGCTCGGGCGGGCGATGCAACGCGGCGGGTCGGGGGACGAGGCAGTTTTATTAAAATGAGGCTGTTATTTTAGTATATTGTGTATCTTACGACCATCACGCGAATAAAGTCGCGGGCCACAGCTAGTTTTATAACATTACACAGCGAAATGGGTAAGTACCGCTTATGTTGTAACTTTACTTAGCTATATTCAACGCCTTATTTTTGCGTTGGGGCTTAAAATAAGCTTAAGACGAAAACGTATCGAGTTGGCGACACCGGATTCATATAGGTGTATAAAAGTTATAAGTGTACTGGGCGGCTTTGTTTTGACTGGAAGCCATGTTTTACACCCAGAAAAGAGTAATATTGATATGACACAACACAAGAATCCTGGAAAAGCCCGTATGTTTAGTCAAGGATAACTGTTTTAATGTTAAAATTAAAACGAAACACTAAAGGGCACTTAACACGCTGTCAACCGTTAACATGGCTAGAGACAGGGCTAATAGAGGTTAGAACATAATGTTAATTATTTTATGGATGTAATTTATCTAGAACAAGTTATTAAACTCGGAACAATATTCTGTACCAGTAGTTGGTAGGTACGTAACTTAGCTGAAACTGTTTTCATGGACTTTGCAATGTATATACAATGTATATACGAACTATTAAGGACTTGCAAGAAAACAATCCTAAATACAGTAGCAGTGATGGCCCAGTGGTAACGACTGCTACTTACGAGTTGTAGGTCGTAGTTTCGAACCCTGACAGGCGCTTTCTTTGTTTAAATTATTTTATCACCACTGCTCTCAAAACGGTGAAGTAAAACATCACATCGTGAAGAAACCGGCATGTCCTAGAACCAAAAATTCGAAGACATGTGACATCTATGAACCCGCACTGGGCCCACGTGGTAGATTACGGCCCAGTCCCTGTTACAGAGAAGAGGCCGGTGTCCCAGCAGTGGGAACATTATAGGCTAATTATGTAATGTTACATACCATTTATTTTTCATCTCTCAACCTCAGAAAGATTCTGTGTTCATCATTCAAAATCTGAGTGCAAAAGTGCATTTTATCCGCTAGCGTGGAAAGATTTTCTAAAATTCGAACCTTTCTATTCAATAATTTTCTATACCGCCAGTCCACTGAAAATGCATACATATGCGCCAACCTCATTTTTAGAATAATCGCACTGGCCAGTACGAAGACTGCATGAAATTGACTTTCAATATTACCAATTGTAGTAATTTTACTTTTAATTTTTTAAACTCACATATATCACTAATTGAATATATTATTTATGCTGTTTTTCTTGCACCTAGCAAGTCGTTTATCGATTGGAATCAAATGATGAGATCATTTTTAGAGGAAGATAGTGCAAGAAGGAAATTCGTTATAGGCTATCAAAGTTTACGTTTACTTCGCGTACTTGCCTAGTTTGGGTGACAGGTACCTACATAAGTATTTCGCATCAAAGTTTACGACCTCTCCAGAAACATTTGATCTAGTGGTCGATATAATCGAATGGACGAAGTTGAATGCAATAACATGCATGCATTAACATGCAAAGCGTAACAGCTTTTTTTTTTTTTTTGTGGATGGGAAATCATCAAATGACTTCTCCCGCTCTGGGCGGAGCGGGAGGGCGTGTCAGACTTTTACTGACTAAAACCCACCCGTGTTCCTTCTGTTGCCTGTTCCGGGGCCACGGTAACTCTTTCGAACATCCCGCAACCCTAGCTGGCATCGGCCCTAGCGGACCCCGTCAATAGCGCTGACATCTCTTTGAGGCGCGCGTGGAACACGACGCGCCGTCGACTCGGGCTTGGTCCTTACCGGTCGGCGAGCTACCCAAGCCGCAAGCCCGCGCCTACGGTGGCCGGGAATCGGCTGCCAATTCCCGACGCCCAGGGCGTCTCCTGCGGCGACTAGGGGCGTGAGGGCGCAAAGCTTGCCTCTCCCTCACGCGTCCCGCCTCCTCCTTCACGAGCATTACTGCTTCGCAGAAGGAGGTAATGGCTTCCCATGTACTCTCTGTCCGTACCATGGCCTGGACCAGGGCCGGACGCGGGAGATCGCCGCCGCCGATCGCTTCCGCGAGGACACGGCGGTGCTCCGCCCAAGCCGGGCAACCTCCACCGTATGCTCCACCGTGTCCTCCGGGCGATCCACACAGTGGTGACACCCGGGCGTTTCCTCCCGCCTTATCCGGAACAGGTAGCTCCCGAAGCAAAGCTTAACAGCTTAACATTAACTTACAATGTTCTTTCTGGTCACCGGGAAATTCAACACGAAGCTAGTGCAGTGTCGATTTATTTATAGATTATCCAGAGCCTAGGAGAATGTTACAGTGACTTTGATTAAGGTTATTTTTGAAGAAATGAATTGTAATGTTTTCTCACGCTGATGTATAAATTATTCACCGTAGCGTACGGCAATTTTAAAAGTCTTTACGCAGAACAAGAACTGTTCTTGTTGAATTGTAAGTTCTCATCTTTATTGTGTTAATGAAAATCTGCCAATCTCTATTTTCAGATAATTACAATGCTATAACTATTTTAAGAAGCGAAGGCCTAGCGACAGTGTCGGACAATGAACGAGATAAATCGGTAGGTAGGTACCAATAATATCGTTCTACTCGCTGATAAAAAAATTATCCAAAAGGAGAAGGCAATGATTACATACAATCTTGGACCTGAATGTATTGAGATGAAAATTGTGTGAATTAATAGAACTTATCAGTCCCTCGCTGAAAATTCTGTAAGTTTTGACAATGAGTTATTAGAGGTTTAGTAAAAATAAGGATGTCTTTACCTAACAACTGATTTCTGAAGTGCAAAAGATGTTCTTTAAACATTAATGTTTATTTATTTCGTGTAAGGGTCGTCGGCCTAGTGTAGTGCAGTAACTAGTTGCTATCTCTCAATTCACGTAGCGATCCATAGTTTCAACAATATCCAATCCAAAAATCAGAGCGGTAAAATCCAAAATAACAGTTCCAAGCCAAACAAACGTGTGAGCAATCTTCGGTGTCCAGTGTGAAAATAAGGGTCGTACAAGGTAGGCAGGGTCAGAATCCGCAAAATACAAAGCAGTGCAAGTGGTTGAAAATGAAATAATCGGGAAAGATCTCAAAACGCATTGGATAATACGAAACAGTGAGCAAGCAAGAGCAGTCGGCAACTGTATACTGTCAATGAGTCAACTCACAGCAGCTGTCATGCCAGTGACATAGACTAAAAATATGAGACTGATTTAATCGATATGAATTCGATAGTCATTGTATTGGTTTTTCAGTAATTAATTGATATTTTATTTATTAATATGAGTGCGTATAGTATATAGGTATATAGTGCATTTAATTGCTCTAGTTAATTACCTAGTGCGAAGGTTTTCTTTTTGTAATTTGTCATCGATTACTCAATTATTCGATAATCTCACGAAAACTATCTTTCTCCTATTTCTCCGCTTCCAGATTGAGAATTGAGCTGATTTCTGATATTCTAAGATAAAAAAGAATATGTCTTAACTCATTACATTTGGGCCCACAGTTTTCCATCTCCTTTTAATATTGTGTCTGTTCTCATTACAGTGACACGAAAATATATTTATTTGCCTAAATATTTTCTTCCCTATTGCTGACAAATATTTGGACTTTTCAAAAAAAATAATTACCTAGAAGAGATGTGACAAAACGTTATTAATAAGTTTTTGTGCTTGGTTGGTTTTCAGTCATTGAAATGTAAATGATATCACTTATTTTAGCATTGTTGCATATCATGATTTATTTTTCACTAAATTTTAAACTTAGTTTAGAGTCTTATCTCCAGGAAAGTTAATTTGCAATATGCATAAAATAACATTTCTCCCGGGAAATAATCGAGATATGGTGGGAAAGGGTTCAGTGTGCGAATCTCTGACACAATACGGAGCCTGTAGACATCTACCTACATACATACACGGTCCGTCGTAAAAACTAATTAATTCCATTTGTGCAGACGAGTAGACGGAGAATTTAATATCTGCAGGCAGACATAAATACTATGGAATAGTTTAACCAATATGTTATTTTAAGGTGATACTTAGTCGGCGCGCGAAATGAAAATAATTTATTTATTTATTTATTTATTTATTTATATATACTTTATTGTACACCAGATTACACATTACTTAAAGATACATCTTAAACTACAAAATATACAATTGGCGGCCTTATCGCATACTGCGATCTCTTCCAGGCAACCTTGGAATGGACAGTGATTTTATGGACATTAAATGGGGTTGTTCTTGGTGCAAATAAAAAGTATATAAGTACAGTATACTATAATAGATACACAGATATATACATATGCTATATAGTAGATAAATATAATATATACATAGATAATTTTACGTTTATAAAACACTTTTTTTAAAATCTTGGTACTTTTTGGAAATAACACATAACATAACATCACGCCTTGTTTCCCCGAAGGGTTAGGCAGAGGTGTACCTATAGTATACACCCACTACCCCTACCACCCCCACCCCCCTACCTACCTACTTCCTACTACTGAAATAACTGAATTCATCGTGTTTAATGGAGAAAGAGATATATAGGAAAATTGTATACAGGGTGTAAGAGACAGCCCTCCGAAAACTAATAGGGTGCATTCAACTCTATTCGGACTCAGGAAATTTTCATTTTATGTATCGTTTTTTCAGTTACTATTCTTTTATTTCAATATAAATCATTATCTGTACGTAGCATTCCATTTATGTTAGTGAAACAGCTAAAATAAAAAAAAATCAGCAATGGATGTTAAAATAAGTTGGCGCCCGAAGGCTTGCTGCACTGCCGTTTACTACGTGGGTTTTGCCACGGTAACGATATATTGCACGTGAGGTAATAAAACAAATCAGGTTTATCGGAGGTAGCGTTCCTGAAATTATTTCATGTACCAGATATCTTATTATGATATGCTGAATTGATCCCATCAGTCTGCGGAGGGCTGTCCCTTAAGTTACACCCTGTAACCTGTGCGTAGTTACGCAAATAAAATTACGTACTTAACAAAACTATTCCTGACTGTAGAAATCACTTACAAAAGTTGTGACCCATGTGTCTTATTTGTCTTGTTTGTCGTATTTTTATCTCACGAAGCAACGGATGTTTTACTTGTGTGTGTACAAACACACTGTGAATGTGTGCGTGAAGACGAGTAGCGTCAGCACGTAACACGCACACGCATACGGACACACACACTTCCGACTTCGCCATTTTCTTGGCCTCAGACGGTACCGAGAGCTCCTGCGCTTACACACACATACACAGCGTGTTTGTACACTTGGTGGTTACCAAGTGTAACAAGTAAAGCGCGCGTCACTTCGAGAGATACAAGACTATAAGAATTACTTTACCGACAAGATTTATTTTTACAATTTACTGAAATACAGCAGGTGTACGCTTGGTATGTATGAAATCGAAAACAAATACTACATGAGTCAATCGATAAATTTAGCCAAAATTTGTCAGAGCCATTAAATAAATTGCGAGTTCTAGGTGATATGCAAGTTTCGTTTGATATTTACGTCATACTCCCTGGCGCAACTACCTTTGCTTTAACAATGAATAAGTTGCATAAAAAAGTCTATGGAATATCTATAAAATATTTGACGTAAACTTTTATTTAAAGTGGTTGCGCTGCGGAGTATCCTTCCCGGCGCAAGCACCATGATATATCTATTACTATACATAGTGTAAGTAAATATATACTATCAAATCATTCTGTTACAATTGTATATTGAACTAGTAGCCACAAATCCTCAATATATGTTAAATTAGTATACCTACGTATAATAACTTACAACACCGTAATCTATTTCGTAGAAATGGTCATTGAGCGCCTTAAATAACAAAAAAGCAAAGACTCAAGTTTTCCGAAAATAATAAGAGGGTGTTTTAGTTCAGGCGTTACTACATAAATATACCATTTCATCGAGTTAAATAATAAATATTAAAACACTGAAACAGCTAGTTATAGGGATCGTAACAACTTAACCACTGGAATATTAATTTATTATTTAATTTAAAACACACCCCTTACTGTTGTCTCTGATTTTGTAATTAATACTACAAGGCATTTTTTTTTCGAGTAAATCATACCTACTGTAATTCATCATCATCATCTGCCTAGCCTTTTCCCAACTATGTTGGGGTCGGCTTCCAGTCTAACCGGATGCAGCTGAATACCAGTATTTTACATGGAGCGACTGCCTATCTGACCTCCACAACCCAGTGACTGGGTAATACGATACCCCTTGGTAAGACTGGTTGTCAGACTTTCGGACTTCTGACGACCCGTAACGACTGTCAAAGATCCACGAATGACAGCCGGGACCAACGGCTTAACGTGCTTTCCGAGGCACGGAGGAATCTCAGTATGTAAAGATAGTCACCCATCCACGAACCAACCCCGGCAAGCGTAGCTTAACCTGATGGATCGACCCGTGCGGCTGTTATTACTTCTACTGTAATTATAGTAAACAAACAAAAAAGAAAATCATACTTCTTGTTACAAATAAAAATACACATCAGAAAAATTAGATTTTGGCATAAATTAGTACACCTAATTGCATATTTTTTTAACATTTTGTTTTTGAAACTTTCTTATCGCTTTCTTTTTTGCTAAGAACTGTAATCTAGGCACTTAGCGACTATTTCGAAGAAAAAGTTTGAGGTACCGTTATTTTCTATTTTTAAATTAGATTGAGGATTTGGGGGTACTAGTTCCAATATAGAATTGTTATAGAATTATTTGATACTATATATTTGCTTATAATAGACATATAATGGTGGTTGCGCCGGGAAGGATACTCCGCAACGCAACCACTTTAAATAAAAGTTTACGTCGAAACTGGAGACATAGACTTTTTTTAATAGGACTAGAATTTTATAAACATTCTATACATTCCATTTATGTAACTTATACTTGTCAAAGAAAAGGTGGTTCCGCTAGGAAGCATAGATATTTGATATATTTTGCCCTCTGACTCGACATAATTTTCTCAATTCATATACTACGAGTATTTACGAGAGCAAAGGTGAAACTTTTACCTATCTCTTAGAAATAGTTCGTAGTTCATTAATGCTCTTAGACAGACTAAATTCTTTCCGTGTACTTAAATACTGAATGTGCTCATGAAAGTTTAATTACATAGATTGGTTAGAGACGAGTCTGAAGTAGTTACTGAACAATATTTATCACCTTCACTGGAGTTTTGTTTTTCTTTTCATTAAGACGGAGGAAAATCGCAATCTCACACAAACAACTATGAGAACATTTTTATAGCTTTATATATAACAGTTCTGTGTAAATCATAAGTCATGAACATTTTATTATTAACACTGACTGCGCAGTGCACGCAGCGATTGTTTAACTATTGCGTCTGCAGTTAACATGTTAATGTACTTTCAAATAGGTACTTCTTAAGGATAAGCCATAGCTGATGTGTCGTACACGTCTTCAAGTTAGCAAGTAGATAGCTCAATGGGGCTATTGTTTTATTACAATACGGTTTGCGTTCGATTGTCCCTTGATACTCACGTGACTTTCAAAAGCAATCTCGTTAACTGTCCACTGTGACGGTAATTTGTGAATTTATTGCCTATCTGCTAGTAACGAAGCGTACAAAAAGCGTTCACAGTCACAATTAAGTGAATTATACGAGTAGAACACCGATAATCGTGATTTGCATTAAATAGCGATGAGCGTCCCGTGTCACTCATTAACATATATATGCGCATACAGTAAAAGTCGCTAACATTCTCCACGACCAACCAGCCTTCATTACGCTAGCAACATTTTCTTGTCACGTTACCATCTTGCTGCCACAAGTAGTAAGGTCAGCGCATGTATGAACAGGTGTAAGGTTTATAACACCTGTAAAACTCTTACCTCACATTAGTTATGTGTTTTTGTTGACTAAGAAACTTTGTACTCGATGACTCATCTTTGAGCCTGAAGTAACAGTAAACATAAAATTCGGGGAGCGTCCACATTCTGTGATGTTAGTATTGGTAGTATTAAAGGAAATTGACCGGAAAAGGACAGTGATAAAATGTACGAGCGTGTCAATACTGCCCCTGATGTCCATCCATCGGACGTAAAATGAGAAATTTCTTTTCCAAAACCTAGATGACAAAAGGAATTCGCAATATCGATCGAGATCTTTTTACAGCTCACAAAGCGAGTTTCCTTTATCGTTAAATAAAGTCTGATGTGATCTCACAATTCACTTCATAACGAAACCAATCATTTAGCGGTAATTTCGCGATAGTTTTGCGATAATGGAACCTTTTCTTCGTCGGTTTGGTTAGCGGACGACAGGACCACGTGAAATTGAATATAATTAAATTCCCCACACAAACTAACAAGCTCTTTGTAGACCAGCGGTAATGAAAAGCCTAGCTACAGATATTGTTGGTAATCAGCCTCATTTACATGTGTTTGTCAGGATTGCCAGCGGTAAAATATAAAATATTGCTCACATTACAGTGTTATCAGAATTTTGTGTTTTTTGGTTTTGCACATAACTAATTCTATTACCCAAACTGCACCTGTTAACATGTAACAAATTCAGGCTAAACTTTAAATCCTGGTATAACATTTGAGACGGCATAAATTAAACGTTTCTACGCCATTGGACACAGCACAATGAAAAAGTTTTAAGAATATAATTCCGGCAGTATATATTCATGAATGTCACTTGAAAGAAACTGTGTCAAAAGCCGGGACGATGACAAAATGATTTTACACTTGTTACTCGATATGTTCAGTCATTATACTAACATTCTTTTAAATTTATAATTCTTGTTTTATTCTGTCTGGCAGAGATTTTTTTGTTGTAAAAGTATGAAGACAATGTCACCGCTTCTTACACGCATTGATGCATTTTCAAATTTGTACGTACAACGGCATTTAAAATTCGTACAAAGCAACTTAAAAAATATTTAACCCCTAAATAAGTCATTAGCTTGAACAATAACACTAGTTTACAAAATTTCGCAACAGAGTAACCGCATATACTTTTTGGTTAATTAGGCATTACTGATTACTAATATAATCATCAAATATCGCCATCACGTCAATTTAAATAATAAAAAAAAAACAAAAATACGCTGTTTATGGTTAAGTTACATACAATGCAGTATTTTATCATTTTGTTTTTGAGGGTACATAGGAAATTAAATGTTTATAGTCATTTATTACGTTTTATTGCTTGATTTAACTACACAATATTTTGTTGCTTTTCTATTGTTGGCTATTTTATAAACTTCCTAAGTACAAAATGAGTAAAATTGCTAAACGTGGTTGTGTTAATTCTCCAGATTTTTTAAAATATAGTATTTATTGTTTCTTTAGAAATGGTTTTTGAAATAAATATAGTTTTTTGTAAATTTAGTCGTAATATCAATTTATTTTTCCAATAAACAACAAGACGTACGTAGATATTTGAGGAATAAAAAAATAACAATAACTAAAAATCCTGACGTGATGGCGAACTTCTGTTATCAGATTTAGCTTCAGCATTACCGTTTTACCCAGGATACAATATTTTCGTTTCTGTTGCGAACCAAAACTGTTTTTTTGTAGAGTAGTGTAATTGAACGAAGCAATGTAATGCTTACTTTTTCTAAATGTCAAACATTTTGTATAAAGTAGGTAAGTAAAGCAATTTTGTTATCAAAATTATATGAATTATTAAAATACGACCTATTCTGCTCCGTTTTCGAGAATCGTTAGTACAAAAAGTAAAGTAAGTAATTGTAGGAGAAACTACATCGGGAATATTCGGGAGTTTGATATTTTTTGTGGAGCAAAGTGGTCGAGAAGAGATGAAAACTCTGTAACTGTTTACCTTATTCTGTAATAATAACAATGAATAATAGATGAGCTGAATAGTAAGCCGATGCGATAAGATGTTCAAAAATGGAATAGACATTCCATTACAGGTAAAGAAAGCAATTTCGAAAGTGAAGACTCATCTGGGGAATTACTTTCCATACCATTGTGCCCTACGGCAAAGAATCTGTACAATTATGTGTGTATTGTATTTTGACTCGCGGGAAATGTCACGTAAATATTGGCGTAATAACCCAGAGATAGCATTCAAGATAATTCAGACTGCGATAAAAATATGAATGGAAAAAGTCATTCAAGAGGAGTTAAAGGAATAAATCGTGGTAGCGGAAAATGTACGAACACCCATCACACCCACCTGAAATTGTATTCCTACGGATAATCGACGAGTGGGAAAGCTACGGATGGTTATGTAGTAAGTAAGTACATTCCTTCACGACTACGGTACATCAAAATATAATGGATCCTCGTAAATAAATATCTTCTCAACTATTGGGAAATGCGAAAAATGAGCGATCCCATTGTTTGTTTTGACACAAATGCGGTCTGCGTACGGTTGTGAATGTGATGGCATTCTCCTTTGATAATGCCTGCTGAAACTTTTTTAATATGTGTTGTGTGTTGGCAAACCATTTGATCGAGTAGAAGAAAGTTGAGAGGCTGATCCTGTGAAACGGTGAAATAGTTCGTACTTATTTACTTTTGGCTTTAACTAACTTTTGAACGCCATAGTAAAACTACTTTACAAAAATGTATGTACCAGCAGCGAAGCTACAACTTTCATTCGAGGGAAGCCGAAGAAAAAATTGTTCAGTTCTCATAAAGTCAATATAACATCATTTTAATATTACCTCAAATATTTAAGTAATTCCTATACTTTTTTAAAATTTAACACCTATATAACTGTAGATACGCGTTTTTGTAATGCTTTGTATCTTATGACATTGTATTAAATACCTGTGATATGACTATGTACGTACTTTATTATTTAGTAATAGTAAACTCAAGTACAGTCGTTGTTCCGAAGGGAAGCCGGTAGGAATGGGGTTGTATGAAGTCGTCGCCACTGGTATGCATATTGTTTACCTATCAACAATCTTCGTGTTTGTTTTTTGCGCCAAAAAAACCGAAAACATCCATTTTAAGGTGAATATTAGAGAAGACCTAAGAAGACTTAAGAGAAGACTTTTATCCAGATAACTGTGATAAACGAAGGAGCTGAAGTCTAAGTATTATGTCAAGAAATAGCTATGTCACGCGCTCTGGCCACGATTGCGATAACGCTAGAGGAAATCATGTTCATGTTATAAATTAGGGAAATATTTAACTGGTCCTCTAAAAACTTATGGAACTTCTAACGATGCAATTTTTTTAATTACACGAGCCTCTTTTTAACTTAGTAACTAAGTTATAGTACCCCGAACAAACGGGTTAGGATAGGTTGGAACTGTGACCAACCACGCGCGAGCTGAATTGGCTGCAGTGACTAAGGTAGGGCACCGCTGGGCACCCTAACCAAATGGGTTAGGTTAGGTTGGAACTGTGGCCGGCGAGCGCTACATCCAAGTTGGTCGCAGTTACTTGGCTTGGTATTTTTAGAACCCCAAAATAGGAATTATTTAAAGTTTCCAAAAAGAAGCGCATTCATTATATTAGTGTTCAATAATATTTTAGGAACGTAAAATTGGAATTATTTGAGGATTGATTATATAAGGTATATCTATTCATACACGAAATCTCTTAAGGGGTCATTGTACTCATCATTATGAACAACTTTTGCTATGGGACCAAACCTGAAATCGCGAAAAAAATTCTGCCATTCCCTACATTTATGTTCACATAACTCGTCAAAATGTAGGGAACAGCAGATTTTTTTTTTGAAGACATTTCGCTCATAAGATTACCCGTTATAGAACGATGCAAAAATTACGAGCAATAAGATAAACTAAAATTTTTACCATGAATATATTTTTTATTTAAAAGGCTGAAACATTTACGATGTCCAACATCTGTTAGGTCAAAGGGACGGTAATAAAAATGACTCAGAGTTACAAAAACGTATCTTATTTTATCAAAATTTTGCAACCGTAAAGTTAGCAAAATCTAAATTTAGACACGTATTACCGATAGCAATAGACGTAATGAATTTATCGGTGTTGTAAAATACATATCTACATTGTGGCTATAAATCGAAATACATAATATAACATAACATCACGCCTGTATTCCTGAAAGGGTTGGGCAGAGGTGTACCTATAGGGAAAAAACCGAATCGTACACGGCTCGGTTTCGAAATCGAACTAATTTGATCTTAACCATCGATGTTTGATAAGTTTTGCATCAACATAATTGCATATTGGTTAGGTTAGTGGTTTAGATAGCAACGTTTATTAAGTGAGTTTATCGATAGATTTAGTGGAAAGGGGTGCACTTCTTTTTGTATTTTAAGAGGCGAATGAGTAAGCAAAGCTAAGTGATTATTCTTGACTAAGAAGGCCTTCAAGATGCTATGCTAGTTTTTCCTGTGAAAAAGAGACTTATAGGATTAACTGGTAGAAAATGACTCAAGCATTAAGTCCGCCTTTATACGGTTTTCTTTTTTATTTGTGCATAAAGTTATAATAAAATAAAATAATAATGCATAGGTACCTACATAGTGAGATTCTTTGCGCAAGCGCAACATTATACTTTTTATTTTCTTTTAGATGCAAATAAATGTTGGATTTTGCGAATACATTGAAAAGTTATTATTAAAAGTAGTTATGTGAAAGCCAAAGTGGTGAAAAAACAGTCGCAAATAATGCAAATATTTGATAGAAGTTTATGTCTACATTAACTGATTTCTATTCGAAAAAGTTTTCCGAGATTAATTTTCATTTCATGTTCCTGTGTTTCGATAAGCGAAATACAATAAAACTTTGTAATATGAGTTTTTTTGTTCTTTAACTTTTAGGTAATATTAGCCTTTAGGTAGTCGGTAATTGGATAGATGTTAACATGAGCGTGATGTCCTGCCATTTTGTTTTGTTTTTTTATGATGTCGAAAGAAATCATTAGCAAAATATATTTAGTTATTAGTTAAAAGGGCATTGTCTAACAATAATGCTAAACAGAAACAATTAGTAATATTATTTCGGCAAAATGTTTGTGTTTTTAAATATGTTGGCTTTTTACCAATAATACTGTAAAGCAATACTAGGATACGTTAACAAAGGGCTTGAAAAGGTCCCAAAAGACATGACAAGTGAAAACAATTAATTTCACTCCTCTGTATTTTATATATTTCATTCTGAGACACATTGTGCTACGCAATTACAATTTGAAAGGGGGTTAAAGAAATAACTGTATTTTGTTTGCAGCCAGAGTACAATTATTCGTTTAAAATCATTATTTCATCTAATATGTTGGTTAAAATGAAATTAACTGAGTCTACGCATTGCGGCCGAACATTTAAGAATTATGGAAGATAAGTGTGTCGTGCCAAGGCCGAACAGCTGTTTTTATTTTACGTGCTGCCATCCATGGCTACTGACAATATTGTGATATTTTGGTAAAACTATATTTACTTTGATTTTAAAGAATTTTTCAATTAATTTTTACTTTTGATATTATAACGCAAATTTATAGAGAATAGTTTATGTAAGATCTCAGAACAAACAATGTAACAAATTAATGTGTTACCGTTTGATCCCGTTATGTCTAGATGTAGTTATAGAAAGGTTAAATGCGTCAACCGCCTCACCTATCAATAATAAATTTTACGATGTTAACACTAGCAGTAATATGAATTTACGATCAATAAATCAACCACATCCTGCCAACGTTTAGGAAGAGAACCAATAGCTTTTTAGGAATATTAATAGGCACTAAACGATATCCAGCTCGTCTATCGCGCCCTCATAATGATTATTTATCAGGGTATTGTTCGGTAACCTTGTTTATGTTGATATAACAAATGTTGATACTGAATGTAAACAAGTGTTATTGTGAATTCAATCGATGCTATCAGCTTTAATTCTCATTGGCGATTGTGTCAGTATGTTTCGAAATAATGATAAACAAGATCAAACGGACAAGTAAGCAACAGATTTGCATTTAATCATTAAGATGTTCGGACAGAGAAGATCTAAGTCTTCTTTGTCTTTTAATCCCAAAGTCGTTGCAGACTTATAAGGTAAAAAATAAGCCTCGAATTTATGAGTTTTTATCTTTGGTCTACTTAACAGACAAAGTGGAGGCAATTTAGAATGTTAGTCCCTATAGGAGTTAAACAGCGAGCGCAGTCGAGTAACGCTTAGTAAATGAATAAACCTGATAAAAATGTCATTAACTCTCACCATTTCAATTATGAAATCCATCAGCCCATTGATGTATTGGAGCACAAAGTTTGTGAGAAGGATTCCAGCCGGCGGTGGTTTCGATACGTATTCAAATTACTTCACGAAAACCGATCCACTTTTGAGTGAGAACCCTTTCGGCGTGACCAGATTTTCGCCATTGATGCTCTTCATTCCTTCTGAGTAATAAGATATATGAGTTTGATGTCTGAGCTTAACGCCAATTGGTTTGGTTAAAAGCAATTTTCTTGACATGGTCACACTTACCATTATTATATAATAAGCTCTGGCCTATTGTCAATTCCTCAGTGACGACATGACGACAGATTAGTGTCACATGATTACTTTCTATTGACACTTGTTATGTTCAGCTTGTTGTAGTTTTCCTTAGAACGTTGCATGTAAATACATAAATGCGGTGTGTACATTCTCTGTGTATTGTTAATTGCACCATTTGTTTGCGACGTTTTTTTGTATGTGTTGTTATCGCAACGTAAAATCTCATTGGCGCCGATAGGCAAACAAGAGAGCCATTAACTTTTGCCCGGTTAATCTTGATAAGCAGGTGGGATTCAGGCTCATCTCAAGGCCTCCGAACCGATAAGAGGGTTGTTTAGTCTTGTGACAAAACTAAATCTACTTGTCTTCCTTTGTCACATGTAGTTACGAAGAAATTTATCCTTTTTCGTAGTGACTTATTTTCCTATTGGCTATTTTGGGGCTGGCTGAATCTTTGTTTCTCGTTTATCCTAAATTTTGAATCTTTAGAGATCCATTTCGTAATCCCTTGTAATCTTCATTAACTTATGATCAGCTTCTATCTGAACATCCATGTCTTATCTTGCACGCAGGTAGCGTGCCTCGTGTTACTCCGATAATTAATTAGTTACAAAGCAGACTTTTGTCATCGAGCCATCTTCCTGAATTATTTGTAGATGTCGATTATGTCATACACGTCTATCAGTTGGCACTACAAAAATAAATCATTGAAAACAAAGCACTGAAATTTTTTGTTAACAATCCAAACCTGTAACTGGCACTTAAAATAAATAAGATGCTTATTTTTGTGGAGACAAATGTTCGAGCACTAGAACTGGGTTCGGGGTTTGGTTTAGAGGTGTGTTGGGATGTACTAGGTATGTAGTGTGTTGAGGAGGTCCACTGTTTGTTTACCTGTGTGCGACGCGGAGCGGGGGGTGCGGGGGCGTGGGCCCGCGGCGGAAGGCGCGTGTGGCCGCGCGTGCCAACCGACTGTGACTGCCGTCGCCGCCGCCGCCGCAGCACAGCCCCATCGCTTCGCCCGGCCTGCGCTTATCGGCCGCGCCACCACTATGCACTTCCGAGCGATAACGATTTAAATCCCATAAATTATCTTCGATAAGTATCACTCAATTAAATTAAACTTGACTAGAGCTATTTTTAATCGAGTGTAGATACGCGGGCGCATCACACTTCTGATACACGATTCGCGACAGTTTTTGCGACAACAAAGCGACACTATGTTCGAAAATATTTGTTTTTGTTGTGGCAGCTATAATTAAAATAGGTATAGGACAGACGCAAATACTCGAGAGCTTCTTGGTTATCTTAATTACCTTAAGATTAGATTCATCAATGTGGATATTTTGAAAGGAGAACGAGCTTGGATTTAAATTCATTGTGTTGATTAAGATTAAAGGATTTGATTGGTTCGTATCCAACTTTCAACAGCTGTAGACAGGTCTCTAACAAAATTGCTCACAGATCTTTCAATTTAATATTCATCTCTGAAATACGAACTAGTGATTAATTTATTCTCCAAAAAGTGTCGGGACCATTAATTTGTTCAGTAAAAGTTTTGATTTGTTTAAAATAAATCATATTATTTATTTTGCTTTATCATCATCGACATTAACTCAGCTAGTAAGCCATCCATTGTCTTACGCAATATTGTCTTTCCCCCATAGACCTCTGTTATTTTTCTGTTCCCCTTTCGCAAACGAAAGCAAATATGAATATTAACTTTCATACAGTTTTTGTACTGACATGAGTTATAGCTATTCGCCCTAAGTCAGTAGTAATACGTTATCGACGTTGTGCATAGATGGTTAGGGGCACATATCGTATATGTATACAATATGTGCCCCCCTCTCTATCTATGCAAAAACGCGTGAGACAAACGCATGTCTCACGTTCGTCAAAACCTGTTCTTTTCCAAAAGTTTACAGAAATTGGGCCGATATTTCTAGTGAATACTGAATGAAAACCATCCTAGATTGTCTTTGGCCTTACGTATTTAAATTAAAGAAGTATTTATGTACATAAATAACAAAAGTGTAATGCGCGCAAAACATGTTTGTTCATTCAAATTGAGTTCAAGTTACAATTTATTATTGTTCAATTACAATAATAATTCTATTCAAATTAAACAATAACATGTGAGATTAAATCCAGAGTTTCCTTTTTTGTTTATTTATTAAAATCCCTCATCTGTGTTTAAGTTACGGCCTGTTTAATAATGTATGATTTAACCTTTGATAGGAATTAGGTAATCTTCGCAAACAGTTGGCTTACGAACTTCCCTGAATTATGAACGACGTTACTAGGTAAGGTAATTAACAATTATGATTAATTTACTTAACATACATGTTATTTTGCTACGTGGTTTTTGTAATCAAAACATCTTTACTTTTTACTCAGATATCGTCGCGTAAGTGAGGATAATGGGTGTTTTTCTTTTATAAATATGTTATCTACCCGTTAGTTGGTAGTTTTGACATTAAGCAATAGACTTACACGTGTTTTTCAGCTGTCTTGTAAATATCGTCCATAAGCATAACAGACTTGGCCAAAAGAAAGAAAAAAACACGTTCAGGAAACTTCTTTCCAAAAACTGCATTTTTGATGATAGTAATAATATTAGTCACATTGAGGAAACAGCAAATATTTTTATAGGACCCACGTGTTGAGCAACGACCGTCTATCATCTAAGGTCCCAACCATCAAGAGAAACGTGACAAAACTGTCAGAGGTGCCAACACTAAAAATAGGCACCAAGAACCCTGTAATATTCACTTAGATAGAGAAATTGAATAAGGGATGCTTGCCAGAGTCAGTGAGCAGTGTGCGCTGTTCGTGTGAACGCACACAGGAGCACGGCTCCCCTACACACAAGCATACATAAATCATTAGGTAGGAGTGTTACTGGTTTACTGTGCAACTACAAGCTTTTGGAACAAGGCTGTATTGTGTGGGTTTGTGGTGGATTTAACCACCGATAAGGCGGCGGTTTCTCAGAAAGTTTTTACTAGCCCTTTAATTGGGACGATTATAATATGGTGACAGACAAATTCCGCGTTATTACATAATGTTTATAACGTTTTTAAAATGCCATTATGTGGAAAATATACCGACGACACACCTGGTGGTAAGAATTCACCACCGCCCATGAACATCTGTAATATCTGCTGCCTTTCTTTGGTATTGTTCGTCGAATCGTTGAGCTCCTTAAGTTCTGATTTGAGCTGTGCGATTACTGGCAAATGCGTGCACTGACTGGACAAGTCCACTCAATCTGTGTGGTTCTTTCATCAAAATACCATTTCAGATACCAATCTACATGGTCTTTACATGATCTGACCAAGATTATGTCTGGACTTTAAAAGAGACTGTGACCTCTAAGATTGATTCGGCTTTTCTTCTCAGAGTAGTCAAATAGGAAACGCCGACCACATCTAGTTTTTAGGGTTCCGTAGTCAACAAGGAACCCTTATAGTTTCGCCATGCCCGTCCATCTGTCCGTCCGTCCGCAGCTTAGCTCAGAGACTCTTAGTACTGGAAAGCTATAATTTGGCATGGATATATTAACCACGCCGACAGTGGTAAAATAAAATCATGAAAAAAATTTTTTTTAGGGGTAGGTACACGTAAAGTGGGGATGATTTTTTTTCTCATCTACCCCATGATGTGGAGTATTTTTGGATAGCTCTTTCAAAAATATTGCGGGTTTGGGCAAACAGTTTTTCGATTAAGGGATCCGTTTCTGAAATATTAAGCTTTAAAGTGCAAATTTTTGTTAGAGTCAAGTGTGTGTCCCCGCGCCAGCTTAAACGGTTAGGCGCTTAACTGCCTATTTTAAGCCAAATGGCTTAGTATGTACTTAAGAAGAGGGAGTATTCAGTCGAGTGCCCACATATTGCGTGAACCATCAGTTGACCGACAAGTATTTAATTACAATATCGGAGTAATTAAATACTTTAATGTTTGTACTTTGGTATGTTAATTGCTCAGATTTTACAATAGGACTTATTTTAAGATTGTAGAAATCATCTAAGATGAAAAAATAATCAAAACATTTTACAAACGTAAAATTTATCATGTCGATGTAAAAAAAAAAAGTTGCATACTACATACATATGACACTGATTTCTTGACTATAAAGTACTCTTATTATTTAATGAGACACTATTTACATAGAAAATAGAGGTACTTATCGTTTGCCGCCTTAGCGAAATTTCGTACGGCCCTGACATAGAAGAGACATCTGGCCACACACAGCACACACATCATAGCTCACATCATCAGCTGACATCTAGTCTGAAGTTGTCCACACGCAGTAAGTAAGCGTGGTGATTAATGTTCTGTTGCTTTTATTTACGAAAAAGGCCTTTGCTTTTTAGCTTTTGAATAATACGGGCTGATGTTATAGCGCATACTAACCAATTCCCTAATTGCGTAACACTCTTTCATTAACAATCCGAGGGTTTTGAAGTAAATTCTTAATCCATTGGCACATAGGCTTGAAATATTCGTCTGCTCAGCAACTTAAGTAACGCAATGAACGCGGCTTAACTGTTTAAACGTGTAATCGCATTGCGATTGCATTTTATGTCTGAGCATCTTAAACTAATATCTGTAAACATATTTTCGGCATGTTTGTCCACAACTACTTAGTATTCTTATGTACCAAACAAAACAGTACAAATTGTAAAATATATGAAACTTTGCTGTCTATCTATCTTAAACATGTATCCTTGACATGTACAGCTGCTGTAGGGGTGGAAACATAAATGTATGTTATGTTCGATCCTGTATTTGCGATCGAAGCATCGACATCGAGTGAATTCGCACATAGGAATCCCCACAAAAGGCCGTATACCTAGTACCTACGGACTCCTTTACAAAGGAGTGATTTAAAGAAGATAGAACGATTTATAAATAGAGACTGTATTAAAAAAAAAAAATCAGCTACTGTGTTAAACAGTAGTTGAAATTTTCTTTTATAGTTGGAACTGGATTTTCTAAGTAACAGGAGTTGAAATTTTCCTCCAGAAAATACATTTGGATTTTCCTCAACATTTTGTGCGTGTCTCCCATACAGGTCAGTCTTTTTCCTCCTTGAAACATTTTAAGGCAAGAAAGGCATTACAAGACAATGAGTAGGAGCACGCGAGTTAACTAATTGTCAAAATGTTAATTTAGAACAAGGTTCTGCCCATTGTTGTTTGTTTCGATGCTATCACATTTGACAAGACCAAAATGGGCCTACCTTTAAACTTCACAATTATTTGAGGAAGCGTAACAAGCTAAACACAGCGCTTGGCAAACGGATAGTAAGTATAGGCAGGGAAATTAATAATCTATCAAATTGACACACGTCAATTTGCCGTGTTATAGTCATTACATACAACTGTCACAGAATGACAGTTGTGATTCGAATCTAGGGACAATTAAATTAAGTTGGTTGTCAATTTAATAAACAATTAATTTCCTTGACCTTACACACCAAGATCGTAAAAAGCATACTCAACATTTTCAGGACAGTAATTTGTTACAATTTCCAAATGGTTGCTGCAGTATCTTCCTTCATGTAGATTTCCACTAGAATTGAATCAGCGATATTGCAATGTGGCATACAACCACCGTATTGTGAATATATGATATTTTACAATACGAAGATGTTTTATGTTTATACATAAAAGCGTGACGTCACACATAGCTTGCATGTTAAACATGTTATGATATAGAAACACTGATCGTATATTATTACACTGAAATGTGAAAACATTTATTCTAATAGACTAAACTCTCTTCTTCGCAGTAGTAATTTTTTACATGAATAATAAAATTATTTCACATTTGCTTCTCTGTTGGAAACCTGAAGATTTTTGCTTGTTCTTTTGCTGCATTTGAAACTGAAATATTCTTTATTTTTCAAATACAAATATATTTTTATTTGTTGAACATAGGTAAAGGTACAGATGTTGTAATGATTAAATAATTCTATGTCTAGTCGTCCTCGGCGTACAAATTATCTTGGTACAAACATGCTGTTTAGAATAAACTATCACACATTATTAAATATTTCTAATCCAAATTGTCAACACAAAAAAAAAACATTCCAATAAAATATAATAATAATAAAAAGTAACTGAGCTTTTCTAATAGCTTTTTTTTTATTTGAGATGGGTTTGCTCTTGACTCTAGTCTAGGTCAGAGGTGACAGAGACAAAGTCGACGATGGAGCGAGCTTACCCAGAAAAAGCCTGCTCAATCTCACTTTGGAGAGATCGGGGTTGTATGCGTTCGGAAACACAGACGCATGTACAGAGTTCCACTCCTTTGCTGTGCGCATCACAAAAGGCATTTGGAAACGCTTAGTGCGAATTGATGGAATAGGAACTAGGCAGGGATGGTAATTTGCAGTGCGTCTAGATTTCCGATGGTAGAAGGGAGCTGGTGGAATGAGGTCGTGGAGTTCTTACCTACGTTGTTTACTATGTTCAAAAAGAACAAAAACATTGAACATAATAATAAGTTCGTCTGTCATAGTTTTTCCAATGTTCGATCGTACGTGACGTTGTCATTATCAAAGAGAGAACTCAACTAAATAAGATAATCTCAAACAGAAACACGGAAAGGTCAGCCTCATAATAAACATAGGGGGAGACGTATAATAAGAAGGAGTAAAGAAAATAATACAGGGCCAAACACATTTTCGGATATCATTTGGAGCGTAAAACATGATGAGTTGTTATTAAAACCTCATCATCTGTCTAACCTTTTCCCACTACATGTTGGTTGGGGTCGGCTTCCAGTCTAACCGGATGAATACCAGTATTTTACATGAAGCGACTGCCTATCTGACCTCCACAACCCAGTGACTGGGTAATACGATACCCCTTGGTAAGACTGGTTGTCAGACTTTCGGGCTTCTGACGACCCGTAACGACTGTCAAAGATCCACGAATGACAGCCGGGACTAACGGCTTAACGTGCTTTCCGAGGCACGGAGGAATCTCAGTATGTAAAGATGGTCACCCATCCACGAACCAACCCCGGCAAGCGTAGCTTAACCTGATCGATCGGCCCGTGCGGTTGTTGTTACTTAGCCACGAGCCCCTCAGTTGTTATTAAGACATATCCACACTAAGATAGAGGCAAAGCTGTGCTAACTAATTGGCACAATCTTAGAGTTGTCGTCCACGTTTCGAATTTACGAGCAATTTGCGCTGAACAGGCGCGCATATGATATGAAATAATCTCATAAATGAGACTAACTTTTATTACTGCCTACCGCAACAAAGGAAATGGCCCTATACTAATTCTACAAATACTTAAGGATTTTTCGTAACAGCAAGGTCAAATAAGTAAATCGTTTCAATACGTAACGTAAAAGATTTCCATGTTCGAAATGTACAAAACCAAAGCTGCGATGTCACATTTTTTGTGCCGCTATGAATCCCTAAAACCATTATCGTTTTTCAGCGAGTCGGTTCATTGGGTCTGTGTTTTTAGATTAAAAACCGTGTCTCCTTTAAGCTTATTTAATTTGGCGACAAATTGAGCAAACTGCGAGTTTGAAACATACCCACGGAGATGTATAAAGACTCAGTTCAATATGACGAAAAGGCATTTGGAAACATGGAAACTGTCTCTAAAAACGGAAATAAATTGAACCGGACATTTTATTGATTTTAAACATTCGGAATATCTTACAAGGTATTCATTAGGTACTTATGGAATTTGATTTGCGGTATGTTTTATTTGCGCAATAAAACGTAAAATTCACATTCTAACGCAATATGTGACACATAAACATCGTCGTCTTCTCCGGGACTTGATTGACGTATCGGATCATCACAGCAGAATATAGGCGTAAGACATATTTTTATTTATGAGACATTCTGAAAATCGTGAGCTTACCTAAAAGAAGCGCCCCTCACGTCACGTGCAGTAACTGATTACGAAGAGCCGAAGATTAATTGCCGTTATCTGGTACTTACCTGAAAAAGAAAATTTACATTTTAATAGACAGATCTGAATGGTTTTCTAAGTATGTCGTGAATGAAAAGAGATAATAAACATCGCTTGTCGGATTTTCCTAGTAGGTATTGGAACGTCTGTAAGATAAGCTGACACCAACACGTGTTATGGATTTTTCTGACTGGCATATTTTTACGTATAATCGGAATCCAAGTTTTGCCAACGTAAGTATTTATGTAGATAGAATCTACTTATCATCCGTTTTAACATCGATAAACCTGAAAGGCTTTCTTATATATCCAGAGAAAATGTGTTGAAAACTATCCGAGAAAGGAAAATACGTATCTGCTTAGTTCTTTTGAAAGTACATTGAATATGTAGTGAAATAAGTTATTTACAAACACAATAACTCAGCTCGTCTGTGCGTGGAAGATTCTCTCGGTAATCTCGTCGTTAAAACTAAGATTTACAGCCGTGAGTATAATGAGGTCCTCTCAAACGGATAATTCTTGAAGCAAACAACTTGGGAACTGGGAAAGCAGATCACATTTATTTTCTTTTTAGATCGTTTTCTTTGGTGTGTGAAGTTTATTCTTGGTCGTGTAAAGGTGTCGATTGTGTGGCTAGACCCTCAGATACAAATTTCCTTTATATTGAACTAGCTGTTGCCTGTGACTTCACCTGCGATCCAGGAAGGAAAGTAGCCTATGTCCTTCTCCAGG
Source organism: Fissipunctia ypsillon (assembly GCA_947568875.1). NCBI lineage: Eukaryota > Metazoa > Arthropoda > Insecta > Lepidoptera > Noctuidae > Fissipunctia > Fissipunctia ypsillon. The sequence continues at coordinate 11,903,304 of OX387647.1, forward strand.
TCATGGTCAAATTTCATCCAAATCCGTTCAGTCGTTTTAGCGTGAAAGCGGAACAATCAAACAAATTCACTTTCGCATTAATATAATATTAGTTAGGATTGATTGTAGGAGTGCCGCTATATCAATAACGTAACATATAGAGGTTGCCCTGTTTTTTCCTGAAGGGTTAAGCAGAGGCGTATCTATAGTACACCCACATTTCACCAGTTTTTTTTTAAGTCTCATCTAATAGGGGGCTAGCCTGTTGATATCAACTAGGCACAGATCCCGACTTCCGGCTGCTACTGAGAAATGCCAGATGGATAAACCCAACAACACTGCCCGACCGGGAATCGAACACAGGCCCTCATGCTCAGCAGTAGCGCTTGCAACCACTAGACCAACGAGGCAGTCTATATTAAGGAATGCAATCTCGTTTTCGTGAGATCAAGATCTCGCGAGATCTCGGCCATATTTACCGAGATTAATCTCGGCCGAAAATCAAACGAGATTTCGCGAGACTTACAAGATTGCACAGGATCAGGAATATGTGTTTGAGTCCGTTATTAAAAAGGAAATGGATCTGTATGAAACCAGGGGGTCTAAGGGAGAACTCTTAGAGTTTGAAGACAATTGTTTGCGCTCTATAGTCCCAACCAGTGTAGAGGCTGAAAGGTCGTTTTCTGCAGCTGGATATTTAGCCTGCAAAATTAAAAGCCGTCACGTTAGATACTTCATGCTTTTTACAAAGCTACTTCCAAATTTTGAGGACTAATTATTATTGTCATAAATTACTTAATTGTTTAACTTTCATACAAAAAACAATATTGATTATTTGATTAATAAAATATGTTATAAAGAAATGATTATTAAAAAATACATCAAATTTCTTATTATATTCCTATATTCTATTATTGTGACAATATAAAAAAATACAAACAGAACAGACACCAATCTCACGCGAGATCTCGTAAATGGCGAGATCTCGCGTGATTCATTTTTCCGATCTCTCGAGATCTCATTCAGGATTGCATTGCCGAGTCTATATCAATAATAAAGAAAAAAATATATCAGTAATAAACTTTCTGCAGGAAACAATTTGGTGGAAACATTATCCCAATACGTTGGGTGACTGGTGAGAGAGGCTTCCCAAACTAGATTACGTTGAACCGTCACTTGTTGCTTTATATATTTTTTTTTTATTTGAGATAGGTTTGCACTTGACTCTAGTCTAGGTCAGAGATGACAGAGACAAAGTCGACGATGGAGCGAGCTTACCCAGAAGAAGCCTGTTCACTCTCACTGTGAAGATATCGGGGTTGTATGCGTTCGGAAACACAGACGCAGGCAGTGAGTCCCACTCCTTTGCTGTGCGCATCACAAAAGACATTTGGAAACGCTTAGTGCGAATTGGTGGAATAGCAACTAAGTAGGGATGGTAACCTGCAGTGCAGTTATATTTTTTTGCTCATGTTACGTCATTTTTGTATAACAATGTATATAAAAGCCGTAACACATATAGCTGTAAGAATAGCTGTAAAACTGTATAATGTATTGGAAGATCGAAAAATACGGTTTACCTGCAAGCTTATGCATACGACCACACTTTGTTAGTAGCCACTGTTAGCCCCTGTTCACAAGGGCGAAAAAATATCGCGGCGGGATTTTATTGCGCACTGTATTTTCAGCTCTCGGTGTTGAGCCGAAGATGGAGAATCCAACAGAGTGCATCCCAGCGCGTCAAAAAATACACTGTTGGATTTTCAACTCTCGGCGCTAAGCAGTGAGTTGAAAGTCCAGTGCGCGACAAAAATTGCCGCGATAAATAAATCACCCGTGCATACCTGGGTTTAGTGCTTTGTCTACTTTCTAATATAAGGTGTTTCAAAATTAACCCAATAAACTTTAAGGAGTGCTTTAGAAGTTTAGACTATCGAACTGAATAACTTTTAATATGGTACAGAACTTTTGTTGGGACGTGGTATAAGTTCTATAGTGTGATGAAATTAAATGTATCATTTATAGGCCGACCGCATAACTGAGACGTTGCCTGAGGTAGCCGTGCGGTGCGGAAGGGGTGATAGTTGTCACAAGTTGACGAATCGCTGAGCTCTTGCATAACGTCACCACACCCCTCCCTCACCGCGCGGCTACCTCAGGCAACGTCTCAGTTATGCGGTCGGCCTATAGTGTTACACATTGAATTTAATGGTAATGTTACTAATTAAACACGGCTTATAAACAATAACTAAGATTAGGCAGATTATAAATTGACACGAATGGCGTGGTTAACGGCTAGTAACCGACTGTCGTGTGTCGTCGGCGATTCTTTATATTTGAACCCCTGACGTAAGACGTCACAGGTACTTGAGCTCGCAAGTTTGCATGTGTGTGGGTTACATACCACTACATATCCTTCCCCCCTGTGATAAAGTGAATTTAATAAAAGGGTGAAAACTAATTAACAAAATAACAATGAGCAAAGTGTAAAAATAATTGTAAAATCATTACATATAATAAAATGGTTTGATGTAAAAGTGTATAACTATACTTAACTCATAAATTATACAATAAGACACTACGCTAACAGTCGGTGAATCTCTATTTGAACCCCTGACGTGCGACGTCACAGTTACTTGAAGCTCGCAAGTTTGCATGTGTGTGGGTTACATACCACTACAATGGCACCAACTTTGAAATCGCGAAAAAAAAATTCAGTTGTTCCATACTAAAGTTTAATAACTGTTCTAAACTGTATGGGACAGCTGTTTTCTTTTTGCGATTTCAAAGTTGGTCCCAAAACCCTCGTAATAAAAGTTATTCAGTTCGATGGTCTAAAGCACCTCTTAAAGTGTGTTGAGTTAATTTTGAAATATCTAAAGTTGTCACAAGTTTTAAGTAAAATAAGAGCTGCCAACTTAATTTATATTTCAGGACTAGCTGTTGCCCGCGGCTTCGCCCGCGTGGATGTCAATACTTCCCTATTTGAATCGGATTTTGTTCACAATTTCATGGGTTTTATTTTTTTTGCGCGAAACCCTAATTATTTTTCTAAAATTAAAGTAACCTAAGTTACTCCTTATAACATCTGCTATCTGCCAATGAAAGTCCCGTCAAAATTGGTCCAGCTGTTTCGAATTTCATGGGTTTTATTTTTTTTTGCACGGAACCCTAATTATTTTTTTAAAATAACAGTACCCTGAGTTACGCCTTATAACATCATCTAACTGCCAGTGAAAGTCCCGTCAAAATCGGTCCAGCCATTTTGGAGATTAGTAGGAACAAACAGACAGACAGACAAACGTTTTGAAAATAGCTTTTTCGTTATAAGTATCGTATATACTGTCATAAGCATTTAATAAAAAACTGTTATTTTGACATTACAAACTGACACTTGAAATTTATTTATTTGTATGAATAGGTTTGTATGAATCAGATAATGTTTCCTTTTGCAAAATTCTTTGAACTTGCGCTCGTAACGTAACTGGATCAAGTAATTTATTGAAACTTTCAGAAACATGAACTTTCTCCTTGAAGGAACCAAAGGCAGTATTTTACTTAAATTAATATGTTAAAATAACAAATACCAACAATTTGATTAAGTAAAGCTTGTGTAAGATATTAATAGAGCATTTTCACACGAGTGGTTTTCGTGTTGCCATTATAGCGTTCATTCCACCGGCTACAATAAATTATTATAGTATGAAAACGCTCAAACCCTTTCACATATATGTGAGAATACAGAATTGACGTAGTTTTGAATGGCCAAAATAGGTATGGGTGTTGGTTTATCAAGCAACGTAGAATTAATAAAATCGCACTGAAATGAATCGTGTGAAACGCTGTATAAATTATTTGCTTAAACAATATGTAGGTATGTACCATTGAAAAAGCCCTTTTTGATGTTGATCTCAACAGCTTCCGGCTATTTATCTTTAAGTAAATTAGATACGGTTCTGTCTATTAAACTGTAGGAAAACATCTACTTTATTGAACAACATTAAAAAAGCCCTCGCCTTTTGATGTTTGCATACAAGAGAACGGTTTTAACAGCGAAAGATTTGCAAGAAAATGGCGAAGAAATGCTCCTTCCTGTAAGCATTATTTTAAATTGCTTTTGTTTCATGTCCGTGAAGTATCTGCCTTTATTACATTCGGTTATACGATGAATGCAGGGCAAAAATGTGTCTAAATCACCACGATTATCATGTGCCACGAATTTCCTAACATTAATTAAAATGTGAATGCGTTTGCCATCATCTGCCTAGCCTTTTACCAAATAGTAGGGTTGGCTTTCTGACTGGATGCAGCTGAATATCAGTATTTTATATGGAGCTACTGCCTATTTGATCTCCACAACAAAGATAAAAAAGTGAATTTATAATGTCCTTAATACAACGTCTATACCTACTAGCACTTTTTATCTTACACGGCCTTTTCTATCTTACTAGCAAGAAATACCAATAGAAAATCAAAGTCCCTTTTAAGGGTTCCGAAGTCAACAAGGAGCCCTTATAGTTACACCATGTCCGTCCGTCCGCAGCTTAGCTCAGAGCCTCTTAGTACTAGAAAGCTATAGTTTGGCATAGATATACATATTTATCACGCCGACAAAGTAGTAAAATGAACATAACATAAACATCACGCCTTGTTTCCCCGAAGGGTCAGGCATAGGTGTACCTGTAGTACACCCACATTTCGCCAGTTATGTAAAATAAACTCACCAAAAAATATATTTTTAGGGTACCTCCTGTACACGTAAAGTGGGCATGTTTTTCTTTCTCGTCTACCCCTATAAAAAAGATTGCGGGTTTGTGAAGAGATCCGTTTCTGAAATATTAAACTAGGCTTTACAAGTTAACGAGTAATAGTCGAGCAACTTACACTACGGAACCCTTCATTGTGCGTGGTCTGGCACGCACTTGGCCGGTTTTATTTTCAGTAATACACATATTATACAGGATGTAAGGGATAGCCCTCCGCAGACTGATGGGGTGAATTCAATATATCATACTAAGATGACCGGTAAATGAAATTATTTCAGGAACATTATGGAAATCCAATAAACCTGATTTGTTTTATTACCTCACACGCAATGTATCGTTACCGTGGCATAACGCGCGTGGCGAACGGCAGCGCAGCGAGCCTGCGGCCGCCGAGTATTTCAACATCCATTGCTGATTTCTCGATTTTAGCTGTTTTATTTACATAAATGGAGTGCAGCGTACAGAGAATGTAATTTTACATAGAAATAAAGGAATAGTAACTGAAAATACGATTAAAAAAAAAGTGAAAATTTTCCTGAGAATATTTCCGGTGGAAATATGATTATAAGGAGCTGAATGCACCCTGTTAGTTTGCGGAGGGCTGTCACTTACACCTGTATATGTGAGAGCAGTGTAGAGTCACATATTTTGCAAAGGTATTGAGAATAAGATCTGTGCATTCTTAACTGCCAGCTTGCTAATTTTTAATCTTATATTTTGAATTGTTTTTAATTATTTATTTTTAACATTGATCTCACATATACAGGGCGTCCCACGGATATGCCACATGGAGGGAAAGTACCTTGAATATTGTAGATGGAACATTTAACTGAAAGAAGACATTATTTGAATTAAAAAAAAAAAAACAATTTAAACTACATTCATAGATATTTAAATAACTACATGGTTGAACCGAGAATCGAACCCGTTACATGAGAAAAATAATCAACCTGTAGCTTTATCACAACGATCGTAAGGCTTCATCATAAGGATTATTTTTGCTAAATAACATAGTATCACAAAAAAAAGGAAAACCATGAATTTTAACATTTGATTTGAAATTTTGTTCAGAAAAATGAAAAGCTGACATTGCCGTAAGGACATACAACTGACATTATCATAAGTACCTATTACTAATTAAAACCCACCCACCCACCCACCCACTTAAGAAGTACGCATCATTTCCCTATTATAATTTAAGTGCATGATAAAATGATAAAGGGATACGTAATTAGTAGGTACCTGGTTGTATGCAACAAATCGAGCCGTATCCTGGGCCGAAAGACGCGTAAATTATTTTGTCCATCGCAATGCGGCTGGCTTATTATAAAGAAATAATTTAAAAATGTGTTCCATTTTCAAACTTTTATTCTTTTGTTTATGTGATTTTCATTGTAGGATTTTTGCATTGTATTGTGAATTTTTTACATAATCATGGCGTATCAAAATAATTTTGATTTAATGGAAGCATACTTTTTGAACCACAAACACATAACATTAGCCTTACAATGACACCGCGAAAGATATCCTGATAGAAATACACCCATCTCGATTTATTATGATACGGTTGGTGGATAATCTGCAAAATTTGGGACGTTTCGATCATCGCTTACCACAACCAAGGCACCAAATGATAAACATTGACGATGAACTCGACATTTTGATATACTTTGAGGCAAATCCTAAAAGTTCATTGAGGGAAGGTGAAGAAGTAATCGGAATTTCGAAAAGCAAAATACACCGTGTACTAAAAAAATACAAATTTAAAAGTTACATTGAAGAGCGATTAGTACAAAATTACTGCCCGGTGATGCTGAACGACGACTTATTTTCTGCCATGAAATCGAGAGGCTCATCCTAGAGGATCAGTATTTTCTAAACAATATTATCTGGTCAGACGAGACAAACTTCAGCAATAATGGTATGTACAACCGACACAATAATCGCATTTGGTCCAGGGAGAATCCCTTACGTATCCGCGAGACTAATAATCAAGTGCGTTTTTCGTTCAACTGTTGGTGTGGGATTGTAAAAAACCGGGTCCTCTTAGTACATTTTTACGAAGGGCATTTGAATACGGAAAGGTATTTAGAAATACAATTGAAATTTTGAGAAATGAGATAAATAATCATCCGGTTGCAGAACGACAAAACCTTACTTTTCAGCAAGATGGGGCTCCGGCTCATAACAGTCACAGAACAAGGGACTATCTCAATGAACACTTTCATCCCTGGATCGGGACAAATGGACAAATAAGATGGCCGCCGAGATCCCCAGATCTAACCCCGTTAGATTTTTTTTTATGGGGCTATGTAAAAAATTTAGTTTACAAGAACCAGTATGAAAGTGTCCACGAGCTACAAGCAGAACTTAGACGTATTATTCTAAATATCCACCACAACAAGATCAAAAAATCGACAGGGAGCGAAATAATCAAAAGAGTGCGACTTTGTATTCAACAGGAAGGGACTCATTTTGAGCATTTGATAAATTGATTAATTTTGTATAAAAAATGTTAAAATTCATGGTCTTCCTTTTATTTTTGACACTATGTCATTTAGCAAAAAATAATCCTTATGATGAAGCCTTTCGATCGGTATGATAAAGCTACAGGGTGATTATTTTTCTCGTGTAACGGGTTAGATTCCCGGTTCAACCATGAATGATTTAAATATCTATGAATGCAATTTAAATTGTTTTTTATATTCAAATAATGTCTTCTTTCAGTAAAATGTTCTATCTACAATATTCAAGGTACTTTCCCTCCATGTGGCATATCCGTGGGACGCCCTGTAGAAGCAACAAGAACAGTGTACCCAGGATTTTGTAATAATTTTGATTTAAAAGAGTGTCCATGGAGTTTCTTGCCCATTCTTCTCCATAGAGATCTACGTTTTGGAATGGGCGACTAGCTTCCATTTTCCAACTAACTGACTGAATCTTTGACAATTCAAAAGTGCCTGTAATAGGTTTAATTGAAATAAATGCTTTGAGTTTGAGTAACTCAGTGCATAGAAAAGCGTACAAGATCCATAAACCGTTTATCTGTTCAACTGAAAATATTGGGAGGCGTGAGTTCAATAAAACGTTTACAGACCGGTGTAAAGCAATAAAACAACTGAAACCTATTTGCAATTCACGTAAATTAGAGCTGGCCTAAAGTTCGTTAATAATTAAAGGGCCTAATTAAAGGGCCTATTACTTATTCATGTTACTAAAATCATCAAAGAGTATAACAATGACATAAAGGGCCGGCTGACCTCTCGTGACCTCTCGTTCTCTTGTTACAGTGGACCCGTTTACGCTTCACATTTAGGTAATTATTAGTTAAATTGTGGTTTGTTGTTGCTAATTACTTGGCTAATCTAGTTTTGCGGTTAATTTGTGTGTGTAAGATACATAACTATTTATTATGTCAATGTATGACTGATTTGAGTGGACTGGATTGTAATGCCAATAGGTGGTTACTGATTAAATCAAATATTCAGGGAATATTTTGATAACCTGGTAAATGATAACCTTCTGTACATATACTGAAAACAGAATAACAACACAGCTGTGGATGTCCCACACAGGGATATACACTGCTGTGTTGTTATCACCAAATGAATCATGTTTACAAACAAATTAAATAATACAAATTCTCAAATCGGTAATACCTATTTTATCATTTACATAAGCTTACACATTCAAATAGGTAGCAGCAGAAATAGATAACAGCTGAGCATCGATAAAAGACTGGTATTTAAGTACCTATAAGTACCTACCGGCCGTTATCACGATAATATAAAAACAGTTATAAACAACACTGTTAACATTATAATAGAAACAGTTTTCCATCTGAGGTTATGTAAATGGTCATTATATTCTGTATTTACTTAAAGTTAAGTCATAAATATTAAAGTTTTGGTACCTAAGCAGTAGCTACATAGGTACCAAAACTTTTAGTATATTACGTTTACGCTTTAGTATATTCATTTTAATTTCTCTACCCTGTCTACCTTTTGGTTTTAAAGGTCTCGTTTGTATAATACCTACATGCGAGATAAGGTAGGCTATACAAAATAAATGTTCTCCTGGGCGTCGTAAAAAAATCTAAGTAGGTACGTATCGTGTTAGCGTAATATGATACACTAATCTGTAAACTGTAAAAATATAGGGGTAACTTCCAAATACATTAGTTGGCTTTTCAGTTTAGAAAAATCAGTTCTGGAATAAAAAATCAGAAATCAAAGTGACAGACGGATTATTGAAATAATAGAGCTGACAATCTGACACTTTGAAAGAACTTTGAAACATTGATATAACAGACTTTCTTCTGAATGCCTTTTTTTAAAGGCTACATTTAAGATACTTTTAGATATTCGCTTCCCCTTTTTGAACCGACTTTAAAAAAGGAAGAGGTCCTCAGTTCGTGGGAATCTTTTATAGATATTCTAATGAAGGTGAAAGGTACCCAATTAATGCATTTTCAATCAAGTATACCTTTCAACTTGAAAAGCTCTTCCTCTACAATTTACGTTTTTCGTGAGAAAATTGGCAGATGGGCTCTGTTTCTTTACAAACATTAAAAGAAAAGAACTAAGTCTAACGAAAATACTCCACTGAAAGCGTACTTCTATAGTAAGTTCCATAAAAGATTTCATTTGCTTGTAAAAATTGAGAGTTTGGTTTAAAAGATTGTATGAATCTTTATGGCCAGTATTTTTTAGGCAGTTTTAAAAATAGAACAAAGTGCAATCGGCTGAAGAAATTTAATTTTCAATAGAGAATGATATGGAACCAAGTTATCTACTAAGTTAAGATATCTCGATGCCTTAATTTTCTGATCAGAATACTACTGAATGTCCCTATGTCTCTCTTGTATTATCAAAATAGTATGTATGTGTATATGTGTGTAAAATATTTACAAGGCTGATGTGAGTGGAAACGCCGGGACGACGCTCTAGAAGGACATATAGTGACATATAGAAATGTCAGGTGCGTAGTACTCGCAACCAGCGTGCACGTATGACCAGATGTATGAACGTAAACAAAGCAAAAAGAGTATGTAAGGATCTTAGCAGGAGACGTTCTGTAGTTACCCCCATGAGACAAAGGCGTGAGTTTATGTATGTGTATGTTATGATTGCGAGTATACACATAAACCACCAAGACAACATTTACAGAAATCTCGAACTACCTAGTACAGTAGTTAAGATAGTTAGTAGTTTAAACTCCGTATAGTCATTAGTGCGGGATATAGAACGAGGCTGAAATTAAAACTCTCTGGTTTGAACTAACTCAGGCGAGTCTATGAATCCTGATAGTGTGAGAGTTAACTATCCTATAATCGTGTTGTCGTCTATCGTAAACTTAGGTGTCCCAGTAGTTTCCGCCTGACGCAAGTCATCACCGGACACGGGTGATTTGGGAGGTACCTGTTCCGGATAAGGCGGGAGGAAACGCCCGGGTGTCACCACTGTGTGGATCGCCCGGAGGACACGGTGGAGGCCTGCCTGGCTTGGGCGGGGCACCGCCGTGTTCTCGTGGAAGCGATCGGCGGCGACGATCTCTCGCGTCCGGCCCTGGTCCAGGCCATGGTACGGAGCGAGAGTAAATGGGAAGCCATCACCTCCTTCTGTGAGGCAGTAATGCTCATGAAGGAGGAGGCGGAACTCGTGAGGGAGAGGCAAGCTTTGCGCCCTCACGCCTCTAGTCGCCGCAGGAGACGCCCTGGGCGTCGGGAATTGGTAGCCGATTCCCGGCCACCGTAGGCGCGGACTTGCGGAAGGCGAGCAATGGATAGCTCGCCGTTCGGTAAGGACCAAGCCCGAGTCGACGGCGCGTTGTGTTCCACGCGCGCGTCAAAGAGATGTCAGCACTATTGACGGGGTCCGCTAGGGCCGATGCCAGCTAGGGTTGCGGGATTTTCGAAAGGGTTACCGTGGCCCCGGCACAGGCAACTGAAGGAACACGGGTGGGTTTTAGTCAGTAAAAGTCTGACACGCCCTCCCGCTACGCCCAGAGCGGTAGAAGTCATTTGATGATTTCCCGTCCAAAAAAAAGGTGTCCCAGTAGTTAACAAAGTGGAACTTCGTCGTCACAGCTTTGACCAAAGATTAAGACGGGAATGTACACAAAGCTAAATACTTGAATATTGATACATCTTGAAATTTTGTTGAACGGTTTCCAAAAAAAGCATATTATATGTAACGAATCTACCTTTACGATTCGATTGACTATTATGCAATGCAGAAGTATCTTTCATCGGCCATCAATTTCCATTCAATCTAATTGAGCTTCGTAAATCGAATGTTTTTGCATACCTAGGTCATATTTTTAATTTTATTTCTGTGTTGTGACAGGTCTAGGTAAAAAATAGTCACCATCATGAAATCAAGAGCGATGAAATTACTATGGAATTTTCCTATTTATAAAAAGACGGATATTGACTAATTCTCTTCAAGTTTTAATGAATGTCCTTTTACAATAAAGGGTACGTACTGACGAAGGAACAATCTTGGGTAATAATCTACTCTACTTCGCTTATTTTGCGATATTGGAACATGCATTGAAGCATCCTATTATAAAAGGCTTGCGCTTGAACGATGAAAAGACCTGGCGAAAAATCGATAAGCGTGCGCTTTTCATCAGGTTATTGGGAATTTATTTATGATAGAGCTTTCGTAATGTTTGCTTTATTGCGCTAGTAATTATTATCACATTATTAAACCACATTACACCACAGGATTTAACAAACAAACTGAACGGCGGAAAATAAAAGTAACAAATCGTAAAACTGTCGTTCAGGTCGAAAAGGGTTCATCTATATAGTAGATTGATGAAATTTTGGTGCACACATAATCAGTCCCGCATAAACAGCAAAACTATACCGCATCGACATTGTCAGATGTCTCAGTCGTAAAATGTCAAGAATGATGCGGCTATAGTGAATGTTGCAGGCGAATTGTAAATATAATACGGCGTAATACATAACGTCTAGCCGAAATACATTTAGGCGCTTTTTTATATTACGGCTGATTAACTTTCAGCTGGATTGTCATTGCTTTACGATTTACAATACGGCTACCCACGTTTAGACGTATTGCAGAATGGCTTATCTACAGTCACAATAAGCGTTTGCTATGACTTCTAATGGCGAATCGTTCGCAATAACTAAGGTAGGGCACGCTGACCATTTGGTTTAGGGTAGGTTAGAACTGTGATAAACCACGCGCGAGCCGAGCGAGCGAAGTGAGCGGTGCCGTGGCAGCGGCTGGCGAGCGCTACTTCCAAGTTGGCCGCAGTTACTTGGCTATTTAGTATTTTTAGGACTGACATACATAAAACTCTGAAAACTTTATATTAAATAAAAAATCAAAATAAAAAAATCAAAAGTAATTTATTCAAACCAGGCTGAGAATCAGCACTTTTCGAACGTCAAAATTACATAAGACAGTCCTCCAAAACGCCCGCCCTTCACCACTTTTATTAAAATTGTCCAATCACTGTTTTCACTCGAATTCGGGTCATTTTCACTCATATTACTCGTTATATTTAGTTTTGTTTCGGATGCCATTATTGTTGTCATGACACACAGAGCCACGAGCGTCAACATTTAGAACTAAAATCTACAATCTAACGTTTCATTTCACGCTGTTTTACTTAACGTCTAATCGTTGACCCGCTGCATTGAAAAACGCAAAATGTTTAAGCAATCAGGCGTGTTAACGTTCAGTAATTATATAAAACCGCTAAACGTCGTTCAGTTGTTTTACATAACGGTGCTGTTTTTGTAAAACAGCGGATTCTACAATCCGTCTGCAACATGTGTATACACCTTTACTGCAACTAAATGCAGAATTTAGTAAAGGAAAATGTACCTATAATTCGAATAGTTTTATGAGACAGTGTAGGTATGTGTAACAGTAATTAATTCCACCAGCTTACAACACATTGTTAGGACGAAAGCCCCTCTTTTAGGATTTCTCCGTTCATCGTTTGCAAAACGATGTCAACGTTTCTTATTGTTGTTTAACAATTAAATATAACCACGTCACTTAAATAACAATATAACTAACACCTACTAAATCTACTTTATACCGCTGGAGTACAAAATCGCTCAATAGCTGATATTAAATGCCGCATTTCTAAAGAACAAAAGGCCGGTCCGTTATCGCAAGAAAAACAAACTTGACAGTTCTGAAACTACAAATTCAGCTTAGGTAAATACTGAATCTACATAAATGGGCTGATCCGTGGAGCGTGGAGGCCCGTATGTATTAAATTTTCATACAGTTCCCAGTTCCCAGCAGTAAAACTCTTTTTATTACTTACAAATTAAACATTCTATAAAAGCTTTCCAGCTTTTTATGATTTTTATTAAGTTAGAAACAGCAAGGATAAGAAATGTACCTACCTATTCGTTATTTTTGTAACAGTATATTTGCTAAAAGATTAATGTAAGTAAGAAATTCCAAGAGCACCATGAATCAATACCAATCTGTTATCAGTAATGAGCAGTTATCCCCAATCTTGGGTTTATTAAGCCTATTAGGGCGAACATCACATTATTTTCATTGACAATGTAACGAGCATCACGGTACCAAGAAAGATATTATTGCATTGACTTTTATATTTCACTGTCTGAAATCGTTTCCTACCTTTTTATTATTTATTTATTTATTTAATACTTCATGCACAGAAAAGTACAGAGTACTTAATGTACTAAAAGTACTTAATGCCATAGGCATTTTCTACCAGTCAACCTTATTAGGGTTCCGTATTCAATAAGGAACCCTTATAATTTCTCCATGTCCATCTGTCTGTCTGAGGCTTAGCTCAGAGACTCTGTAGGTACTAGAAAGCTGTGAAGCTGTGACTTTTTTTCTCGTCTATTCCATGGTATGGGGTGTCATTGGATAGGCGGTTCAAAAATACTGCGGGTGTGTGAAAAAGATTTTTCGATTCAGGGATCCATAGTGCACATTTTTGTTACAGTCAAGTCCCCCCCACCCTCCAGCTAAATTGAAAGAAGTTACAAGGAAAACTATCACAGCTAACTAGGCTTTACAAGTTAACGAGTAGGTACCTAATTGTCAAATGCAAGTTGGCCACTTACAATTGCAGTTGGAATGTACCTATTAGAGAACATGTTTTTCAACTATAATGTTGTTTGTTCTTAGGATAAATTCATCCAAACTACGGAACCCTTCATTGTGCGTGGTCGGACGCGTACTTGACCGGTTTTATTGTATGTGTTAGAAAAAAACTCGGCGACCGGAGCGGCAGAATTCTCGAATTTCGCTTTTGTATGAATTTTACTGACACCTGGGCATTAGGGACCTGTCCCACCGCCGGCGAGGAAACCACTAGCTCTAAAAGATTTTCTCGCTCGAAGTAAAAGAGATACATATTATATTAATAGTTGTTTCTTGATTAGATCGATAGTTGATCGCTGACTGTTCACAACGCCGGTGAGTACACGTTTATCGCAGCGATAAGAGCTATCAAAGAGTGTACTCGCTCAGCGACATTCGCTTGGTGGGCAGAACATTCGCTAAGAGACTCACGCTTGGTACATATTCATTACGCATACCAGCGAGTAATGGCTCGTCGCCGTCACGCACGCGCTGCTCGTTGCTCGCCAACTCGTTTTTAATTACTAGCTCTACTCGCTTCTCGCTAATCACCAGCGGTGAGGATGTTGCCTAACACCAACGTCTGATAGGCATTACCTATAGTAACAAATGCCCGGGCGTGTCCGCTTGCCCGGGCTGCCCGCACGTCACAGATGTAGGTCACTAAACTTATTGGAAATATGATCAGAATTTTTGTTGCTTCAAACTGAGCAATTTATAAGGGTCAGATAAAGTTCGTTCTGATACTTTTCCTAAAGTGGTTTTGCCTTTCATGAATAGATATATATATTACTTACGTAGGCCAACACCTCCTCCTCTCACTCGCGAGAGGTGAAAAAAATAAGTGGATTCGAATTCTCTAAACAAGGTTATAGTTATTACAAAAAGTAATACCTACTGCAATAAATCAATCCGTTTGCTGAAGTATTCATTTTCCTGGCGGCCTCTTATTTTATCAGCCAAGTTAGGAGACCGTATCAGAATAGAATATAATTAATTTATTGTCAATCACATTATAGTCAAATATTGCAGTGAACGCAAGCAGACTGCGTTGTTTTTCTTATATTTTTCCTTGAGAGCTCATACGTAATAATTTATTCAAGCTATTGAGCGAGTTTTTCTAAATGTAAATTCTTTACGCTCATTGTCTAGTTTCGAAAATAAAAATTCAGTGTTGATGAGTCCAATAATTTATGTTTCAGACTTTGGTATGTAAATCGGAGTAGGATCGGTGCGATCCCTGGGGCAGGATTCAAATAGGCTGTCTTGGACAGCCCTATCGTTAATTCTATCCTCTTTACAACCTTCAACTAATTTGTGAGTGAAATGCTTTTTTATTTGCAAGCTCATTTTAAAGTTGTTCATGTAAAAGGGTAGCTCGTGTTTTGATGATTATAAAAGGAATGTAAAATAATTTGTTGATTAGGTTCATCGCTTGAATCATCGTTAGCTTACATTACTACTTTGTTGCAAAAAATAAATCAGAAAAAAGGGGTTCATTTCTTAAAAATGCCTAAATCGTTATAAGAATCAATTGTTAGATACTTACATTACTTCTTAGGTTTTTTAGACTTTTTTTAGACTATTTTAGACTTATTAGATTATTATTACTATTATTTTTATATTATATAATATATTTATATTATTACTACTATTATAGATACTATTTTAGATTATACTACTAGTTTAGACTTTTTTAGACTACTTCTTAGCTTTTTGTATTCTAAGCTGATAATAGGATCCTCTGGGTTCAATGGAAACTCTAGAATTTAAACATAATTGCAAAATCGACCAGCGGGGCGTTTGCGTAACACACATACAGTAGGAATCGGTTTAATTTGGACAGTTCGACAACATTCATTGCGTTATTTACGTTGTTGAGCAGATTTTTTTTTCGAACATGAAGGAATGGATTAGCAGTATGCTTCAAAATCATTCAGATTGTGATTGACAGTGTGTTACGCAATTAGGGTGCAGATGGACAGCCAATTTGAAACCACATTAGTTTACAAAACAGCAGAACCGATGATTACAAATTTATTAGAGTGGCAAATGGCATGTTAGACCTCCCACTAACAATGTTTGTAACACTGACAGGTGCCTACCACACGGTCGGCACCTGTCAATCGTGCGCAGCCATCACCGGCGGATGACGTTTGTCTAGCTCTCTGTGCGAATCAGTAGCTATGTCTGTCTGTCTATATACAAAAACGAGACCCAAATAACCAAATTATTTTACTGTTTTATTTCTCTTTTGGTCGCCTAAAGCCATTGGTTACAAGACGTCTAGCAAATAAAATGAAGTAAAGTATTTTAAGTGGTGAAAGTACCTACTCATGAAAATGAACAACTTTTACTATAGAATCAAGCGAAAAAAAAATGTTTCATGCATTTTAGTTGGATAAGGAATCATCATCAGTATCTTTTATACAGTGTGTCTGTATACGGTATGGCGAAAATTAAAGGTGAGGTACAAACCCATCAAACTGAACAACTTTCTCCCGGGGACAAACATCGTAATCGCAAAAAAAAAAATCAGTCGTCCCATACAAAACTTCAATACCTACTCCACCAAATGTATGGGCCGACTGATTATTTTTTTTGCGATTACGATGTTGATCCCCGGATGAAAGTTGTTCAGTTTGATGGTATGTACTTCACCCTTAATTTTCGCCACACCGTGTACAGACACATTGTATATGCACGTTTTTCTGTGACAATACACCAATTTTTCTTTCCTTATTTTTTCTTTTCTTTCTAATAGGTAGATACCTATTGCATTGTATGACACAGAAATTTTCTTATCATCTTTCATACTTAAGCCTAACAGCAGAAGTTTTCAATAACTACACGACAGTTAGTACATTATCACCCAATAAAACAAAAACATTATTATTGTTAGACGTTATATATATTGGAATGGAATGCGGAACGATGAGTAGAGTACCTACAGTATGATCTTAATTCATGTATGCGTATACAGTGTGTTGCCCAAGTGATGACGTGCATGTATGCGTACAATTATTTACTTGATCTGTTCCCCAATCATTATATCAACGTCAATATTAATCTATTTATATGTTATATATTTTTCTATCTATTTTTTATAGTTAGTTAGTTCGTTAGTTAGTAGAAAAAGATATTTTAAGTTTTTTTTAACATATAATTATTATAATAACTTCCTAAAATTAAAATAACAAAATAAAACCTAACTCCATCTATTTATTTCGTAGTGTTTTTTTCGTAAGATTACCATGGTTATTACTTCAGCAGAGGACTTTGTAGATAGATTGATTTATTTTTCAAATTAAATCGTTGTAAGATGTGAGGCAGATGTTTCTATGAAGTTTTAGTGTACAATGGCTTTCTTATGTCTTGTTGGTAAATAGTACATAGTAGAGTTTTACTGTGTTGATTTCATAGTACTGGGTTATGGGATCAAATTTTATCCTGATGTACCATATCAGAGTACTTTCAAAGATCCTTATGAAAGCACCGTAATTCTAGATTTCAGCTTTGATCCAGATTGAAGAAGTTACAGGTAAAGACCGTACATTTTCCAATAAGTTCTGTTTTCAGTAAAAGGAGCAAGCAATGATTCGAAGTTCAACACGTTCAAATTGGACATGATCAACGTGGTATTACAGGTGCAAAAGGTAAAAGTTGATGTTAAACATCAGATTCGTCATACTGCACCAGCCACTATTACTTAACTACACAAAATGAAATGTATTCGAAAAATAAAAGCACCAACAGATTGATTTCCCGATAAATTAAGTGCCGAAACAATTAGGACACAGCTCGTTGTCACGTCGGTCCGCCGAAATCTTGATAACACTCGGATAATTCGCCTTCTTTTCTAGAAATTTTGGAAGGATTCCGAAACAGACGATGTGATGACTCGTGTCTCGGAAATACACTAACGCATATCATTTGCATGAACAACATTCGAACAAGTCGGACCATTTAACATGTCCGCGTTCGCTTCCAACAGGCGCACTGCATTCAGATAATAGTTTAGTTGCCAAATAGTATGTCATATCATTATCATCTCGCAACAATACTTATCGTCGAATTAGCCTTTGCTCGTTACTAATTGAGCTCGTCACCGTCTCATTAATGTTGATGAATACTTTATTTACTGAGGCACGGAGCAGGTACTTATTTGTTTTATATTCGCTGCAGTGTTACTGATACTGAGGCAATAAGGAAAAAATGTACAATATAGCTCAATAAAAATACAATAGAGCACTTTTTAATTTCGTTACTTTCAAAATTGGGAAATGGAATGTTGCCCGGATACCGCTTGACAACAACGCGATAGCAGTGCACCACAGTTCAATTGTCAGCTGCATGCAATCGCTAATATTGAAAGCGCCCTTATAGCGTCAGACAGAATGCCAATTTTTCGAATGTCTGCTTTTTGGTATTGATGTGTGTGACTTTTGTGTGCTGCTTCAGTGGAACGTAGGTAGTGACTCACTGCCAATTTGGCCGCTGGCCGTGTCCAACGGGACAATTTGGACAAAAGTTGTCCGGTCCTGTGTATTCGAAATCACACATTAGACGAGTGGTTGTAGTATAAATGTCTACAGACATTGTGAATAATTGCACTAACTAAAATTGGTTCTGTAATATAAATACAAATAACACTGAAGTACTAGAAGCAATGGATTGGACTGAAAACTGGGTTTAATTCAAAGACTGCAATATTAATGTGTCGTCTGTATCTTTGCACCGTTATACGCGAGAGTCGCTGGGGAATTCGTTGCCATAAAGGGCAGATTTAATGAGCACACATTGAATATTAATGTCTGTAATTTGTGAGCCAAAACCAGAATCATCTTCGAGATATTAGAAAAATTACATGTTAGCTTTTGTTATAGACGACCTTAATTAAATGCCAGCAGTTCGCAGACGTATGCACCGTCTGCGAACAAAGAAGTTCTGACAAATGACAGATGCAGTCAACAAGGAGCGACAGCGAATGATTGAGCTTATACATTTGATATTATATAGGAGTGTGATAACAATACTATTATTGTTCACAATCTGGTTCCACTTAAAAGTGTGTTCATCGGAACAGACTTTGAGGTTGACTGACTTGGTGGTGGACTGGTCTGTGCTCTGCTGTATCAGTAGATAACTTAGTAGGTACCTAGTGTTTTTAACGAGCATTTTAAATTGTTTTCTTTATCTTACGTTGTATCTCAATAAACACTTTCCTCTCTAATCACGTCTCCTATGACAAACAACAAACAAACTCTTCAGCTTTTTTATTAGTATATATAGATACGGTCAGTTCAAAGCGGGCATGCGATACGCCATACGACGTAATTATGTCTCCGTCTATATCCGTGAGGGCACGCTGCCAAAGCCCGGGGCAGTTGCTTATCGTTCGTCAACTGAACCACTGAAGCATGCGTGGTGTGGTGACGAATCGTGGCAACGCGTCAGGTATGACAATGCAAATGTCTCCCCAGTTTGAGTCAGATTTCAAGTAATTATATGTTGGGTGGCTGAGTAATCGTGTGTAGAGCAGATGGTTTATTTGTAAGATGTTATGGAAAGGAGACGTCAATATACAACGTGTATCTGGACGTACGACATTAAATGAAAACGAGCACAGTACTAGTCCATCGAAACATTTTAAAACACGAAGATTAGTAGATAATGGAAAATTAAAAAATTGCAGTTTGGAAACAAAATAAATAGCAGAATCAACTGCATAAAAAGTAAACACGCTTTATCACCGAAAAGTCACTGACCAACGGTGCGGTGCGGGGTGCGGGGCGCGGCGGCGGCAATGTTTACCTATCATTACGGACTCAGATCTACATAATCATACATCATGTTGAAAAATAAGATAATGAAAAATAATTTCCTGTGGCTAAAGTATTCATTGGATTTGATTGTTTTTTTTGTATACGGGTAAAGAACATGACTTTCTTTACGTGGTTTAAAGGAATGTCAATCGTCCTGTTACACCTTGTATGAATGTATACATCGATATATGTGAACATAGATCTTATTAAAGATGTCCTCCGAAAGGTTACTGGCACTAGCGTAGTATCTAATAAAAATATTCATGAATGAAAAATAAAAATATCGGTAGGTACCTACTCATGTCAGGATCATAGCACGCGATCATACTTGGTTCTATTCAACCTACTTATTTCAGGAAAAAGAAAGACGTTTATCAGCTTCATCAGTTTTATCTTTTAAAATAAACAGAAACGAACAAAAATATCGCTATACAAATGGTATGGTTAAAGTCCATAAAGAAGAACATTCTGTATAATCCCAAAATCCCATCGGCGCAATAAATAAATCTTTTAATCCTATTCGACAAACACATCCTGTAGATGAAAACAGTAAAACCTTTATATTTTTATAAAGACCTTGCTCTAAAATGTACAATATTTATGTCACTTTATCGGTGTGGCTCAGGAGACTGAGGACAAGGATTTGATGCTCAGGACAGGCAAATTTTTGACAAAAGTTTTTGGTCTTCTGGGTTAATTATTTCCTGTAGAACCTGGGCTGTAACTGAGAAGGTATACAGAACCAATTTAATCCATGGATTTGAAAGGCCCGTCACAGAAAGAATGGAATTAATGTATCTCTGCCTATTCTTCCAAGATCGTAGGTATTTCGTATAAAGGGTCCTCGAAACGATCAATTGCAATTGTCAGTTTTTACCTGATTACATTGATGCGTAAATTTTTCGTCTACCAAATGCAATTGAAGCGTTAGACAATATTACTACAATATAAATTGATGGCAACTGATCGGTTCGGGGACCCCTTAAAATGAAAAACTAAAATAAAAGATTGTATAAAGAATACGAAGTCAGTGAACCGTTGGTAATATCTACAAGATAAAACATTGCAGGGTTTGCAGCCGTTGATCGAGTAGGGTAACACCTAGGGTACACCCTACTCGATCAATAGCTGCAAACTTCAGGCCGAATACTTTATAGCCTTCAATTTCCCCGAATGGTACTGAATTTATGATAATGGAACATTAACGTGTGATCCGTGAGACATAAGCATATATTTTTTCGTGTTTGTAAACAAGATGTGCTTTGATGCCAAGCAGTAACGAAAATTGAATGACCTTTTGAATATGAACCCGAGCTTTGACCGCTACGAACTGTCGAGTTTTCTTTCTTGCTCTTTAAACTGAGACTTATAAATAATCACAAGACAAATCCGGTAAACGATAAGATAT
This sequence comes from Fissipunctia ypsillon, assembly GCA_947568875.1. NCBI lineage: Eukaryota > Metazoa > Arthropoda > Insecta > Lepidoptera > Noctuidae > Fissipunctia > Fissipunctia ypsillon. The sequence goes on from OX387647.1 coordinate 11,924,404, forward strand.
AATTCTGAAAGTTATGGTTTATTGTTGCATTAAGTAGGTACTTGGAAATTGATATCTCAGTTGCTACGTTTATCATTCTATTCCGAAGTGGAAAACATAATTATATTCTGGTTTTTCCTTACGCCAACGCATTCATAAATTATGTGTTAACGAATGAAAAGGTGCAAGGATGTAACCTTTCGTTAACAAGAACACATGTGAAACAAAAACGAACAGGTATAAGATAATCCCAACTCGACAAAAAACCTTCTCAACAAAAACTCCACGGTTCTTTTTCTCGAGTACTCTCGAGGTTATTTGAAGAGCAAAAGTTAAATTTACGAAACGAAAATCTCCAGCAAATGTGGCAATCAGGCGCGGGTGAAAAAATTATACTGCGAATAATCCACTCTCGTTGTAACTTATACCATTTTGTCATGGAAATATGCGGTTTAATTTTGAAGCTCGTGCGGCGTCATTATTCGGACGTTTATATTTTCACTGGCAAATATATTTAGCAGTGCATTTTAATTTACATATTAATTTAGTTTTCATTTCAAAGTAAGTACTCGTTAATTACAATTTATCGGGAATCAATAACGATCATTTGTATGTTTTAAAAATTATTTGATGAAATAATTTAACAAATTGATCGTGCGATTACAATGTGTGGGTGAATTCTAGGGTTCAGAATTCATGACTACGTGAAACGTAGATTTCCGAGAACCTTATTAAAAATACGGTCCGAAATTCGAACCGTATATGAAACACAACACTGCGTGCCAAAACCAAAATCACGGACATTACCCAGAAAGCCACAAAGTTGAGTGGGACTGGGTCGGACATGTCTGCCGCAAGTCAGATGACAAATGGGCTAAGAGAACCACCGAATGGGTCTCACTAAACGCACGACGAGTTCGACTCCTACCGGAAGGATTGGCCGACACTAGCAAAAGACAGAATTGTGTGGAAAAGGGAGAGGGAGGCCTTTGCCCTGCGGTGAGACAATAGAGGCTCGTTAGCGGTTCCATACATTTTGACGAGTTAAGGCTCCTGGAAACAGGCGCGACACGCAGTACCTTTGTGTCGTGTCGTGTCGCGTATCACACCTGTTTGCAAGAGCCTTTATGCGAACATAAATGTAGGGAATAGCTGATTTTTTTTCGCGATTTCAGGTTTGGCCCCATAGTAAAAGTTGTTCATAATAATGAGTACAATAACCCCTCTTAAGAGGTTGTAATTCTGGGACATGTTGTATTTATTTGTACCAATTGCTTAGTATGGCCTCAATATAGTTCCGAACCTGTGTGTTCTTACGTGCACAATGATTGAATGAGATTCCTGCCTGTAAACGAACCCAGTTTACAGCACAAATTCCTGTTTTAAAAAATTGACCTGAACATAGGAAACTATCAATCAAAAGGTAGTAACAAAATTAACTTGCATTGTTGAAACAATGTTTCAGTAAAATGGTTAAGTGCTTCGTTAATAATCTTGTTTACGGTTTGTGTGCACTCTAGTGGACAAGTTTATCGTCACTCTTTGTGTATTCTGCAGTTTAGAACTAATTCGCTAAGCTCTGGTAGAAAGAGAATATTTAGCCCGAAACTTATGTACAAGGAATAATTATATGCATTTTTGAATAGCCTCGAATGGAGACTATTATTAATAGGGTTGGGCAGGACTCCTGGTAAGACATATTGAGGACAAAAATCAATGTATGTGAGTAGATGTTTTGGTATTATAATATCGTGTTACGAGATAATACCAAAACATCTACTTACATACAATAATTTTTGTTAGCCACCAATTTTTATACCCAACTGGGTAGACGCGTAGCAGTAGTCAGTAGTCTACGCGACGTAGCAGGCGTGTAACTGCTACGCCGCGTAGCCGATTGCTACGCGTACCTAACTCTGTGTCTGAGACTTAGTAACGAAAATGTTAAAAACTGAATGAACCTAAAGCAAGCACCGTGTTTTGCTATCTGAAGTGAAACTTGCCAATTAACTTTGGTGTTGGTAATATACTAAATAGCTCGCAGTCTTAAAACGTTGCAGACACTTAATATTTACCATAATTCAGACATATTCACGTAAGACTTTTCAGCTAATGAATTAGTCGCGCGTGGTTGGCCCATTTGGTCGGGCTGCCTTAGCTTAGTTACTGCGACCAACTTTGAGAAAAGGTCAGAGTTAAAAAGAGGATCATTTATTTAAAAAAATCGTACATCACTAAAAGGCCAAAAAGTTTTTAGAAGCTCATTCATTTATTAAAAAAGCGACGATCATTAGCAGATCAATAAGTTATTATAGGATCAATTAAATATTTCATAAATTCCTGTTGTTAATATAGCTGATGAAAGGTTTATTTGCGTTTCTTGAAAGAGCAATCAGGTCTCTTATTAGCAAATCTGCTGTTCAAGACCATGTTAAGGCGGATTTAGACTAAACCAACACAGAACCAGAACAAGATTTAGAGCATTATTTTGTTAATATTCTTGACAATTTTAGTAGGGAGAGACCAACGAATGAATCTTCTGTCACTGTTTACACAAAAATAATTTGGTGGAGTGGAGATAGAATATGCATTCGCTCCTTTGGTCTAAATCGATCTTTAGATATTGCGATTGATTGAAATTAATAACAATTACCAGTCAAATCACAGGATAAGAGAGTTGACAACAGATTTAATTGAATACGCTTTCAGGAACCGAGGTTGAATTGACAGAGTAAATTGATTGATAATAATCAGTCCGGTTATTGATATTACAGGATTTTACTATGAAGTTGTCAAAATCACTTGGTACTTGTTATGTTTTTCACTGTGTAGTGTTTCTCCCCACATTATATGTTTTATATTTATCTAGCACTAGCGACCCGGCTCTGCTTCGAACTGTTTTTACGACTTGACAAAAAATCAACATTTCTTTACTTTCTATAAGTCTAATTAATGTACCTATTATACAAATAAATCCTCCGGAGGAAATACTCTAAATGATATTGAAAACCGCATCAAAATCCGCTGCGGAGTTTAGAAGAACAACGCGGTCACACAGACAGACACGAAAAGCCACTATAATTACACACACACACACGCACCACACTTATAATTATGTATCAGCATACCAAATCATAGTTGAGTTATTTATGAAAATAAAATTGTATAATTTAATCTCGCAATCAAGAACACCTAAACAAAAAGGAACTAACCAAACCTCTTTTACTTTCAATAAAACCTTTTGAAAACAAGAAAAATGCTCATCGGAATTGAATACTTGATTAAATAGAGTGTTTTAACAAATAATGGTTCCCCTGAGACGCCATTATAGTCCTCGAGAGGGTCATCTGACTGATTGAATTATACATATTTTTGCCTAGCTGTGCCCCGCGACTTCGTTCGCGTGGAAGTCGTAAGATACACAATATACTTAAATAATAGCCATATTTTATTAAAACTGCCTAGTCCCCCGACCCGCCGCATTGCATCGCCATCCTCGATAATTGCACTACCAAATGCAATAAGAATTTTTCAAATACGACTGGTAGTTTCAGAGTTATTATTGTTTATGGGTTTTCATTTTTCGCGCGGAACCCTAATAATTTTGCTAAAACAAAAGTAGCCTAAGTTACTACTTCTAAAATCAGCTATCAGCCAGTGAAAGTTCCGTCAAAATCGGTCTAGCCGTTACGGAGATTATTATTTTTATGCATTTAGTAAAAAACTGTTATTTTGACATTACAAGCAGACACTTCAATTTTATTTGTTTGTATAGAAAGTTGGAAGTTCGCTATTATTTTGTTCTTCAAGACCTGAATTTTTATTTAATAATTTATTTTTTTATTGTATGTAATAAGTAGGTAATGTCATTGAAATAGGTACATTATTGTTAGTGTATGCGAATTATGAAACTCAAATGGAGTTGGGCAGGATACCTGGCAAGGCGCAGTGACGACAGGTGGAGTAAGGCAGTGACCGGGTGGCGTCCAAGAACTGGAAGACGAGGTGTCGGTGTTTCGACGACGAGATAGGCGGATGACATTTTTGCCATCGCTGGCAAATCTTAGATGAGACTGGCGCAGGATCGTGGGGATTGGCACATGAAAAGAGAGGCCTATCTCCTCAGTAGTGGGTACGGTCAGGATGTGGATGACGTTGAATGATATTCAAATTCATTTTCTATAAATAATGAAAAAGGTTATTAACCGTACCACTTTAAAACCAAAATTGCGAACGTTAACAGATTTTATACAAATGTATACCTAATGTACCCACCTAAACTAAAAATGTAATAGCCCTTTGAAGTTTGGTACTTATGTGTCATTCTCGGCAACTATACAAACATGAGCTATCTAAGTACAAATAGGTAGATATTAACCTATCTATTATATGTATAGCGAAGCATCATTATCTACCTATACAAATAAATAAAATTGAAGTGTCTGTTTTTAATGTCAAAATAACAGCATTTTACTAAATGCATATGAAAATATATACGGTACTTACAACAAAAAAAAAACATTTTTTAAAATTTTTATCCGTCTGTCTGTCTGTTTGTTCCTGATAATCTCTGCTATCAGAGATTAGCCGGAATAGGCTGGACCGATTTTGACAGAACTTTCACTGGCAGATAGCTGATGTTATAAAGAGTGATGTAGGCTACTTTTATTTTAGAAAAAGAATTAGGGCTCCGCGCAAAAAAAATTAAAACCCATGAAATTGTGAACAAAATCCGATCCAATTATGGAAGTTGTTTACATTGACGAGAACGAAGTCGTGGGCACAGCTAGTCATCTATATTATACCTACTGTAGCGAAAAAAAAAAAAAATTACGGAGAATTCACTTTTCTGCTACGACACGTTTAATTTTGTTTTTAAAATAAAAATAGAAAAAAAACATTAAAAGGTAAAAAAATGAACATTATGGTATAAAAAATGCAGGTTGACTTGTGTGAAGGGAATAAAATAGAGAACTTTGGTCCGATAGGTACGCGAATAACGAACGAGAAATAAAACGTACTAACTAGTCGATTGCAATCACTCATAAGTAACGCTACCAAAACATATCGTTATGAAAAAAAGATCAAAGAACCAAGGTATCTCGCATTTTACATATTTGAAAATAAAATTAAGTAGTTAATGAATTAAAAAAATCTGCAGAGGGTCACTATCTACACTATTAAATTAGAACGTAAAATATCATAAAAATAACCCGTGGCATAAGTAATTGCGTCCGGCGAGGTGACGTAGACTGTAGGTTGTCGCAGTTCTTTGTTCAGGAACTGGCGTTGTTTGCGAGACCTTCAGCGGTCAAAATGCGGTCCAACTCTCGACGTTGGCCAAGGAAGTCCAGCGTAATTTTAGGCCAAAACCTGGAGGCCGAAAGGCGGCCTGTTCAAAACTGTTCAATCCTAAGACAAAATGAATTAGGGTTAGACCAGCGTGATCAGACTGAACTTCCGATTGAGGAAAACTGTTAAAAGATACGTACCAGGAAAAATAAAGATGAATGGTTAGACTCGTACTTAATATACCATACTTAAAATTGCTTTGCCCTGTGGTACTCGTATTCGGCAGGGATATAGTGTGCGAACACTTTTACGATAAATATTTTCCACTAATTGTAATTTTTGGGACGTAAAAATTCGTTTTTCTTCAATAAAATCACAAACGACAGCAAATTGTCAATCAAGCGTTCCCATCGAATCACAGTTTGAAATTCGAATCACGAAATAAAAAGATAAAAATCGACCAGGCTCAAATACAAACGAAAAAAAGGTTGATTATAAAGAACCAAAAAGTTTTGACATGCAGAGTTATGCTGCACTACCTAATTAAATGTAGCTTTTCTTAAAAAAGCTTCCAGGTTTAATGTTTAGACATTGAAATTTCCGCAGGATTTAAAACTATGAGTTTAACAAAACTTCTTTCCAAATCTATTCAATTCGATTCTCTGGAGTGGTTTTCAATTCTCTTTATTTCTGTAGAAATAAATGGTTTCCTTGTATTTGTGTAGTTTGATTTTGTTTTATTTGGATTTAGATTATGTAATTTATCAAGCCCAGAGGAGCTCGTGGCTAAGTAATAACAGCCGCACGGGTCGATCCATCAAGTTAAGCTACGCTTGCCGGGGTTGGTTCGTGGATGGGTGACCATCTTTACATACCGAGACTCCTCCGTGCCTCGTAAAGTGCGTTAAGCCGTTGGTCTCGGCTGTCATTCGTGGATCTTTGACAGTCGTTACGGGTCGTCAGAAGCCCGAAAGTCTGAGAACCAGTCTTACCAAGGGGTATCGTATTACCCAGTTACTGGGTTGTGGAGGTCAGATAGGCAGTCGCTCCATGTAAAATACTGGTATTCAGCTGCGTTCGGTTTGACTGGAAGCCGACCCCAACATAGTTGGGAAAAGGCTAGACAGATGATGAGATGAATTTATCAAGCCCAAATTCAGTGAGCATTGAACTGAGATAAGACATTTAGGACGAATCGATTAAATCATGTTTTGGAACTAATAATTTTTAGTAAAGTATGAACGATCCCGGGACGCATTGCTATCTGTAAGTCCAACCCAGAACATTGCTTTCGGAAGCCGTACTGTAGGTTCGAACGCTGGACAATTAAACTGAAGACAGATAACTATGCAGGCTGGCATATACCTGCAACTGAAGGAACACAGGCAACTGAAGGAATATGGGTGAGTTTTAGTCAGTAAAAGTCTGACACGCTCCGTCCAGAGCGGGAGAAGTCATTTTTGATGATTTCCTATAAAAAAAAAGGCTGGCATATACCTATCTAATATTAACCTATCTACTTTTAAAAACAAATCAAGTGTGGAACACTCTGCCAGCGTCTGTGTTCCCTTCCACATATAACCCGTCAGCCTTCTAAGCAAATCTTCTGGGCACGCTCGTTCCATCGTAGACATCATCTAACGCTTTCCATCACGCGAGATCGAGGCCAAGAGTAAGCCCATTACGAGACTTAAAAAAAAAGCTTTCAAGTTCAATACATTCATATTTGTATTAGACAAGCGCCAGTGAACTTACGACTTTGTGGCTGAGAAATCTATTCCAAATCCTTTGAGATTATGTGAAGTAATGCGTGTAATAACTTCGGCCTTTGTTAGATTTTTGATAGTAATAGGTATAACAAATGTTACAATAACGAGGTCTAGCAAAGTTTGCCATGTTAAAATAACTAACTTAAATAACTACTTAGATACTTATGTCTGTTATCTACATAAAATAGTAGATAAATAAGGAACTGAATAAAACGTCTATACAGGGTGTAAGGGACAGCCCTCCGCAAACTAACAGGGTGCATTCAGCTCCTTATTCTGAATCATATTCCACCGAAAATATTCTCAGGAAAATTTTAATTTTTTTATCATATTTTCAGTTACTGTTCCTTTATTTGAATGTAAAATTACATTATCTATACGCAGCACTCCATTTATGTAAATACTACAGCTCAAATAAAAAAATCAGCAATGGATGTTGAAATACTCGGCGCCGAAGGCTCGCTGCGCTGCCGTTCGCTACGTGCGTTTTGCCACGGTAACGATACATTGCGTGTGTGGTAATTAAACAAATCAGATTTACTGGACACCCATAATGTTCCTGAAATAATTTCATGTACCGGTCATCTTAGTATGTTATACTGAATTCACCCCATCAGTCTGCGGAGGGCTGGCCCTTACACCCTGTATAGAACTCAAATATTAAACGTAGGTATTCAATATTATTAAGACCCAAATCTACTAAAACATTGTTTCAACACTTGATTAAATTAAACACTAAAACAATAGGGGTTTTAGTGTTTCATTTCATAGTTCTATTATCATAGAGCGCTGTAAATTATGTAGAAGATCTTCAAGCAAACATCTAGCTAGGTCCTTTACCCTAAGATTGCTTTAATAATCTTTGCACAAGCATGTGTATGCCCTAAGCGCAAATTACGTTGAACCGTGTGGGAGTCAGACTGTTATGGCAAACACTAAAGATAATGAAAACAAATGAACAAAAGTCGAGAATAACAATCCTTGCTTCTACCCAGAGTTTGGGCATGGGAAAGCGATAAAATATTGACCCAGTAAAAAAGGAACTTTCCAAATCGTTTACCTAATTCTAAACATAAAGACAGTATTCGAGAAATACAAAACAGGAAAAAATAAATAAAATGATTCACGGCCCGTTTATTCGTAGACCCTTAACATTTAAGATCCAGGCTACTTATTCACGCAATGTAAAACTTTTTCAAATAAACATTTTAGCGGATGGAACTGCTGTAGTCTGCTCAACAATACTCAACATGCCCAGGGGCCCGACTAATTGCCAATTACGACGCTAGCCAAAGTTGCTTCAAGATAAAGTCGGACGTTGATAAAGAAAAACGATGTATTTATCTCACGCCCCGTTTTATAATAAGCTAGCTTTATATATAAACAACTAAAAGTTAATTTAATGTTTAGCTTGCGGGCTCCATTTTGTTACATTTTTTTTTCCTCTTAGAATCTTTCTTGAAACAACATTTTTTGTTCATTAGTTATATTCTAATACCGTTATTAATTTCAGATGTCCAACATAATTAAATTTTGTACCTAGGTTGTAAGAAAAATATTTTCCTCTTACATGCGAAAATTAGTTAAAGCGACATCTAGTGGTGGAGCTTGCACTTACCTAGTTTCCGAGCCCACTACGGTCCAACCCCGCCGGCGTCGCACGGCGCGCATTTCAGCCGTGACGACGCGGTCGCGGGTTCGCCGGTGACGCGCGTTCATCGATATTCGCGCGGTGGCGCTCTCGTCTGTCTCTGCGATTGGCAACATAGTCCCTTGGTTCGTTTCGAGGGCAAGAGGTGTCGGCACTGAAGCCTAGATGTCGCTGTTTTAAATCGCGTCACATTTGTCACGACTTGCAAGAAACTTTGGTTGGACAAAAGTATATTGTGGTAACTTATTGAGTAGCAAAATAACGTATATTGGCATAATTTATACTCGTAAAGACTGAATAACGATTTCCTTAAAGAAGTTTAAAAAATTTTATGATGGTAAGTAGGCACCTACCTAAGTGTTGGAAATAGATGTTAGACGAAAACCTTGAAAACCACTGACCAAAGGCAAAATTTCTTAATTTTCGTAATTTCATTAACGACAATACTCTGAAAAGAAAAACATTGTGATCAAATTAATTTAGCAACTTTTACTAAAGTATCCTTTGTACAATTTATTACCAAATAGGGTATAGATTTTCGAAGAAAACACAAAATTAATTTCGTTGTTGGTTTTACTTAGAACTGAAATATATTATAGGCTTTTGTTTATTTTAATATTAAAATATACCTACACAGCCTTTGATACAGGAAATTTGAAACGAGGAATAGGTCCCAGAACATATTAGTTGGTCCCCTAAAGAGGTTATTTCATTTTGAAATGAGACGTAAACCCGACTTTGTAAACAAACTATTGTTAGGTTACATTTTACAATTAATAAATACAATAACTTGGCGTTTTTCGCCAAATTTTATCGTCAGTTGAAAACGTAAATTGCAGTGTAATGGAGTATATACTCCATTTGAATTAAGATCAGAAATTTAAACAAACCTTTTTTACAGTCCTTTCAACTGTTTTGACTTCTATTCAGTAGCCCTAAGGATGGCATTAAAAGCAAAACCGTGGTTACAATACCAACTATTTACTGCAGGTGACATTTGTCATGCCACCACCGCAATAGAAGTTGAACGGATTGTAAAAAAGGTTTAGTTAAATTTCTTATCTTATTTCAAATGGAGTTTAGTTGAGTAGAAAGAAACCTTTGCACAAAATTTCATGTAAAGTTAGGGAAATAATCTTTTTATCAAATTGATTATATAAAGTACCTACAAACTCAAATTATCCGTTTATTTAAATCACAACTAGTTAAGTATATTGCTCTTGTATATTATCAATTAATGTTAGATGCCAAATTATTTGTTAATCAAAAACGCTAGCTTGTTCGTCACTCATATAGTTCATATTTTTACGTAGGTTAATAGATCGTGGGTTTTCTATGGACCTACCTATCTAACTAAAGTCAGGGAAATGAATTGATAAGCACCTAAATTGTGCATAAATTCAAATCACAACTGTCACTGTCATTCTTTGACAGTTGTATAAAATGGAGTATATAAATTGACGTAGGGTGTCAATTTGCTTAAAAAGGAAATACCCTGACTGTATTTTCTATTGTAGACTAGAAGATAAAAGCTAAGTGTAACGTTATTGAGAACGTGTTCCTAGCTTGATGATAAAGATTTACTTATACCTCGCTATATTGACAGAATATAAGTGGCTTTAGAAAAGGATCTTCCTAGACTTCTAGCTCTAAATAGGTATGTCATAATATCATCCTAAGTCTTCTGTTAAATATTGTTAAAAAATACTGTTGACTTACAACTTTTATATTTTTAGAGCTCCAGCCGCCTGTGATACAGGATAATCCTTGTACAGGCATCTAACATTGTAATACCTTCATTATTTATCTAGGATCAGATTTGTATTACACCAATTTGGATTCTAAATAAATATTTATTTAAAAAAAAATACCCCAATTTATTCGGATTCGGATGAGGCTGGCACAAGAGATTGACAAGAAAAGAGAGGCCATGCCCAGCTGTGGTTTTGAAGTCGGGCTGTGGATAATGATAATGACAGGTTGTAGATTTTCTATTTCCAAACCTAGATCTATATGATTCGTACACCTCGATTCAAATCAGATTCACAAGGGGGTGAGGGGATAAATCTTGAGATATTTTATCCTCCAAACGTTTATTGCAAGACATGGGGACTTTTCTCTGCTACTATGAATAAATCTGAAGAAAATTACCAAGCGTCTTCATTATAGCATATTGTTATTATTGGCACACTTGAGAACATTCCTACTACGCAGTAGGTAAGTACTTATACTTGTTGTACACAAGTCAAAATATAAATATAACATCACGCCTGTATTCCCCAAATGGTAGGGCAGGAGGTGTTTTATATACCCATATTTCGCCAGTAGTCGAGAAGTGGGGTGTTTCCTAGGTCGGAAAAGTGTTGTTGAACTTTTCTATCAGACTTTTCTCAGTAGATATGGAGTATGCTTTGTACTCGGACTGACTGCTGGTAACTAAGAAAACTAAGTTAAAATAATTCATAATGAAATAAATGTCATTCATTAATATATTAACCTTTAAAAAGTCGTCGACCGAGGTTCAAATTAGGTATGAATGAAAAAAAAATAATTTATTTGGCAGCAATTACCAAAATACATTTAGGTAATGACAGCTGAATGAGATAAAAATGTTATTTTGAAACTTATTGCTCTAAAAACAACATTCATTTTCCAAAAATTTTCATCGTCCCATTACGTATTAAGCACTTTAATACGTCAGTTTTTAAAAACGGTTGTCATTTTGATATTTAGGTAAGTACTAAAAGTATGATGTAGATAATAATAAATTATAGGTAATTAATCCTCATACACAGAATTTGGTAAAGAAAATTGCAAAACTGCTACCTACTTATATTGGAAAAATTCTGCCTATTGTAGGTACCTTAATTTGAACGTTTACGTTCAACCATTACGACGGTTTTTGTGACAAATAGATTCTATCACTAAATCCTTTGTGTGCTTTGTGTATTAAGCCTAGTATTACTTGCAGTTTGTTCGGACTCCCAGAGTCATTCAGTCAGTCCATTGTTCGCCCTGTTTAAAGAGTAGGTAAATAAACCCTGCGGGTTGTTTATCATTAAGCTCCTCTTCGATCACCCTAGTATAAGACCTCAAGCTCAATTTAAAAAAAGAAGCTTGTGAAAATGGGGAAAACAATGAATTTTTGGAACGAACTGATTAAACGCGGCTTGCGGTATGAGCTAACTGGTAGAAATCGTCTCGCTAACCAAAAAGCGCGTGCATACTTTAAATGCGTTCATATTTCAGTGGAATCTCGATAACGTTCATACATGGGGCCTCCATGTGACTTTCTACTTTCAAATTCACACTTTCTCTGTCCCTATCGAGAGAGAGAAAGTGTGAGAGAGAGAAAATGAAAATCCAAGATGGCGGCTGCGAAAATTTTAAAATTTTTGTCATGGGTGTCGTTTTCGTAGTTTTCGAGGGTGTTAAAGCCGATAGTGAGGTCAAAATGGCCAAGATGGCGGCTGAGAAAATTTTGTAATTTTTCGTCATGGGTGTCGTTTTCTTGGTTTTTGAAGGTGCCATTAAAGCCGACAGTGAAGTCAAAATGAAAGTCCAAGATGGCAGCTGCGAAAATTTTGTTTTTGTATTAAATCATACGTGAGAAGGAACTTCGTTCCTAACGGGGTTCCCCCGACCGCGCACGTTTTTTTTCTTTATTCAATTTTCATTTAATTTCTCCAGAGGTGAGAATAGGCCCTAAGTCCTAAAGCCTAAGTGTATCTCGTGCCACCTAAATATATTAATGCCAGTTGAAAATCAAAGGTCAAATCTATGTCGTAATTTACAGTGGATAAGGTTCTTTTTCAAAACAAGGTAGGGCTAATTTATATTTTTTACTTAGGTACTGACTAGATTTAGTGAGTAGGTTTCAATGGAAAACCGAATCACTGTAACAAAATTATTATTATTGCTCTAATAAAATATTCAAAGCAATATAATTTTGAATTTATGAAATTGTAGCTGTAACCGCAGACTGAAAGGAAAACAAAAATATGAGGTACCGTCACGGCGGGTTACTTTGACTCTAGGGCATAACTTAGGCCAAAATCAAGACAAATGTATAGTGTCATTAAATCCACACAACAGTTCCGCAAGTACGCGTGTATATCGCCATCTATTAGTTACCGAAGGAATACGACGTGTTGTATGGTCGCGACACGGCGGGCAGTTCAAACGTTTGTCTCGATTTGGGCCTAAGTTATGCCCTAGAGTCAAAGTAACCCGCCCTGACGGTATGTAGTTCATAAACTATTTTCAGCCTTGTGTATAATGACCTAAGTCCCTACCTACATTTTGTTTGTCATCAAAGTTGAGATTACAATAAGATGCAAATATATAAACGTTGGTCAATAGAGGTGGGTAAGTAAACCACTTGTCTTTAACCATAACCTAGTATGTAGGAATGTTTAATGTAAGTTGTACTACTATACTTTGTTCATATTATGATGATAGGCACGACAGGTGAGTACCAAAGCAATCTAGAATTTTGAACGACGTTAAAGTGAGGTTCGTCTACAATATTAACTAGTTCTAAAATGATCAATAGTGGAATACTCGACTTTAAAATAAGCAATTAGAATAGAATAGAAATTTGGAACTTGGTGGAATTTGGTTTACAAATAGTAAACAATAGTTAATAAATAGTAATTTATTATGTAGGTACACCAAATGAATTACAGATATACTTAAATGTAGACATTTTACATACCACCCATTGTGTCACCCACAATGGGTGGTCTTATCGCTAAGGGGTCCTCGAAACGATCAATTGCAATTGTAACTTTTTTACGATTGATACAAATTGATGCGCAAATTGATCGTCTACCAAAATGTAATTGAAGTGATTGACAATATTACTACAATAAAAATTTATGGCAATTGATCAGTGGCTTTAATCGTTTCGGGGAACCCTTAGCGATAATTCCGCCCATTGTGTCACCCTATGTAAAATTTCTACGTTTATATCTGTAATTCATTTGGTGTACCTACATAATAAATAGTACTCTATTCTATTCTAATTGCTTATTGATATAATAGAAATTGATGGCAATTGATCATTTCGGGGACCCCTTAAAGACAACCTTTGGATGGATTAAAGGGAGAAGGATGGGCAATACTGCGTGGTGATCAAGTCAATCATGTTCGTTTTTTGTTAGCAGTAGGTACGCAGATATTTCTTCAGATAGCTAGGTAATGACTGAATGGTGCTTAGCATATTTCAAGTGGCTTGTTTTCATCAACTTCTAGCTACACTTTGTACAAATATTTTCTCTGGAAAGTGGGACTACTTTATCAATAAACGGGTTAAGCATTTACAGGTTATTCTTGAATTATTATAATGAATTCCATTCCATACATTTTGTGTAAAAACAACTGGAAATTTGGCAGCGGTATTCAGAAATATGACCTAGAAAGTTTATTTAAATTGTTTGAGGATACAAATATTTGACGCTAAAGAAATTATGATTAATAAAATAATAGATGCTAAGGGTAGGTATACAACTATACTTAGATTAAGTAATCCAAGCAACTATACATTTAGCTCATTGCAGAGCAAATGCCTTATTAGAGGGAAGTAATGACCATCGTTTGCTCAATGCATGCAGTGATGCAGGTAAGTTGGTCTTGATCGAGTCCATAATGACCCTAAGTTAGGGTCTTTATGGACTCTCCCCGGTCCCTATTTGTGTTTTACACACTTCAATTTAAACTTTCCAGGTGATCCTATCGTTACATGAGTAGATAAAAGTTGCATTCCATATTTCTAAATGTCATCGAACTACAGTGTTTAGTATTGCATGGATTAAAAATATTACAACTGACACATATAAGGCTAAATACCTAATAACAATTATTTTAATTGTGTTTTAATACTGTATCATAACAATGTTTAAACAGACTATAATAGTTACCCACGTCACAAGAACACCCAGTTCTACCTAACGGTAATTAGAAAATGATTAGTTTATCAATCATTTACGTAATTAGGACAAAAATTGTATTAGACATTGTCACACTAACCCTATCAAAAAATAGGCACATTCATAATAATATGAAGTAACCTTGTAAAGGAAGAATAGTTGTTTTCTGACAAAAAGGGTTTTTACACAACAATGGTCAATTTGTTTCTTGATTTGGATGTTATATTTGGTGGTTTTCCTACAAACAACAAACGTTTAACTACTTATTACCTACTGAGCGTATTAAAAGTCTTTTGTTTCCTTTCATAGAAGGCCTTATAGGAGCTACCAATAAATTATCTGCTGAACAGCTGATATATGGAGAGCTGGGCTATGGCTAGGCTATAAAGCCTGATTACATTAACGAACGCAATATCATTATCCGCTATACAGTAAATTGCCTGCCAAACTGATAACTTCGGCAGTAATTTAAATTACTACGCGTTAATGGTAATGGGCTTGCCCCTTATTATATGGGGACCTGCCCAGCTTTCGAGTTTTTGGTATAATGCCAATTGCTAACCCTTTCGATGGAAAAGTCGTAATGCTTTATGTATGTACATAAATTGTAAGTACCTTATGTAAATAAACCTAACTAATGAAATGAGAGCATTTCTTAAAAAGAAATGTCTACTTAATATTTTTTTGTGATTTTCAGCATAGAACAGATGACCTCTGATCCTCTTTTCTCTAGTGCGCATCATTCAAGTGAAAACCGGAAAACGTTAGGGATTTCGTCACACGGACAAGCCAGGGTCAAAGCAAGATTCTTTTGTCTGATAATAATAACGAACTGCTGTCACCAATCAGACTGTTTGGGGTTGTAAGTATGACAAATTCCCCCACCGTTTGGCGATTGGGGACCCATGTCCAGTAGTCGGGTAATATTTCTGAATAGCATCAAAATTAAATGTATGGTCACTTGTTCTCATTAAACTTTTTCAATCAGTAGATTTCAGTTAATATATTGGCAAGCATTTTCCGACCATTGTTTTGTACTGCGAAAAATCGAGGCAATTTTAATACGCCTTTGTGTTCGGAGAAACATAACACAATACATATATTTTTATTACCTTTTTGATGTTAGTCATCCAAATTGACATCGTTTTTGAAACATTTTTAACCGATTGTGGAACACTGCATCACATTTATGTAATGTTAAAATTTTTTTTTGCGAAAACGTATTTCTATTAAAATATTTGGTGTACTTAAATAATCGCTTTCTTAGTTTATACATAACTTTTCACAGATAAGACATTATTGTATTATTCACCTGTCAGGGCCTACTTTACAGCAAAAAGTGTATTATGATAATATTATTTACTGCCTAAGTTTAGTCAAAAAGTGTTTGTCAAAAATTCTGGAGAAAAAAAAACAGATAAAACAAAATTGTGCTATAAAGGTTGACATTCACTATCACCTTCCTTTGTCATGGGCCCCAAGGCCATCTGGAGTTACGTAAAGAATAGTCTTTACGTCTATACAAGGGCCATCTTTATTGACCGTCCACTTTATTCCAGAACAAGGCTTCAGGAATAAAGTGAACGGTCAATAAAGATGGCCTTCATAAAGCTAAAAGTTTATCAATAATATTATTCTACCCCATTCATGTCAATATTTGCGTCCCTAGACTATTAATTGCAGATATAGTTGTATAGTGACAGTCAAGCGCACTAAGTAATTAACTGCCGAGCAAACGTATTTATTAGGCAATTCTAATTTTAATTAAATGGATCAAAGAACTTCTATCGCAAAGACTCAATTACTTTCATTGAAAAACATTCTTGAATTACAGAAAGAATAAATATTCCCAACCGTGAGTTGCCAAAGTTGTTTTGCTACGTTACCATAAGCATATCACAAAATACTTTTCGATCACAGCATTAGATTATCACAGAGAGCAATAGCACGACCACAGTTTCACGTCACATGTGCTCACAAAGTGCACTCACTCCGCGAGGTCACAACCACGAAATGCGCAAATTCAGATGTTTGGAACACATCTGTAATAAGATAAAGTCCCGCGCATACTTTCTCGTTATGTTTTAATTTCGATCGACGTTTATATTGGTCGAGGCGAGGCGTGGACTGCGCGTGCGTCTTGGCGCGTAAACCGTCACATCTTACATCGAAGCGCCACTTTACTCCACGACTAGCGCATCGTCGCGATGCCGATGACATGTACCTGCCTTACTTACAACATTTTTTCCCAAAAATATAGACCATATTACTCAGTGTCGTTGAGACTTATGAATCATGTGGTAAGCGACGAAAATTCCGTGAAAATGTTATTCAATTTCCGAAAATTAATCTCTGTTCTTCATTGTGTGATCGGTGTACTAACTAGCACCTGTATCATATTTTTCTAAAATTCCTATGTTGTTAGTAAGAAGCTGTGGTTTACTTGCCTATATACGCGCGAGAGCTTACGTTTCAGGTTTGAGCGGACAAAGTTGATTCAGTTTGCAATTTAAGCAACAGTTTGAACTTTATATAGCTACAGGAGTTTCATCAAAGTGCTTACATACATAGACTGTTTGATAGCTTTAGTATAACTGGCATCTCTAGTATCAAATAGTTCCAAATGCTTCTAATTCGCATATTGAAATGGTAAAATGAGATTCACAACTTTAGTTCGTATCTAACTTTATTATTTGAACATAGCCTGAAATATTACTATTGTGTCGGTTAGCGATCGTCTTTGAAATTGTCAAAGTGTAAAGCCATTAAAAAGTTCGCAAGAGTTACGTTGGAAGTTACCACTCGGAAAGAAGCTGCAGAAATTTGGTGAACGAATAACAGAGCCACTTTAAATTGGCATTGGCATTCGACTTGTTAATACCGCGACTGTTCTTGTCTAACCCACTAAATTTCGAAGCATTTCTTTGAATTCCAGTAAAGATTATAATTGTCCGTTATTTTATTAATGCAAGATATAATAATATCTAATATCGTCTTCGTCTCGGTGTTTACGCGCGACCGGGGACGAGAATAGCTCGTGGCAGAGTTTCAAATATGTCGCCGTGTCCTAAACCACATCTTTGAACATTCACGCACTGTCACACTTAATATGCGTACCTACCTGTAATTTATGTGTCATTTATTGCGCGTAGGTTACTCATAATAACGGACATGATTTTGTTAAAATGCTATGTATACAGAGTGTAAGGGACAGCCCTCCGCAGACTGATGGGGTGAATTCAGTATATCATACTAAGATGACCGATACACGAAATTATTTCAGGAACGTTATGGGAATCCAATTACTTGATTTGTTTTAGTACCTCACACGCAATGTATGGTTACTCGTTATCGTTATGTATCGTTAATTTTATTTCAATTATTAAACTATTTAATAACTAAAACTCTTTCGAAAGAGCAGTCTATCGATTAATAAATATTCGATGAATCGTTCAGTCGAAGTAGCGTTTGATGATAAAAGGTTGTTTCGCAATAAATTCCATGCAAACAATCGTTCAGTCGACTTTCCATTAACCGAACATACGGACCCATCGTTACAGTGGCAAGACGCGCGTAGCGAACGCCAGCGCAGCGAGCCTTCGGCCGCCGAGTATTTCAACATCCATTGCTGATTTTTTTTATTTTAGCTGTTTTATTTACATACATGGGGTGCTAAATGAATGTAATTTTACATTGAAATAAAGGAATATTAACTGAAAAAACGATAAAAAAATGAAATTTTTTCTGAGAATATTTTCGGTGGAATATGATTCAAAATAGGTAGCCGAATGCACCCTGTTAGTTTGCGGAGGGCTGTCCCTTACACCCTGTATAATTGTGACTATAAACTCCATTGTTGCCAAAGAGGCTATCCATCCAGCCCATCATGCTAGATTATCTATATGATTAAAAGATTGACAACAAATCTTTTGAATTCTCGTTACAATTTAAGGACTTAGTAAGACACTTAGTTTTATTACGCCTTTGCAGATATTCGTGGATAAGGGAAGCACTTTGTGTACACTTTACTTGCCAAGAATTTGCACTTTTTTCGTATAGCGCTTTTCACGAACTTTGGCAGTTTTAACAAGTGAAGACAGGGTCGGGCGTCTTGACAAATGACTTACAGTTTCTGATAAATATGTTGATCTATTCACACAGTAATATAGTACTAAGGGCTAGTAGCTGAGGGCTTGTTTTGTTACTAATCACGAATTTATCTGATTTGGTCTATCAAATAAACACAATTGAGTAAATCCAATCTCCCAACATAAGTAACTCACTAGTAACAATACCCACAACTGGGATTACATTAACCAGTAAATACTGTAACAGACTTGCTAAAACAAAAGCCTACCTATTTCATTATTGGGACGTTAACTCTGCTTTCGATAGGGATGATGACTATTTTTTTTTTGCTGTCAGGTAGATTATTAAAAAATATTGGACACGTATTTTTCCTTTTTTTACGTATTAATCAAAAGATTTCGCCTATACATTGGGTTAAAATGTGACATGACGTCACGCTTTGCTAGATTTTTTACCGAGTTGTGACGTAGCGAGCCCCCATTCCAACTTCAATATGTTCTATCTAAGTCGTTTTTTATTAATATGATAAAGCAAAAAAAGACGTGTCCAATATTTTTTTATTATTTGGCTGACGGACTAAATAGAATTTTTTTTTTTTTTACCAAGGCATCAGCATCCCTATTCCACGTAGATAATATTGCTCTCGTCATAATGTTGTAAGTAGAGCTAACGCGAAACGCGGCCCATGTCGTCAACGAATCAAAAGTAACTTAATGCTCAAATCGTGATGTAATTTAAATTAAATTATGACTACAGCAAGTTTATAAGCGCCAATGTATATAAATAAAGAGGTAGATATCGCACTAGCGCGCGCAATTTGTTGCATGAAAAATTAAGACAATTGTTGTAATTTGATTTAGTCGGCTAATAGCAGCGAGCGAAACGAAGCGTGTCAAGCGCAACACACTACAGATAGCTACCTCTTTCTGTATCATACGTTCCGTATAATCTATCGCAGTCGTAATTGAAAACTATATAAAGGGACTTTCAACAAGGACGGGTCGATGTTAAAATTGAATAAAACAAGATGTGTGTGAGATATTAACGAAATTTATTTTTTATTTAAAAGGCCCATTTATGCCATTATGGATGGAATATGACATCGTTCAAATGTCCGCCGCGGCTTCGTATGGTAGCACGAATCCGAGAGGTCCAATTTTTAATGACTCTGCTGCATAGATCCGGCTGAATCCGAGCGATGGCCTGCGTTATGTTGGCTTTCAGGGCAACGGTCGAATGTGGTTTATTGGCATAGACCTGCGACTTCAGAAAACCCCACAAGAAAAAGTCTAGCGGAGTCAAATCACACGATCTTGGTGGCCAATTCACGTCACCTCTGCGAGAGATAACTCTACCCTCAAACCGTTCATGCAGAATGTCGATTGTGTCGTTGAGGTCTGCGAAAGGCCGAGTTCTTGAGCACGGCGAGAAATCGACTGCCTCGGAGTCTCCTGAACACTCTCACGTACAGCGGCGATGTTCTCGGCCGATCTGGCGTTCCTTTGACGTAAAGGTGTTGGTTGGTTGTTTACCGAACCGGTCGTCTCAAATTTAGTCACCAATCGTTGGAGAGTGGACTTTGAAGGGCCACCGCGTCTGCCGTAAAATGGGCGCAATGCGCGCAACGTTTGCACTAACGAACACTCATTTTGATAATAAAGTTTTATCATTTGGACATGCTGCTCAACCGTGTAACTTGCCATGGTGATTTGGCATCACTGACTGCATAATATACAACAGATTTTACAGATCCCACCAAAATAGTATGGCTGCCACAGACTGTCAACATCGACCCGTCCCTATTGGAAAACCCTTTATATGTAAGTACATTTGAAATAACAACGCAATGATATCTGAACCCCATTCAGTATGAACGTAGCGTATATTTCCTTTATAATATCATTGATAAGCGCCATTAAACAAAAGACAATGCACCCTCAGTTGTTTGATGGCACTTTCCTGCTCAACCTCTCTTTAACAACTCATAAACGAATTTGCTCTCTGAGATATTACTATTTATCCAACAGAATTAATAATTTTACGAGAACAAACTGTCAATAACTTACGCAGACCCTTTACAACTTAAATAGTATAACGTTACTTTCTAGACATTGCTTTGTTTGCGAAATGAAAGGCCATCTATTGACGTTAGACAAAACCAACAATTTACGATCTCCGAAGTTAATTCTCTCGACGTTAAATTACGTACACTTTATTGCTTGTGGTAACATTTTGGTGGAATAAAATTAATGAAAATAAGTAAACACATTAAATTGAGTGGGGAAACTCGGGAGGCCGAAATACGGCAAGACAATTGAATATATTGTAACACTAACAAGGCAGGCGTAAAGTCGTAACAGTCGTAAAGCGGGCCTGAAGTGGGTGGCTCAGGTAAGTGAATTAAAATGTGTACTATTGTAATGTGTGTGTAGGTACTTACGTGAATAGCCCGCTGAGCTAACACACGGCTCATATCCCAAATCCATTTAATGAATATTTAGGAAAATCAACACCAAACCCTACTCGGTTTTTATCGTTATTATTTTTAACTAGCTGTGCCCCGCGACTTCGTTCGCATGGAAGTCGTAAGATACACACGATATAGGTACTAAAATAATAGCGATAATTTAATAAAAATCCCTCGTCCCCCGACCCGTGGCGTTGCATCGCCCGCCCGCGCTATTACTTTGTTTTCGCTTAGTGTTCTTTCTGACTTTTTTCTTTTTGCTCAGCTCCTAAGGGTCGTAGCGTAATGTCAAATACCCTCTATCTATCCTCGAGAATTGGGCTACCAAATGCAAAAATAATTTTTCAAATCGGATTTTTTGTTCACAGTTTCATGGGTTTTACGAACAGACACTTCAATTGTATTTATTTGTATAGATAAGAAAAGCTAGCCTTTCACGGATTTATTTCAAATTCTATTACACGAAATCTAGCTCTGAAAACTAATTAGACTGATTACCAATCTATCCATACTAAGGGCACAGGCTATGTTTTATTCATCATAAACGCCGTCCGGTATAAATTTCAGCGGTCACGTATCTTTTCTTAAGTAAAACTCTATCTTAAAGGCGAAGTAAATAACGAAAGGCTTTACATAATTCATACAAAAGTAAAATATTTTAGGAACGTGCAGGGAAAGTAAAGAGGTGCTGCTACCCTCTTAGTTCTTACAGCGACACATTAAAGTGCATTAGCCAAGAGGAAAAATAACCACAAAGAGTAGGAAGGTAATTCCATATATGTAGAGATGCCTTTTTTTTGTGGATGGGAAATCATCAAATGACTTCTCCCGCTCTGGGCGGAGCGGGAGGGCATGTCAGACTTTTATTGACTAAAACATTCCCGTGTTCCTTCTGTTGCCTGTGCCGGGGCCACGGTAACTCTTTCGAACATCCCGCAACCCTAGCTGGCATCGGCCCTAGCGGACCCCGTCAATAGTGCTGACATCTCTTTGAGGCGCGCGTGGAACACAACGCGCCGTCGACTCGGGCTTGGTCCTTACCGGACGGCGAGCTACCCATTGCTCGCCGTTCGCAAGCGCGCGCCTACGGTGGCCGGGAATCGGCTGCCAATTCCCGACGCCCAGGGCGTCTCCTGCGGCGACTAGGGGCGTGAGGGCGCAAAGATTGCCTCTCCCTCACGCGTCCCGCCTCCTCCTTTACGAGCATTACTGCTTCGCAGAAGGAGGTAATGGCTTCCCATGTACTCTCGCTCCGTACCATGGCCTAGACCAGGGCCGGATGCGAGAGATCGCCGCCGCCTATCGCTTCCGCGAGGACACGGCGGTGCTCCGCCCAAGCCGGGCAGACCTCCAACCCACCGTATGCTCCACCGTGTCCTCCGGGCGATCCACACAGTGGTGACACCCGGGCGTTTCCTCCCGCCTTATCCGGAATAGGTACCTCCCGAAGCACCCGTGTCCGGTGAGGACCTGATGTAGAGATGCCTGAGTGCAAAGTTTTCGAGTGATATTTTCTTTATTCTTGGACATGCGAGTTGCACTGCTTTTGAAGACCTAATGTAATCAGCGCGGTCAGCTTTGATCAGGATAAGAGACATTTTGTGTGTATATGCGGTTAATTCACTTAGATCAGGGGTTCCCAAACTTATTTTGTCTACTTCACTTTGAGAATAAATTATTTTTTAGCGCCCCCATTTTTTCACCTACTTAAAAACCACTACCTAGATGAAATTACAAATCGCCCCCTAAGCCTCTACACAACGCCCCCATTTTTTTTCTAGGTCTCTTACGCCCCCCTTTAGTCGTGCAGCGCCCACAAGTGGGCGTTATCGGCCACTTTGGGAAAGACTGACTTATCTTCAGACGGGATTATTGTCAGAGTAGAATTGGAAGTTGATAACCCTTCCGATAGAAGATCTGGCTTGACTGGACACTTGGTAGTTTATCATACTATTGATATAGATGTTCAGCTTAGGTTACTTAGGATATACGCAAGAGTGCCATATTGAAATTTAAAATTCCTAAATTCCCTAAATGCATTGAATTTTCAGAGCTGAAACGGATGAAGAAAACCCGTTAAAATTACGCTATGAGCTTGTAAAAACTTTACCTTCATTTTGATATCAATTTATGAAAACAAAACGCTATTTTCTTCTCAGTATATTTTTGAAAATCTTTTATATGCCCATAAAAATATAAAATTGTTTAAAAAATACAGTGATATCCATAATATGAACACTAGGAACAAACACAAGTTTGTTGTACCTACAACAAGGCTCAAGAAAATAGGTGGCTCGTTCAGATGTCAATGTATACGTCTTTATAATAAACTTCCAAGCCGCGTTCAAGATCTGAGCCTTAATAAATTCAATCATTTATTAAACGTAAGTTGTGCCAGAAAGCCTTTTATACAGTTAAGGATTACATTGATGACAAAAAGGCGTGGGATTGAGCTGCTCCAATAATTTATTTTTTAATTTTTTATATACTTACTAATTTTTTTTGTTCTTTTCGTTTTGCAAATTTTTTTTTTCTTATAAATACATTGTCATTGATGAATTTTATTCCGATGACATGAATATTTACTTTGTAAAATGTTATATTATTTTAATTACTGTGAATGTGAAGACTATGTGGGTCCTTGTTTTTTTTTTCTCAGCTTTAATCATAGTTTGCCAGTTTGAGTAAATTATGCGGCCTACCCAAATGTCCTTTCTTTGGTATTATTCGTCAAATCGTTGAGCTCCTTAACTTTTATGTTGAGCTGTACGATTACTGACAGATGCTTGCACTGACTGGACAGGTCCACTCAATCTGTGTGGTTCTTTCCTCAAAAGACCATTTCAGACACCAACCTACATGGTCTTCACACGATCTGACCAAAATTATGTCTGGACTTTAAAAGAGACTGTGACCTCTGAGTTTGTTTCGGCCTTTCTTCTCAGAATAGTCAGATAGGAAACGCCGGCCTCATCTAGTTTAAAAAAAAATGTTTGACGTGTAAAAGTGTTTGTATAAACCTACTTACAGAAAAAAATCATTTATCATTTATTAACTCGAAACTGGCACCTCAAAGATAATACAAGAAGTAGCCCCGCTTTGATACCTACAATAAGCCTTTGAGTAGCGAACAAGAATATGCATATCCAACGTTCAAATTAATATTAACTAGTTCAAGTTTCAGAGAGATGTTCAGCAATAATTACTTAGTTATTGTAATGGAATTGTTAAATGAATAGTCCTCATTTAAAGTGTTTGTGTATCAGCCGTTTAGACATTGACATTTGAAATACTATCATAACAGTAACAAAATTACATAAGTACTGAATTTAATTTATATCGCAACATGTACTGTTTTGGACGAGAGCCGAAATACAGACCTATTTACGCGAAACTGGAAGCTGCACTTATAATATTATCATCACGTAAAATTGTACATTTGCCAGATTATGTACTGAAAATGTATAGCTTTTCAGTCCTTTGTTTTTGTCTAATACTGACGTGCAACTTTATTGTGAAACACAAACACGTACTTGTTGACAATTGAACAATATATTGGTCAAAAAGGCGGATTTCGAAAACATACAATATTTTGAATCTTATAAGACATTTATCAAAATAAAAGCTTTGCAAGTGTGTCACGCAATTGGTATGTTGGTCGACAGAGACTACTTCAAAGACAAGCCTTTGAGTTCAGACTGAAGAGAGTGAGACAAAAGCGATGAAAGGGCGCAACCTTATGGTCGGGCTCACCGCGAGCTACGCTCCTCAGTAAAAGCCGCTGTTACATTTCACTTTGTAGAAAATAATTTTCTAGACATTTGTGTGTGTACTTACCTAAACATGAATGGAGAACATTATAGCATAGGACTAGAGCTAAACATAACAATGTCATAGCTCGCTCTACCGGTCAGCAACAGAAGTCAATATTAAATATGTTATTTTTACACATAATCTGAAATAACACAAAATTAACCGAGAATCTGATTTTTAGCATTTTAGATAATAGCTAGAATTCTCTAAATTGTACTTCTGTTCCGCATTTAATACATTTTTTGTTTAATATTGTAGATTTAGAAAGCTAAATCTTAGTGAACTTTTGTTGTTGACTCTACTATTAACGTACAGTTAGCTCCATACAGAATTTATAAGGACATAATTGAAACCGGACATACACATTTACCAAGTTGTGTACCGTAATAAATTACCCGCGCTTGTATGTGACAGTTTTGTTCACATTTCTGCACAAGAGTTTCAACTTCGACCCACTATTCCGAACTAATTCACATACGTTTGCAAATCGTGTGCCAAAATAGTAACTCAAGTTAGTAGTGGAAAGGTATTACTAGGACTTGCATACCTACATGAAAGTTGAATTGAAATTATGGAAATTAATTAATAATTCCTGTTCTTGCCTTACGCATGTTGAATCAATTTCCTGAAAATTATGAATGCCAGTGTGTATATAAACTCTAGGATTCTTCAGAAAGACTCTTCGTAGTTTTGTAGAGTAAATCCTAGAATTAAAAAAAAAACTAATTACGCTTATACTAATAGGTACGCTTACTAACTAATACAGGCATTCACAATATCCGTGAAACAAACTTAAAAAGTTTAAATACAGAAGTCATTTTAAATGTTGTCGATGTAATTACCCGAAATATTTAAGTTAGCGCCGACTTGCACAATAAAAAGAACGTTTTTATCGAATTTTGAAACTTTTTACAGGAAATTGAAAACACAACCCCTGAATGATTAGTTTCCTCTTTAACGATTTTTCTTTCCATCCAATTTGCTTTAAGTGCTTAATATGTTCGTAGAAGTGAAAGACTGGCTTCATTAAAGGTTATAGATTTTTTTCTCTACGTTCTCATTCGAGCTAGTACAGAGAGCAATCAGACATCAAAGCCGTGTTTAATTGGACCTATTTCCTGCTTCCAGATTGAGCTATTTCCCCGTGAGCATATTGATTAACTGCACAGAGATAGCTACTGTTACAATTGGCTCTCAATGACCGACAAATCTCCCCATCCCGAATGGGCAAAACAAAACAATTCCAATTTCACGATCTCGAGAAATGATTTGAAATTCGGGGATATTTATATCTAAAACCACAGACCAAATATATTGATAGGTAGCCTCGAACGTTTTCTGCAAAATGTTATATTAATAACGTGCTATATTCGCCAAACAAATATTTTGATATTGGATAAAGCGTTGCGGGTGAAGAACGACGTATAAGCGCTGCCAATGTCAGATTAATGGCTTCCTTCAATACGCCGTCTAATGTCGTGATAAAATATCACTGACAGACGAAAAAAAGGAAAAAAACCTCAATTTTTTCGTGGTTTTCCTTCGCCAATGCGCAGTTTCTGTAGATATATTTAACGTTTTTGAAATACGATGAATAATAGAGTTATGAAGCGGAGGAGGCAGTTTGGGGAGAAGACGGCGACTGTATTATAATGATTCATGGGACATTTCTAGTGAAAGCGTCGACGGGTATAATGGAATACAAAAACAGTTGAAGACAGTGATCTCAGTACAATAGTCGAGGTTAGCTCGGATGAGCGTTTACGTGGCGGTCATTGTTGTGCTAATGCCTGGGACAGACCATCGCCAGAGCCCCTCATGAATATTAACTGATATTTGTCTTACAGATAGCCACTCACTGCTGAAAATATCTATTCAATATAGACACGACACTCGTGCTATATTGTTTTGCGGTAGGTATAAAGCGAAACAAACCTAAGTGTGTTTGTACGCGAGAAATATGAATAATAATAATATACAGAGAGACGAAATGGGGTTCTGTTATCAAAATATAAGAAATAGCTATTCGATTTATTTATACGTCTGGCTTTTTATCTTTGATACCTAACAGCTGTGCCAGCAGTCAATGCTAAATTACACAATTTATAATTAAAGTTAGTTTTGAAGTTCAAAACATTGACAAACGGATAACCGACTCACTGCCGTGCAGTAAACCCTCACCTTGAGGCGACTTTTAGGACTTCCCTGGGACGATAATCAGCTGATCCGATCTATATTTATCTTTTACAAGATTACCGTAAATCTATTTATATAAAGCTGTAAATGAAGACACGGTGTAATTTAATTAAACAAAAGGACTTGAAAGATGTCAAAAGTTTGAACGAAGTTATGTGCTTTTAGCCTATCAGAATAATGATAAGTTAGGAAGGTGATGAAAAGGTAAAGTTACGCATTTTCGTGGTTAGGTTTTGTTAAAATGTAACTTAATTTTTGTAGACTTAATTAGTAGATATTAAATGCTGGGTTGAACACAACCTGCTGATAGATTACAAATTGCAAAAAGAAACCTTCTTCCAGCTTCTCCATGATGTAGCAGGATCACCGATAAACCTAGTCATCAATAAAAATACAGCAGCATCCACGTCTCATTCACTTACCCGCATATCCAAGAGTGTCTCCTTCTCGGTATAGATGCAAGCGTAAGCGCGAAGGGGTGCAGCGCGGTGGGCGGGTCGTCCTCCTCCTGTGCCGGCGCACCACTCACGCGCACCTCCGGGACGCGCAGCTGGTGGCGACTCATCACAAACACTAATTAAACGCCCTTAGTAAGAACAAATTCCAACATTTTTCACGCTCTCTAAAACTTTTGTAGATCCAAAAATCGTGTATCAAAATTCAACAATACGCTTCGCAGTAATAAATTCGGTTTGATTGATGTACGTCACCTGAAATGGAAAGGATATTTTGTCATTTTCGTCAACTTGAAACAAGTTAACAAAAATTACGATTTCATATCTTTTGGAATGTGCTGCTGTATTCAGACTTGTAAAGTCAGAAAAAAAATCTTCTACTTAGTTGTGCCGACTGGTAATGTCTCGCTAAAACATAATTAATTCATACGTCTTGTTAAATTCATACTAAGACGGTCATTAGGTGAAAAGATTCTATTGTCATGTCTCCATATCCAGTAGCTGCTCATAAGTCAACCGAAAATAATATTACGTTATAATCTACAATAAAACAAACGTTATTACGTTATTATATGGTTATTTGTAACTATCAGCTTATGATTCGTTTTATGGGGTTCATAAAATGATCGTAAAACCGAATCTTGAATTATCTTTGTGACCATTGGAGGCGCGATGAGGAGGGCACATTGCAGAGAAGCCTCATCGCTACATCCGCTTAGACCCGTGTTAAAGAGATTTGTTTTAATGTCTCTCACCCTTGACGGGATTCTCTAATCGCTACTTTACGTAAGCGCGACATACGAGATATAAAAATATAACGTCATTAAAACGTATCACTATGAACTGTGAAGCGTTGAAAATAAAATTGTCTTGGGAGAAAATAAATGTTTTTTGCTGTCTGCTTTTTTACGAGAGTTTTATGTTCGATGTTCTTTGTTTGTAATAATTTCATGAATTGAACATATATATATGATTGATATGTTCATTATATATGTATATTAAGCTACACACAAATTGGACTAATGTAAGCCATTATTATCTAATTACCACATCAAAGATTATGTTTTATGGACAAAGGTGTATTTCTTAATGTTCGTAAAGACTAAATTACACGACAGGAAAAGCCCTCTAGCTAATGAAATAATAAACATTTTCCTTCAGTGGCTCGTTAACGTTATCAAGGATTATTTTTTTGTCTAATAATAAAGGAAAAAATTGGTGTATAAACTCACATTTAATCGTTATTAGGAAGCTTCTGTTTAATTGCATTGTAATGTATATTCATAATACACAACTGATATTGTAGATTTATGGCTGCTAGCTTGGCTTATTTATGTACCTACGTACATTTACTGGGCTCCTACTTGGTAAGTTGGCAAGCAAATTGGTGATGGCAGTATTATGAAGTTATTTATACACACGGGTGAAGGCTGCTACCCACCTTGATGATATTATTAATCGCTGTTAGATATACACGAGTTGCATAGAAAGTCATAGCCCTTTACCCTAAAACGTAGTTTAACGGAAGGCAATCTTGGTTTGAGGCTACTGTTTGTGACAGTTACATACACATACACTATCGTTAAACACCGTTTTGGAATCATGGGGATTGAGTTTAGGCCCTTGCAGACAAACATGACAACAAAATTTAGAGGGCAATTATAAATCTTAAAAACGCATTCTATATTATAAGAAGTTTGCAAATAAGGAGTCTATTGTAGTAGAGACTATCAAGTGGCTACCACCTTCACAGGAAAAAGACTGAAATGGGTATTCGAAGGTAAACTATTTCAGTAGATATTTCAGTCTATTTAATTTCGAAATACGTGAGAAAATAAACCTCGAGCTGCAGGAAACAGTGGGTGCGTAAAGAAATATAGATCATATCCCCACAACGTTTGAGCGGAACTATTGTGCCATCTGTTGGCGGAGTGCCGAACACCTGGCCGCGACGCGACCCCGACCTCGTTATGTACGTTATTTACCAAACAACTGCTTATATATGCCATCGAAATACTTATATTTAAATGGTTTAAAACGAATAGAGAAGGAAAAGGGTGGAAAATGAGAAGGGTTCCTTTGTAATTGATGATTGTACGTTTCTTCAGCGAGAAAGTAGAGAATAGCTAGTCGCTTCCTCGTCGTCTGCGGTGGAACAGTACCGTAGGTTCTGCATGGTCTTAGTTTCAGTATCCAGTACTTAATAGGTAGTATATCGACACTAAGCTTGTTTTCGGACGTAAGTGATCGCCGATAAATATGTTTTTATGATATTTTTACATGAAAGTCCGGTAATCGGATCTTCGCCAAAAAGGCAGTTAATTCGGATACCTACCTATTACTTAAACTATGTTAGTAGTAGTGGTTACAGACGTATAGATATCCTATAGACTACTTAACTACTAAGCTTTAAAGCTAAACTATACAGGTAGACTTACCTATATAATTATACTTTAGATAAGACGGAAACTCTAATTTACGTACTGAGATTAATGTCAAACATTTTTCTTTTGAGAAAAATATTTCACAAAAAGATTGCTCTCAACCGATGTCTTTTTCCTCATTAACTTTTTTACATTCACAAATTCTATCCCGGATAGCAGTAAAAGTTTCTGAAGCGTAATGTCCCTTAGGAAATTTAAAACCGCTTAAAAATCAAGTAATTATAGGATACATTAAACTTTACGACGAGGGTTATATTTCAACTTCGGACCTCGAATTAAATTTATGGGAGCACCCAACTATTTCACCTTTCGACTTTGGGCCATAAATATATTTTGTTCGGTTGGGAGACAGGAAAATTTATTCATCTTATAGATAACCTTGGATAATCTGTCTCGCACTTTCTGCAGGCTTTATTTTATGAGAGATTCCATCAAAGGCTTACGACCCACTTTAAGGAGGGTCGATTGGGGATGAGATTTTTTGTGAAAAATCTGTGCACGTAATAGGTTGGCGAATGTGAACGGAATATTTTGTCGCTTTTAGAGGCGGTCGCATTCCAAGATGGCGTCTGAAGCCGTACCGTGGTAATCTTTGGAAACAATTTCCGAGCTATGATAGTAATCCGCACTATTCCAGATGTCGATACGTCGGGATTTGAAAAGGTGCGATCTTGGTATTTTTTCAAAACAATTTATGCCGAGATATTCGAATTCTTAATATATATGTTTCCAAGACGTAATTAAACTACATAGTTTACTATTAAAGTGTTATGAATTTAACTTCACCATTAAGTATTATCTACATTTAGACATAGGAAAAATAGCACGTGTAATATTCCCATAGCTATATTATTGATAAAATGAAAAGCGTACTGGTAGAGTAGAAAAAACACGATTTTCAAACGCATTTTACAGTTCCAAAAGCACTCAACAAATCCTTTTAGGTCAAAACTTTACATAACATGACACATTCGCATACCTACTATATACACAATTTGTTCTCTACTTTCATGTCACGTCAATCACCTAAACAAAGCGTCAACAACACTTTCAGCTGTGATTTCAGAACAACACGCATGAAAAGAGCATGTCATATAAAAATAATATATTTTAGTCACAACAGTGGTACAACTTGCTATAATTATGATTCAGAAAATTGGACCAAATCCACCCTTCGTTAGTTTAGTTCCCGAATTTCTTACAACTTTCAAAAGTACTGCGTATTTCTAAGAATATCTTATGAATTATATTATCGTGAACCTACGAAGTTCTAATTAAATCATTTTATTTAAACAACGTCATCATTACTCACAAGCTTAGCATCTTTACATATTTTCCCCTATAAACTGGATAGAACAGTCTAGAAAATGTTACCTACACCGAAATACTACCTTATTTTTAGCTCAACTTACTGGACAAATATCAAACATTATTGATTTCAACATGTTCTCTTTTAAGAAACTCGTACCAACACAGTTCATTTGTTTGTAACTTCTTTCTCTATTTAGTTTTTATTGTAAATTGCGTGATTGGATTATTCAGATTATTTGTGTAATTAAATATTTAATTGACATTATTATTTTATGTTCAGGACATTAATGGTCACTGTGCGAGCTCATTTACATTGTGCGTCACGACACATCCGCTGATACAATTAAGATTACAAGACGCATGCCATAACACCCGGATGCCTATTACCCTAATTATTCTAAATTGTACTCTATTAACTGAAGAACTATTTCGCTACCCAGGTTGTTTATGGCTCACATTAGGGGAATATTGTAGTCGGTCCCTAAAGACCATTTTCATTATAAACTGTGACATTTAAACGTATGCTAGCGTAGGTAGTTACAAACTAATATCAATTTGTTTTAGTAAACCAATGTTCATAACTTATCACTTTGAAACTTGACAATTTGATGAACGACATATCTAGAGCCCAGTCTGGTTCTGAAATTCAATAGAAAATAATTTGGGGTAGCCGAGAACAAAAAGCTATTCAAGAGGAGATGGTCATGAATACGAACACAAGACTCATCAACGCCTGACGTACGTATGTAGGACACCACATAATACTGCGCGAGGAATATAACACCATTTTTGTTTTCTCGTTACTTATACCTACCAATTTTTTATGTCACTGTACCGTGACCGCGGAAAATTACTATGTAAAGAATGAGCTTGTTTTTGGAGTTTACTCCTTCAGAATCGATTTTCATATACGGCCCCCGGTATGGAAATTTTATGAGGAGTGAAATTAATACAATTGTTAACTGAAAAGCGTTATTTTTTCTGCGTAACGTACCTTGCGTACCTTTCACGGAGTAAACTCCAGTCGTGCGTTGGAGCTGATAGACACACTTATTATTTTTATTTTTACGGATTTTAAAAAGCACGGTATACCTACTTACTACCGTGGGGGTAATTACGTAACACGCATAAAATGACAATCGATCACAATGTCTTTCATTTTGACTTCAGCCACGTTCAAAGCGGGATTTGCGTTATTGAGCAGACGAATTTTTCAAACGAATGAAGTAATGGATTATGAATCTCCCTCAAAACCCTTGGATTGTGATTGAAAGTGTGTTATGTAATTAAGGTGCTAGTCAGTCTAGGGTTGTGGATGTTCGAAAGAGTTACCGTGGCCCTGGCACAGGCAACTGAAGGAACACGGGTGGGTTTTAGTCAGTAAAAGTCTGACACGCCCTCCCGCTCCGCCCAGAGCGGGAGAAGTCATTTGATGATTTCCCATCAAAAAAAAAAAGGGTGCTAGTCAGTGTAAATAAATAAAAACCTCCTCAAAAACCTTTTATTGAAGGCATTCCTAACGATAGATAAATTGAAAGAAAGTACACTACCCACCTATTAATTTATCCACCGTATTTATATTCTGATTACGTAACTCATCAATCAAGTAAAGGCATTAATAATATGACACGTGCCTGAAGCCAAAATACCTCAAAGGCTAATTAAGTAAGTATTTTTATGTGTACTCGTATGTTATATAATATAATCCCAGCCCACATCCCACTGTTGGTATTTATATTTCTGGGTTTTAACGACCGACCGCCGACTGATCAACCCTATATTTCTTGTTGTATTTATTTCTGTCCTAGCCGTATGTGATTCTAGTATGATGTATGTGATTTTCAGGCTTCTTTTGATGTTGGGTATCAGCAATACTGTTATAACCACCTGCGTAGGCATTATAATTACCTACTTACAATGGTATTAATGATCACATTAATTTAATGTATTGACAACTCGTGTTAGCCTCTTTTCAATTAGTTGGTCATTCCATTTAGCACTCAATAATGTACAGTAAATGTGCAATGAATGCCTATGATTGCATTGTCACCGAATTATTGATTGAACTGATTACCAACCTACTTCGGACATCATTACTACGTTAATGAAATCTTAACGGCACGGCTAAATAAGCAAAGTTAGCACAAAATCTTATTAAGATCCGAATTCAGACGCCGAAACTTTTGCTGAAAGTGAAGATTTGATCAAAGTTTCCTTAGCTGCGGATTATAGAGGAACCGGACTTATAAGGAGTTACGTCGTTTGACCTTAACATTGCTCATTTTGCAGGCACTCGAGGAGGGCGGAGAAGTAATAAAGGGCGGGTAGGGCAACCTCGGTGTGCTATTAATCGGAGATCGAGACCTTCGCGTGCGCAAAGCGCCTGACAGTCACGCGGCACGAACACAACGAAACTGTTTGCAGTTCTATATTGGTAGGCGTTTGAACATACTAATATTTTTTTCGGGAAACGCGAGATATTGCCTGACCGTGGGTTACTTTAGGATGCTATGGTAAGAATAAGAAGCGTATATTTTCATTTTAGCTACATCCGAGTATTTTATCATTTTTTTTTTCAATACATTAATATTTTAAATAACAACTTATACCTAATTAGTTAATAAAATAACAAAATTATATCCTAACTTAACTAAAACTATTCACAAACTAAAATATGGCGTCGAAAAATTCCTCCGCATCGCTGTCGACTGGTAATGTACCCAAGAGACTGGCGGCATTGCCACGTTGTATAGCAATGCTTAGCCTCTGGCCAAGGTAAAAGCCGGCCCTTGGGTCACGGGAAGTGTCAACTAGCCGTTTGGAGATTTCGTTAAACAAACCATGAGCGCTCGGACCCCACGGCCCGAGGGTTTCAACCCCAAACGGCTCGAAAATATAATTACCGATAAGGTTATTATACTTTCGCCGCTTGAGGTTTTCCGCAGCCGCAGCAGCAGCGCCAGCACAGCACGCCGAGCCGGGAAGATGGGATGGCGCAAGAGTGTCGACACAAGTTGCGTCCCACACTAAAGGCCTACCCACCTTCCATAGAAATAAAGACATGCCGTCCGGTCTCTTGCCATCGTCCATCGTCGCGTGCCAAGCCATTGGGTTCTAATACAGCTGGGACGCCGACGGTGACAATCATCCGAGTAAGAAAATATTGTACTTAATTTAATTTGAAATCAATAGGTACTATAAATTGTTTACCAGTAGTTACCTACAAGAAAGAAACCAATCAAAATGAACAATAATAAATAATCAAATTAATCAACCAAAATGTTCGATGACAACCACCTGATGAAATGTAAGATTTATAACTACCTACGTAATTTATAATTTTCCACACATTAATTACCATTTCAATCATACTAATCACCTAGTTAATTAACCAACAGATACAGTTACACGCCCACACATAACATTTTACTATCGGGTACTCTATATTAATTGCAACATACATATACGGAGATGGTCACATTAATGCTAAATTCGCCATCATGATTCTCCCATTTCATTATCTAGGTGCCTACCTGTTTTA
The DNA here is from genome assembly GCA_947568875.1 of Fissipunctia ypsillon. Classification (NCBI taxonomy): domain Eukaryota; kingdom Metazoa; phylum Arthropoda; class Insecta; order Lepidoptera; family Noctuidae; genus Fissipunctia; species Fissipunctia ypsillon. The sequence continues at coordinate 11,959,341 of OX387647.1, forward strand.
AATGCGGGCTTAATGAAAATGTATACAATAGACTATCACGGAACCCGCGGATAAATTAGGAGGTCGCTGCTAGAATTCAGAATGAGTTTGGAACAATAAGCAATAAAGTGTACCATTATCGTTGTGTATGGCGACCTCACACTGAGCGAAACTGTTTTGCTTAAATACCCCATGTATAGGCTAAAATAGCTGGACTATGATTCATTTTGTTTCATTCATCATTTCTTGTCTATGCACTAGGTAAGCAACGAAATCAAAATCAATCTTTGGAAGATTTCGACGAGTCGCTTAACTTTTCTGGCATCTGTTACAGATCAGAAAAATCTGAAAAGTCTTAACATCATAATAATCAACCCGGATCTAAGCCCGACAGGTAATACCGGCTCTTAGAAGTTAACGATAAACCTCATTAATCTTTGTCATGGTTTCTGAAAGATAAGGGCGATACAACTAAAAGTTTGGCACTGGTTTAGATGAATCTCAGGTAATTACTGGTCTACTCATCTTTAAATTACCCTGTGTTATCTACATTACAGGTGTGTTGACGTGATGTGTTTCAGTAAACAGAACCTCGTTGGAGGATATGATGGGAATATTAATTTATGTTACACGTTTGTGGAGTATGTTCAAAACGCTTTGGTAGATATTATTGTTACTAAGGCATTTTTTTTAAATGTGTACGCCCCTTTTTTGTCCCTTTCCGACCCGTGTTGTTATCACTAACAAAACAGTAACGGAAGGGATGAAACGGAAACTGGATCCTGCTATTTTAAAGATGAATTTTTCATAGTTTATTGTAAGGATCAAGTTGTAGTGCTTAATGGATTTAGATTCTATGACAAATTATGTTTTTATTAGGATGAAAACGTCTTTAAATGACACTGATAGTAGGTACCAAAACCTTTTAACAAATTAAGTATATTATTTTATTTATGAACAGATATTTAAACTATTATCTAAACTACCTAAGAATACTAAAATTGTCAAAAGTCTAAATTAGAAAAGTTTTAGTTTTCAGATCAAAAACCAGGACTATAAACGAAAAGCAATGCCCACTAGTCAATTCCATTTTAATTTAATTTCAGGCAAAGCTTTGACTCTATCAGGAGAATCTTACAAAGTGAGAGTTAGCAGGCTTCTTCTGGGTAAGCTCGCTCCATCGTCGACTTTGTCTCTGTCATCTCTGACCTAGACTAGAGTCAAGAGCAAACCTACCTTTAATAAAAAAAATAATAAAAAAATAAGTATCACCTTTGTACGTATTTTTCTGTTCCTTTCTTCTTGTCTGTTTATATGTGTGTACATAAACTGTTAAATAAAAAAATAAAAAAAATAAATGATGATTTATCCACAAACAATTTTAACGAGACAGTTTTCTTGCTTTTTCTTTCTTAAAATCTGAGCCGGAAATATAGAAACACCTAAACCGACTCAGAGGTTAATGTCTTTTTTAAAGTTCACACATTATGATTCTAATATAATTCTACAGTTTTGTGGATGTGGGGCGACGTCCAGCTTATAACGAATGAGCCATAGAAGCTTGTCAATACAGGATACCATCATGCTAAGCTTATGTGGACGCAGGAAGCGACTGTTATTTCGGTTTAACGTTGCCTAAACCCGGTCAAAATTCATGAAACCTGACGAACATACGGTACGGTGAATGATTTACACGAGCACAACAGACTAGCGAAAACGCAGTGACATGGTTCCCAAGCAAAACAATGTGCGATGGATTGGATGGGCTCTAGATAAACTTGATATTCAAAGCCAGTTAGCTGCTGATATTTTGGCAGATTTTGGTGTCTATTTTTCTAATCGAACAACATCTTCGGCAAAGTCTAGTGAGGTTAGTGCCAGAGAGGTAAAAGTAAGCTGGGAAAAAGTGATCTTACGGTGAAAATGAAATCTGTAAAGGTCGAGTCTCATTTCTTTAGAAAATTAATGATACCACCGACTGTCATAACTCAAGACTGACAAAACAAATGAAATCATTTGTCAACATCATATCGCATGCTGTCAAGTCACACCTAACGTTTAAATAACGTCTAATGTTGAGAATAACGTCTACGAAAACAGACGATATGTCGCTTTCTCAAGATTTGTCATAGCTATAGTTCCAATTCTGGCAAATAACTGTTTTGTTTGTACGCTACATAGTACAGTCAAATTAAATTAGCTAGCGAAACTCCGCAGACGTGATGGGTATCGATTTCTAAACATGACAAAATAAAAATAAAAAAGATTTGATTTTTTTTTTGGATCAATGACCGCTGGTAGTGTCGTTACTTGAAGTGTGATTTGACAAAATCTGTTTTATCGTGTTAAGATACCGATATCCATTACATCTGTGAAGTCTAAACAAAAAAAAAACTGATTTTTAAACGTCTGAACACTACCGGCGGTTGATGATCCAAAAAAAAACATTCTCAAATTAATTTCTTTTTTGTTTTGTCATGTTTAGATATCGACACCCATCACGTCTGTGGAGTTTCGCTAGCTAATTTAATTTTACCTTGTATACCTACACGCCCTTTTAGGCTAGCAACAGACGTGAAAATGCTATAGGTATAAGTATGCCACGCGACGCGAAATGGCGTGTTCATCGGCTACATTTCGTGAATTGGCCAATGAGCATGCAAGCATCGGCGTCGGGTGCTGATTCCCGGCCACCGTAGCGCGGGCTTGCGGACGGCGAGCAATGGGTAGCTCGCCGTCCGGTAAGGACCAGGCCCGAGTCGACGCGACGGCGCGTTGTGTTCCACGCGCGCCTCAAAGAGATGTCAGCAGCATTGAAGGGGTCCGCTAGGACCGATGCCAGCCGGGGTTGCGGGATGAGTTACCGTGGCCCCGGCACAGGCAACAGAAGGAACACGGGTGGGTTTTAGTCAGTAAAAGTCTGACACGCCCTCCCGCTCCGCCCAGAGCGGGAAAAGTCATTTGATAATTTCCCATCCACAAAAAAAAAAACAAAGGATCGGCGTCGGGTGTTACAAGTGTGCTGAGGCCCTTACTATCTAACACTGTATGTAAAGTTCAAGGATTTACGTCTCTTTTGTTAACTTAACAAAAAGAAACGCGATACTTAGGTGTGTGATATGTTTTTGTTTTAGGATAATATCGAGATCGATGACTAAAATAGTCCCACAATCCCTCCTACTGAGTGAAATTTAATGCGGATAAATGTATCAAAAAAGAGAACGAAAATAAAATAGTAGTTTCATCTAAATTGTGCATTTATAAGGTCAAGCGTTTTTACATAATTAAATTCAATGAGCACTAAACTAATGGGGATAATAAAACAGATGCGGGCTTTCTTAATTACAAAGCTTAAACGTCTTTACACAATGGCTTTTTAGTTGTTTCTGTTAACTACGGTATGTGACGGGTTAAGCCATCAAATTGTTAATGCAAGCTATAGCTATACCCGCGACTCCCTCTGAGTTTTACACGCAACACATGATACCTATAATATATTGTTATTTTCACAGTTCGTCAACTGTGGGTCAAAGAACATTGAATCGAGGATCGATGAATTGAACCAAAAATTGCTGCAAATATTGGACAAAGCTTGGCATGTCAGAGGGAGGTAGCAAGCAAAGCCTAATTGCATTTTGACGGTGACAACCTCACTATATGTATAAGTTAATCGGCAAAACAGCTCCCAGGCTCCTACCTACATATAAGCTGAACAGCATCCCAATTACGTAACTCACTTTCTTTCACAACCCGAACGATTTCGAAAGAAATTCCTAATTCATTGCTTCATATGTTTAAAAAAGTCGTCTGCTCGACAACGTAAATAACGCAATGAATGTTCTCGAATTGTCAAAATGAAAGGCATTGCATTTGTTAGTGTGTTACGCAATTACTCCGCAGTTTCGCTTTGCTATAATAACCTGTTAACATTGTTAATTCAAGTAGTTACCGTCGATTAACATCTGGGGCACAACACCGTGCAACAACTTTGTTCAACATATAAGTACCTCCTCGGTGATTGTATTAGGATAGTTATTATGCTCGGGGAAGTTAGCAGCCAAATTATTTCGTTAAGTTGTAATAGCTAACCTATTAGTTTGACTTTCATAGAACTCTAATGGATTTACGTTCAACGCGGAAGTAAACAAAAACAAAGCAACAGTACATATGCAAATAATGCCGGGGTCCTATTATAGGATATGAATTGGTATTGGTTAAACTGAGTTATACCTTACGCCAGATAAGCGTGGAATAAAAGTCATTAACCCCACTTGTACTAAAAAGTCTCGAAACTTAAATGCAAACAAAAAAAAACATGTCACGTGCATGCGTCAAGGACGCCTCGTACCGCGATACGTTTGTTTTGATCGTGTTAGCGACACTGCTTTAACATTTTTTCGCATCGTTTTGAAATATTGGAATACATTGGTAGAAGGCGTCAACGACATTTATTTTTTTCTTATATGGCGGGGACTATAGTCTGTTTTTTTAACCTCGGAGACTAAATTGATAAGTGAGAATGTCAATTTGACTTATAAGTCAGTTTGTCATTTGCACTTGTCAATTTAGTCTCCGAGATTAAAAAATAGACTATAGTCAAATTGAGGCAATTTTAGGATGATTTTTTTTATGGAACTTCGGCTGGTCTAGTGTGTGACCAAAACATACATCAGGCAAGTGATTGATTATGCAGAAAGCCAGAACAGTATTTAATAGAAGTCCAAAAAGATAAGATAATGCATACAAAACCACCGAGGTGGTGTTCGAGGTCGAAGCCTAAAAGCAATCACAAAAATTACCTTATCTACTAATTCGCAACATATTGTCCGTAAAAGCGCACACTCGTGTATTTATTAATTAAACGGCAGGTAAACACGATAAGATTACGACCGCACTACTGTTCAACTGATTAGTTAGGCGTGTTACACACAACCGTATGTTTTTTGTATTTTCGTAATATGCATGATTGACGTGTCCGTCTCTCAGTTGTCATTCTGTCATCACGTGTCATTAAAAAGAAACGGGCTCCACTGTACTTTATGGACCGCGCGCGACAAGCCAAGAAACGCTACGTTATTTTTGCAGAAACAAAAATCTATCGCGTACACAAAATTAATACTATCCTACACACGAGATTAGTTTAAGCTTCAGTAGTTATTACAGCAAAGCCTATACGACCTAGTATGCGGACATATGTAGCGTAAATAGATTAAAAGAAATTGACTACAATGGTTGATTCTAATTGAGGATACGCGCACTGGCGATTTTTCTGTCTGTCATACGTGACATGTCACGGCAGTAATAACTATGTGATTGACGTAATCCGTCGCTCAGTTGTCACATTCTGTCGCCATTCGACGAGCATTTAAAAAAGTTGTGACGTTATTTTTGGGGACTTCTTCTTTTCCAATGATGTTTTTTTTCATATACTTTGGCATAAATATTTTGGTATATTTTTTTTTGGTATAATAATACTTTGCCATAATTGTATTTGGCAAACAGTTTATGTTGACATAAGTAATTATCTTGTAGGCTTAATTTGTTTTGGAATCATTTTAATTCGCATAATGTTAACAGGCGTAATGGCTATTAGCATAATAGTAAGAAGGAACTATATTAAATATTATTTGTGTAATGTAGTGTATCAATAGGTTAAGATGCGGCAGAGGTAGCCCTTGGGCCATCCCTAAGCCGCCAATATGTTTTATATATGTACATATAAATGAATTTATGCTTTATAATGTTATGCATAAACATGGTGGTTAGGGAAATAATGCTTTGAAAAATTATGCGTAAATAATAACATAACATCACGCCTTGTTTCCCCGAAGGGATAGGCAGAGGTGTACCTATAGTTATGTTTAAGTCCCATGTAATAGGGGGCGAGCCTATTGCCATCTACTGGGCACAAATCCAGACTCCGGGCTGCTGTTGAGAAATTCCAGATAGAAAAACCCAATAACACTTTGCCCGATCTGGGAATCGAACCCAGGACCTCATGCTCAGCAGTAGCGCTTGCGACCACTAGACCAATGAGGCAGTTAAAAAATAATAATGGCGTAAATAATAATGCGTTAATATACCTAATTAGGATGCCATGTTATATTATGTCTTAAAATTTTATGCCAATGGATAGGGAACCTTATTTTTGACCCGTACAAAAGTCAGATAATAAAAACTAAAATGCTTCTTAATTTTATACTGATGTAAAAACTCACTAGGTATAATTTGATAATGGTAAATAACCGTGAATACCATGACAAAACTATCGCGTGTTAAAATTAACCTGTGCGCCGTATGCGCGGTTGGCTTAAGCTGCAGAAATTTCGGCAATGCCACACTATCTAGCACCTAGTGACCCAGTGGCTGGACATGTGACGTAATTTAATTTAATTAAATGCCACCGTGGTCGGCCCAAATTGAGGATACAGAAGCCATACTGCAATCTACTGAATATGCTAAATTGGGTGGAATTTGCTGTAATCCCTGGTCTTATTGCCAAGCTAAAGAATTCACAACCTTATTGGCTTACATAATCAGAGCTCTCTATGACATATAAGCCGTTAAAAGTCAAATAATTAATAATAGAATTTTCACGACGTTGAAAATAAAATCAAATGACCAACAGGAAATTGCTCATTCAATAATTTGCCTGTCTCTGAAGTCCGTTTCATCCTTCTTTTTTAGTTTATCAAAGAAAATAGGTAAGTATACTTAATCAACGAGAAAATTCGCCGGCGAAGGTTCCAGAATGAATATCAATTCCCTGAGGGGTGCTTCGTAAAGTGAATCGCGAGTCCTAAAACCGCTTCAGTGGAGTTTCAAGGTTCATCGTTGCTATAAACTTGTAATATTTTAGCTTGTAGGTAGTCGACTTAATATAATTTGCCAATCAAGTTAAATTGTGCGTATACATAAACATGCGTAAAGTTCAGATATTTGTGTGACAATTTTTGAACTTGGATCCGGTGACGCAAGTGTCATCTGCATTTTTAGTTGGTACTTGCACCGTGTGTAAACGCCCTAAACGCTCCCGAGTGTAAGACAGATACGTGATGCATAAAGGGTTAAAGCAATTACATTGTTATTACCGAACAAAGTCAATTTATTTCGCCAACTAGATTTAAGAATAACATGCCAAGAACTATAATGTAAAAATTAGTATAATGTTCAGTCACCTAGTTAGTTATTATTGGTTTATTTTCAGAATATTGCTTTGTTTATATTGCTGGGAAAATAGTAAAGCCCACTAAGGGTGGTATACCACTGCCAGGGTCGCAGGATGTTTGAAAGAGTTATACCGTGGCCCTTGGCACAGGCATCTGAAGGAACGGCTGGGGCGCTGTCAACGCTGCTTCCCAATCTGGGGGGCCCGAGCGCCGCCTGTAGGCGACTCTACGTGGGGATCGTGCGATCGATGGCCCTGTACGGGGCCCCGATCTGGGCGGCTGACCTGACGGCCGGTAGCATTGCTGTTCTGCGGAGGCCGCAGAGAGCGATGGCCGTCAGAGTCATCAGGGGGTATCGCACGATCTCCTACGAGGCGGCTTGTGCACTGGCCGGATCCCCGCCCTGGGACCTGGAGGCGAAATTACTCGCGTCATTGTATCGGTGGCGCGAGGAAATGCAGGCGCGAGGTGAGCGACCGATGCAGCGACTAATGGAGCAGCGTCGGTTGCTTCTTCGCGAGGTCCTGGTGGCGGAATGGCGGGATAGGCTCTCACGCCCTACCGCCGGCCTCGGCACCATCGAGGCGGTCCGGCCGGTGCTCGACCTTTGGCTCGGGAGGAGGCACGGCTCCTTGTCGTTTCGGGTGACGCAGGTGCTCTCGGGGCATGGTTGCTTCGGGAAGTACCTGTGTCGCATAACCAGGGAGCCAGACGCCCGGTGTCACCACTGCGTCGACTGTCGGGAGGACACGGCGCGGCATACGCTGGCAGAGTGTGCCGCTTGGGAGGAGCCGCACCGTGCCCTCATCTCTAGAGTAGGCAGTGACCTGTCGCTGCCGGCTGTCGTTAATTCACTGGTCGGCAGCGAGGAGTCCTGGGACGCGGTGGTTTCCTTCTGCGAGACAGTCATCTCGCAGAAGGAGGCTGCGGAAAGGGAGAGGGAGATCACATCCTCTCACCCAGCCCGCAGCAGGCGCACTGGGCGTCGGCGGAGGGCGGACAATGCCCTCTTCCAGCCCCCCTAAATGGGTCCAGGGGCGACGGACTCGGGGACGTCCGTCGCCCCCCATACATCGGACCCGAGGTGGCGGCGCGTAGTGTTCCACGCGCGCCCCTCTTAGACTTCGCGGGGGGAGTCAAACATCTCACTCCCCCCCTCGACACGAGGAGAGGCCTGCCGTGACGGGCCGGCACCAGCCGGGGGTTGCGGAAGGATCGTAAGTTCCCGCGACCCTCGGCGTAGGTGTGAGATGGAACACCGGGGTGGTTTTTAGTCAGTAAGAGTCTGACAGACCCCTCCGCCCGCCCCAGGGCGGAGGACATCCATGAGGATTTTCCACCCCGAAACAAAAAAAAAAAAAAGGCATCTGAAGGAACATGGGTGGGTTTTGGCTAGTAAAAGTCTGACACGCCATCCCGCTCCGCCCAGAGCGGGAGAAGTCATTTGACGATTTCTCACCCAAAAAAACAGGTTGGTATATCAAGGTACCTATAGCCGACCTCGTAATTCCAGTAAATTGAAACTGACTGCGGCTGAAACTATCTAACTGTTGTACCCTTGTGGTGGGCCCTCGTTTTATTTTAAACAAATAAATAGTCACCGTTTGCTACCCCTAAAAACTGAAGCTTTATTTACCACAAAATTTGGTACATTCGACCTCGTAATTGCGGTACCACCCTAATGTTGAATGTCACTTGCACTTCAGCCGGTCTATTCTGTAAAAATCTCACCGTGAAAATGTAGCTGAAGTGCGCTGCCAGTGAGCTGTCAATAGTGCCAATCCCTAGCATCAGTCGGAATGACAGCTCACTTCAAGCTCACTTCACCAGTTCACCTACGTTTTCACGGTGAGATTTTTAAGAATAGATCGGCTGAAGTGCAAGTGACATTCAACCTGAGGGTGGTACCGCAATTACGAGGTCAAATGTTGTAGTAAATAAAGCTTCAGTTTTTAGGGGTAGCAAACGGTGACTATTTTGTCAACATTAAGCGCCTGTTACACGGTCGCCAACGCTTTCCCGACAGCTGTTTCAATGTTTGGTTACTCGTAAACCACTATCTACATGGTTGTAAACTACCAAGTTCACGTCTGTCGGAACGTGGTTGGTGACCGTGTAGCAGTCGCTTTATGTAACCTGTGTAGACAATAAAAAGTTAGGTTATGTATTTTCTGTTATAACCGCTTGAAATGTCACGACCTATCCACAATATTGTAACCAAATATTCCTACCGTTAAAAGGCTTTCGAAAAGACGATATTATGTTATGGAACATATTATCTGTAGCACACCCCGTGTGTGTTACGGTAGGTGTGCCACAAATAAAGAGAGAAATGGATAAAAAAGGGCCAAACTAAGGTGGTAGAACCTAAGTCATTGATATATAAAAACCCCTAAGTATAAAAATGCCGCTAAAATCATTAGCTTTTCTTAGATTCAGCTTTTCACCTTTCGAGCTAGCACAGAGTAGGTACGTACCTACATTTCTCTCTAAACTTATATTTGCACATCTTCGCTGAAATAACATCACAAATATAGATACACAGACATTTTCCTGAATTAAACAAAACAAGTTTTTCACAGTGCCCAATTCTCTTTAGTAGAGTCCGCATTATTTATGGCACTTCTAGGAAAATCTCTCAACTCATACCCATCTAGACATCTTCGGGATAATCCAGGCGCGTGATGATGCCTTCATGGCCTTATGACGTCATACATCACACGCCACGCCGCGTTGAGGACCCTCGTTTTATTTTATTGCTGACTGGGGAACTTCCCTGAACTACGCGCACCCACAATATGCCTACAGATGTACATACATATTAACACTTTTACGACTGCCCATTATTGTTATGACTTGCGTTGTTTACGTGTTGTTAAGCGAAAATACAAGATGGGCCAATGTGTGTCTGCACAACTACCAGTGACTACCAATACTCGATATTACGTTTTATTCTGTACTTCACAGGTTCTCTATAACTTGTATTTTATTTGCAATAAATTCATCTTTAGAAACCTGCATGGTTATTTTATATTTTATCAGTCTCTTTGTTTCTATTAGCTCTGTGATGGAATGAAATAAATAATGCTTAACAAAGCATAATTTTGTTGTTTTTGGGTCAGTTGAAATTATTGTGAACCTGAATAATAAGACAGCTTAACGATCCTATAATATAATTACAACGATCTAATGAGTATCCATTCACGCGACAGCAGCGTGCTTACCAAACGAATATTAGGTTTCATAAAAATATTAAAATGAGTACCTAATTTTCCAATAAAAATGTATGTAAACGTAATGAATTGCAACAAAGTATTTCATTAGAAGTCTTCTTTGTTACACTTAGTTCAAAGAAATGCTGTCCCTTTGACTGAAAGCTAACTGAAAAGTGCAAGGTTACAAAAAAAAAAGTTCTAGATTTTACTTCTAGTAAAATTATTCGGCTGGAATCCAACAGTTGGAGTAGGAAACGTTACAAAAAAATAAAATAAAATGGATATGAACGGATGCAACTTTGAACATTCAATGAATCTACACTAATATATTACTATTATTATTATCATCTATACTAATATTATAAAGCTGAAGAGTTGGTTTGTTTGGTTGAACGCGCTAATCTCAAGAACTACTGGTTCGAATTGAAAAATTATTTTAGTGTTGGATAGCTCATTTATCGAGGAAGGCTATCACGCTACGACCAAAAGGAGCGGAGCATCAATGGAAAATGTTGCAAAAACGGGAAAAATGTATTCCCTTTGAGAGCTTCCGTTGCGTGCGCTGCATAAACGGTTAAAGTTACGCAAAAGTCATGTATGACGGAATTGTTCCTCTCAAAAAGTTCTAAAAAAGCCTGCAATAGCATATGTCTATCTTTTAAGGTTGGCTCACAATAACTTTTTTTAATGGTTATCAAATTTGTTATAAAATAATACATTATTTGCGAAGGTGTTTTATATGGTATTAATCCTTATCCAAATAAATAGTTTCATAATCAATGTTTAATAAGTACATGTAAATTCCTTTTTAAATTATTCGAATCGGACCTTTCGTTTAGAAATTATGAAGAGTATAAAAATGCTTAAGGGGGAAGTAGCAGGTAGCCCGCGAAACTCAAACTTTCTTATGGTTTTTGCAATTTGCAAGTCAGAACTAACCCTTCGGGGAAACAAGGCGTGATGGCGTGAGCGTCAAATGTAACTACCCGAAAAAATAAATTACACCTACTCGGATGAAGCATTAATTTCCCTTGCCCTCGATTGGTCTCAGACTCAGAAAAAATCCACATCCCACGCAACTTGTTGAAAAAATGTCCATTCTTGTGATCAAAGACGAAAGACTAATGGCACGTCACAAAACAGTAGTGTTTAGTGACGTGCCATTAGATAAATACGTAGCAGTAGTTCTATCTTTAAATTCTAGGTTTGGTTTCTTAATTTGTGAAAGACCTCGTTTTGTGAAGTGCCTACATTAGCATCAGTAGAATTCTTATCTTTTAAAAGTTAATGACCCGAAACTACTTCTGTTGTAAGTAAATTTATTCTAGTTTTGTGTTTTGTTTTGTCGTATTCGTCATTTCATACAATATGCACGAAGGTGCTGTGTTTTATATTATTTAGCACATTGTAAAGCTGATCTCGAGATGCTGCACTCGAGCGATCATTTTTGTAATCTAAGATTTTTGTCTTATTCCATGTTCCCACGAATAAATTACCTACATGGAAACGAACGTTCATATCTGCTCATTTCTTTTCATTTTTTGATCATTCGGAGCGCGAGTGAAAGAAGGCGAATGCCGAAATTCAACATCGTTGAATTGGTTCACAAATGAATTAATTTTTCACTTTTGATTAGTTTTTTGTTTGAACGGTTCACTTCGGTTGAAAGATGCTGAATGAGAGACATAAATGATCAAAAAGTGAAGCGTCTGATATCGGTTTTAATGAGTTGTAAGATATTCAGCTCTAGTATACAAAAAATAAAACTATACATAGAAACACAATAAAATTACAAAACACAACAAGAATCCACTGCGTAGAAAAAACTGTGACAGTAGAATTAATTGTCAAGTACCTACTTGAACCGTGTAACGTATTATAAAAGGTAAGATACAACGTCAGCCAAGATAACCAGCCTCATTTTATAATAGCAATGTAACACGCGAAGACACGTCACAATTACCAGGAAAAAGTGAACACATTACAAGCAAAAAGGATTTTTCAACTTAGAACCTTTTGTAGTCAATTAAAGGCGCAGCTTAGAGTATTTTATGGCCCTTTAAGATGTTTTAAGAGACCAAAAGGTTTGTTTTGTTGCGCACATAGCTGTGTAAAAGAGATTATTCGTTACAAAATAATGTTAAAACGCCGATATATGCCAACGGCCTTGAGTGCATAGCTTACGTGTTCTGTGCTGAGCTCACGCAACGCGTCGTACGTCCACCCAGTAATAGGACTCGCCCATCAAGGAGCGCTGTCCCAAATTAGACGCATTATTAATTTATTATACATAAGACAAAAGGTATTAAATAAATACTTCCTCTCTTCTTAAACATCATCATTACATAAAGTTCCTAAATGTATGGTATGTATATATTTATTGTATATATGTAACTGGTACACCACTGACTACCTACAGTATTGTCTCTCCTTCTCTCTTTAATCCATCCAAAGGTTGTCTGTAACAGATCGCTTTTAGCGTTACGACCGCCCATTGTATCACCCTATGTGTAAAATTTCTACATTTATATCTGTAATTTTTATGGTGTACATAATAAAGACTATTCTATCCATCTATAATATTAAAAAAACGTATACTAAGAGATAAATAATTAAATTATTTTTAAAATGGTGAAGGTTTTATGAAAATACAAATAGTTTTTGCGTGATCGTCACTTTTTTATCTGCGTTAGACATAACTTTTACAAATTAATTACACATTAATGTATAAACATAGGTAATCTAAAATATTCACATAATAAGTTATTAAGAAAATGCTCTAAATTAACAAATATTTCTCCAACTCATTAATACTAATCATTTAGACGTGATCTTCACTTTAAAATCATTAAAAGTCGGTTATCGTCGCCTTAAATAATTTAGTTTTGCCTGCTGTTTGAATTTTTAATTCGGGGTACTTGGAATTTGGTATTCTTTTTTTGGTGTCGTTAAATGTAACCTTAAAAAGAAACACTCTTGACTTCCAAGAAGTTGCTCTTGTTGTTAAGTTTATGGTATTTTTTTAGTAGGGATTTAACTAACTATGGTTAAATGAGCAAGGTTAAAAAAAAACGTAGGATTTAGTAGACGTAAATTATTTTTAAGTGACACCCAGATTACCTTATCTAACACTTATTTGTATCCACTGAACTCATTTTATCATCATCATCTGCACTCATTTTATCGTCGGAAAAAGGCTAGCCTTTTCCCGACTGTATTGGGGTTGGCTTCCAGTCTAACCGGACGCAGCTGAATACCAGTATTTTACATGGAGCGACTGCCTCCCTGACCTCCACAACCCTGTAACTGGGTAATACGATACCCCTTGGTAAGACTGATTGTCAGATTTTCGGGCTTCTGACGACCCGTAACGACTGTCAAAGATTCACGAATGACAGTCGGGACCAAGCAACGGCGTAACGTGCTTTCCGAGGCACGAACACATTTTATGGAAGAAATAATTAATTATTAAATTGCACAGGTAAATATTATCTCATAAATCGTCAGAATATTCTTTAAACATTAACCACATCAACAAAACACACTGTTACACCTGCCTAGTGCTGTATGCAGGTGTATGTATCTTCCTGTACAATAGAGAGGCTGGGAAACACCTATCTAAAATTCAATGGATGCTGATGACGTAGCAATAGCCATTAATAGTAATTAAAGATAAGGAAAATAATAAGGTTTATTGACTGTAAGGTGTTGAACGTAAATCCACCATTAGGTATTATGTTTTCCCCCTTTTATAGCTTTTTATAGTAGGTATTTGAATAGGATTGTTCCTGCCATTGTCATCTTAAATTCTCGTTCCTACATCACACGACCTACATCTTTACGGAAAATATTAAATAAATCTGGGTTACTTTCTGATGTAAACCCAATTAAAGTAGGTAGGTATTGCTAACTATGCAACAATAATTAAATGATGATCAACGATTTCTTACAATTTATCACTGTCAGCAATCATCATTGTCTTCATTTACAATGACAGTATAAGAGCTCCGTACCCAAAGGGTGCCAACTGGACCCTATTACTAAGGCTCCGTCCGTCCGTTCGTCACAGGCCTGTATCTTTTAAACACTTGAAAATTTCAAGGAGGGTGCACATACTATCTACCTATGGCTGCTATAACAAAAAAATAATTAAAATAAATTAAAGTTAAAAAACAAAGGGAGTCCATACAAGAAACGTGTTTTTTTTCGAGGTTTTTAGCTCGATCTTAATAATGGAAATAATTTTAAAAAAAATCTTAGTGTTGAATTGTTCGGTGGTACGGAACCCGTCGTGTGTGAGTGACTCGCACTTGGCTGCTTTTTTTTTGACAAATTCAATGAGTGTTTATATCTGCACGACAGCACATACTCAGTAACAATATTACACAAAATAATTACTGTGAAAATTGTGTACTAGATACAACACAAACTGTGTTTGTTAAATTGGGAACCACTCTCAGTATCTACACGTAGGTACGTACTCGTAATGATAACACATGTTATTTCACATGTTACACACACACACACACACACACACACACACATGTTATTGTTATTGTTGTTGTTGTCATGTTGTTGTTGTGTTCACATGTTATTTCTCATGATAATGTAGTTATTTCAACCATTAACAATACCGAAACTAGTTTTAGGGATTACCTAGTTTATACTCGTGGACCAAGTGGTAAGGCCCCTTGTACACACACGTTTATCTTGTCCTGAAAAACTACGGGTCATTCGCCGTGTGTAGTCACGGTCGTCAGTGTTGTATGGATCACTATGGAAGCTTGTTGACGGACACGTTTTCTCTACGGCGCGGTTTATACGCCGTACCGTGTCCGTGATGGTAGCGTACACATGATGTAATTCACGGTTGTTGTTATGCCATATAAATAGAGCGTAAATAGAGCTTAATTAGTGCAACAATAAAAAAATAGTGCCCCTTTAGTATATGAAATAAAGACCATTTTTACTGTGTACGCTGGCATAACGATCAAACTCGTACACATGGTCGTACTTTAAAACGGCTTATATTAAAACAACAGAATTTACACACAAATCACGAGCTTAAAACAGAAATAGTCGGCAGCTGCACGTCATGACTGTCACAAGAAGGCTTCCACTCAGCATGATGCTGTGCTACGAGAGACCCACAGCACAGCGCTGATTTTCAGTGGTCACCCGAAAAAGACGTACGGGAATCAAGTCAGGTTCAGTGATTTGTACATAAATATGTAGTTACTTTAACAAAAGAAAACAACCAGTAACTACTTAGAATATGCTGCAACTATACAAGCAAATAAATAAATAAATATTATATTATGTATATTATGAAATAACATAAAAATAATCCGCAGGCATCACCGTGCGTGCATAAACAATATACCTACCTGAAACTATGCAAAATTTCATAATAATTGCTCATTTAAAGAGAACTGAGATATTGAGCTTGTATAACCTGTATGTGTGCTTGTACTTATTATTACACAAGTTAGTTCCCTAAACTTGGTTCATAATGAAAAGACGAATATGAGTTGTTACAGTAGTTTATGAAGTTTTAGAGAAGTATGGAAGAAAAAAACATGCTGTGTTTACCCTAAATACATTAGAATAATGGCTAATAAAATAATAATGGAATAATAAATGTTACCATGAAAAACGCAAATTGAACAAGACTTTTGAATAACATTCCGACAGGCGTTATGGCAGAGCGTACACAAATTAGTTCTTATAGAAAGCGTACGTGTCTTTTTATAAATGCTATATGTATTAATGGTGCGTGAAATTTGGCCTACCTAACAGTGCAAATACTTTATGTGAATTCGCAGTGGAACAATAAAAAAAAATGTTAAGTTCTAGGAACACTTCCGTAAAGAAGCCGTGCCATGTATAAAGGGCCTAATATTAATTATGAATACTCTAAAAGGTTGGAATTTATTAGAATATACTAATGAAAACCACCAAAAAGCATCAACATGCTATGTCGTAACATGATTCGAATGCCTAGTTACATTGTTTTGCTTCTTCAACAAGAAAAGTAGTCAGTACTTACTTTAAATTTTCTAAATTTTATTTAGCCACTATCATAAGCTGTGGTAACTCTAATATCACGCTATCATGGCTAGCAATGTTTTTATAGTAGCTGTAAAGGAACTTTTGAGTATATAAGCTATCTCTGATCTTTTTATTGTCCGCTATATAAGCTTGCTACCTGGCTACCGAAGCCAAATGGTGCCAAGCCTGGCAAACTGTAGCTATGTGATACATAAGCTAGGGACATCAACGTATCTATAAATATTATAAACTAGCACTTCCCGCGCGACTTCGCCCGCGTGGATTTCGTACTTTAGTACCCCATTTGGGGTAGATTTTCAAAAAACCCGTACCTACTCGCACGTTCGATACTCGTTAGTCTTTATTTTCGGTCTTAATTAAAAGTATAAATACTAAGTTTCGAGTTAATTGGACCGCGCGTAAAAATTCTTCTGTACATACTTTGACACCACACAATCCCCTTTTAGGGGGTAGTTTCGAAAAACAAAAAATGACAAAGTTCATAATTTACTTAGATAAGTATTCGTGCCATGTTTCAAGTTTATTAACTCAAGAAATAAGAGTTTTCAAATGAACAAAATCCCCCTTTTCACCCCCTAAATGTCGAATTTCCAAAAATCCTTCCTTAATGGATGCTTACAACATAAAAGGCATCAACTGCCAAAATTCTTAGTTCGTAGCCGCAGCGGTTTAGGCTCTACGTTGATGAATCAGTTCGTCAGGACATGTCAATCGCGAAAAAAAATCTGCTGTTCCATACATTTTGACGAGTTATGCGAACATAAACGTAAGGAGCAGCTGGTTTTCTTTTGCGATTTCAGGTTTGGTCCCATAATAAAAGTTGTTCATAATAATGGGTACAAAGACCCCTTAAGAGGTTGTGCGTTAATTATGTTACACTTACACCTTGTATATGCATAGATTTTAAAGTCACTTTATGTGTCTTTGTGACAGCGTTGTTCTTCTAAACTTCATGAACTTTTTTTGATGCGGTTTTCACCATTATTTATTCCGGAAGGTTTATGTGTGTATAATACATTAATATTAAACTTACATAATAATACAGAAATCTCGATGTTTTGTCAAGTTGTAAAAACCGTGTGAAGCAGGGGCGGGTCTCTAGTAGGTATCTCTATAAAGTAATTAAAACGTATATTCATAACGATGACTTTGAGTTACATCATCTAATTCGCCTCTAGCACATTGCAAAATATTTTGCGAAAGCAAAAACAGAACATAAAGAAACGGTTTTCTGGAAACAAGACATAAAGAAATCGTAGACAACTGTCCAAATGTTTTGATGTTGTCAGTCGATTTAACGACTTGAAAAGACAGCTGAAACATTATTTTTTTGGTTTTTCTTTTCCCAGCTTGACTTCGAAGGAATACAGGGAAAAAATCCTATAGATTGTGGCGGCATATCTACATCGCCACAATGGAACGCGTCACACTGACGTCACACAAAATCCTGCATCGCGCAATCAGAGTTTACCGCGCGACTAGCAAATATACAACATCCCGACATCACCCGTCGGGCAGTAGCCCACCAGACACAACACCCGTCTGGTCGGAGGATCCTCCCTTTTCTATGGAGGATGAGTGAACTTTACACCCTGTTCCTCATGCCTCTATAAGATTTTACTAATGCGTGGTGCTCAAAATTAGTGTTCCTAAAAAACAATTGCTCACGAGTCACCATTGGCGATGTCAAAATAATAAACCGGCAGCAGACGCTAGATTATACATATATACCTACTACCTACATGGTACATCAGTACATCTTCAGTTCATAATCATCTTTTTGTATGCACGTGTTTCTGTGACAAATGAACCTTTATTTTACCCTATGTTTGTTTTTTTTACATGATATCATGGTCCCTACTTAATTGTTTTTTATTTATTTTTTTAATGAAGGTAAATATGGCCAAAATTAATAATTATAACTAAAGACACCATCCGACCAACTACCTAATAGTCGGCCTGATGGTATCTAAGTTAAAATTAGGTACAGAAATATTTTACAATCGTTAAACTTTTTAGGAGGAAGAGTTTTATATTCTCCCTAGTAGGTATCTATTGACGCCTATCAACCAAAAAGGGATAAGCGACATTTTTTTGCGAAATCGACTAATATAATTACATCGATGCCTGGCAGCCGAAAAGCCGATTCTAACCATATACAACATGTCCCGGAATTAAGGAACAACCTCTTAAGGGGTCATTGTAGTCGTCATTATGAACAATTTTTACTATGGGACCAAATATGAAATCGCGAAAAAAAATCTGATGTTCTCTACATTTGATGAGTTATGCGAACATAAATTTAGGGAACAGCAGATTTTTTTTCGCGATTTCAGCTTTGGTCCTGTAATAAAAGTTGTTCATAATGATGAGTACAATGACCCCTTAAGAGGTTGCGTTATTTAAGTTACAGCTTGTCTATAAGTCGATTTAGCAAAAATGTCACTTATCCCTGTCTAGCTGATATCAATAAAAATCGATGTGTGTATGTATGTATGTTCCTGGACTCTGAAACAGCCGGAGCGATTTTGATAAAATTTTCAGGAAATCTTCAGAATAGCCCAGCGGGCGTACCCGTGCGAAGCCGGGGCGGGTCGCTAATCTACAGAAAAAACTGTCGATGTACGCCCGCGAACGTTCCCGGTCGCCCACTTTTCGCCCTTATTCCCTTAGTAATAACATAGGTTGAAAAGTGGTTGACCGAGAACGGTCGCCTACGTACATACACACTAATAACATTGAAACTAGACATAACAAACAGTGAAAAGAGCAGCCATATCCAATATTTTTATAAAATGGAAGTAAATATTTGTGGGGGATTACACGGAATCAGTGTTGTTGTGCAAACAGTACTCGTTCAGGTGATACTGAACGCCTGTATAAACCGTACGGGTATCGCCGCCTCGTGAAATTGCTGACTGTACCTATCGTTTTTATAGCCAACCGATGCAGATCGAAACGACGCAATCGTGTCGATGGTATTGCTAACGTTACATATTCGCTACGGGATTTTTTTATTAGATTTTGCGAGACACATATCCGTGAAAATATGAAAATTTAACGTGGTTAATGCTTCAGTACAGTTTCCTTTGATATTTTCCACGTAAAATATATAACAATAACGGGTTTTGTTTAACATAATATTTACGATACGCGCTTCGAGATTTAGAATCTCGAGTTTCTTAGCAAAACATAATAATCTTACTTTAAAAAGCATCTTAAAATGACATTGACTTGAGGGCTTGTTGAGTGTGGTAGTGACGTTTTAAGTGATGTCGGTTGTCAGATCTTGCTGGCATCTTGTAAACATTTACGTTTAAAAATGGAATTATAAAAGTCAGATTTTCTTGAAACACACAAATTAATCCAATATTGTTATTACCTACCTGTAAATACAGACATGTCCTTTTTTTTTGGATGGGAAATCATCAAATGACTTCTCCCGCTCTGGGCGGAGCGGGAGGGCGTGTCAGATGTTTACTGACTAAAACCCACCCGTGTTCCTTCAGTTGCCTGTGCCGGGGCCACGGTAACTCTTTCGAACATATCGCAACCCCGGCTGGCATCGGTCCTAGTGGACCCCTTCAATGGTGCTGACATCACTTTGAGGCGCGCGTGGAACACAACGCGCCGTCGCGTCGACTCGGGCCTGGTCCTTTCCGGACGGCGAGCTACCCATTGCTCACCGTCCGCAAATCCGCGCCTACGGTAGCCGGGGATCAGATGCCAATTCCCGACGCCCTTCTGCGGCGACCAGGGGCGTGAGGACGCAAAGCTTGCCTCTCCCTCACGCGTTCCGCCTCCTCCTTCGCGAGCATTACTGCCTCACAGAAGGAGGTAATGGCTTCCCATTTACTCTCGCTCCGTACCATGGCCTGGACCAGGGCCGGACGAGAGAGATCGCCGCCGCCGATCGCTTCCACGAGGACACGGCGGTGCCCCGCCCAAGCCGAACAGACCTTCACCGTATTCTCCACCGTGTCCTCCGAGCGCTCCACACAGTGGTGACACCCGGGCGTTTCCTCCCGCCTTATCCGGAACAAATACAGACGTGTCCTGTGTCCTTAAATAAGAACGATTGGACTGGAAGCCGACCCCAATTTAATATATTCGGCAAAAGGCTAGGCAGATGAAGGCTAGGCAGATGATAATGATTTAAGAACGATGTCTTATTATGAATTTTGATTAAAAAATTCAGAATGACTGAAATCTAATTCATGCTAGAGCATCGTTCCAGACAGACCTAAGTCTGTAAAGTTGGGATTTACTGACTAGTCTGTCAGGTCTACAATTTAGCAACAATTAGAAACGAAGTTTCGAGCACACCGACTCCCCAGAATAGTTTTTAATAGAAAGCTTACCCTTGTTTAACAGTTTGACTTCAGAAACACTAATAAACTGAATACAGCTTTATAGTAGTTAACTGTAAGTTAACTTTGCAATGTAATTTTATTTGTGAGCCCGTGTCTGGATCTACTACATCTTTCAAAATGATTACTTAATGTAATGAGTCTATTTCGTTGTTATGACTACGCTGTTCTATTCTTCTTTTATTTAATAACAGTCATTAGTCTTGGGTCTACGGTCTAGCTGGGCTCATAAATAACGTATATATTTCACTTGAGTGTCGGCTGCCATCTTAGTAGCGAACATACGTACATAATACATTACATTATCGTTATCGCTCATTTTGGTCGGTATGGCAACATTTTAGAGATAGTCAAAGGGATTCCAGACTAGTAGTGTATAAAAATAAAGTTGTATGGACATAATGTCTCATACTACAAGGAGTTTTGTTTCCCATTTCTGACAGTGTATTAGAATCACTACCTTTCATACAGTAAGATAATATAATCTACTATCATTCATATGTATATTAATAGACACTTTCAGTACCAGCACCCAATTGCATAACACATTATCAATCACAATCTGAATGATTTTGAAGCATATTGCCAATCCATTGCTTCATATTTATGTTCGAAATTCTGTTAAACAATGTAAATAACGCAATGAATGTTGTTTAACTATCAAAATGTAACCGATTCCTACTGTAAGTGTGTACGCAATTGCCCCGCTGTTAGCAATTTTTATTATAATTTTACTTGACATTTTTAGTCGGTGGGTCATTGTTGACATTTCACATCAAAGACGTAGGGGATTTAATGTTTCTGAATGTAAATCCATGTTAACCGAAAAGAGTAAATTTAGAAATAAATGTAAGCTTCGAATTCCTTCAGAAGGAATAAGATGAAATAATAATGAAAGGGGAAATAATAAATATTCACGTCACACTGAATTATTAACGGTGTAAAACGTTTTATCTGTCTGTACTGTCTTTGAAGTTGCGTCCAAATATCCAGACGGTAGATTGAGAGATTGCATCTAAACACACATCACCAATGGTAGTGCAGATAAAATCAATGACGCCTGTTCCTCAACAGAATTTGCTATCGTTCGTTAATCGCAGAGATCATACTGGCTGGAGAAATGTCTCTTCTCAAAGAGAGAACGAGCATTGATCACCACGCTAGCTCGTCGCTATTACTCAGCATAAAGACCGCTTTCAAAAGACAAAAGGCTAGATAAACACGAGGTGATGGCCAGGGACCAAAAGTAATAACGTTGAACTTGCCTGGGAACAAAATACGATATCTGCGCGTCACTGATTACACATATTATCACAATCACTTTTTCATCTTGTGGATCATCACAAAACTATTAAATATACCTACCTACTTTTTATCTATACAAATAAAGAGAATTGAAGTGTCTGTGTGTAATGTCAAAATAACAACTTTGTACTAAAGACTTACGAAAGTATAAACGGTACTTATAACAAAAAAGCAATTTTTAACATTTTTGTCTGTCTGTCTGTCTGTCTGTTTGTTCCGGCTAATCTCCGAAACGGCTGGACCGATTTTACTGGCAGATAGCTGATGTTATGGCGGGTAACTTAGGCTACTTTTAATTTAGAAAAATAATTAGGGTTCCGCGCACAAATACCCATGAAATTATGAACAAAAAGTTGGATTTGAAAAATTCTTTTTGCATTTGGTAGCCCAATTCTCGAGGATAGTTATAGGCTATTTAACATCACGCTACGACCCTTAAGAGCCAAGCAAAAAGAAAAAAGTCAGAAAGAACACTGAGCGAAAACGAAGTAATAGCTCGGGTGGGCGATTCACCGCGACGCGACGGTTGGCGACGGGTCGGGGGACGAGGGAGTTTTATTAAAATGTGACTGTTACTTTAGTATATTGTGTATCTTACGACATCCACGCGAAGGCAGTCGCGGGGCACAGCTAGTCTATCAACAAAACTGCTACAATAATTTGAAGTAAACTTTTCATAGTAGAAAAATACGTGTGCGGTCGGGGGGACCGCTGTCAGGAACGAAGTTACTTCTCACACGTATGAATTAAAACAAAAACAAAGTTTTCCCAGCCGCCATCTTGATTTACATTTTGACCTCACTATCGGCTTTTCAGCACCCTCGAAAACTATGAAACAGATACCTATGATGAAAAATTTGAAAATGTTCGCAGCCGCCATCTTGGATTTACATTTTGACCTCACTATCAGCTTAAGCACCCTCGAAAACTAGGAAAACTACACCCATGACGAAAAATTTGAAAATTTTCGCTGTCGCCATCTTGAGTTTTTATTATGACCAAATTCACGTTTTCTCTCTCTCTTTCTATCGAGAGAAGAAATTCGCATGGAGGGGGGGCATACAATTATGAATGCTTTTTCGCATAACGATTTCTACCAGTTTACTCCTACCGCAAGTCGCGTAAGAAATTTGTTCCAAAACTTCGTTCCAATAAAAAAAAAGCGTGGAAATGAACGAAACTCAAATGATTCGATTTGAGTAAATTTTTTTTTCGGCTTCGCATGGTTTGTGCAAGTAAATTATTTGTAACATCGATAGCACCAGAACTTAAAATTCATACCACCGCATCACTAAACCATAGGCAATTTCGAGCGGGTTGCCATCAACAAATAAAATATATGTACTAACATTAAATAATAATCATTTTTCTCTTAAATGGAGGAGTCTAAAAATATTATTTCAGTAGTTTTAAGTTTCATATTTTTGTCGCATTTATTTAGGTGTAGTTTGATGCTGGTTAGATTTTTCTCGGAATAAAAAACCAACGTCCATACAAAAAGCGGACATCCCCTTTGTTTACAACTTTGGCAAATTTAAGAAAAATTATGTTTAGGTGGTAGGTAACAATGACACCGAGCTACCTCTACGATACCTCTACCCTTATCAAGGAGAACGGAACGTGTTGAGTAAATAGCCGTCGTGTCCCGCGCAGATTTTGATTAATTTCACATACCGCTCGACGGACCAGAGTACTAGTAGTACTACGAGTAGTTACTTCCCGTGATTTCATTTTATTATGTGCCGCTTTTTTAGCAGAAATATCTTATACTGTAAAGTCGGTTTACTAGCAAAAATGTTTGTGAAATGGTTGTCTAATTTCATGCAATTAATCTTCTTCAGGTTTACAGAGAATAATATTCACAAAGAACGAATTTCTAGACGGATATTAAATTGCTCTTGAAGTCATCGAGGAAACCATGGGTTACGCTTATCGCAGAGAAATCTAGAACAAAATCATTCAGAGGAATTTTGGCATCTTTTAGACAAAATTGCATTGACAACAGCAGTTGTTTCTTCGAGTTAATCGCGCGCGGGCTGGCAACGTCGCATTTCTAGAGGGTTTTCGTGACTATTTTATTAAATTTAAATCAAAGGATAATTTCCTATGACAAATACTTAAATTGTTGGGTTTTATAAGTATCTAACTATGCTATTTTTTGACAGCAATTTTGGTATTCACTCTTAGAAAATAGAAAATAATTGACAATAATGTATTTTTTTTTATAAAATAGATCTACATCTATTTCATAACTTTTTATTATTATGTTTCTCTATTAAAAATTCGAAACATCTCTTTGTATGCACTTCTTTCTGTGACAAATAAACCTATTTTCTCATTTCTTTCTTCCTTATAATAATATAGAAAACGACTATAAAGTCGTGCAAACAAATTACAATAACAAATAGCAATATCTAAACATAATAATTTTACATAAACAGTACTTTAGAGAAATGCCATTAAGTAAAATGCGCAGTAAGTTATGCGTTGTACGTTGCACCGATTACGCGCGCACACTGAACAACATTCCGTGGTATTGTTATGACAAACCGTTCACATACTCCACTTTCAATTCGTTTATCAAGGTCGTGGTTAAAGTGAAACAACAAACAATACTCTAATGTATTGTTTCCCTAGCATATCTTTTCCGTAAGGAGCGGAACCGTATAATTCGAGGTAACATGTAAGCTATTCGACTCAGTTCGAGCGTCGATTTCTCCGCAGAGACTTGGTTTAGGGATTCGAGTTAGGTAGTTCATTAATCAAACGTTTTCCCCTTAAATGGCTCCGATTGTTCCCAGTAGGGTTCGACGGAGCAATTATTGCTAAAATCAAAGTAACGTATGTATTGATATTTTGTGTTTGATTTTAATTAATTAATTAATTATATATACTTTGTTGCGATGTTGTACTGTTTCAATAACATAATAGTCCTCTAGACCGAATTTCGGCCATGGCAGCAAATCTCAGAAGAGTCTAGCCATCTATATTATAGTGCACAAGTGTGTGCGCAGACACAGGTGAACTCCACTCTTTCCTCAGTCTTATAGTCCGATGGGACAGCAATCTGACAGGACCGGAGAGAGATCAGGCGCAGAACCAACGACATAACATATTTCCGAGGTACGGGGGTATCACACCGCCAACTTTTTAAACTCCGAGCTGTCACTGAGAAATTCCTAATGGAAAACCCATTATCACTTTGCCCGACCTGAAAATCGAATCCAGGACCCCACGCTCAGCAGTCGCGTTGCGACCACGAGACCAACGGGGCAGTCAAATCATTAAGTTCAACAACATACTAACATAGTAGTTAGGTAAGTGTATACTTATAGTGTATATGTATATATTCAATTATTTGCAACGGTATCCTAGGGAAGTTACAAACGTTGGTACATAATTAAAAATATTTTCCTACAGTTTGTATCTGTACTACGTGACTGGCAACAGGACCAGTGTGCTTAGTTGACTATTTACCCAAACGAAGTAAAAAATATTAGGTACCTACGTATAAATACTACTCTCACCGTGAGCTGGTATTTTCCGGATTAAATACTTACCTACGTATTTCTAAAAAGGGTGTGTAGCTACTGTCACTTTTCTATTATAACTAGTTTACAATAATCACTAGAAAAGTATTTTATAGGTATGACTCAGGTTTTCTAAAGGAAATCTCTAAAAGGTGTCGAGCGTTGGTATTCCTGAGAAAACAATGGTAACACACAATTGAAGGCAGACGTGTACTCTGCCTTAAGCTTCCCAGAGCTTCAACATAATTATTACCTATAGAGGTGCAGTTCATGCGATCTATGTAAAGTCAAGGTAATACATTGTTTGCTTCGGGAGATTCCTGTTTCTGATAAGGCGGGAGAAAACGCTCGGGTGTTACCACTATGTGGATTGCCCGGAGGACACGGCGGAGAATACGGTGGAGGATCATCTGCCCCGGCTTGGGCGGAGCACCACCATGTCCTTGCGGAAGCGATCCGCGGCGGTGATCTCTCGCGTCCAGCCCTGGTCCAGGCCATAGTACGGAGCTGACTGCATGGGAAGCCACCACCTCCTTCTGCGAAGCAGTAATGCTTGCGATGGAGGCGAAACGTGTGAGGGAGGTGCAATCTTTGTGCCCTCACGCCCCTAGTCACCGCAGGAGACGCCCTGGGCGTCGGGAATCTAGGGCTGATTCCCGGCCACCGTAGGCGCGGACTTGCGGACGGCGAGCAATGGGTAGCTCGCAGTCCGCCAAGGACTAGGCCCGGGTCGACGGCGAGCTGTGATCCACGCGCGCCTCAAAGAGATGTCAGCACTAACTGACGGGGTCTGCTAGGGCTGATGCCAGCTAGGGACACGGGATGTTCGAAAGAGTTACTGTGGCACCTGGCACAGGCAATTGAAGGAAGACGGGTGGGTTTTAGTCAGTAAAAGTCTGACACGACCTCTCACTCCGCCCAGATCGGGAGAAGTCATTTGATGACTTCCCACCCAAAAAAAGGGTTAAGCGAATTGTCTACCAACTTAAATTGTCCGTATATTCAAAACCCATCTGTCATTCTTTGACAGTTGTACGAAATGGCTTTATCACGGTATAATTGCCGAACAGTAAATTTTCCTGACTGCACATACCTAGAGGTAGTGAAATAAAAAAAGAAAACTAATGAAAATACATATATACAACGTGTGTCTGGACGTACGACATTAAATGAAAACGAGCACAGTACCAGTCTATCGAAACATTTTGAAACACGAAGATTAGTAGACAATGGAAAATTTAAAAATTGCAGTTTTCAAACAAAATAAATAGCAGAATCAACTGCATAAAAAGTAAACACGCTTTTTTTTTTTTTTTGGCTACGAAAAGCCACTGACCAACGGTGCGGTGCGGGGCGCGGCGGCGGCAATGTTTACCTATTATTACGGACTCATATCTACATCATGTTGAAAAATAAGAAAATAAAAAATGATTTCCTGTGGCTAAAGTGTTCATTGGATTTGATTGATTTTTTGTATACGCGTAAAGAACATGACTCTCTTTACGTGGTTTAAAGGAATCTCAATCGTCCTATTACACCTTGTATATATGTATGAAAATTGCCCAGAAACTATTGTAGCACAGCCCTACAATCACGTCATAATTGAAGTGAGTGCAAACACGTACTCATACAACGTTATCAGTGCGATTATTCAAACATTCACATTATTCACACAGGCCGATTTGTTAGTGTTGTCAATCCGGAGCGAGGGAGAAATAAATAATGGACGAACGCCCCTACGTGCCGTAGCGGTGTTTCAATTTGTTTACCAACATGTTGGAGGCACGTCCGCCCGGGCAATGCTGCACGGTAATACGGCTTATGTATATATGTACCGTCATCTGACAGACTTTCTTGGTATTAATATGCATCTTTAAAACATAATATAAATTATACCTATCTACAGTTCTAAGTAAAGTAAAACAATGGTCCCAAAATTGAAAAAAAATATACAATCTTAGTTAGCTAGACCTACCCTAAATAAAAAAAAAGTCATTGTACTCATCAAATTGAACAACCCTGAAATAGCGAAAAATAGTCTGTTTTTTCCTAAATTTTGTCGATGTAATCGATGAACAAAAACTAGGGTTGTAGGTATAATTTTTTTTAAGTCTGACCCATTGTTTTACTCTACTTTCATCTGTGCTAAAATGAAAGCCAGATTAACAGTGTTCTACATTAGACAGTAAATAGCTTGTAAAAATAAAAGGTTCCTGTAGGAAATCACTTAAGCCATCGCTGCCATAGCCAAGGTTCATGGCACTACAATATTCCCATCAGGTTTCGATGGCCACTCTTGGGGAAGGAAGGGAAAATTTCTCCCAAGGTCCTTTTATAGGGTTAAACTGTCCGTTTTCTTAAATACTGTTACAAGTTGAAGCTCCGATGCGTCCGTTGGTGTCAAGACACGTTTAAACGTCCGTTTCAGTCTTTAGGGACTACATCAACAAGTTGGCACTTGATATGGTTTTTAACTCTCTGAAAAAGGTCGAATAATTAACATTCAAGTTCAGAAAACTATTGAGAAAAATTCAGATAACATTAGAAACTAAATAATAAACGTCCTAGGACCACAGAAAACATTATGTGCTTCAATAAAGCGAATTTATCTGTGCAAAGACCCAAATATTTAAACATTTGGGTCAGCCAGCCTTCCAAAGCGTGGATAACAAAAAGGATATAACTTATCGGTATTTGCAAAAAAAAAAAATATTCTGGTTATTTGATACAAAACTGAAGGCCGTGTGGCCCATATTAGATTTGATTTGACTGAACATCAAAAGTATCGCTTACTTTGTTTACTACGATCATAACCATCTAGCGTCTACTCCTCGTCGAGTGGGAAAGAAGGCAGGTGTGTATATTATTTCGGAAAACCATGTGATTAATTACGGTCTTTTAGAAGATAAGCCATGGCTGGAGAACATGACACCAGCGGTACTGACAATCGCCACCATACAGTGACATAGACTTGCTGTACTTAATATAGCTGGAAAAATGTTAGGTGGATAGGTTAAAGGAAGACTGGTGCCATTTTCTCCAGCCATGGCTTAAAAGACCTCCTAAAAGACCTTAAATAGCTTACAAATTAAAAATATACAGCTCATCCATTCGAAAAATTACAGTTTCGTTATTAGCACCGCCTGTACAATAATGTATACGTAATATAGTATACCATCTGTTTCCTCACATTTAGCAGACAATATTAAAATGGAAATTCATAAAAACGTTGAAACGACACGAGCCATCATACATTGTAGTAGGTATGTACCTATACATATTGTTGTACTCAAAGCGACTACTACAGAATACTGGGCGACAGTGACATTTTAAGGTAGACTAGGGCAAGATTAATACATATTCGGAAGACTACCAGTACCGACGTTAAAACGTGCTCTTCGAGTCACGGACAGGGTTCAATGTGTAAAGAATGATAGACTTTCGGACTGACTGAGGAAAATTCAGCTTAACTTCACTGTACTATCGATCCGCGCGGCTGCTGTGTGGCCAAGAGCTCGCTCGCAGTACATACAGCTTCTGTCGGGTACAATTTGGATAAAGAATGAATTCAACAATTTGCTAACAGCTGATTTTAAAACACGGACTAGTGAATTCTATGAGATTCACAGGTGTATGCAAAAACTTGTAATAAATGGAAACATTCCTTGTCCCGTCTATTGTACAATGGTGTAACACACTTACAGTAGGAATCGGTTTCATTTTGACAGTTCAACAACATTCATTGCGTTATTCACGTTTTTGAGCAGACAAATTTTTCGAACATTTATGAAGCAATGGATTAGCAATAAGTTTTAAAATCATTCAGATTCTGATTGTTACGCAATTAGGGTGTAGGCTTACATTGTATTGTCATTAAGTGAGCATTATGCTGCAAATAGGTATTCCATTTTACTTTGCGTTGAAAAAATATGACGGAATTACTGCCTCTTCTAAATTAGCAGAATCGAATTTTGTTCAGACTAGTGTCTGATTTTGATAAAACATAATTATGATTCACCCGTTCTAAGTACTACATAACAGTCGTCTGATTTCGTCTTTTCACAATTTTATCGGAGTAATTAAGTGTTTCTGTTACAAAATTCTTACAAGCAACCCGGAATGTGGGTGAACAGCAAGCATTGGCAATTAATGGGTAAAACACAACTCATCTTCGCTTCCCTTTCTGTGCATGACACTGACTAAGCGCCTATTGTATTTCCGAACAACATTGCTTTACGCCTGACCAAAGTCTTCTGAGTTTCTCTTCTTCACTGTTACGAAGATGCACAGCACAACCCTGCCTACTCCTTTGCAAGAACCAGTCGTGAACCTTTTATGAGTCCGTGAAAGATTCATAAAAAAATGATAGATAGATAGATAAAAATGCTTGGCTAAACGCTGGTCCTGCTCCACAGCCACTTGGGCTTTGTTAATTTTTGTTTTTAGAAGAAATGCGTCCCTTTTTTTCCGACATTATGACCTTATTGTTTACTTTTAATTTTTATTTCATTAAGTTTTAGATGTTGAATAAGTAATTCAATAGGTAGGATTTTCTTTCCTTTTGGAAGTAAGATTTTATTAATCTTTTAAATACAATCATTGGAAACTATAGTTTTGTATGAATTAGAAGCATTTTTTCAATTTTGTAAATGTGAGTACAATGGAGCTGTTTTATGTTATGATGTAGGTATGTTGACTTGTAAGAGTGTGGCAGTTGAGAGTATGTCATGCTCACTTAAATGTCTCGCTGATGGTGGCGCGTGTGTTGGATCATTCGGTTCCCTACAAAATGGTTGAGCTGGATGGTGCTGATCCACGCGTCATGTTCGTGAACGGGCGTCGTCAGTGGAGACTGGTCATCTCTTAAGTGCCAGGGCTTATTTTTAATCTTATATTTTGAATTGTTTTTAATTATTTATTTTTTACATTGTTCTCACATATAGAAGCAACAAGAACAATGTACCCAGGATTTTGTAATAATTTTGATTTAAAAGAGTGTCCATGGAATTTCTTGCCCATTCTTCTCCATAGAGATCTACGTTTTGGAATGGGCGACTAGCTTCAATTTTCTGACTAACTGACTGAATCTTTGATTATTCAAAATTGCCTGTAATTGGTTTAATTGAAATAAATGCTTTGAGTTTGAATGTATTATAAACGCTTTACCTTTGTGAAAACAGTAATACAAATCATAGAATCGCGACAATGGGATCGAAACAGAACGTCTTATTGGCGGTTTATTATCCGCGCGTATTATTATACATTCCTTTGCTTATCATAAAGGCGGAACGAATCGACTGTTTTTGAATTTTCTTTCAGGAATTTCCCGGTAACTTTTAATCCCTGTCTGCAGTTGATTTCATTTAAGCTGAAATTTCGCCCGGTCAGCAATTCGTGATATTACCTTTCACATTTAATACCTTCAGAGGAAATTGTTCACTCGGAGATTATTTACAATCGTGATTCAAAAACACTATGTAGATTCCACCTTTTACGGATTTTCTTTCTTTTGCGAATCAAAAGCGATCCGAAATTCATATACTCGGGGAGGTATTTCGGTAAGATATTCGTTCTTTACTTTCCTTGCTTATCTAACGGATTTCACACTCGGTTTGTATGCAAATCCGCTATTTCATTTTATGTGTTCAATAGTCTGAAATAAGCCCGTATAGCGATACAAGTCCCCGGTCGTTTCGTTACCGTTTATCTTATCTTTATTGCTAGTACCTACGTTGTACCTTGGTAGGTACGTACACGCAAACTTTCAATAACACTGAAAACAAACAGGTTTGTTGAACTAAAGTAGGATGTGTAATGGAAGAAATCTTATTTAAGTTCTTATATGAAGTTCTGTTTGAGACAGAGTTCTTACATATTCAAATTGTTATTATCAAGCTACGTTATAGAATAAGATATTGTTATTTATAGAATTATAGATATTGTATACTTACCCAAATAAGTAAAGGCTTGAAAATATCAATACTGCTTGTTTAAACAGAACTGTGTTTATAGAAAAACATGTACCTACAATCGCTTGAACAAACATTCAATAGGCGACTCCGATCACTCAGGAAAATATGGACAACAAACACAAACTCGTAACAGTTACGTACTACACAAACACTCATATGTACCTAGCGTAGTACTAGGTACATAAGTTGTAACTATTATCTTCAGCGATAAAAGCAATTATTGACACGAAACAATGTAAATAATTAAAACAATATTCAAGTTGTAGCATATTTTGTAGTTATGTGTAGGAACCACTCCCATGTTGGTGCCTACAAAATTTGCTTACAAATTGAGTTCAGAAATGGAAAGATGTCATCGGGCCTAATTTAATGTCGTATTCAAATACGAAGGCGGCATAAAAGAATCCCAAATAAGATGATTCTTGTGCTACCGATAATAATATTATTTTGATTATTAAAATCAAATTACCATGTAGGTTTTCTTGGTCAACAAGTCAGTACCTACAGTGATTAACAAAGATTTGATTGCTGTGATAAAAAGTTCACTTATTAACTTTATTAAGAAGGTGTTCAATTAGTGTCAATGTTTTCTAAGCTATGTTTAATAAAATGTATTTGGGTAACCGTTAACAAAATTACACTTTAAACTAATAGGCTATTAACCCACGGTTACACGCAGTCTACCGTTGCCAACTAAACAAACCATTCAGATAAGTTATCGGTTACTATTGAAGAACGCTTAAGCAATACTAAACACATCATTCAGTTATCATCAGCTGTGTTAAAAAACAAACACATTTTCCGGTTGATAAAAGATAGATACATCTGCAATTATGTTCATTTACACATATTTACAATAAAAAGTTGACATGTTTATTTGGAAATGCAGTATTGCATTTTGTAAACGATTAAGCTACAAAGGCTTGAAATATGCAATTTCCGGCCGCATGAGCTTTAAAATGAACGTGACAGGTACGGTGTAATCTTTTCATCGTGAACGAGAAGAGCCCGTTTTGTATATCGGACGCGGCTCCCAACTCCCAAATGATTAATTAAAAACAAATTGTTGCAGAGCATACAAAGCCTGCGATTTTCATCGTTAAAAAATAATGGTTTCTGCGTACTATTTACTTACTGGTGTTTTTAAGTATTGAATCTGTGGCGGCATATCTACATCGCCACATGCGAACGTGTCACATTGACGTCACACAAAACTCCTGCATCGCGCAATCAGAGTTTACCGCGCGACGAGCATATATACACAACGCCCGTCTGGTCGGAGGATCCTAGCCCGATCACCATGTATGGCAAGCCGATCCCTTGGGAGAAGCAAGCCAAATACCTTGGCGTGATCTTGGATCAACACCTGACCTTCAGAGAGCACATCAAGACGGCTCGTTCGCGTGCCGCTTGCGCTCTCGGCAGGCTTCATTTCATCCTGACCGCGCGTAGCAAACTATCTCTTAAGTGCAAGCTGCGCATCTACACCGCAGTCATCCGTCCCATCATGACGTATGCTTGTGTTGTATTTGCGCACGCTAAGCCACACTTGCTCCATAGGATGCAGACCCTACAGAACCGTTTCCTCAGAAAGGTCACGGGGGCACCCTATTATGTACGCAACGAGTCTCTTCACGTTGATCTAAAAATCCCAACCGTCCAGCAGTTCATGAAACGCCTCGCCAAGCGTTTCTTCGAATCTGCCTCCAAACACCCGAATCCCCTGATTACGGCGGCCGCCCGCTACACACCGTCGCGCATAAGTCGCATCCGCCGTCCTAGGCACGCCCTAACCGTCCCGGATGACGCAATAACTCTCCTCCAGGAGAGTAATCCCGCCACCAGCACAATCCGGAAACTCAAATCGAGACCGCCGTGCTTCCGCCCTCGCCGCCGAGGGCCGCCGAGGGCCACCGCGACGCCCCCGTCCATACCCACCCCGACCCTTGCTCGAGCCAGCCCGCGCAGCTGAGCCCGTAATTCTAAATTTGCCCCCAAATAATCCGATCCAGCATGTCCCATTGCTGTCCTCTCCCAGCGACGCCCTAAGCCGAGGTCCGTACCCCACAGGGGGTGCCCTTAGCGTGTAGTCGCTTAGTTTTTAGTCTTAGTTTTAAGCCTGGCTGGAGGCCTTAATTTATTGAGGCATCCACAGGAAAGCCCGGTTAAGCAGTCGACAACCTCCTATAGGTTGAACTGCGAGATGCCATTCCCCAAAAACAAAAAAACAATGGTCGGAGGATCCTCCCTTTTCATAGAGGATGAGTGAACCTTACACCCTGTTCCTCATGCCTCTATAGAAATTAAAGGCAACTTTAACTTACACGCGTATCTTCTCTAGATCTTTCTAAACTGAAACTTTTGAACGATAATTTATCATTTTTTGGTTGTTAATATTGAATTAATAAAGGAGATCACCCATTTCGGGGATATTATTTCAATCTATCACTAATAATAACATATTTTTTAAAGTACACGTTCATCGCATTATTTTTCAATAAGGCGTCAAAGTCGAGAAAAATTTGGGTTCGGAGATTTATATCAGGTAAGAATTAAATATCAAGTAAGAATTAAAACGGATTGGATCGGATTGTTTTCTTCATATAAACTTGTATATTCTTTACAGCGATGTCGCCATATAAATAAATGTTTCTACTATTGCCACCATTCAAATAAAATGTAATTCATTCCTGGCCACCGACTTGTTTTTTATACCAAATCGCCGAACAAAATGGGTGATAGGTGGTGGTCCTTTAGCTCTATACGGGCAGGTACCAAACCAAGATATCTACCTACCTTACGTAACATACGCAAACGCTTAAAACTCAGTACGTAGGTACCTTTATACATAAAAGTTTTGGCTCAATCACTAAAGATAAATACAAGTCCTTCAAAGTTTAAAAATTCCCATAAACAAACATGTTCCACAGTAATATAGTACGGATATAACGAAGTTACGGAGCAAAGGGATCCCGGGTTAATAAGAGTTCCATTGGTATCTGCATTTGCATAATCCAAAATGTTGGTGGAATACTAATATTCATTTTTATGATCTTGTGTGAAAGGAGACGGTAGGTACAAAGTTAGAGCGATACCCTGTACGAGACAACAATTTGATTTTGACGCGAGGGGATACACTCATGAATAATAAAATGAATTTTATGATACATATCGAATTAAACTTGGAAAGGAATAAAGATTTAGTGGATCACACGTTTTTTGGCAAACTGCTTTAGGACCGATTATTCAACTTTTAAGGGTCCCCGAAACGATCAATTACAACTCTCAATTTTACGTAATTGATACACGTTTTTGCGCAAATTTACCATCTACCAAGTGCTATGGAAGCGATCGTCTATATTACTACAATAGAAACACATAAACATAACATCACGCCTTGTTTCCCCGAAGGGTTAGGCAGAGGTGTACCTATAGTACACCCACATTTCGCCAGTTAAAGTCCCATGTAATAGGGGGCGAGCCTATTGCCATCTACCGGGCACAAATCCAGACTCCGGGCTGCTACTGAGAAATTCCAGATAGAAAAACCCAATAACACTTTGCCCGACCTGGGAATCGAAATACTACAATAGAAACTACAATAGAAATTGATGGCATTTGATCAACTGCAATTGATTGTTTCGGGGATCCCTTATAACTTTAATCTAAAATTGTGGCAGTTTGGCATAATATTTTTTAGACAAAATCTGTTAAACCGCAATTATTATTCCTCAGATAAAAGCTGTCTGAAGATAAAAAAGTGGCCCTTAGTCGACTTGTAAGCAGATTCACTTGGCTTGTACACGTTGTAACGTGCTTAGAATTTCTAAGTAAGTACCTAATAATAATTATAACATGCCACGAAGCAATTACAGTAGTAAAGCTGTAGGCCTGAGCCATATAATATTTTATATTTCGGCTGCGCGATTGAGTAAATAACACTTACTATTAAAATTACTGTGGTGACGTTATAATATAACTTAATTTAAAAGACTATTTGACTGCCTCGTTGGTCTAGTGGTCGCAAGCCCTACTGCTGGGCATGAGGTCGTGGGTTCTCGATTCTCGGATCGGGCAGCGAGCGATTGCGTTTTCCTATCTGGAATTTCTCAGTAACAGCCCGGAGCCTGGATTTGTGCCCGGTTGATGGCAATAGGCTCGCCCCCTATTACATGGGACTTAAACATAACTGGCGAAATGTGGGTGTACTATAAATACACCTCCGCCCAATCCTTCGGGAAAACAAGGCGTGATGTTATGTTAATTTAAAAGAAATGTAGCAATGAATGTATGTATGTGAATGTGTGTAATGAATGAATGAATGAAGAAATGTGATTTGAAGCAAAACTGGGAAAGAAATAAAAATGAAGCCTCTACTACTTTATGAAAATGACGTCACATTTTCAGAGCAAATCAAAAACTTATATTACGAAATGAGAAGACAGTCTCTGCATTTTATAACATTGCAGAATGCGAACTTGAAAAGTTTTCATGAAATATTATTTTACAATTTAAAACCACTCACACTGGCATGTAAGGGATCATTTGCCATCAATTTCTATTGTAGTACTATTGACAATCGCTTCTATTGCACTTGGTAGACGATCAATTTGCGCATCGATGTGTATCCATCACGTAAAAATTGACAATTGCAATTGATCGTTTCGGGGACCTTTTAGACAATTTTTTACGTTTTCATGTTTTCAAAAAACACCTCTTCAGCCGGTCTGGAATATAATATGTAAGTATCGTAAAACAATACCTGCTAATAAACAAAAATTTAATAATAATTAGTCAACACACATTACAACATACGTAATATAATGAAAATGCGATTAATATAGCAATAAAAACAAGGGGTACGATGGCTATTCGCACGATATTGAATAACTGTTACTGTGTATCAAACTGTAATGTGCTACATATTGAATGGCACGGTTAGCGTACAATATCATTTTATAGACTCCGTTACGCTAAGTGGAGGCCCTACTTATGCTTATAAAAATAAGTATCTGTTAGGGATTTGGCTGGTTTTAGAAGTTAAGTGTGTAGCTACACTTAGTACAAAATGTTGAGCGTCCCTTTTGTGTCTGGCAGCGGGGAAATATTTACACATTTTGGTCACAGGATTTAAATGGCATGAGTAGAAATAGATGAAAATTTCGGCTTTGTAGGCTTTCCCATACATACAGACCATAAGTCAACAGGTTCGTAGATTCCGGAAGGATCTGTCGACATGTTGGATAGATTATAAGAAGGCCTATGACTCGGTGCCACATACATGGCTCATTAAGGTGCTGGAGTTGTACAAAATAGACGCAACTCTACGCACCTTCTTGATGTCATGTATGGGGCAGTGGAGGACGGTCCTTCTCTATCCAGGATGTCGACAGATCCGGGGGATCAATGAACCAATCAGGATTGAGCGGGGAATTTTTCAGGGCGATAGTTTCAGTCCGCTTTGGTTTTTCTTAGCCTTGAATCCTTTATGCACACTGCTGGAGGATTCAGGTGTAGGCTTTAGGTTGAGAAGAGCTGGTCAGGTGATATCTCACCTCCTTTATATGGATGACTTGAAACTATTGCCCCCAACAATTTGCGACTGATGGAGCTACTGAAGATAACAGAAACCTTCAGTAGCGCCATCAGGATGGAATTTGGTGTGGACAAATGTGCAGTCATGCATGTAAAGCGAGGGGGGATTATGGAATCCGTGGGTACCCAACTCTCGGATCCCATATAACTTAGATCCCTCTCCTCAACCGAAACCTACAAGTATTTGGGTATGTCGGAAGCGTTGGGCATCAATGTTACTGACATGAAGCAATCGTTGAAGGGGGTTGAAGGTTGAAGGGGTCTTTGGCCGCCTGTACAAAGTATTTAATAGTCTTCTATCAGGCGGAAACAAGGTGCGTGCCTTCAACGGTTGGATCATGCCAGTTTTGATGTACACTTTCGACATACTCAAATGGACTCAGACCGAACTCGACGCCCTGGATAGGAGGGTCCGTACGCTGCTGACTGCATATCGAATGCATCACCCACGGTCATCGGTGATGAGACTGTATATCCCGCGAAAGTGTGGAGGTCGAGGCTTTTTAAACGCTAAGTCTCTCCACAACCGCGAGATATGAAGTCTCAGGGAATATTTCCTAGAAGCCGACGTGGGGATGCATCGAGATGTGGTCGCGGTGGACAAGGGCCTCACCCCGCTCTCCTTGGCGAAAGAGAACTGGCGCAAACCTGTTCCTCATGACGAGAATCTCGTGCAAGCTGAGAAACATAAAAAAATCAAGTATCTTGACTTAGCACACGAGGTTGTCGACATGTGGGACGTGGACGCAACCATTGTACCGATAATCGTTACGGTTAATGGCCTAATAGCCGAGAGCCTCGACCAACACCTCAGGAGGCTCTCATTGCGCGGCTGGGTCAAGGGCTTGATCCAGAAAGCAGTACTCCTGGACACGGCACGCATAGTGAGGAGGTTCCTCTCTCTAGAGCCCTGACCGCCGGCACCTTGGACCCTGTTCCTGATGCCGATGGGCCACTTTTTATGTTTTTAAATGTTTTTTTTTTGTTTTTATATAAAAAAAAAAAAAATTATATGTACAGAAAATGAAATAAGAATAAAATAAATAAAATAAATTTAATTCAGAGCAAATATTGTCTATTATTTGTTAGTATTATTATCAAATGGAAACGAAGAATGGATAACTAAAACAAAAGACTGCTCAGAAGATTTATCATTCAACGAAAATAGGACGAGGGATAATATATAAACTCAAAGATTCCAGCCTAAAAATGATAAAAAGAAAGAAAACGATTGATGAGAAACGCCAAAATTATGATGCAAAAGTGGCGAATTTATGAATTAAACATAAAAATCGATTGGTAATTGTATTCGTGTTAAGTATCGTCACTTCCGTTGTAGGAGTTGATTTATTCGTAGATTGGGAAATCGGTTAAAGTGAACACAAAGAAACGTCTGTGAAGAAACAAACTGCGGACGTCTTGCAGTTTTATTATAATATTAAATGGCGCGTTGACTACTGACTAACATACGGCTTCTGTGCTTCGCATAATCGCCAGAAGCTAGGAGAATCAGTGTAAATAAAACATTAATATTACTAAGAAATACCACACGCTAAATTTTTCCGAGAAAAATGTTACAATATTATTTTATGGGGCACTGAAAGGCTGATGTGAAATCAGCGATAAATTCGACTCGAGAGTCCCGGATATAAGGGTCACAATTTGGGGAATAAACCTAATAACTTGGAGTTATTAAAGTCATATTGTACAGGTTAGGGGACATAAATCGAACTGTTCGATATCTATGGGTCCACCCAAATCTTGTACCAAATGGATTAAATTTAGAGAGTAATTAAGAAAAAATTAAAGATAACTTCGTATAAGTTCGATATACAAGTACTACTTGTATATCGGATTGAAAATTCCTAGACACTATTATTTGATAGATATTCCAACATTTTCACGAGTAAAGGCTCCTGCAAGCAGGCGCGACACGCGACGCGACACAAAGGCACCGCTCGTCGCGCGACACGCGGTGCCATTGTGTCGCGTCGCGTGTCGCGCCTGCTTGCAGGAGCCTTAACGATAGTTGGGATTAGCGGTCTCCATAAGCGGGGGCGGGTGCTTACGATTATGGCCATTCCAAACTACGTGATCGGGTGTTTTTATTACGGTCCCCGGCTATAAATGCTTTAGATAACTTTAAGAGACAGCAAAATTTAGACAAAGCGGTATGAACACAATTTATAGGCATTTTTTCAACTAATGTACAAGTAAATTCGTAATGAGCCGGGTGGAATAAAATTCAGCATCAGACAAAATTTTGTGTGGGTATAATTAAATCAAAGTCTACTAACTATGACTATCGTAAAACATTCTAAGTAAGATCGAGATAGATATTTTAAAAATAATTTCTTTAAGACAGAATATAGAAAAGAACTTGATTTACAAAGACTAAGCTAATGTTTTCTTTGACTTTAAAAAAGTTTTTTCTGTTCAACTTTTTTGGAACAAAAGAGCCCGAATTTTTTAAGTTCAAAATTCGTAATTTTCCTGCTTTGTTTATTTTATTGCTCAGTCACCGTGAGACGAGTAGAATACACTCAAACTATTTTGTTCAAAATTTTTTCTTAGTAACTGTGCTGAGAAGGTACACAGATACACAGTTATGTGATAAGAAAACCATAAAAACGTGTTCACTCTCGTGAATAAGATTTCAGAATTTAAAATACCTAAGAAACCATTTTCAGACTTAATTTACATCAATTCCCAATCTTAACAAAGTTTTTACATTTCTAGATCTTACAAATGTTCTTCAAGTTTAAGCAACTGAAATTCGATACTAGATCTACATTTGACTTTCAAACTAAGGACTTTCTATAAAGTTATTCGACAACGGTAAAAAGTGTTCAAGTATTTGTATACGTATTGCGAAACATTTTGTATTTCACAATGTATGCGTTTAAATAAGGATAAGGCATTCGTGCATGATGTGAGACCATTTCACAGTTCGATAACCCGCTGTGCTATAGCTGGCTAGTGATGTGAAGTGCGATCGCTTGAGGCAGCACTGGAACTATGAAATTACTTTTTCATGACTATGTTGGGATGAAAATGTAAGCGTCCGGATGAGCACACAGTCTTTTGTTATTAGGAAATATTGCGGGCTGCAGGAAAAACGTGGCGAATGCAAGCGCGTCTAGCGGAAACGCTACCCTTTTTACTAGAAATATATTCAGTACGAGAAGACCATTTTAGCATCCTGATTTTAATAAACTGAAGAACCTAAATTGAACGGAAGTTTAATTTACCAAAATTAAAAGGGAATTATGTAAGTATACCACAGACGTCCCCTTCGTAATCCTTGGAAATGCCTCTTGAAGACACACGCCTGTCTAACATTGCGCGCACATTTCGTCGAAAAGTTATTTTGGTCTTAGTAGCATGTAGGTGAAACTATCAGCGTTTGTTATTTAAATAAATATGTATGGTAATATATGTGTGCTTAATAAAAATATAATAAAAATGGCTTAGCAACATGATAGTTCTTTTAGTAAAAAATAAAATTTACCACACCCGTAGGTTTGCTACGCAATTCCTCGCACTATTTATTGTGGACGAAATATAAAATGCGCAGATTACATAAAATTAATAGCGTCTGGTTATGACCACGTGATGTCTATTAATTCTTGTGAATAGCAGTCATATCCACATTTTTGAGTTTCTGGAATTCATATGAAGAAGCGCGATATTGCTGAAACGGTTTTCATACCTAATAACTTTCAGCAAAAGAACTCTGATCAGTGAGAAGACAATGTTATGTTTCTATTAAACTGGCTGAAAACGTGTAGATAGTATTATCTATGTTCACATGCTTCAGAAATATTACACTACATTTTTTACTGGAAAGTTCTTAATTTAAAATGAAGTGGGCTGGTTGACACATGAAGAAAAGTTTAATAAAAAATAAGAGACAGTCTCGTTTATAATTTCAGGAAAAGAATGGTGGTGGTTTATAAAAGTTTCTGATGTCTATTAAATAAATTGCTTCCTATATTTCATTTAAATATTATTCGCGAGTATCACTTGTACCTATGTGTAACCCCTTCATACGTCATTATCTAGTATGGTATTGGCAACCTTGAAGTTGCGTTGTAATCGGATTGAATAACAATATACTGTTGTTATTTT
This sequence comes from Fissipunctia ypsillon, assembly GCA_947568875.1. Lineage (NCBI taxonomy): Eukaryota > Metazoa > Arthropoda > Insecta > Lepidoptera > Noctuidae > Fissipunctia > Fissipunctia ypsillon. The sequence goes on from OX387647.1 coordinate 12,000,679, forward strand.
ATATACAACTTAGAATTCATTTATTCTATGCTCTGTTAAGATTCTTGTGAAGGTCATATTCAGCTGTTCTTATGGAAAACTTTAGACGAAAGTAACTTGTTGCAAAATATATTTTTTATGGAATTCAAAATATCTATTTTGAACTACCTAACAAAATTAGGTATGAAACATACGTTGTTGAGTTTTTATGACTTTTATAGACTAGCTATTTTATTTAGATAAAGTGTGCATTTTTACCTGAAAATACAAATAAATTCAATCTATCACGTAACAACGTAACACATCCCAATACATTTTATTAGGCCGTCCGTGTAATATAATACACGAACTACTACTAGTCACGAACGATATTCTTCGGATATTCTATAGCGAATAATTTTCGCGCGAAACTCGGTAGGAGACACGCAGTCTCTAACGTGTGCAGTTTTTAATTAAAGCGACTAGGTATAGTAAAATATTATTTCAATAGGTTCTTTCCTGTTTAATAACGATGTGTTTTAAACCGCAGCAAGGCTAAAAAGGGATAATTTTAAAAACTAGGTACGCTTTGTGGGAAAAAACAAATTATAATAATTATTTCCAACCATCCAAATATCCTTGCCGACGAAATTATTAAAATGTTATAAATGTGGGCTCTAAGGGTAAAGCTCAACTCCAAAACATTCTCATATTTTTCGGAACAAAACCACCTTCTCTGAATATTCAAATTAAGGATCAAAAGGGTAAAATCCTACGCCATTGCAATTAGCTTTGAATGTTCGAAATCTAAGTTGGCCTGCCCACCTTCCGAATCACCCGTCGCGACAACCGAAGACCGTTTCGCCGAGAAAGTTGTATCTTGTTCAGCGATTTTGCTTTCATGAACCTTGAGTGAAGATTATCGCGGTCGTATATCTTACTCGCCCTCGGCCTTCGGCCAAAGGGATTACTCAGGCCTGTCGAGGCACTTGGACGCCCTACCCAGTGTTCAAGTAGGCACTGAGCATTGCAAGATGTGTCAATCAAAATCAGTTCTTATAGGGTCATTAAGGAGATTAGCGGTCATAATAGGGCGTTAAAACTCGAAGTAAAGTCGGCTTAAAAAAGATGTGGACATCGACAAGAATTAATTTAATTATCTACAATCTATATTCCATAATATTGTATCAATTTGTAGTCACAATAGTAGGTACATTATAATACTAGTGTGTAATGATCAATGCACACTCGTTTTATACGACGTTTTTCAACTCGCTCGCGAGGCAAAAAATAAATAAAGTTTCATAAACTAATTAGCTACATAAGTAAAAAAATATGAAATATGACCCGCGGATTCCTTTTATCGCGGTGTCTTCGCAGCTTGAAGAAGAGGCAAAGGCACGAAGCCGTCAAACATTCTAATAGGTATTAAAAACATAAAAACTGAATATTTTGTATGTTATTTGGGTGTAGAACACGAAAGATAGTTATTTATGATACTAGGTCGGTAAGTTGGTTTTAACAAACGAGTAGACAAAGTTGTAAATACCATTTTCCGCACGTGTGTCATACAATGATTTTCAACACATTCGCGAGAAAACGGTACAATAGGTAAAATGAAACAAACTTATATTTTTAGACATCAGTCGGAAAGTCGCAACAATCTTTGACGTGGCTAATATGAAAATGGCGCGACTTTGCAAATGGCGCCAAGTGTGCGTGGTGAAAATTAGAACTACATTTCTCGTCTCATTTTTTCTATAATATTAAAGTAAGACAAATGTATTGATCAAAAGCGCTTCCAAGGAGGTTCGGTCCAGCCAGGGTTGCGGGATGTTCGAAAGAGTTACCGTGGCCCCGGCACAGGCAACAGAAGGAACACGGGTGGGTTTTAGTCAGTAAAAGTCTGACACGCCCTCTCCGCCCAGAGCGGCAAAAGTCATTTGATGATTTCCCGTGTTCCTTCAGTTACCTGTGCCGGGACCACGGTATCTCTTTCGAACATCCCGCGACCCTAGCAGTAGTAAAATATGTCTACTTTCTAATTAATCTTGACAGTACTAACTTGGGTACGGTTGATAGGAAAGCTGTAGTATTAACATGAAGTGAGCTGGCGTGGTGATAAAATCGTTCCTCATTTCGATAAGATACTTTCGTCCTACAGTGGAAATACTACAAGAAGTTAAATTATACTGTCCCACCATTTTGCAAGTCTCCCTAGGTTTTTAAATTAATGATCTGGGTGGAAATAAAGTTTAATTAAAACATTTAGAAAGCAGATAATTGCTGACATAAAAACCTACATCGTTCGAACGGATGCTTACATGATGACGACATATCCACTTAGATACGTATTTTATCATGCTTGACGCTACTTTGAAAAGGGTCATTCGACTCCTATTCGTATATTCCTCGTCAAAATGCAAACGTTTGATTCAGATTTACGAGCGTCGAATCCTTCCAACTCAGCAGAAATCCATCGAACCTGCACACCCGTCCGCCATCTTAATCTGTGGAAATACATCCCGACTTAATACGACCCATAAATACTGGAAGTTGTAAATCGGAAGAGTTTAACACAACAGCAACCCTTACTACTTTCTGTTTTACTTGTAACTTCTGTTTAACTTTATGTTATAGGTACACGTTAACGTGGAAAGTCGAATAAAAATGTAAATTTAGTTAGGAGTTCTTTTGAGAAGTACCTAATGTCTGGGGTCCAATGAGGATCGTTACTAGGCCGCGGTATGGATGGTTTTAGCTGACGGTATTTTTATTGTCACCGACAGGCGTGCGAGATGTAGGGAGATAAATCCAAAACGACCTGGAGCGTGTATTTGTGCGTCACGTAATCTTGTTCGACACCATCAAAGTGTTGTTGTTCGAGTTTACGACACTTTGGACGACATGCGCGAGAGCAATGTGACGCGATCCACTTGAATTTAAAGTCCATTCAAATTACCCGTGTTTATGGTTGAACATAATACATGCTACATTCTTCCAATAATCTGTAGGTATTCCAAGATTTTCCATGAACTGTAAACTGAAACTACGTCGCCAACAGGAGAATGTTATTGATCTATTATTCATGTATACGTACTTACTAAATTATCTAAGTTTTAGTTGAAATCCTAAGTTGTGCTAAAGTTTTCAAGTATTGATATGCATCGATTAGCGTAAAACAATACCGGTATCATCTTAAGGGGTGCCCGAAACGATTAATGGCTATTGATTAATTGCCATCAATTTCTATTGTAGTAATATTGACAATCGCTTCAATTGCACTTGGTAGACGATCAATTTGCACATCGATGTGTATCGATCACGTAAAAATTGACAATTACAATTGATCGTTTCGGGAGCCCAATCAATACATTACCATTATATGGAAGGAAACATTTAAACTTTTAATGATGTAATAAAATTACGGAGTCGCAATGAATGCTTTATATTTCAACCTTTGTCCTAATCAGAACATAAAAAGAGGGGTAACTTTCTGAATCAAAGAGACTAAGAATCGAAATAAATTAACGTCAGTAGCAGAGTCCAAGCAAACTTCGACTTAAAAATCAATTAATTTAGCCGCTGTGGATCTGTACCTATTATCGCAGTACAGTAAAGTATAATGTGCTATCATTTATGTCAATGACTTTTATAGATTTATTGGAATATTACTTATCACCATTTCCTTCTTCAAAAAGCGAACAAGCTGACCAATTTCCTTTTGGACCTCGTTTACCTAGCTACATGTATTGGTTTGACCTTAATCTACATAACCTATACAAATAAATAAAATTGAAGTGTGTGTTTGTAATGTCAAAATAACAGCTTTTTACTAAATGGTGAAATTATACGGTAGGTACTGTAATGATCATTACATTACGGCAGCATTGCAGTAGCAGGGGACCGAGCAGATGCGTTCGTCCGCCCGTGCGTTAGTGTCGGTTATGTAGTGTAAGATACTGTGTAGTTACTGTGTGGGGGAGGGTGCCGACACTACAAACAGAAACACATGGGTGCACTATAATTATTTTAATGGCTTATAGAAAGCTCCTTACAAATACCACGTAATACCAGCACTCCCTCAATACAAAACCATTTTCCTAACCTGTCATTTTCAAACTATTCTATTTAAATGAAACCAGTGTTTGTCTTATCAGCGAGTCAAACAATTCGCGAAGGTTTCATGCTGAAGGCAGGCCCGATTAAAGTCTCTACAGTACTTATAACAAAAAAATAATTCTTAAAAATTTTGTGTGTCTGTCTGTTTGTTCCGGCTAATCTCCGAAACGGCTGGACCGATTTTGACGGGACTTTCACTGGCAGATAGTATTATAAGGAGTAACTTAGGCTGCTATTCTTTTAGAAAAAGAATTAGGTGTTCCGCGAAATAAAATTACCGGAACAAATACAGACAAACACAAAAATTAAAAAAAAAATGTTTTTATGTTATAAGTACCGTATGTACTTTCATACCCATTTAGTAAAAAGCTGTTATTTTGACATTACAAACAGACAGTTCAATTATATTTATTTTTACAGAAGAACCCCAAAAGTGACCCCATATTCAAAATTCATTTATTTACGTTATATGCCCGTATTTGGGTCACAGAAATTTCATCTTTATCGGTCTATTAGATTCGGAGTAAATTGGCTGTGACAGACGGACAGACAGACAGACACACGAGTGATCCTATAAGGATTCCGCTTTTTCATTCGGACGTACGGAACCCTAAAAATAGCGTACAGGCTGTCAAACTCAACTTAACTGCTATAGGTAGGTACCTGACTGAAACCGGAAGTTAGCCAATTAAAAGCTCCAGCTTAAACAACGTAATAAAATAACTGAAACTGAATTATTTTGTGTTATAACTACATGTATACCTGCTAGTTATTTAGTTACTGCATAGATTTTTTCATACGTAGCTACGTAATCAGTCAATCAATCTGCCTAGCCTTTTCCCAACTATGTTAGGGTAGCTTTCAGTCTAACCGGATGTAGCTGAATACCAGTATTTTACATAGAGCGACTGCCTATCTGACCTCCACAACCCAGTAACTGGGTAATACGATACCCCTTGGGTATATTATATCCCTTGGTAAGACTGGTTGTCGTACATTCGGGCTTCCGACGACTCGTAATGACTGTCAAAGATCCAGGAATGACAGCCGTGACCAACGGCTTAACGTACTTTCTGAGGCACGGATCTACGTAATCAGTAAATGTTAAAATATGTAATGTAGGTAGTATAATTGGATTTTGGTTTTCATATTTCATTATCTTGTTTCAAAGCTCATTTAGCTCATTATTATGTTATTTGGATATCAAAGAATTTTTTTCTGGAATTTCTCAGTAGCAGCCCGGAGTCTGGATTTGTGTCCGGTAGATGGCAATAGGCTAGCCCCCTATTACATGAGACTTAAACATAACTGGCTAAATGTGGGTGCACTATAGGTACACCTCTGCCTAACCCTTCGGAGAAATAGGGCGTGATGTTATGTAAAGAATTTTTTTCTAATTTGGAGGCATAAAAAGAAAAATGGACTGTTAATGTTATACACCAACTGATGCGGTTTCTGATATTATTTTCATTTAATCAAATTAAATAATTGATTAGACAAACAGAATTCTCATACGCACGTGAGAAAAAAATGTTTTTGGAATAAACCTCAACCTACATGAACCATATCCAATGGCCAATGTCGTAATCTCGAATGTTCAATTACAAAATATTATTAGCGTTTTGTCATAGAAACGAATACAAAAAGAAATACGGTAGGTACTTATATATTCGAATTTCAAACACAGTCCTTAAAATAAGTTCACGTTTCACTAGACACAAAAAGGTAAGGCAAATAAGTCTAAGAAAGAAAAATCTTTTTAAAAGGGGCAGTTGCAATTTTCTTTGGGCCGGGTAAAGGAATAATTATGACTGGGTTAATTACCGGGCTTTACTGTTCAAGATGTTCTATATTTGCATAGTGTGGTTTTACTTTATGATGTGCCATGATCTCTAGTGTGTTCCGTCACAAACAGGCTTCGTCGGTTAGCTGGAAGTAAATAGCGTCATTATTAAGAAGATTTATGCTCGGCTCAACATGCCAATGTAGCACAAACTTCAATACATTGATTCGACGCAATCACCGCCATTTACAAAGAACGGGCAATCAATAAGCTCACTTTCAAACCACACATAGGGACTTATTGGTCCTTTCCATCGGATGGAAGAAAAACTGGTCCTTCAGACTAAGACCATTTTTTCTCTCCGACTTATAAAGGTTGGCCCACACACGACGTCCAAAGAAAAATTCTTTCCAAGGGCTTCCCAGAACACCCCCATGTATGTGCAGCGATTATTTATAGCTTAGGAGCTAGACGGCTTTTAAGATTTTTTTAAAATGCTCACTTGACCTCAGATTATTTACTTTTTCTCTTTCTGTGCACATTTTTTGGAAACATTTTTTTAAATTTAAATCTTTAAAATGTAGTCTACGTACGACAAAAATACTGGCCGTCACCACCCAGCAAAAATAAAAAATAAAAATCTAAAGTTAAGTCCAAAATTATTCAAAGCCATCTAGCTCCTAAACTAAACACGCTGAACATAGGGGTAGGGGTAGAGGGTTGGGGGGGGGGGGGGGTGATAAGAGTGTTTCGGGAAGCTTGTTGAGAGAGGCTTCTAAATAATTTTCTTTGGACGTCGTTTCGTCGGCCATCCTGTATAGTTCCCGAGAAATATAAAATAAATACCCGCGATAAATTAAGTTCTCCTTTAATGCCAGTAAGCCTGGCCTCTGGGGTGGTGTCACAGAACTTGGGTGGGATAAATCATACTCGTGATTAGAATTAATGACTGTTTCTATATGACTTGCATCTACCTATCTCTTGGTCCTTGGACGTCTGCTAAAGCTACGGTTCCCTAGAAGAGCGGTGGCCGCCACATAGTGTCTGCTATTTACCGGCGAATAACATCACTGAAACGTTATTCATGAAAGCAAGTTGGTGTGCTTTCCTAGAGAGCGTTTTTTGACACCGTATAGTCAAACCCCGCTGCCATCATTTTCATGACAGCCGTCACAGCGGCCGTTATGTAGCGGCCACCGCTCTTCTAGGAAACCGTAGGTTAAGGCAAAGTTTCGCATTTCGTTGCACAGTCCATTGAACTGCTAGAGGCATCATCGGCAAACGATAACGGGACGATTGGAAAAAAGTGCAATGGAATGTGAACAATTTTATAGTTTATGTTACTCGATCGTTTTGTGTGTGACGAAGAAATTGAAATAACGAAAAAAAAATTTTTTTACATACGAAAACTAAAATACCCAGCAATTGGCTAAAAACATTAGGCCCGATGATATTGGTTATAATGTGCCTGAACGATCACAAAACTCACACATGAAAATCTCTTCTTTAAATTCAAGAAAAACACTTTATGACGGTCCACATTATGTTTTACATTAATTTCACAACGAATGCAGCATAAAAATACTTAAAAAAGTTTCAATAGGGCATTAAGAAAGATGTTTTATACGAATTGGTAGACTTAAAAAGTAATTTTAGCTTAAAGTTAAATGTTGTTGAATATTGTTTCATAAAAAATTCAAACTGTACCACAGTGTAGGTAAATAAGCAATGCACTCATTTCAAGATTATGCCAACGTAATTTTAAATGCAGCAGCATAAGCATAGTAAAAGTATTCTAGGATTAAGTCTAGTGATACAATTACAATACTGCGTGACAGTTTTATTACGTACCTATGTGGGTATTTTTTGTTTGCCACTCAGTCTATATTTCAGTGAGAGATATTCCGCACACGACAGAGTAGTACGCGTAAATCAGAATTTAAATGCATTTCTGATTTACTTGTTTTCGCGTTCGCACTCGCTTTGTTTATTCTTATCCTAGCTTTTCAGCTTGACATGCTGATCTTTATACTGTTACAAAGGTTTCTTTATTTTAGTATAGGGTTGAACATCTGGAATTATAACTAAAAGGATAACCAAAACATCAACCTTCGCGTCAGAAACTTTAATATTATTATGATTGTCAAATAGTTATATTTTCTATTACCTATGTACATGTTTTGCCAACAAGAGCGAATACTTATAGACATAATAATATATAGATAGAAAGATAGAATAAATACTCTTTAGTATGTATACCATAAAAATTACAGATATAAATGTAGAAATACACATAGGGTGACACAATGGGCGGTGGGTATGTAAAATATTATTAAATAGGTAAGTAAATGGATAATATTTTTTAACATTCATAACTTTCTTGAACACAGTAAAATTTTGTGCAGCGAGTATGTGTAGGTAGAGTACGCAAAATTATAAAAAAATCAGGTTAAACCTACCACCTTAAGGTAATTCAATTAAATTATCTTTTCTAACCCCACGATACTTACAGACACTTTCACCATTATTATAACGAAGTTCACACACTTCACACAGATTTTCCCCACGTCACGAGTGTTGAGTGCAAAGATAACGATTGTTTAGATTGAACACGTAAATTATCATCGTTCACGTCTCTCACACCTGAACACGGGTAATTAATCAAACGGCGGTTTCACCAGTGATTAGTTGGCACTCGACTTAAAACCGCGTGGGGACGGAGACTCGTGGCTAACGACACAAGAGGCCCTTGTGTCTATTTAATTAGACTGTAGTGTTAAATTCATAGTTATAGTAGAAATAGGTACAGACGGAAATTAATTATTTATCAACGTCATAGAATGACAGCTGTGATTCGAATTTAAGGACAATTTAAGTTGGTAGGTAGTCAATTTGCTTAGCAATTAATGTCCTTTTTTTGGGTGGGAAATCATCAATGACTTTTTCCGCTCTGGGCGGAGTGAGAGGGCATGTCGGACTTTTACTGACTAAAACCCACCCGTGTTCCTTCAATTGCCTGTGCCAGGGGCCACGGTAACTCTTTCGAACATCCCGCGAAGCAATCAATGTCCCTGGCTTTACATTTTAGCCAAGAACTGGTCTAGTCAAAATTACTACGGAGTTACGGCCTAAAATAAATGGTGTGGAACGACAGATGAAATTATTGATCAAATCTAAAAAATAATTCTTAAAAAAAAAAATCATGTTCATAGACCAAAAATGAACGGTTGTCTTTTCTCATTCTAATAACTTATCCTGTCGACAAGCGTTTACACGATATTTTAAAATGAGAAATAGATACCACGAAAAACACAATATGCATAATTATCGCAACGAAATGCTAATAGGCATCACTCGTCAACTAAACTCTAAACGCCCGCACAATAAAATATCTGCGATCTCTATCTCACTTCGAAGATAGATACTAGATTCTGCCTGCGACTTCGTTTGCGTGAAGTTTCCATAAAATATAGCTTAAGACCCACCGCGTCGCGTCGTATCGCCCGCCCGCGGTATTACATCGTAATAATTCGTATTCGCTTAGCGTACTTTCTGACTTTTTTTATTTTTGCTTGGCTCCTAACGGTTGTAGCTTGATGTTAAATAGCCTATAACCTTTCTCAAGAATTGGGCTATCAAATACAAGAAGATTTTCTTATATCCGACTAGCAGTTCCAGAGTTTAGCGCGTTCAAACAAACAAACTCTTCAGCTTCATTGCGAGCATATTAATTTATAACAGAGGTTCCCAGACTATTTTTCTCATAGACCACATTAAAAAATTTAGCTGGTTCCGGTGGACCCCTTTTTTTTTTTTTTTTTTTGTGGATGGGTAATCATCAAATGACTTCTCCCGCTCTGGGCGGAGCGGGAGGGCGTGTCAGACTTTTACTGACTAAAACCCACCCGTGTTCCTTCTGTTGCCTGTGCCGGGGCCACGGTAACTCTTTCGAACATCCCGCAGCTACATTTCTACCATATTCCCAAAACTCGACAAAAAATGTGAAGATTAGATCTAACGTAGACCTCCGTCGAGTCTCCCGTGGACCCCTGGGGGTCCACCTGGACCACTTTGGGAACTGAGGTTCTAAAGTATGGACTTACAGCATGGGTATTGCTATCTTAGCTGGTAAGTCTAGAATAATATGATCATAGCAACCACGTAGGTAATATTTAAGATAGAAAACACGTTTTATAATACTTTAATGAATAATAATTATAGTATCTACCTACCCAGATAAATAAACAAATTAGTCTGTGGGCTGCTAAAATAATAAGGCCTCGAAAAAGAAATTATCAAGTAATAAAATATCCTGATTCTGTTTCAGACTGTATAATAATTACAAACAAAAATTTACATAGAAAAACATAATTCCAGAATATAATTATTCCAAAATGAGAAAGTCCAGTCCATGTTATTAATTTTAATTATTTTATCATGAAATATTATTATTTTCGTAGTAAACAACGTTGCATTAACATTAAAAAATAAAACAGATTATCCGTCGAATTACGCTTTGATAAGAAGGTCGGTATCTGATAATATGTATAAATACCTAATCTACAAATAGATATTATTTATATCTTAAAACTCTCAAGTAGGTCGCATTTCTTTCTAACTGACAATAACATTCAGCTTAAAATTACAATAATGTAAAGATATACAATGTTATAGGTATCATATTAATCTTCAATATGCACACTTAGTGTAAAAATATATAGGAACATTCAGAAATATTAATTGTGAAGCAAAAATATAAGTTGTTGCAGGTTGGAGACGCGCCACAACATCAACTTTAAGTCGTTCGTGGTACGAGTTCCAACCCACCAGCTACAGACCTTGAAAGAGGACTATTGGCCGAAGGGTGTCGTATATCGACGTTTCCGAGGGTCGGTTACGTGACACCACGCAGAGAAACACGACGCCGACAATGTTACGTGTATAGTAATTAAATAGTTTAATAAGGTTTTTAATATGTATTAGTTTAATATTGCATAAGATTATTTGTGAATTTTATCTATGGGCCTTAGTTGCTTGATAATAAAATTATTGTTACCTAGATTATAAGTTGACAGTCAATTTGTTAAACAATTAATTTCCCTGACTTTTATCTACTTACCGCCTTTCCGCATAGAAAAGGTCTATTGTCCGACCAGTGAGAACAATAATGCTGATTATGTTATAGGTATCTACAATGCGCCTCAGTATGACTATAATGTGAAAACGCTTAGCCATTTTGCAGCCTACTTAAAAGAGGGCCCTAATTAAAAGCTCTCATTATTTGAAAATCGAATGAGTCATAAATTCTCTCACACTAAAAAATGGTTCTAAAATAGCATTGACCAATGCTGAAATGGGTTTCGGCATGTAGGTATTTAATCGAACCTCTAATAAAGGCTCTTGCAAACAGGCGCGACACGCGATGCGAATCGTATGCGACACAAAGGCACCGCGTGTTTGTTTGCCTTTATTCCCATTTTGCGCTCCTAAAAATATGATTGAACACCTTATACTGATAGCTCTCTGTTCTATGTTCTATGTTACGGGACTTGGTTTCCGCACTTAGTCCTACATGTGGACCATTGTACGTGGGCCATGGCGGCCGTCGGCGGTTATTCCAACCAGCCCACCTCCCTCCAGAACTTGATTATGTTTTCTGGTCTGTCTAGGATGTCTTTGAAAGATCTGGGTGACCCGAGGGTTTCTGTTCTGATCTGGGCGACGCCTGTGCATTCAAAGAGCACATGCGCAACGGTTTCCTCAGCTTCCATGCATGCCCTGCACAGAGGACTGTCCGTTATGCCTATTGTGTGGAAGTGGTTGTTTAGCGAGCAGTGTCCCGTGATGGTCCCCGCCACCAGGCGCAGGCCGTCCCTGTCTAGGCGTAATAAGCGGCCGGTCAGCCTGCCATCTAATGATGGCATAGCTTCCCTGGACTGCCTGCAGCCCGGTGCCGAGGCCCACCATTTCTCCGCTTGTGTGTGGGTGAACTCTTGTAGCCACCTGCGTAGTTGGTTGAACGGAATGGGTACAATAGGTTCGGGCCCACAGACTGACGTGCCGGATGCTCTCCTAGCTAATTCGTCAGCTGCGTCGTTGCCTAATGATCCACTGTGTCCTTTTATCCATTGCAGTGTCACTGTATTGCGATTTGAAACCGTTAGACGTTCCAGTGCATTGTGACATTCTAGTGTTAGTCTCGATGTAATATGTTTCTTCCCTAAGGACTGGAGAACTGAGGCGCTGTCAGAGAGTATGCGTATGTGGGCATCCGTGACTCTCCTGGCCTCTATGGCGTAGGCCGCTTGTATAATGCCCACACATTCCGCCTGGTAGACGGTGTTGAACATTCCCAGCGGACTGGATATATTTATGTTTAGGTCGTGTGAGAAAACTCCGACTCCGGTTCCAGAGTCGGTCTTTGATCCGTCAGTGTATACTCTCAACTCTTTCGGGTCTGAATAGTCACACTGTTCTTCCGTGAGTGTTATGTTGTAACTCTTTTGAAAGTAATGAATTTTTGGGGCTTTGTCGCAGGGTGATGCCATCATTGGCTGTCGTTTGATCGCATCTTCCTTTATGCGTATGTGCTTGACTCTGGAGTCTGTGCTTAGGGTTCCTGACGTATGGAGCCTAAAGGCAGCAAGGGCCGCCTCCTCCCTCACGATGAGGTGTAGGGGTGGCAGTCCAAGCATTGCCTGTAGGGCAGCTGTGGGTGTGGTTCTCATACTGCTAGTGATTGCCACACAGGCAAACCGCTGCAGTTTACCGTGATCCCTTTGGGCTGTGCTGAGGTCTGTCCTGGGCCACCAGACTAGTGAGCCATAAGTGATAATTGGTCGGATAACTGTAGTGTATAGCCAGTAACTAACCTTGGGGCTGATTCCCCAGTTTCTTCCAAGCAGTCGTTTGCACTGCCATAGGGATATGCTGGCTTTCGTAACGATGTGGTTGGTATGTTTACTGATAGCTCTTTTTTAAACCCTATTTTGGGGTCCTAAAAATACTACATAGCCAAGTAACAGCGACCTACTTGGATGTAGCGCTCGCTCGGCTCGCGCAAGGTTCGTCACAGTTCTAACCTAACCCATTTGGTTGAGGTGCCCTAGTTTAGATACTGCGACCAATTCGGCTCGCGCGTGGTTGGTCACAGTTCCAACCTACCCTAACCCGTTTGTTCGCGGTACCCTAGCTTAGTTACTGCGACCATCTGTGATAACAGGCCCAGAAAGCTAAAAAGCGGCTCAATAATTAAAAAAGTGTGCATCATTAGAAGCGCAAAAAGTTTTTAAAGTTTCTTTAATCTAAAAAAAGCGTCTGCCATTACAAGGGGTTTATAGAGGATCAGTTAAATATTTCCCTTTCTATATCGGGTTGCCCACATTTCTAAAGATTAACGTAGCCTTTGTCTTGAAGTAATCGAAAGATCTCGATACGTTATTTGATTTTATCAATACTCCCTGCGGCGGCGTATTGGTTTTCTTCTCAGTACGTGAATTATGATTATTGTACGGAAAGGACACTAATTAGGATTTAAAGAGATCATTTATCACTGATTAGCTATCTGTTAGGAGCCAAACAGCCAAACGAAGAAGAAACGTTACTCTATTATTTAGAAAAGATTTGAGATAATCGTGTGAGTAATTATTGTTTTTGTCACTCAGTTTTTGTTGTTATTGTTAAATTAGAAAGAAATGAAACAAAGAAAAATTGTTTTATGTCTAGGCACTTTAAAGGCTCGCGCAGACTGGCACGACGCGACACCGGTAGAAAAATTTTCATGAAGTTTTTAATGAAATTGTTCTGAAGGCGTCGCGCCGTCGTCGCTTCGCGCCAGTCTGCACGAGCCCTAAGGTGTAAGGTAACTATATAAATTGTATTAATATAATAATATGGTGCTTTTGGCACAAGAAAAGAGAGGCCTATGTGCCAGCAGTGGGTGAAGTCGAGATGTGGATGATGGTAATGATGAATATGGTATTTGCCCCAAAAAATCGGTAGAAAGTTAAAGTAGGGTGAGCTGTAGTTGGTAAAAAATTGAGCTGTACAATAAATTCACCGTTTTTTTTTCAGCACGCTTGCTCGTTGTGGAATTGAATATAATAGAATACTCTTTATAATATTCACCGTAAAAATTACCAAAATAATTAATTATTATTATTTGTAGGTATTACCTAATTTTATTACAATTCTAGACAATGATAGTCAGATTATAACAAAACGCGTTTATAAACCATGACGAGAGCATACCTACATTTACATTACTTGTTATCATAAACTCTACAGGTTACTCTTTACGTTTAATAATAATGCAATTACCTCGTTTGGCTAACATGTTGCGAGCTACGTCACGGTTGTGACGTAACGAACGGGTACAGAATGATCTTTTAGTTTTTAGAGTCAAAAATTAGTCTGAATTAGTTATAATCACGGATAAACTAAACTTGTTGTACCTAGGTACATCATTATTATCATATAAGCCATGTGCCCGATGGGATTTCTCATCGGCGAAATTTCCATACAAACTATCGTCCCATATTGAACCAGTTTAGTGGATGAATTTTGAAAAATCCTTCCTTTGCACACATTAATCTATCTATACAAATAAATAAAATTGAAGTGTGTGTTTGTAATGTCAAAATAACAACTTTTTACTAAATGCATGAGAAAGTATAAATAGTACTTATAACAAAAAAGCCATTTTTAACATTTTTGTCTGTCTGTCTGTTTGTTCCGGCTCATCTCTGAAACGGCCGGGCCGAATTTGACGGGATTTTCACTGGCTGATAGCTGATGTTACGGCGGGTAACTTAGGTTACTTTTATTTTAGAAAAATAATTAGGGTTCCGCGCAAAAAAAAAAATTAAAACCCATGCAATTGTGAACAAAAAGTCGGATTTGAAAAATTCTTTTTGCATTTGGTAGCCAAATTCTCGAGGATAGTTAAAGGCTATTTAACATCACGCTACGACTTAGGAGCTGAGCAAAAAGAAAACAGTCAGAAAGAACACTAAGCGAAAACGAATCAGCACGGGCGGGCGATTCAACGCGACGGGTCGGGGGACGAGAGAGTTTTATTAAAATGTGGCTATTATTTTACTAGGTATATTGTGTATCTCCGATATCCACGCGAATGAAGTCGCGGGCACAGCTAGTTATACATAATTATGTAGGTATAAGGAACTCTTGTGCAAAATTTCATGTTTCTAGACCCAGCGGTTTAGGCTGTGCGTTGTCGGTCAGTGAATTAATGAATCGATTTTTATTAAGAACTATTCTACAGTGTTCTGATAATCACCTTCCTTTTACAAATCACAATTCATCTTAATTCTTGTGGTCTAAGTGAACAATCAACCTGTATTTATCTTATGGAAACTAAGTGATACCAGACATAAACAATTTTATCAGACAACAACATTTTTTTTTTGCTAGATGACTCGCCTTATAATTAGGCCAGTAATTTTAGAAAACAAAAACGTAAACAGAATCGGAAGAAACAGAGTATCGCCGGATTGGCTATTCCTTAATTTTTTTTTCTTTATCTTTTGAGACTTGACCTACGTTACCTACCTATACATTTTAAAATATAGCTCATGAATTTTTGTATATATTTCTAATGTCAGTTAAGAATACACTTCCGGACGGATACCAGAATCGAGCCACTCTGCAATTTTTTGTATACCTAAAGGTCTGTAACTTTTTCGATGTTCGAGAATTCATATTTGGAACAATGATGACACGAAAATGATGGCCAGTATGTCGGCTTCAAAACTGCATAAAAACGTTTTTGAAGTGAAAACTTCTTCAGTCGCGTTGAGCGATTTTTGGTGGGGTAAATCTTTATGGGTTCGCGTCACCGACATGCTAATGTTAACAGTATAACTGTAGCTATAAGGGTGACTTGTGTTATAAAAACCAATGTTGTTTCATAGTTTTAAGTTTTCACTTCTGTCGGCAGTCTCCATTACTGCCTATGTTTTTTGACTCCCAATTATTTTTAATGTTTTAGACTTTTAAACCTACATGTAGGTACATTACGGTGGCTCGATTCAAGAGTCCGGGAGTGAGGTAGTTATCGTGGTCACGACACCTACCTACTCCCAAAACAGTCAGTGTGTAAACAGTATCATTATTATGTATTAGATGCTTACGATTCTATTGTGTTGTTTGTACGCACTGTCAATTATTATTATAATAGTATTTATTTATCTCTTATTGATGTTCATACATATTTTTGTCAGTTCAAATATCTACACAGATATAATGAAATATTGTAGGAATTTGTTTAGTATTTTTTTATTTAATATTTATCATAGACATACGTACAAAATTTTATACTTAATTAGTTATACAATACAGAAGGACAGCGTCATTCAGTGCCATTCTTGTCAGACAAATGATTAAGTCGTAAAATCATCATGTTTTGCAACTTTAATTGCTGCTATTGTATCATGCACTACTTAGTAATATGCGTAAGTAGATAAAGTGTCATATCTAGCTACCTAACTAAATCGACCAAACACGCGTGGTGATTTCTAATTAGACACAATACCTACTTGTCTTAAGATTTGATTTCCCTCATAAAATACAAAACCCAGCACGTAATTAATTGCACATTTAGATGCGAACGGTATGCCCTGTGTTCCCGTCATTCGCCCATGCGTATCACGACGGCTGATGTTACTTTATACAACTACCGCTCGTACAAAGTAAGGTTTGTAAATTAACCTAAAATAATAAGGCTCCCGAATGACATTTTGCATCAACCGGCACATACTGTCTTATATTCTTACCAGCAAGGTCAGCGTCAGCATCAGATCCGTAAACAAAAACCGGATTCTATACGTCACTCTCAAATCCAAGTAAGCGAGGCATATTTATCGGCACATATGTACAATAAAACAATGCAGGCGACAGTAACGTTTACTGGTTATTTCCTGCTTTACTCGAGAAAGAAACACAGTGAAACTACACGCGTTACGAACAATGTACACACAAACACGAGGAGACGTCATAATTACCGGCGACGTAACTAATAAAAACACACCAAAAAACAAACTATTCTGTGGAGTCAAGGCTATGAATTAGCAACACATTCCATATATGTAATCGTTACGCGAAAACTAAAATCTTACTCGAAAAAACTTCACGACAAAAAGATACAATTGTTAATAATAGAACGTTTAAAACTATTCGAACGAACGTTGCCGTGCACTGAGCGTGCTATTCGGCGGTGTTAATTGCTAATCGGACGTTATCGGGAAATATAGGTAGGTGACATTTCGTAGTCGTGCCTGACTGTATGCGGAGGGCGCGCCGCGGCAGCAGCGCGCTCACTCGCGGTTAGGAGAGGACTGTGCGTGCAGCCCGCTAGCTCGCCGGGCCGGCCCGCTCGCGGCGGGAGCGGCGGCGACGAGCCGAGCGGAGCGGGCCGGCTGCCCACCGGAGCGGAGCCGACCCGGCCCCAGACACCCGCACGGCGGACGTCGGGCTCGTCTCCTCGCCTGGCTGATGATGAACGCACCGACCTGAATCATCTCTCGCACGTTAATAACTTTAATATCACTCATATGACACTCGTCGTCGCTGACGTTGTGATCCACGCGACCTATCGCAATGCAACCTTATATTATTTAATGCAAATGTTACCGTCCTTGATAAATTACTGTTTAAGCGGCTATTGATATCAGAAACCTTACATTAAATTGAAATTCGATATGCCTACTTGCCTACCGAACGTATGAATTTCGCACATTGTACAATGTAGGTTATATCGTACCTATAGTCATACTTACTACACGTAGTATTGTTTTGTTTGATTGCGATTTGTTTGTTATGGTTCTTATCTACTGATATCAAACCTTTATTTAACTTGAGCATATCTACAAGTACCAACAGCGCCTATTAACACAGTTTATATCAGTATTTACAATCAACATAGTTTGTATTGGCATCGTAATTGTCATATAGCTTAAACATTTACAAAAACCGCTCCCGAGGGAATAAAATTAATTAAGAAGGTATTCATACATTAGTCAGTGAGTGACTAGACATAAATGTCCAGCCGTATATAATTAAACATTAGTTTATTCAATAACTGGTATGAACGATACGGTTAAGTGATTGCATATCAGTGAGCTAACGTGATTCACACTTATGTACTCACCGAAATTGATATTAGATATAACACACATGATATTGTATACAGAAGTTTCGCTAAAGTGATTGACAAGCCTAACTACTTCATAAGTTAGTCGGTGTGTTGTCGGTGTTACAATAAAATTAAATAATTAAAAATACAAACCGAATCGGATCTAAACAAACTCTTTTATACATTATAATCAAAGCCAGACCAAAATTGATTATCTGCGAGGAATTCATATGCCAGAGATAATAAACCAAAGGCGCATAATTTTCAAGTGTGGGAATTACGGGCCCCCAAAACGATCAATTGCAATTGTCAATTTTTATGTGATTGATACACATCGATGCGCAAATTGATCGTCTACCAAATGCAATTGAAGCGATTGACAATATTACTACAATAGGAATTGATGGCAATTAATCGTTTCGGGGACACCTTGAAAACGTTAATTAGGAATTTAATTATTTACCATCGCGGTGGTTGAAAAGTGTTAATATTTCGAATTATTATAATATTTCAAGTTTTATGTTCATATTAGTGAAAACGATTAATTTGTTGCTGATATTACGGTTTTTTTAAAGTCATCGCACCGTAGATTGTGGATACAAAACCTTTTGACTGATATCAATAATTAGCACCAGTAGATTTTTTTATAGGTATTGAACCTTGTGTCCTGAAAAATGTCATAGACAAAGAAAACCAATGCTTCCTACCTTTCCATTGATCTTTCCGTCAGCAAGGGTGCAGTTCACCCTTTCTTTTCAGCAATCATAAGAATTACACGCAACGCACACAAAGGCACCGCTCGTCGCGCGACACGCGGAGCCGTTGAGTCGCGTCGCGTGTCGCGCCTATTTGCAGGAGCCTTTAAGCGTTGTCAATGTAGCTCTTTGTATGCATTACTTAATTTATTTATCAGATACCTACCTACTCATGTGCAATAAAAAACCATAATGTGTATAAGTAGGTACCATCATATATTGTATTATCATTATCAGCTTTTATCACTATGAAAAATAATATTTATTACTTATGAACTAAATTAAAATGGCAGAGTTTGTTTGAATAAAAATATTAATGTTCGTTAATTATTAAGTAGGGAGGTAGTTCATAATTTAACGCATTAATTATTATTTTTCATGTAAACCTTCATTGTTTAAAAGTTGCTCGTAGATACATTAAAATCAATTTGCTTGCGCAAACTGGATATAATCACGTCGTATCAACTTAATTCATGCTTTTTAACTACTTGGGTCACGCAAATAAAATTGTGTTCACGAAAATATAGGGAAAACGCTCTAGTAGTCGAATCCTATTACCCTTTTACCTAATATACCTCTACAACTGAGAAAAGTACCAATGTTTTCTTTACAGGATGATGTTCAACAATGACTTTTGTAACAGCTATAATAAAGTATATAGGCTCGTGCAGACTGGCGCGACGCTGTTCTACCGGTGTCGCGTCGCGCCAGTCTGCTCGAGCCTAACGTTTCGGTATTGGAAAATATTGTTATGACATTTTTTTTCTGTTTAATAATAACGTGCATTTTTTGAAAAACAACGTTTGCTAGCAATCAATATCTCGCTACGCACAAACCAGGGGGTCAATTGCGTGACACGCCTGCAATGCCTTTCATTTTGACAGTTCAACAATTTTATTGCGTTATTAAGAGGGCTGTCACATTTTGTCACTTCTCTCGCTCACATGGGACCAAATTTTTAAGAAAGTTAAATGAAAAGATGCTTTTTTGAAAAATGTACCTAATCAATGGGCGACCTACTAAATAATATTAATGTATTAAAAACACATTTTTATTGTGGCATTTATTTAAATCATCTCAAAAACAGATCATAAAACTTATTGAGCTAAGTTTATATTGATAACACAATAGAAATATGTTTTCAATATTATTTAGTAGGTCGCCCATTGCTTACATTTTTCAAAAAAACATCTTTTCATTTAACATTGTTAAAAATTTGGTCCCGTGTGAGCGAGAGAGGTGACAAAATGTGACAACCCTCTTAACTTTGTTGAGTAGACGAATTTTTCAAACATAACGGATTCAAAATGTCCTTCTAAATCCTCCGGAAATTGATTAAGCGTGTTACGCAATAGGGAATATGCATGTTATTTTGTTTTCACTAAATCAATATAATACAGTATAAACCCAAGAAAACTATTAAAAGTTAAATTCAACTACTGCTTGTTGCTCAAAAAAAATATGAAACTTCAACAATTTTCTACTACAGTCCAAACGTCCGTTTCTATCGCGGTCACGATGTGACGTCATTTACCACGTTAATGCCTTGTCTACATCTGTTTTTTTAACATTTTTAATCCCTAAATCATATAAATTAAATTATTTTTTGTGCTTTATTCAAGCAGAAGTCGCACTTACTTACCTAGGTACATACCTTATTGAGATTTCAAGCAGTTTGCAGAGAATGTATTTTTAATCACATAATTTTATACATCACTTCCGATATTGCCGAAGGTGACGCGTTTTGAGTTTGCATTCCGTTCCACCAAAAAAACGGAACAATTTAAAAAAAAAGTTTACAATTCATTATTTTATGTTCCTTTGTTATATTTTATGTTTAAAAAAAAGGAATTTGTTTCTTAACTCCTATACAATGTATATTTAAATAATGAATAAGTTTTGAATTACGTGCATATTCCATATTGAGAAGCTCATAAGCAAGCAGTGGGTGGAACAAGGCCGCCATGACGACAGTGATGAAGTTAATTTGAAGATGCAATAAATGAAGTCTTAAACTACTATTATAATAATTATAATAAAGTGCCAAATACAAGCAGGTACTTGACAGTTTAGCATTAGTCCTCATTAAAGCGTGAAATTGTCATAATTATAGTTTCCTCGCCTTCAGCCGTTTAATGTGCGAGTTAACCAAACTTAATGAGCTTACCTATAAGTACACTCATCAAAATATAACAGAGCAAGACTAATTATTCAAACGATTATGACTTCGTTTAATTTATGTTTATTGCTCTTCATGCATGAAATATTGGTATTTAACTTTTATTCATAACTATAGGTAAGAAACCAATAAAATATATTTATACCAATAAAGGAAAAGAAAACAACGTGAGGAAACCGGCATGTCCTAGAACCAAAATTTCGAAGACAAGTGACATCCATCAATCCGCACTGGGCCTGCGTGGTGGATTATGGCCGACTCCCTCCTACAGAGAGGAGGCCTGTGTCCTGTGTGTGGGAACATTATAAGCTGATTATGTATGTTATGTATACCAATGAGCTGCCCTTGCTTCGTACGGTATTTGGGACTGGACAAAACATTGAGATTTCTTTATCATTTGTAATTTAAATATTAAGTTTAGCATCAACATCCGAAGAGAAGAACAACGCGGTCACACAGACAGAAACGAAAAGCGATTTTATTTGACATGTTAATTTTCAGAAATTAATATAAAACTATAAATGTTAAACCTAATTATTGTTTTCAGTACACTAAAGACACTTGTGGATAATACCTACCAATAGGTTTGGCAATACGTTGCCAACTTTAGAGGAAAAGTGGTAATGTCTCCAGTACTTTTTAATCTTATACTTTATCAAACTTTGTAGCTAATATGTTCAAAAGTCTAATAAGTAATCTCTAACACTCATCTGACGATTGTAGACTGAAAAGTTGATAGATTACCTAGCTAGGTTATCCTACTTAGATCATCCGCGCGAACAATGTCATCGGTGGGCGTGAAACGATCCGCTATAAAATCATAATATTTTTGTTAACTAAAGGGAATTGGACACAAATTGTCAATTGCATAATAATAAATACAAGGCTCTTTAGTAATATTTATATATTGCAACACCATGACCGGAGTTCCATACTAGAAGTTTCTCCAACTTTAATACATACATATACATAAATGCACGCTTTTTATCCAGCTGTAATAATAATTTAAGATTTTCCCTGATTCATCGCATGAATCATCCTGTATGTTTCTACCATAGAAATATAAAATCATCTATGGGTCCTACCCACTAACACCAAACGATGTGAACCAAATTTCATGATAAAACTCACATCAAATTAATACAAACATACCTACATCAAAACTTTCGCATTTATAGTGTGTGTTAAATTACAAGCAAATAGATTAATCCCTTGTGGAACACAGTTACTAATGTTGGTCAATATTTGGCACTGGCAACCCGCGTCGTCAACGCATCTGGACCGCAACATAAATATGTGTGTAAACGGGGTTTAGTTATGTGTGAATAACATAACGCCTGTACTCGGCGAAGGGTTAAGCACTGCACTTGCACTTGCCATAATTACACCGATAATTCGTCAGTTATGTTTAAGATTAATGTATAATAGAAGGCGAGCCTATTGCCATCAAACAGGTACAGTTCAGACTCCGGACTGAGAAAATTCGTAATGGAAAAACTCAATAACACTTTGCTCGACCTTTTTCTTTTTTTTTTGGATGGGAAATCATCAAATGACTTCTCCCGCTCTAGGCGCAGCGGGAGGGCATGTCAGACTTTTACTGACTAAAACCCACCCGTGTTCCTTCAGTTGCCTGTGCCGGGGCCACGGTAATTCTTTCGAACATCCCGCGACCCTAGCTGGCATCGGCCCTAGCGGACCCCGTCAATAGTGCTGACATCTCTTTGAGGCGCGCGTGGAACACAACGCGCCGTCGACTCGGGCCTGGTCCCTACCGGACGGCGAGCTACCCATTGCTCGCTGTCCGCAAGCCCGCGCCTACGGTGGCCAGGAATCCCGACGCCCAGGGCGTCTCCTGCGGCGACTAGGGGCGTGAGGGCGCAAACCTTGCTTCTCCCTCACGCGTTCCACCTCCTCCTTCGCGAGCATTACTGCTTCGCAGAAGGAGGTGGTGGCTTCCCATGTACTCTCGCTCTGTACCATGGACTTTGCTCGACCTGGGAATCGAACACAGAAACTCACTCTCAGCAGTCGAGCTTGCGACCACTAACTATACCAGCGAGGCAATTGTTTATGGTTTGTTGTAACTCGAAATGTTGAGAATGAGTAAAAAATTGTACGGAAGCAATGAAATGAATGATAAGCAAGACTTACACGAAGAAGTGGTCGAAATTCTATTAAGAAGTTTGAAAAGCTTCCGTAAGAATAAATTGAAAGGCGTTGAAGAAATATAGGATTATTGTAGCTATTAAACTTTTGCACTTTAGGTAAGTTGCCTGAATCATAATTAATTCCCTTATTATTTTAAATATGCTTTAGGTTGTGCATGATATGCTTACCTCCATAACTATATAAATAGTTTCGTATAATACATGCTAAAAAAGCGAAGCTGCAGCATAAGTATATTTATTTTGCTAATTCCTTAGCGTTTTACTGGCCCACAGGAAAAGATAAGGCCAACCAATCTGCACCGGAAACCATTCAAAAATAATAAACACACACTGTTTTTATGTTGGGTAAACCATTAAGCAAGTTTTGTTAAAAAATTAAAATACGGTCGACGTTTTTTCTCATGTTGTTTTTTCCTCAGATTTTCAGATTTCAGTCGCAGAGATGTGACTGTAAATTGACTATGTTGACCAGTCGCCGCCTGACGGCAGACTGAACCAATTTGACTTTGTTAACTCATTAGCAAGGTCAGTCTTTCAACAACATTATTGGTAGAGGCTCATTTACACGACTCTAGTTACTTATTTTGTGAAAATCAAAAATCGTTTAGATAGCTAATTTAGTACTCCACCAGTTTTTAGTATGTACCTATTTGATTTTGTTACAGCTAATTTATAAACAGCTAATTTAGTACCCCATTAGTCAAGTGGCAGTTTCTACGGATTGAGTGACTTCATTTTAGGGCTATAAAGACTCCCATAGGAGACATGTAAATGGGGCTTAATGGCGTAAACGAGTAAATAAGTGTTGTGTACTGACCAAACAGCTTTGTGTTATTTAACAAACCGATCAATTATGTAATCAAACAAATTAACTCTTGTCACGTAAAACAATTCTTTTGATAACAATGAACCACTTAAATCACGGAAACTTTTGTTAAAGTCATTCTAAGTAGGTACGTAGGTAGTTTGAATAAAATCAAAACTTTTGCAACGATCGGCTTCTCTTGTATTAATACTAATATTTGGTTCAGATAAAAACCCTTTATCATAACAAAGAATAATGTCTAAGATAAAAAAGAGTAAGCGGAAAATATCTTCCAGTTCCCGGCTAAAAAATGTCTCAATTTAACTTAGCTCATGAAAGAGCTATCTTTTAAAACTTGTGGCAAATTTTCAGCTCTACAAAAGCATTTACTGAGTAAATACTCTCCGTATAGTTAAATTGTCACATTGAAACATATAATATTTTTGCGACTGAAAATATTTAGGTATCGTCTAAGACCAGAGTGAAAACAGGTTTGTTTTATCTTAAAACATATAATTCAGTAGATCTTACAAAATGCATGATTTAATTGAACCCCTAATAATTCCCATTGCGCTCCTAAACATATTATTGAACACTCGCTGTGTACCTAATGATTGTGCCTCTTTTTATGAACCTAAAATAACTCCTATTTTGGGGTCCTAAAATACTAAATAGCCAAATAATGCGACCAACTTTGAGAAAAGGTCAGGAGGTTAAAAAGAGTCTCAATTATTTAAAAAAAGTGTGCATCATTAGAAGTGAAAAAAGTTTTTAGAGGTTCATTAATTTTAAAAGTATCCTTCGTTAGATGGTCAATGGGTGTTTAGAGGATCAAAGAAATATTTCCATGTACAATCATGTGGTCATGTGGTTTCCTGTGGTCATGGTTGCAGGAGAAGGAGTGGATTTTTGTACATTTTGACCAAGAGACTGTTTTCTTGCAAGTGTGCGCGCCATCATAGTTTTAATAGATCGATAGTCTGACTAAAAACAGTCTTGTCTCTGTTCTGCGCAAAGCCTGAGTAATTTATTTCCCGTCTCCACCAACGAATGTCTGCTTTGATTAATATCTAGACATAAACATGCCGTTTCTGTCTAGCTAAGATCCAAGTTGGGGGCCTTCGAGATAAAATGTATTCTCTACGCAACTGAAACACCTGACAGCAGATGGGGTCCCAAAATATACGTGCAACAAATTGCTTGCTTATATTCATTCGTCTTTGTGACGAATGTCGTACATTATTATGAGTAGATGGTATCGGGATGTAGGATTGTGCCTCTGAATTTGCACAAAGAATGTAGGTAATTTTGATTATCTGAGAATCGCGGTTTTTGGATACGAACGTTCTTGGTTATCAAAAATGTCTTTGTAACACAAACAAGGAAAAATAGGTTTATTTGTCACAGAAACACGTGCATACAAAAATATAATTAACTCGAGTAATCAGAAAAATAAAACAAAGTAGATCACGAGCACAAAATAGAAATAGTCGGCAGCTGCACTATTTTCCTTATATTTTGATAATTACAGTACCCGTAATTTAACTTATTAATATACTCTGTAGGTATCCAATACCTACTGATTACATAAAGACCTTCAGTGGATTTGCAGTAAAAGTGCTTTTATTTTAAATGTTATGTCGCAGCATCGTATTTTGTGGAATGGTTCTGCGCCTCGTGCGCGAGACACAAACGCATAAATGCTGGCTCATGACTGTATTCATTTTATTAAATTCACATTCAAAGTATTTAAAGTCAGTAACGTTTGCACTTTTTGTTTTAACTACGTGTATCATTTTAAAACAAGCAGCTGTTTTTTTTTATAATTTTAATGATGACATGGATATTTTATTTTATCATACAAAATTCTTATAATTTGTTATGAAAATTTATTTCAGTAATGAAAACCGATGTGATTCAGTTGGTCGCTTTTTCGCAAAACTTTGCACTTTGTTTCATTTCCACCACACGTGTGTGAAAATGTGTATGCCAAAATTCTTAAGTAGGTACCTTTTGTGTCAGAAGGGTGCCAAATTTTCTCCGTCTGTTATCAACTTCTCGTTTCCATAAGCACTAACGAAGTCAGCAAACAGGAAACAAACTTACCTGGAAAGAAAAGAAAAGGATTGAGTAAAGAACAGTTAGATATAACGCAAAAGGGTGCCCTTTCGAAGTTCCAAACACAAACAGGAGGGAAACTATGGAAAACCCTGGGACAGTTTTTAACACATTTCTCGAATATACCTATATTTACAAGATAATAAAGGATGAAAAATGTTTATAACAAAAGGCATGTAAAAAGTATTAAAAGTTGGTGAATTTGTCGTTGTGGAGCGTTTGTTCGCGTGGCCGCAGGGTGCGCCGCTGTATCGACCCGGCGATGACGTAACGAGCGGGAGCCGATGCTGCTGGTACGCCCCACACAAACTTCAACAGACCCCTTATGTAGAAAACAAAACTTGTCACGATCTACCATTCGTCTTTCGGAAAAACGACCGGCCGTTAAATTAGTGACTTTTGCTCAGAGTTTTTCGTGAATTTTTAGTGTACCTATCCACAAAAGTAGGGTATTGGCTTTACACAAATCTATGGAAGATTAAAAAAAGGTAATAGGCATGACGGTAGATTGGTATGACGGCTTGTTTCGTAACAACATAAACCGAATAAAAAGAAAAATCTTGCAGTGTTTTATAGACTTTAATTAGATTATTCCAGCAGTCCAGCTGTAACGGTGTGATTTATCATACAAAACACCGTTACTTGTTTTGCTGTACACTCTGAATAAACCAAAAAATAAACGCAGCCACAAGCCCACAATAGAAGAAAAAAAAACCAGTGGAAAAACAATCCACCCGTATATCTCATGTACAACTAGAAAAGACAATTGTAACATGTGGCCATGTATGCGAGGATGTTTCAAACCTGCCTGCAGGCGGTATTGCCCGTCCTCCACAGTGCACTCAATTTTATCAACCAATTTTGATTTTTATGGGCAAAGCGGCGTTCCGCGCTGCCCACGTCAATGCCGCCTAAGGCCTGGCTTTTATTGCATTCTATTAATTTTTAATCGATCCAGTAGGTATACTGAAGTCGCTTAGATTGAACATTACTGATATTTTTTTATAAAAAAACAATGAGGAAAGTTTTTGTGTTCGGTTAGTAAAATAATTTTTGCCTCATTACTCTAAACACGTCACTTTTGATGGGCCGGTTATCTACCTATGTATTCTTATTCAAATATTTCTAAACATTATTCAAAACTTTTGACAGACGGCTTTGAACTGTCCATCTATTGGTTTGTTACAAATATAAATGAAAAAAATAACAGCCTTCATTGATTTAAATGACAACTGATGCTAATTGCTTGTCTACAGACCGTTCACTATAAGTTATCCCTTGCCGTCATGTTGGCACCATTGCTTGCTGGTATGTAACAACGCATAAAAGCAATGGTGCCTACATGACGGCAAGGGACAAGTTATAGTGAACGGTCTGTACGCTTATTCATCTTACTCACCATTCTGACAATAACTTCTACTCTTAAGCGGGTACAGGTTGGTTAAACGTAACATGAAGTGAGCCACAATTAAGTCGTCCCCATGCAACATGAAGTTTAACACAAGAACGGCAGGCGAATTTGTTTCAATGTGTGCTATATATGTACATTGCATGTTTACGTATCACCAATCTATACGCGTTAGATATAAAAGCCATTACATACAAAGACGTGCCCACTGCCCATATCCCACTTTTCTTCAGTTAACGACTCCTCCCTACTTTACAGCCTGCCGTCATAACAAAAACAATCAGACTCGGATCAATAATATGACAACTGAATGGAGAAATTGGCAATTTATCAGACGATAAGTGGGTAGACTTTATTAAACGGGGCTAATACAAATACGTGGCGGTAATAGTCCTGTCTGTAGCTAGGGTAAGACATGTTTATCTCATGTTTCTCGAGTGACGTTACTTAAATGTGCGTCCGGCATAGCCTGTATCAGTCAGCTCCGCCATCAGCTTGCTGACTAGATAATATTTTTAGGCATGTATTTAATCGAACCTCCAATTATTCCCATTTGCCTTCTTTAAAATATTCTTGAACACGTAATATACGAATTTTGAAGAATTTACTCTTTTTGTGTACCTCAAAAAAAATTTTTTTTGGGGTCCTAAAATATTAAATAGCCAAGTAACTGCGACTAACTTGGATGTAGCGCTTGTCGGCCACTGCTGGGCACCGCTCGCTTCGCTCGCTCGACTCGCGCGTGATTGGTCACAGTTCTAACCTAACCTAACCTGTTTGGTCAGAGTACTCTAGTTTAGTAACTACGACCAACTGCGAGAAAAGACAAGAAAGTTATAAACAGACTCATTTATTAAATAAAGTGTGCATCATTAGAAACCCTAAAGTTTTTAGAGGTTCATTAATTTAAAATAGCGTGCGTCAATAGAAGGTCTGTAAGATTTTAGAGGGTCAGTTAAATATTTTTATCTTAGGTTGAGCTGTCCTTATTTAGTTCTTGATAATACGAAAAGAAGTTGTCCTTCTTCTTAACAACTGACTTAACTATTTTGAAGCTTATCCTAATCATGTATTTTTGTTTCCATACATAGACGCTGCTTTTTATTGGCTAGAGAGTTGCCACGATAGTGTTGTGATCATCATTATGAACAATTTTTATTGTGGGACCAAACCTAAAATCGCGAAAAAAAATCTGCTGTTCCGTACATTTTGACGAGTTATGCGAACATATATGTAGGGGTCAATTTTTTTCGCAATTTCAGGTTTGGTCCCATAGTAAAAAGTTGTTCATAATGATGAGTACAACACTATCGTGGCAGCTCACTAGCTAATAAAAAAGCAGCGTGTAGAATACAACGAATAACTTGTTAGTCTTTCTTTATTTCATCAGGAAAGGTCAACGTTATGTTCCTACTAAACATATTATTTCCCGATTCTCAGGCTTAAGCGGTAAAACCGCGGACAGAAGCTAATACTATTATGTGATGTTCGTAAACAACGCCGCTCGTTTCAATTTCCCGAAGTTTTATTGTTTTTCATTTGCATTTTACGATTTTCGTGAAGATGGAACAACTCTAAAGACGGGACCGGCAGGTTTTGTTAGAGTAGGTACCTAACTACCTACCTTAATAAGAGGCAATATAAAGCCACCGACACATTACTGTATCGTGTTGTGTCGTGACGCGGGATACACCAATCAAACGAATCTGTTCAGGACTACGTCAAATTACAACTAGTTTTGATTGGCTAACACTGCGTCAGAAGGCGTCACGACACGACACGACACGGTAATGTGAATCCGGCTTTAAGTAATGCCAGAAAATCCTCGCTTGTTATCTATGTATTTGTGTCACTAGGGAAATAGATATATACGCGTAAGCAGGCGAGTATTGTGTATTGACCGAAATTGTGACGTAAAACTCTCTGTGCAGGCTTAAACACGCATGGCTTGGTTTAATACATATTTGAGATTCTACGGCTGTAAATATGTGACCTTTATTTACTTTGATAAATATGTTTTATTGGCGAACTGTGTGTAATCAAGCAAACAAACAGAATTAAAAAAAAAATAAGTGGTAATTCCAGAATATTTTTATAAATAAAATACGTAATTATTATTACAGGAAAAATTCTAAAAGTAACGAGTGCATTTGTGGCTAAAGTTAATGATAACACGAAGGTGACACAGGAAAAAATTCTACAGATGTAGACCACAGATCTCTTGTACTGACATCACTGACAATACCAACAAAACAGCAGGAAGCGACGAAAATATGCTACAAATTAATATCGGAGGGGAATTCTCGTAATTTTAAGAACATTCACAGTCTGATCTCAGTCTCAAAATGTCAAAAATACCTATAAATTTCCTACATTTTTGACATTTGATTGTCGCTGAGATGAGATTGCGACTAGATTTTGAACGTTTTTAGTTACGGGAATTGGGCTTCAGATTTCTGAGTTTTCTTGCAAAAACCTCAAAGTCAAAGGCCAGACAAAGAAGCGTCGTTCCTTTATAATATTGACATGATAAAAGGCTTCAAGTCCTAACGCAACCAGCCTGCAGTATCACTCCCACGAAATTATCTATGAAGCTTGTGTAACGGGCGTCACACACACAGAAAATAATATAAAATATATAAACTAAAATACAAGATAATATAAAATATATATTATCTTCTACATATCGCTCACCATACAATTTAATGGAACACCACACACACTGAAGATAATATTATATATATTTCATAATTGAGTATCTTAAGATACGGGCCGGAAGAAGTAGTTGGCGATTATATCTTAAGGTAAACAACAGGATGTTCTAATATTCACGTAAAAAATAAATAACGATTTTTGGGTAACCTTTATTGTAAAGCGTTAAATAATTTATTATGTTTAGGTACTTAGTTGGTGAAATACAAAATATTGCTACCCACTAACAATTCTTATAGTAATGTAATGGTAAAAAAACAGTGAAGACATTTTATAGTATACAAGGTGTTATGTTAATGACCTACAATATTTTGCATGGCGCCTTAGTTGCGCTGACATAACATGATCTTTAGGATTTACCTAAAGATGATGTTCAGTCAGCGACAAAAGTCGATGACCAATTTTGGTTGATTATATCACAGAACCAAATTTATTATTTGAAATCTATTCTATCTATACTAATATAATATAGTTGAGTGTGTTTGTTTGAACGCGCTAATATCATGTTCTACTCGGCAGTCAGATTTGAAAATTTCTTACATTTGGTAGCCCAATTCTTGAGGAAGATTATAGGCTAACATCACGCTACGACCCTTCGAAGCTGAGCAAAAAGAAAAAAAAGTCAGAAAAAACGCTAAGCGAAAACGAAGTCATAGCGCGGGCGGGGTGATGCGATGAGACGCGGCGAGTCGGGGACCGAGGCCGGCCACCCGACGTGAACGTTTTCTGGTTAGTATGTGGTCTTCTACCCAGATTTTACGATTTTTCATGGTCGATGGAACACTGTCCCAATCTTTGTCAGTTGAGCTGTCAAGTAGGTCTAGCTGTATTAAGTTTTGTATGCGCTTCATTACAAAAATTGAACAGCCTGCACAAAGGACAAAATACGATCTCGCAATACATATACTATAGTATCTTAAGTCATTTGATGATTTCCCACCCAAAAAAAGGTGTGAGTGGTCGATTAAGATAATATGTATATATCTACATTAAGCGCTATAATATATATTATCTTCGGTGTGTGTGACGCCCTTAACACAGGAAGTGGGGGCGGGTGTCATTTTGCGATGTTCATTTTTTTCTCTAAAATTGCTATGTCAATTTTTTTTTCTCTGAAGTTCCTACGTCACCATGATGGTGGGTGGGTTAAAGTAAAATTAAAATTAGATATTGTAACAGCGGTTAGAGCAATGTTCGATAAACCTACGCATACCTACAAGGACGGTAAAATATACAAAAATCGTCAAAGCGAACAATCTGCGAAGACATATGGCTGCACCTACAGTATTTTTATTTGCACCATAGTGGTCTATCATCTAGTGGTCATCTAGTGGTCGCAAGCGCTAGGAGGAGCTCGTGGCAAAGTAATAACAACCACACGGGTCGATAAATCAGGTTAAGCTACGCTTGCCGGGGTTGGTCCGTGGATGGATGATCATATTTACAAAACACGATACACTGTGATCCCGGCTGTCATTCGTGGATCTTTGACAGTCGTTACGGGTCGTCAGAAGCCCGAAATTCTGACTTCCGAGGGATATAGTATTACCCAGTTACTGGGTTATGGAGGTCAGCAAACAGTCGCTCCATGTAAAATACTGGTGTTCAGCTGCATCCGGTTAGACTGGAAGCCGACCCCAATATAATTGGGAAAGTGCTAGGCAGATTGGTTGGTTTTGCGGGATGTTCGAAAGAGTTACCGTGGCCCCGGCACAGGCAACAGAAGGAACACGGGTGGGTTTTAGTCAGTAAAAGTCTGACACGCCCTCCCGCTCCGCCCAGAGCGGGAGAAGTCATTTGATGATTTCCCATCCACAAAAAAAAAAAAAAAAAAAAAAGGCAGATTGGTTGGTTGCAACCGCTACTGCTGAGCATGCGGTCCTGGGTTCGATTCCCGAGTCTGGCAAAGCGTTATTGGGTTTTTCCTTCTGGAATTTCTCAGTAGCAACTCTCTTGATAGCATCGCATGAGAAAATATTATATTTCCTTTATATTAGCATAATGAAAAATCTCAAACATAGTACGCAAATGAATTCTGGTCGGGTCGGGTTTCTTATTATAGGAGAAGAAGCAAAATATAAATCTAAAATGACTACTTCATTGCCCCAGCACAATAAAATTGAAAACTTCCGTAGAAGAAAATTGAGCTGATGTTTAGTGAATTTATTATTTTGGCATTTGTAATTGAGAAAAGATAATGATGGAAAGAAAGAATCGGGACGAAAGATATTAGAGGAATTTTAGATGGATAGATATATTTATTGTATTTGCATAGAATGTAGGTAATTACAATGTTTTGACTCCTTATACATTCACATAACACACATTCTCAATAACGCAGTTTTAAGTCCACCAATGCATAACTTGTCTTAGTACTGAGTTCTTAAACTTGTCCGGTTTCTATTATATTATTTTTCTAAGTCGGGAATAAGTGATCATTTGTTTTAACGAACATGGCTATTTCTAATATATACAGGGTGTAAGGGACAGTCCTCCGCAAACTAACAGGGTGCATTCAGCTCCTTATTTTGAATCATATTCCACCGGAAATATTCTAAGGATTTTTTTAAATCGTATTTTCAGTTACTATTCCTTTATTTCAATGTAAAATTACATTCTCTGTACGCAGCACTCCATTTATGTAAATAAACCAGCTAAAATAAAAAATTCAGCAATGGATGTTGAAATACTCGGCGGCCGAAGGCTCGCTGCGCTACCGTTGCCGTTCGCTACGCGAGTTTTGCGTTTTGATACATTGCGAGTGAGCTAATAGAACAAATCAGGTTTATTGGATTCCCATAACGTTCCTGAAATCATTTCATGTACTGGGCATCTTAGTATAATATTATATATTGAATTCACCCCATCAGTCTGCAGAGGGCTGTCCCTTATACCCTGTATACCTAGGCATGCAAAAGTTGGGTAGCTCGCCGTCCGGTAAGGACCAGGCCCGAGTCGACAGCGCGTTGTGTTCCACACACGCCTCAAAGAGATGTCAGCACTATTGACGGGGTCTGCTAGGTCCAGCTAGGGTTGCGGGGTGTTTGAAAGAGTTACCGTGGCCCCGGCAGAGGCAATTGAAGGAACATGGTTTTGATTTCCCATCCAAAAAAAAAAAAAAAAAAGTATGCAGCTGTTGGTCACTTTATGGATCTAATACAGCGTTTTTGCGCCTTCAAAATATTTTCTCTCCCGCTACAGTTGCCCCAGAATATTATACCAAACCTCAATACAGAAACAACTAGACTGGGGTATGCTGTCAGTACTGTCTGAATCATCATCATCTTCCTGCCCTTGTCCCATGTTACTTGGGGTCGGCGCAACACGTTTTCTCTTTCCATTTTCCCCTGTCAAAAGTCACGCTATCATTCACTCCCTTCTCTTTCATATCATTCCTCACACAATCCATCCATCTTTTCTTTGGCCTTCCTCTCCCTCTCCATCCATCAACATTTATATTCATCACTCTTTTAGTCACATGCGTTTCTTCCCTCCTCTTCACATGTCCATACCAAGCCAAACGATTTCCTTTCAACTTTTCTGTCACTGGCGCCACTTTCAAACTTCCCCTTATATACTCATTTTTTACTTTATCCAATTTCGTCACTCCACACATCCATCTCAACATTCTCATCTCCGCTGCATGCAATCTTTTTTCATCCGTCTTCTTCACGGCCCAGCATTCCGATCCATACAGTACGACAGGCCTTATCACGGACTTATAAATTTTTCCCTTTAATTTGAGGGGCATCCGTGGGTCGCAAGTTGTTCCTGTGACCTGTCGCCATTTCATCCATCCTGAGTTGATCCGGTGTGCTACGTCTCGGTCTACTTCGCCATCCCCTTGGACAAACGACCCGAGGTACCGGAAGTCGGAGCAGCTCGGTACGGGCGTTCCGGCGAGAGATATGGGCACAGGACTGGAGAGACCGCCAAAATCACAAAACAAATATTCTGTTTTGGTCCGACTTAATCTCAGGCCAGCGGTTTCCAGTTTTGCCCACCACACCTCCAATCTGCTCTGGATCTCTAAGCCGCTCTCAGCAACCAGCACAATGTCATCAGCGAACAGCATACACCAGGGCGCCTCTTCGTGGATATCCGACGTAAGAGCGTCCATTATCATCACGAAGAGGTAAGGGCTGAGTGCTGACCCTTGGTGCAAGCCGACAGCCACATTGAAGCTGCTGGTAGTGCCCACTGTAGACCGGACTTGGGTACTGCATCGACTGTACATCGCTCGAATCAACTGCACATTCAGTACTGTCTGAATGTTAACTTTTTTTGATAAACTATGTAGGTAATGCATAAGCATGAAGAACAAGAACAAGAACTTAGTTTTTTGCATACGGCACCTGCTTGAATTTTCCATGTCAGTCGGCTATCAATTGAAATTCTTAGCAATTTTGCGTCATGGACCTTATCTATTGCTTGTACATTATAATTTATATCCATATTTGTGTCTAATATTCTTTGCATTTCTTTTGTTTTCTCAAAATTTATAACTAAGTTATTTTTATTAAGCCAATCTATGAATTTTTCAAGCGTACTATTGACATTAGCTTCATAACACTCTTTATTAAATACATTTAATTATCAAAGTGCTGTCATTTAAACAAGTGTTACCGAAAGCTCGAGAAATAACACTATACTATACATAAATATACTTACTACACATATAGGTACTCCTTCGGGGATTACAGGCGTTACTTTATGGTATACATAAATAATAATTTAGTTTTCATCATTTCTCAGTATCTCAAAATATATAATTTCAAATTATTTGCTAACTCCTGAAAGAACGACTATTTTCGTGTCAATAAACGCTTGAGGTTTGCGGTACGCCTCTGCATCTCCACCTGTGCTGCGTTTTGAAATTCGAATGAAATTTTCTTTTTAGTGTACGGTCTACAAAAGTCCTAGTTATTGCAGTCGCACGTCGTCGCAGATATCGCTAGCGTCGGCAAAATTGGCTAAATCAAGAATTCTCACATTTTATAAGTTAATATCACTATATTTTCTGCTGGAAATCTTGTTGACGAGGAAAATTACTTCAATACTGACAACTAGGATACAAATTCAATAAATGAATTGTTTATTGCTTCGGGGTTGAAATACAAGTTAGAAAAGTAGCAATTTCATATTTTTCTGCTAAGAATTTTTTAAGCGTACTTTTTCTGTTCTGCATGGTTCTAATAATAAAGTAGGGCAAAACTTGGCTAATCCGTGATATGTAGCTATTCGGTGATAGATAATATGTGTTTTATTACAAAGTTACTACTGACTTGATAAATGTATATTTTTCAATCATTATAGTATTTGCCACATTTTTAGATATAAGTTAGCAAAGCTTCTTTTGTCTACTGTATCACAGTAAATTTAAAAAATAATCTGATCAATGAATCGAATTTTACAATTAAAAAACAAAACTATCACCGATTACCCAAGTTTTGCCCTATAAACTGTTATAACATTATGGGCATTACCTACTATAAAAAACACGCCCTCGAATCAACATTAGCCATGTATGTCTGGAGCGTAATAACATGGTAATAGTACATTATTGCCCCACTTTAGCGAACCAAATGCATAAGAGATACGGCGAAAAAACATTTGCATTTCATATTATTTGTCTCTTTGCACCATGAAGTAAATAGCTTACCTAATGACTGCAATACTGTAAACAATAATCCAATACTTTTAGGGAAATATTTAACTGATCCTCTAAAAATTTATTGATCTTCTAATGGACACTTTTTTAGAATGAATAAACCTCTAAAAATGCTTGTAATGATGCATTGGCTATTTAATATTTTTAGAATCCCAAAACAGAGTTAATTAGAGGTTCACAAAAAGAGGCGCATTCATTATATTAGAGTGTTCAATAATATTTTTAGGAAAGCAAAATGGGAATTATTTGCGGTTTGATTAAATGCCATGCCAAATGTGTATACTTCTTTTAGTGCAGACTACAGCCATTGTTTACTAAATAATGCTGAGTTGATACAGTTTAGAGCGGACTAATCCTAGCGAGCTGGCACGGTATAAATCAGTTCTAGTCCACGGAATAAAATAATGGGAAAAAACACACAAGGAGGGATAAACAACGAGAAAAATGTGCAGTGGACGGATCTCAAAATTTTATTCTTTTTCTTTCTGTAAACTAAGGAGTTATTTTGTGAGCCTACTTTATAATACATCATACTTATTATTTATGCTAACAAAAAAATAGTATTCAATTATTTACCTCTTTTGATAAAATTTGTCTGGTATCCTATTACTACCTTTGGTCAACTGTTCTCTTTGTACCGTAGTCTTGTATTTAATCCCTGGGAAAGCGTCATACCTTTTCTAAGGCTTGTCTGATTGTACATCAAGGCGGATAAATGACAGCTTTGAGTCAATCTGGACCATAGCTTTCTGATAATTTCCAGGATGGCTGGGTTCAGATTGCAATAGGATAAAAGAAAAATACCTATGATATGCCCAGAATGGACAACTAGAGTAAATTAATATTATCAAATGATTGTTTGGCTCGCCTTACATGTGATTTAAACATAACTGGCGAAATGTGGGTGTAGGTACCTAGGTATAAGTACACCTCTGCCTAACCCTTCGGCGAAACAAGCCGGGATGTTATGATGTTATGTTATGTTTGGCAAAATGTTTGTGTGTTTCTGTTTGCTATACCCAGCCAAAACGTTACGACAAATAACTTGCATCATCTATACACCGTTTAGACGGTGAAGCTTCAGGTAATTAAAATGTCTGTGTCTTACACCGTGTAAATCAGTCTTGGCACCACATTACGCAACACACACACTACAAAATTCTCAAAATAGTTTTTCATGGAAAGACAAAGAAGTACTATTATATGTTTCCATTTCGCTTGTAATCCCAGCACTTATAAAACATCGGTTTGATATCTGTGGGTTATTAAAAACGTGTTTTTAATGCTTCGTAAAAGAATAATTATTATGAAACAAAACAGGATTGGGGCACAACAAAAACGATACCTACTTCTACGTCACTGCGATAACGCTGATGAGGTAAATATTATCTCGCTTTCAGTGTATCGAGTTCCGTATTAATTTTTGTAAATGGTAAAACGTGACTAATGCATTCTTTTAGAAAGGAAAATATTTAACTGATTCTCTAAAAAAACTTATTGACCTTCTAAAGATGGACACTTTTTAAAAATAATGAACCTCTGAAACTTTTTGCGCTTCTAATGGTGCAAACTTTTTTAAATACTTAAGCCTTTATTTAACTTTCTGGCATTTTCTAACGATCACGAACCACGCGCGAGCCGAGCGAGCGAAGCGAGCGGTGCTGGGGCAGCTGGCGGCGAGTGCTACATCCAACTTGGTCGCAGTTACTTGGCTATTTAGTATTATAATTAGGTAAATAACTTATAACCCTAAAATAGTATTTATTTGAGGTTCACAAAAAGAAACAATCATTACCTATATTAGAGTATTCAATAATATTGTTAGGAGCGAAAAATGATTTTCGATTAAATACATGCCTTTTAGAAAGATGGCAGCAGCATCGTTCTCCAGCACTTTATTACCGAGATGCAGCGAGTCCGATACCTAAGTAGGTACCTACGTCCCGTGCATTCTGGACAGTCAGCCGTGCTATTAACGTTGCTGACTGGCTAATCTCTGCACGTCACGCGTCGGCGTGAGCTACATAGGTACGTACTAGTTTGTGTCGTAGATATAAGAAAAGAAGCTTATAAACTAAATGAGATCTGCGTTGCTTACCAATCATAAACAGAAAACTTTCTCGAGATTGTTTGCTTGCAGCGGTCTGTGACGAAACCCAACTTCAACTTTAGTTAAGACTTTTACTGGCACTTTATTTCGTCGGGATGTTCTCTTCTATATCCCCCCCCCCCAAGGGCCTGCTGTTACCGGCTAAATCCGCCACCATAGCGATCATTCTCTACACAAGCGAGGAGGCTCTGGGATGGCCAATAAACCAACCAGTTAGTTTTGTTTAATTTGAATATAAAATACTTCAAAACTACGTAGTAGATATGTGTAGAACATAATATATACCTATTTGGTGACCGAAATAAGTTACGATCACTTGTACGCTTCATTACAACTAATGTTATTTCATGCATCCTGAACTGGGTTTATGACGTCACGCCTCAGTAAACGCGTATTGCTTCACTTTTCATAATACTGCCGGTCATAGATATGAGATTTTCCGAAGACGTAGTGGCGCGGGCGGTACTAAACTATGAACCGTGGTTTAGTTGCAGACTACTTAGTTGAATATAAATATTGCTATGTATCTACAGTTATATGCTTAAAGAATTGAGTAAAAGCCTGTTAATAGTAATAATGACGCAAATAGATAATACACTCTTTGATTAGTGTTTAGTAAAAAATTTTGTAAAACACAAGTTTGTATACAGGTTTTAAGGGTTGACAACGCTCTTATGAAGTCGCGGTGTTCTTTTAGTTGAGATCTGTGTCTGTAAATGCACCAAAAAGTAAGAAGAGAAATCATGCAGTCTGGGTCAGCAGTGCTACTCTGTGAAAATTTTGGTGACGTGAATTTGAAGTTGTTTGTCGAAGGACCGATGGCCGGTGGAGCAGACGAGTTCTGGAGTGGAGACCACGTATCGGCAAGCGTAGTGTGGGACGCCCCCCAGCTAGATGGACCGACGACCTTAAGAAGGTGGCTGGGACAGACTGGATGCGGAAGGCGGAGGATAGGGTGTTGTGGCGCAGCTTGGGAGAGGCCTATGTCCAGCAATGGACTGCGATAGGCTGAGTTGATTGATTGAGTTTGAAGTGAGCTGTCAACCCAAGTGTCAGGCGACAGTTCACTTCAAGCTTTTTTCATCATTTCACGATGAGATTATTACAGAATAGGTTTTATAAATGGTAGTGTGTATGAGCCATAAGCTACATCTCAGTTATACTACAGTCTTGTGATATGTAAAACTATTGATTTGTTAAGCCTATTAACATCCTAACAAGTCAAGACTTCTTAGAAATATTAACATTATTACAGCCAAGAATTAGTTACATTTAACCGAAATGGGATGGTTGACGACAACAATTACCATTTGCTTGTTCTAATTAAGTCATTGCTATGTTAAACAAAATGGCCGTACAGAATAATGTTTGTTTCAGTTGTATTCCAAATGATCCATGTATTTTAGCTGTCATGTCTAATTGTTTACAGATTTTTAAGTAGTTTCTAGATGTTTCCCAGAGCTATCTTTACTAGCTTTTGTTATCTTTTTTCTCAGAAAAAATAATTAAATCATGTACAGTTTGAAAACGTTCATAGGTTTTTTTTTTGGTAGGTTCCATCTTCGATCGTTTTTTTCGGATAAACCGAACTTTGCCGAATTAAATGTGACTGTTACAATAACGGAGTGACGGAATAAGTGGGTTCTATAATAATTTAAGTGGGATTATAAATCAATTTCTATTGGCCGATAGTCACATTTTATTCGCTGTATTTCGGTTTTTCCGAAGATATACGATGGAACCTTTGAACGTTGTCAAACTGAAATTGCATGTTGTTTTGAACACTCAATAACAGACGCTTAGGTACTAAAATACCAAGAAGTATAGAAACAATAAAAATATACATAAATAAGCTGTGACAGTCGATAAATATTTCACGCGGAAACCTCTTAAAATTTCCTCCCTATTCACATAACAAATCTACGACATTAAAACTGCCACGATCGGTTTTCCACTGCGAATTTATTTTCCAACAATTCTGCGTGAAGAAACCCTTGAAAGTGAAATGATTGGCTGGCTTTCGGAACCATCCGCGTCGCTCCTCCTAGAACTGGGTCAAAGCATATTCAAATATTACTCTAATCAATCTTGGAGTTGATCCCCTATTTACTCCGAGACTCACGAACTATTCAAAATTAAATAAAATGTTAAAGGGTGTTCTATGTTTATCGTTGGAAAGAAGCACAAAAATTAATTTGTGCTTGAAATTGTTTGTTATTTTATTACCTTTATACGCTTATTATGGCTTTGTTTGTTTTGTTACAAAGGAAATAGAAGCACATGTAATACATAATGCAACTTAGTTTTCTCCGCTGCGCGCAGTTCTCGATATCTGCAGCCGACTTCAAAGACTATTCAATTAAACTGAGTTTTGCATAGTTCCGAAGTAAACGTTTCGTTTCGTTTTGTTTAAAATGATTAGCTTCAGATAAATAGTACAGAAATAAATGTAGAAATTTTACATAGGGTGACACAATTATACAGGGGTTTTGTTAAACGAAAACTATCAAATAAGACAAAGATTATTAATTTATTGTCCAACATCCAAAACGTGTTCTGCTGAACATGTAATTTTCTAAATGAATTAACTTAGAAATGAAATATTCAACCACCGAATACATCTACAATACAACGCTTCGTGAATCTCGAAATCCGAGTATTCAAACCCGTGAGTAGTGTACAATAGCTGTATACAAACACAAACAGTTCCTTATTCTCGTATCATAGTAATCAGTGTGAAGACTCGGCCAAGTGGAACGGGAGCGTGTACTGGTACAAGTACAAACAATTTAATTCGGAATAAATATCCTACGGCTACGCTCCGGGGATTCAATTCTATTACCTTTCGGGAAAGTATATGTATATTATCGTAAGT
This sequence comes from Fissipunctia ypsillon, assembly GCA_947568875.1. Classification (NCBI taxonomy): domain Eukaryota; kingdom Metazoa; phylum Arthropoda; class Insecta; order Lepidoptera; family Noctuidae; genus Fissipunctia; species Fissipunctia ypsillon. The sequence goes on from OX387647.1 coordinate 12,041,497, forward strand.
GAATCCGGCCATTTTTAATTCAAGATGTACTATCTGCAAAATGCAGTGGGGTACATTCTTGCCCTGTCTAGATAATGTAATAAAGGTTAATTAAGGTAATGGATGTGGCCTTTATATCGGGTTGCCTATTTATTACTTTGGTGTAACGTTAGTTTGTAGCCCTGTTTAGAACCGAATGTAACTAGATAAAGAAAATATGATACAAATTGGTATTACTAATGGAGTAATAAATCTCAATCTAATACTGTATCCTACGCATATTGGCTACAAATAGTTTAAAGAATACCACGGTTATTAATAACATATAATAATAATATGCCTTACGTTTCAACCTAATTAAATAATGTAATTATCTTTTCAAGTTCCCGTAAATATTTCAAGCAGTTTACATTATGTTCAGACCTTCCAGTGATTAATTTTAGTTTCAAGAGTTTTACTTACTGCGCAGTAATATTTCAAGAACTTACGCGTCAAAATACAACAATTCAATTCAAACAAATCAATTTTTGACAATGTTGCTGAAACTGTGATTGTGACCATAGGTCTCGTTAGTCATAGAAAGTGTCTTAATACTGTCTTATGCCATTTCAAGAAGAAAGTAATTCAATGTAGGTACCTAAGCTATACCTGAATCGCTTTAGCGTGGCAATAGAGGTCCTTGACCCACCTACATTTCCAAGGACTCTTTATTCTAAAAACTGAAATAATGTCCGTTAACGTCCTGAATATGTCAATATCTATCGCGATCTCCAACATGTTCCAATAACGAAAAACCATACATAGTTTATTTTTTGGGTTCCTACGGAGAGATATCAGGGAAAGGGCAGTGACCGCTATTGCCAAGCTAAAGCGATTCGGGTATAGCAGTTACAACTGAAATATGTTCGTCACCTTAAGGGCTATTTCTGTCTGCTCAGTACATAATAGAATCTGCTTTATAATTTGTTAATACCGCAGAATGACATCCAGCCGGGCAGCCATCTTCTTTAAGGTGGGCATTCACGATAGCGCCATTTGGCGTGGCTCCAAACGATTAAAGTCAAATGGAGCGATTGGACATCCAGAGTTTTACATCACGCCAACGGATTTTAACATTCACGATCAAATTTTGGATGTACAAGATGCCATTTGGCGCGATGGACTGATCGTGAATGCCCACCTTTATGTCAGACCACTTAATCAGTCCGAATTAAAATGTGAAACAGACAGACTATGACAATGAACATGGCCAGGCCATTAAAAAGGTTTTAGGCTGGTGTCAACTCGACATTGGTCAAAGGTGTAAGCTATGCTATTTTGATCTTTGTTACCAAGTAATTAAATATTATTTTCTATACAATAGTCTGCTCAGTGCCGTAGCTTCAGAAGGTATTATGTGTCCTGATTTGATAAAGGAAAGAATTTGAAAACTGATGAAGATTTATATGACTTGATTGCACCTAAGCATTGGAATATAAATGTGCTAAATAAGACACTTAGGTAGTTTTCTTGTGGCCAGGGGGCCTACTCCGAAGCATAAATCCGAAGTATCGGCCGAATGTTCAGTGTTTTCTGCTACACTTCATTCTATTTCGTTTGGTCGGTTCGGATCCGACCGAACTTCATTTTGACGTTTGGTTGGATTCGAACCGAACAAACGAAATAGAAAAGAGTGTAGTAGAAAATGTTGGAATACAACAAAATATATCTGTCCCACTTGAGTAGTTTAAGAGTATCTCTTTTTCATACATATTTACATTGTGCATAGCTCTAATATAGTTTAGACGCTAGTGTTCCTTCAGGACCAAGCTAGAGCGCACACATACCTCTCCTACCAAATAAACGTTTAGTAAATTATTCAGTGGAAATTATAACTGTTTTTCATTGGTTCTCAAAACCCAACAAAAAACTTCCAAACATTCAGCCGATACCTCGGTTTTACGCTTCGGAGTAGGCCCCTAGATTCATAGGTATGTCTCAAAGTTGTAAAATTCCAGCACTTGAGACGAAGACAAATGAGCTACCTACATAAACAATATAAATAGCTTTTCAAATTCAGCACATACTTGGTTTGTTTTAAATTTCAGATCATTTACAAACCATTGTCTGGGCCCACTGCCTCGTCCCCAAAATATTTAAATGTATTCATGAGTTCAATGTTTTCTATTCACGGTTTAAATTTGGTCATCTTGCTTGTTGTTTATGTATGTACGGAGAGCCATAAGTTAGGGACGCTCTTTAGAGAACAATACTATTATGAAACTGATATTGAATATTTGAATATTTAATACACCATCCCTCCTTCCCACAAATTATATTTTGCTGATAATATTGTTTACACATTTTCACGCCCTCACAAAGAAAAATAATAACAATAACTTCGAAAAATGTCCAAACCATTGGTATAGGTAAGTTATAAAACTTTACATGAAATAAGTTTATGGTTTATTACAGACTAGCTGTGGAAGTCGTAAGATGCACAATATACTAAAATAATAGCTACATTTAAAAAAAAAACTCCCTCGTCCCCCCCACCCGCAGTGTTGCATCGCCCGCTCTCGCTATTACTTCGTTTTCGCTTAGCGTTCTTACTGACTTTTTCTTTTTGTTCGGCTCCTAAGGGTCGTAGCGTGATGTTAAATAGCCTACAACCATCCTCGAGAATTGGGCCACCAAATGCAGAAAGAATTTTAGAAATCCGACTTTTTGTTCACAATTTGATAGGTTTTAATTTTTTGCGCGGAACCCTAATTATTTTTCTAAAATAAAATTAGCCTAAGTTACTCCTTAAAGTCTCTGCTATCTGCCAGTGAAAGTCCTGAAAAAATCGGTCCAGCCGTATCGGAGATTAGCCGGAACAAACAGACAGACAGACAAAAATTTAAAAAAATATGTTTTTGTTATAAGTACCGTATTTACTTACCGTATATGCATGTAGTAAAAAACTGTTATTTTGACATTACAAACAGACGCTTCAGTTTTATTTATTTGTATAGCCAACTCAAACTCTTACAAGGACGTTCGTCTAGTCGCAAAAACAACGGAAACTAACCACAGGATGTTGACAAGCCACCAAAACTCAAATAATATTATGTAAAATCTCAAAAGAAGCCATGACCAATATTTGCTACCACCAAGCTACATCACGAATATTTGGCCAGCAAACCATATGGCATAAGAACTGAAATTTAAATATAATATTATGATGTTCGGTTTTACGAAGATCGGAGTAACATTTCTCTCCTAAAAAGTGCAAGTAACGAGAGCAATATGGTGCGCGGCGGCGTCGCAAGAGTAGCGGAGAAACCCTCGCGTGCGGCTCACGATTTAATTGCTTTGGCGCTGTTCCATCGCACGTCAGCCTAGGCTTCGCTGGAGGGTGCAAACTTTTAAGTCCTTGAGATGCTAAGTAATGAGGCAATGTATACGATGGAGATATTTTTGACATTACAGCTGTGACGTTTAAATGTGGATTAAGTACCCATTGCGTTTGTTCTATCTACAGTTTGTTTTATTGCCAATTTTATGGTGCAAATATAAATGGGAAAGAAACATAAATATTCCTCAAGATCGAATTTCGCCCATGGCGGCCAATCTCACCGGAGACTGACTACACGGGAGATATCTCTTCCGTCACTCTCAAATTCCGATGGGACGGCAATCCAACGGGACCGGAGAGAAGCAAACATAGTACGTGTATCACATAAAGAGGGGGGAGTTGGGGCGGGGGGGGGGGGGTCAGTAAAGATCCGTTTCAGCAAACTACGTAATGTAGTAATTGGGATTAAATATATTCAAACGTGATTTACATGGAAAATTAATGTGTATTCCTTACTATTAGTCCAATAGTAATCTACTTGATTTGTTGGCATTTGTATTTGGCATGTTTATTAGGCACGCGATAAAATTTATTTCCAGTATAGTGATTCATACATAGAGTGAATGATCGTGTATCTGAAGTTCTGAACTGGGAAATGTAAACTGTTATAAATGTAACAAGTAAACCACGATATCTTTATTTACGTTTTTTACGACATAATTGTCGTGGTGTTCTTTAAATAAGGTCGGCCATACACATACGGAATTCCGTTTCGAAAGCAGAAAATCCATTCATGCCATGGGCAGACTTTACTAGATTATGAAAGAATTTACTGCTTTCGAAACCGAATTCCGAATCGGCATTCTGAATGTGTGCGGCCGGCCTAAATCGTTGTATATCTGTTATTATCCTACATACAATGTTATCACACTTTTCCACAGGCCTTGATAATTGCAGTTTTTACGCTAAAGTTTTCTTCAATAAAGTAAAATGAAGCAGTATCTCTTCCGGTATCTCTAATTCCGTTTCGGTCCAGGGTTGGCACGAACGCGTCCAAAGATACGTGATTTAACTTACCTATGAACTTTCACTGCTGTTTACAGTGAGATCTCTTTTAGAAGATTCTTCTAAACTTGGTACTCCAAGTTTCATTCCTAATCCCGGGAGGGGTCAGTGGATGTATTTTAGTTCGTTCAAATTGTTCAGTAGCCGTATGTTACACAAAGTCAGGTTCTATAAAATACATACCTTAATAAAATGATTTACATATTTTAAAAGATTTCAGTCCTTTTTTAATTAAAATTGGGAGACTGTACAGTTTTGTAGATACCCTTTTCAGTCTATCGAGTTTGTTTTATTCTTAGCCCGCTGTAATTCAAGTACCAGTTTGAAAGCTAAATTGCGAGTTCACGACCTTCCGAACAGATTTATTTTAAGTATAAGTGCATATCTGGGTGGTCGACATTTAAAAATAGGCGGAGTTATAACTCTACTCGAAAGTATCGTAAGTGGCGCCTGAGAGATTTTATGAGCATTAGAAAACGTGGTAATGGGGCCCCTAGTAAATGCAACTGCAAGCCACTTGAAGAAGAAACTCTCGACGTTCGAAAGAGTTACCGTGGCCCCGGCACAGGCAACAGAAGGAACACGGGTGAGTTTTAGTCAGTAAAAGTCTGACACGCCCTCCCGCTCCGCCCAGAGCGGGAGAAGTCATTTGATGATTTCCCATCCACAAAAAAAAAGAAAAAAAAGCCACTTGAAGAAGAAACTCTTTACTCAGAATATTGCATAAAAAGCTGTGTATTAAAAATATGTGTAGTTACCGCTTCTGGATATAAAGAAATAGGAAAACGTAGTTAATAGAATTTTTGTTGAAGTAAACAAAACTGAGAGGAACAAATTAGTAGATCCATTTGTAGAGACGTTTTTTGTATTTTTTTTTATTTGAGATAGGTTTGCTCTTGACTCTAGTCTAGGTCAGAGATGACAGAGACAAAGTCGACGATGGAGCGAGCTTACCCAGATTCTTCTGGGTAAGCTCGTTCCATCGTCGACTTTTTTTCGTCGGCTTAAGTAATAAACTTTTATTAAGTCTGATGTCTGTTAAGACAAACAGGATACCTACTCCATCCCATATGCTGAGAGGATGTATTATAAATGTTCAACATTATAACGGGACATAGTGACGCTATTTTTAACGGACCTACGGAACTCGAGCCTCGAATGTCAGCTGATAAAGAAATAGGACATTTACGAATACATTGGATAAATAGGATATTTACGAATACATTGCTTGCTTGAGTTGTAAAGAAAAAAATGTGTTTAATCACAAATAATGGTTTCATTTAACTGTTCTCACAGCATAGTATACGAAAAATGCTAAAATAATTAGGTAAAATTTAATTATTTTTTTACAGACTTTTTGATGGTATCATAATATGAGAATCACTAGCCCTATCACCTGTCTTCTTTTTCGGAAGCGTTTACCTTACACCCTGTATAGATTTATTCTACACAACTCTAAGTCACTTGCAACTGCTATATTCGCTTTCAAATTTTCGATTCCCGACAATCGTTACCTTCGCCAAGCACTACAATTTCTATCCAACACCAAATTGCATACTTGCTAACGTGCTAGAAGTAACAGATATTTAAAACGGTGAAACGGTTACCTCGTAATTTCGCGAATCGGGGCACAAATGTACTGTCGGCAGCGCAGTTATCGACCGTGCCTTACGTAACTGCTCCAAGTATGAGCTTTTGGTACTTTTGCTCTCACTATGTAGGTACTTGTACGTACCTTCATTTGCATTGCAATCCTAGGCTATGTTGCCTAAAATAAGATCTGCATTATTATCTGGTACGGAGAATGCAATCTCGGTTGTAACGAAATGTTTAACCCGTCAAACGTTCGCCTACTAGAAGCCGTTTGCATGTGAGCGCTCAAAGATTTTCACGATTATATTTTATTGTCGTTTCGAGAGTATTTTACTTATGTACCTATGGGTGTTTATACGACGTTTGAGAGGGGAGCATTTTTACTGTTTTAACAAAGGTATTTTTAAATCATTTAGAATAAAATTTTATTATTATTGTTACAAATCAATTACCAATAATTATTAAATAACTTTAAATGTAAATATATTTTTTGGCTTTGTACGTAAAACTATAAAAGGTGCTTATTGTGTTAGCCTGTAAGTAAATGTTGCACTTATAAATGTTCATTATTTTAAATGTATTGTGTAAACAATTGCTGGCTAACCTAATTAAATAAATAGTATTGGATTGCTCAGAAAATGTGAGTAGGTACCAAATACTAAAGGGTAGACCTCTGGTGTGGGAAGCAACCTGTGTCGAAATCCTTGCGCCATCTCATATTTCAAGCACGGCGTGCTATGCTGGCGCCGCTGCTGCGGCTGCTGAGACCCTAAAGCGGCGCAAATACTTTAACCTTATCGGTAACTACAGATTTGAGCCGTTTGGGGTCGAAACGCTCGGGTCATGGGGCCCAAGTGCGCGCCTTCTTTTTAATTAAAGCGATGATTAGATTAAAAGACAAACATTGATTCTGAATAAAGAAAACCTTATTATACATAAACAATATATTTTGACGCATGTCGGCTGCACAATTTGCAAAATCAATTGTTGTCCTCAAAAACTACAATTTTTTTTCATGTTTTTTTTTTTTTGATAAAAAATTGAGATTTTCTTTAGTAAATTATGAGCGCACGAAACACATTACCATTTTTATAAGGAAAAACAGTTTTATTCGATTGTAATTATAGCAATTTCAATAAAATTTCGTCTACACATTCACCATTAAAGACATATGGGGATTATGGGTTCAATTTAAAGTGACAGAGCATATAGAATTTATACATAAAAATATATTTTTAAATTCTATATTTATTAGCATATCCGTTTGACTATACCAATGCTCCCGACCCCGTTACGATACCCGATACCATTTCGCCATAAGGAACAAATCCGACAAAATGAAAGATTGAACTTTGTTACCGAATACACAAGTATGAAAGTAACGTGTACAGTTACAATCACTGGCTTTGGCAAAAGATTTTGCCTTAGTCGAATGGCAATCCCTAACGGGAAACACGATTATTCTCGTCGTGGTCGTATCGCACTATCACAATAGCCGACTATTTCCCATGTGAATACGATGCATACATTCTTCTCTAATGCCATTCCATTGCCGAGCACGTAAACAGTAAACACCTTTTTTTTTTTTTTGATGGGAAATCATCAAATGACTTCTCCCGCTTTGGGCAGAGCGGGAGGGCGTGTCAGACTTTTACTGACTAAAACCCACCCGTGTTCCTTTTGTTGCCTGTGCCGGGGCTACTGTAACTCTTTCGAACATCCCGCAACCCCGGCTGAAACAGTAAACACCTGCGATGTTAACAAGTTAAGAAGATTTAATAATGACACTGACAGATTGGCTGAAGGTGCACTGACATACGTACGTTTAAATTAGTTGAAAGATGGTTGAAAGATATGATGACTGGCGACAGCTGAACAAAATAAAGTGAAAGTACCGGATATACCACAGTCCACAGAGTAGAAATAAACCGAGACAGGTTTGTGGACAATAACCAGTTGACCAAGAAACTTGTAGCGAAATATGTTACCGTATTTTTCTAGTACTTATTTTAAACCTTGTTTTACGTCGCAACGCTTTTCCTTGTGGGATTTTAGGTAGGTTTCCTCGTTGATATTGATAAAAGTGCCTTATTAAGTGCCTACGTGTTGAGCCTACAGGACAAAATATTGATTAAACACGTCGCTAAATCATAGCTACATCTGCCAATTTACCGGAGTAAACGGTTTCGACATTTGAGCTAAGACGGCAAACATCTGGCGTGGCTCTTTGTTTGTTTTATTTCTGTTATGGATCTGGAACTGAACAAGTGCACACACAGATTTAAAATCCAATTAAGTTTTAATAAAAATTGTCGTAAACCCAAGCACAATAAAAACTAACTCGGTACCTTCACTGAGCGGCTGGATGAAACCACAAAATTTTAAAATGTAAAAATTTTTAAGAAAACCTTTTGAGCTTGCAACTAGGTCGTGGAACTAGGTTACAATAGATAAGTTTATTTTTTAATTACAAAACTATCAATCGGCGAAGCTGGCGAAGAAAACAAACAAGCCGAGATCATAAACACGGTAACATACAAAAGTAACCATTGGATGCGGGATATAAACTAGGAATCGACGTTACAAAAGCTGTAAACATGGTTTATGACGTGAGATGACGGACTTGTTATTTGTCTGGGACTATAGTTACTCAACACAGGAATCTGTTAAACGTTCCAGAACGTGGAACCATGAGCTTCGTAATAATGTAGCGAACGGGAGTTTTATTCGTTGCAGTAAAATTGAAGCTGCTTCATTTCTTGAGAAAGGGAATAATAATTCAATTTTCATGATACATTCTGGACTGGTTTGAGAGGGAAATAAAACTGAGGTGCAAATTAGGCGAAAGACAGAATTTTATGTTTGGACAAACATTTCGTTCGCTACACATCCTAGAACAAAAAATAGACATGAAAAAATTACGCAGCACATAAATATTTATTTTCGTACACTTATTCAAAGTGCCGCGCGTAGTTTGTCGCGTTGATCAATATTTCACCTTCAGATATAATTAGACACGTATTTATTTAATGCACAGGTAACAAGAAATTCACGCAATTTGACACTTCCTCGAGGCAAAGTGCCAACGTAACAAATAGGTAGCTTTAGCTTTTTAATACTTTGAGAAACCATACCAACAGATGCACATAAATAAACGAACGTTTGGAACTATTCATCAACGTTGCATTGTAATATCTTGGGTATTAAAATGTACGTACTCTAACGGCCGAACCCAATAACCTATCTTTCACCAGTTTTGGCATATTGGAGATAGAAAAACCTATCTATCTATGGTTTTATTGTCCCAATAATCTATATGAGATTATGGAATCTTACCGGCCTGACATAAGGATAGATAGAATTAAACTGTTTACCATCAATAGCGATCTGTCTTTACTGAAAATACACACATCAAAAGTATCTAGGGATTAAGTACATTTTTCACTTTAAAAATGTATCCAATTAATATTTAAATCAACTCTTCCAGTCTGGCTTATTACTTTAATTCCTATGTTTAAATTAACAACTTATGCCTATATTTTGTAAAATTTAAGGAAAATTGCAATTTTTGTACATTGTGGGAAATTAACCTAATGTCGTCAATTAAATGGCAAAAAAAAAATAAAAAATGACGATTTTTAAAAATTTTTATTGTAAAGATAAAAACATTATAATCTGTGTTTACACCATTGATACGAATTACACAATCACAGCGATTAAGCATGCTTAAAATCAGTTTATCAAAACCACTTTGAGGAATGGCCGCTCACGTTCTTTCTAACAAGTCAAAAAGTTGTTGTGGGATATGCACGGCATCCATACTCGGCAGAACTCTTCTTTGGAACGTATCTCATGGTGCTCAATTGGGTTGAGGTCTGGCGATTGAGCAGGCCACTGCAGAACGTTGATGCGAGCATCGGCAAGTGTGCGTGTTACGACTCTAGCCGTGTGTGGATGTGCATTGTCGTGATAATGCATGCCGGGTGGGTAATCCCAACCAGCTTCGCAAAGGGATGATCACGTATGAAACAATCCTCTCCGCATAAATCTGAGCATTAAAGTCGTCCCAGATCCAAATGAGATCGGTTCTCCACCGATCCAAAAACCGGCCCAAACCATTATTGTTCCCCCTCAATATGAATGAACTTCCTGACAACATTTCAAACGTTCTTGACGTCCAGAGGTTCTCTAAACTCGAGTACGTCTGGTATCCGACCTCATGCCGAAACTAGATTCATCGGAAAAGCAAACACAACGCCAGTCTTCTTCTTCCCAATTTCTGTGTTCGCGAGCCCATTGTAAACGGGCCCTACGATTGCGGGGTGTTATAAGTGGAACTCTCAGCAGCTTGCGGGAACGCAGACCCACTTCACGTAAACAATTTCGGATGGTTTGGTCCCTTACACTAAGACTTAAGAGCTGTGGAGCCTCGTAGCCAACATCATGGCGGTCATGGTACGATTCCGTCGAGCAGTATTTTGGATGTACCGGTCCTGTCTGCGAGTGGTGATGTGAGATCGTCCTCCATGTCGCTCGGCCACGCTGCCTGTGATACGATAGCGTGTCCAGCCAGGCTTATGACGCTCTGTGTAGTGCCAAGAGCGACAGCTACAATATGTTGCCTGGAACCAGCTTGCAATATTCCGACGGCTCTCATCATCTCTTTTCGTGTCAAATGATGTCGTCGCTCCATGTCGATGCAATTTTTTTCAGATCCGATGCAGAGATTGTAATGGTTTTGTAAAAACGCAATTACAAACTTTTATAGGAATCCTGATTGACAGTTGATTTTCCATTTATAATCAAAATTTAAAGAAAATTTATTATTTAAATAGTAAAATTCACTGAAAAGAATCAATAACGATCCAAAAAAGTTAAAATAATAATCCTCAATTGCGGTGATACTCTATTGCATACTTGATCTCTAGACACTTTTGATGTGTGTGTGTGTAGGTTATTGGATTCGGCGGTAAGTGTACGAAGATACCAAAGAAGACAATGTAGTTTTATGATGAAAATTTCTACTTTTAATCGACTTCAAAAAAGAAAGTTTTTATGTAAGGTCATCGATATTTTCGTCAATTGTGGACCGACTTTGAAAATTCTTGTTTAATAAATTAAAGTAGAGGAAGCTTGCGCAGTATACATTTTACTAACTTTGCTGGAGTAGTTTTTGAGTTAGCTTCGATATATAACATAAACATAACATCACGCCTTGTTTTCCCCGAAGGGTTAGGCAGAGGTTCGATTCCCAGATCGGGCAGTGTTATTGGGTTTTTCTATCTGGAATTTCTCAGTAGTAGCCCGGAGTCTGGATTTGTGCCCTGTAGATGGCAATAGGCTCGCCCCCATTACATGGGACTTAAACATAACTGGCGAAATGTGGGTGTACTATACACGGTACACCTCTGCCTAACCCTTAGCTTCGATAATACGTATTTAATCCACTTTGTGTATCTTGATGATGTTATAATAGTTCGTGTCACTGTTATATGTGTTTACATAGCAAGTAGTGGCATACGAAATGGTGTGGCGTTGGGTACAGTTATTTTTTTTTTTTAAATCGATCGGTTGTTTTTTTTTTTGTAAAAGTTTTTTAACTCTCCAATTTATGGCTCTCTGTTTTTAGATCATAATAATGTGACCTAGAAAAATAGTCCGATGGATTGAGTTAAATAATCATGACATAATTTTGAATTTAGGCAAAGTGAATGAGATTGGTCATTTTGTGTATGTGTCTTTTGTTGGAGACCCAGTGGGCTAGTAGGTAAAGAGAGGAAATAACATGAGTACTTATCGTTTTGGGAAATTTCCAATCAGATGAAAACTGTCTAAAAACTGTCTGTACATCTCTCATTTCCACGTCAAACCCGACTTGCATTTTCTCGAGCGTTCCCGATGAAGACGACAACGTATTCAGGGCGCGAACGAATGCAGCTTGAGTCTTAACTCAAGCTGCATTCACACTTTAATCGGAATTTAAATTAAACTACCTACAAAGAGATAAGTCTCTTTGTAGGTAGTTTAATTTAAATTTCGAAGCTTTACGAATATATTTTTTGGTAAGCTATTCGCAATTTGAAACATCGAATTACATGAATACGAATGAAGATGTTTTCGGTTATTCTCTAATGTTTACGCGGGCGTCAGCATGAAAATACTAAGTACAAACAACGTACGTGCCTGCATACCTTTGTATGCCTCCTTTCTTGACGGTGTTGTCAAATGAGATTATATGTCAAGTTAGACAGCAGCGTTCTTCTATTAGCTGAGAACAACGTGAACCGTTGTCGACTTACAAGTAAGAACTTAGATAATGTAAACAGAAGCGGAGCCACACATTTGTAAGTACGCAAATTGATTGAGAAATCTTCTGTCACAACAATTACCTCGTCATATTAAACTCCATTTAACTTTATTTAAAGTAATTCGGCATTTAGGAAATGTTATAGAATTGCATAGGATATGTAAGCAAGCTCGTGGCTAAGTAATAACAGCCGCATGGGTCGATCCATCAGGTTAAGCTACGCTTGCCGGGGTTGGTCCGTGGATGGGTGACCATCTTTACATACCGAGACTCCTCCGTGCCTCGGAAAGCACGTTAAGCCGTTGGTCCCGGCTGTCATTCGTGGATCTTTGACAGTCGTTACGGGTCGTCAGAAGCCCGAAAGTCTGACAACCAGTCTTACCAAGGGGTATCGTATTACCCAGTAACTGGGTTGTGGAGGTCAGATAGGCAGTCGCTCCATGTAAAATACTGGTATTCAGCTGCATCCGGTTAGTCCGGAAGCCGACCCCAATATAGTTGGAAAAAGGCTAGGCAGATGATGATAGGATATGTAAGCAATTAAAATGCCGAAATTACTTTTGAAGTCTTCCAAATACCTACTTGTACTTAATTGTGCTTTTGTGTTGTGCTATTTCTTTTGTGTGCAATAAATAATTGATTTATCCTCTTGTCGCCGCGTGGACGAAGGATCGCGAGTACGGACACCATGCTCGTGATACGCTCGTAAAAGTTATCATTGTTTTTTTACCGTTTTACCTGTTTGTACCCTATGTACTTACTATATTTTTACGTTTACAAAATAACTTTTACTGATAAACGTGCGTTAGATTAATTGAAATAGACGTAATACACACCCGTTAGACAGAGCTTTCCAACAAGTGACATACAACAAATTAATATATTCACAATCAATAAATTTCATCTAACAATATTTTGAGTCTGAAGAGTTTTAAAAACATTCGTTTTTAAATTATTTCAAAATATGTCAATTGTTGTTCCCTCGTAGATTGCAATAAAAAGAACTTGTGTATGTTTTAATTCTACAAAGACGAGTTGCCTCTAAGCAGGGAAACGGCAAGCTAAGTACCGAGTCCAAGTTTTCTTGCAAATGCGAAATGCGAGAGTTTAAATTCATACCTAACTACAGCGATGTTCAGTGTCCTCAAATGAAAACTTTTAAACGGCTTCTAGATGAGAAACATTTAATATTGTCGCTTTTGAAATTGCTCAAAACTTCTGTAGATACTCTTTCATAGTATGAATGTATTTCTATCATAATTTTATTATAATATTAAACTGCCTGTGCCTGCGCGTTCCCCCTGTGGCCTAAAGCAAAGTTGCCAATCGTGATTTTTCATGAAACTGACAAGACTTATAAAATAAAAAAGTGTAGGTACATGATATTTACCAACTTTTTGTGGAATTTTCTCGATAGAAAACATTTGCATTATCGAATTTTACTTAATATGCTAATGACTACTTAAACTGTCATGCTATGAGACACAATTAAATTTATATTGTTACCGACCATGCGATTGATCGACAGTTGAGGGGACAAGAATCTTTGTTAGTTAATTATATTGATACAAGACGACAAAAATCGAGTAGACACTTTATGAAATTCCTTTTATTTTTGGATTTATTACGATAAAACGTTTTCAACCTTCTTATTCCGAGGAAAAGTCGTCTTTCGTCGCAAATTTTTGTTTCACAAATCAGGGGTTTGCGTGCGAGCAGAGTTCGCGGGTGAGTTTTTTTTTCTTTCTATAAAAGACAGAAAAATTACGCACTCTTTTTAATATACTTATCGTACCTACTTAAAACAGACCCAGTGAAAATATCTAAAAATCTGATTTTCGAGTTAATTATTATGTAAAATTTTTGATGTTTTCTTATATTGAGGTCTTTAGTTTAGATGTTTGACACACAGACTTTGCCTTTTACAATATGTCCGGATGATGCTACACGTGTTTTAGTCCCCATTATGCGGTTTTAATACATAATAAACATATTTGCATTAGCATGACCACACACAGTGCTCTTTGTTAGTTATTTTTATAGCAAATTAATTATATTTGCAGTGCCTATAATAGGAGCTAGTTACACAGTTGGCCTTATTGTTCTCGGTGTAGAATAAGCTCTCTATTTTTAAAGGCTACTTAGAGATTATGGACGAAATATCCTCCTAGCGCTTCATCTTTTTCTTCTCGAGTACCTAAATCTCCATGCTTTGCCTGTCGGTCTAGGGCATTTAAATAGCCTTCATGAATTCGTATAGGCAGCTATGCAGCGCTGTCAGCCTCGTTTCCACCTTGCTGATCGGCTCGTATTATGAAAATGGGGCGTGAGCTCTTATGTATCGGGTGCCAATACGAAGAAAGATGAAAGTCAACAAGATTCCTAGACAACAAGAGTATAGGTATTATTGACTGACCGGATGACTACTGCGACGTTTAGATAAGCTAATAATAAGATAGATAATTTTATTAGTAAATAAAATTGCGACACCAGTAGCCACCACCACCATAAATAACCACCCCCACCCTAAAACCACCATAAATGGGGATAATGGCTGGGAAAAAAATAAGAAATTCTATTTAGTCCGTCAGTCTGATAATAAAAAAGACACGTATTTTTTGCTTTATCATATTAATAAAAAATGACTTAGATACAAAAAAATAGTTGGGGAGTGGGGGCTCGCTACGTCACAAATCAATATAAAATCAAGCAAGGCGTGACGTCATGCCACATTTTAACTCAATGTACCGCCGTAATCTTTTGATTACGTGAAAAAAAAATACATGTCCAATTTTTTTTAATAATCTGCATAACAGATATAAAAATCGTTAGTCATCATCCCTATATTATTCTAAAGGGCCATGTTCACTTGCTCCGTAGTGGATGTGGCACTTACCAAGCTAAGATGACCAGCTAAACAGCATGTAAATATTATAAGTTGCTCCTTTACGTTTCTTTCGGATGACTCAGTTTTCCTTCAAACTAGGCAAACTTGAAATTACTTAAGGCAAGTTTTTTTCCTCGCTCCCGTCATAATATTCTTGGCAACTTCCTCGTTATGCTTGGCGTTGAGTAAAATAGGTACGGTCTGCATCACAATTAGTTAGCTAGGTAGTTCTCATCTAACTTTATACTATTTATGTTTTCAATATGTTTGTCATTCTATGTGCACTATTTTTTACCGGTTTTGTTATTTTTGAACAGTAGGGGAACGCCATGCAAATATAGAAAGTTTGATTTTATTACCATCATTTTACCTTCAATGTTTTGTGTTTTCTGAGAGACGAAAAATTGCGTATTCGGGTTTGGGCTATGAACGTACGTAACACTTAACTTAAACAATTAATCAAGCAGTAACTTCAAAAACCTCTGGCCTAAAAATACACAGGAAAGGCTTTCCACGTAATCGTGAGGAAGTTCCAATTTTCTTGATAGGAATAAAATTTACGATTTTCAATTAAATCGGTCAGCCGCCATCGAGTTCAACAAAAAGAGTGCTCATATATTTTCATCAGAAGTGTGGAACAAGTTGTAGGATAAAAGGTACGTCTAGTTTAAGCCTAAGCTTTCGCCGAAAGTTGAAAATCCAACTTTTATTTAGGAATTAATTTAGGTGTCGCTCACTGATAGAATTTAAAAAGTGCGAGTTCGGCCCCCACTCGTTAAACTCTTTTATGTAAGTACTTACCTATATCTCTCACCACACAAGTGACCTGCGAAGGTAAGTACCTACTTATATACCTACACTATTTACCTACCTATATGTATGTATACCAGTGACCTGTATCATCCACAAAATTGAAGGTTTACAAGAATTGAACTAAAACTTTCTGATTATCTAAGTAGAGAAACCAAAGCAAGTTGCCAAGTTTTAATTAATTTTGTGTCACTTGTGTGTGTAGGTATCCCGATTAAGTAATATCCAATGCATGGTATCAATATCTTGTTTGACTTGGTAACAAGTTTTTAGTAGGTACTGTCATGATTTCCAAGTATTAATAAGATTTGTAGTGATTTTAAGTAAGTACTAAATATAAAATTGATAGTATGTGATTTGCCGCAAATCATTTTTATATGAGTGTAGTCATGAAGTTTAAAAGTATCTCATTAGACAGTTACCGAAAGAGTACTAGTTTTTTAACGAAAGGCGAATGGAAACATGATGTTCAGAGTGCGGCGCCTGTTTTGCTAAGTTAGTTCTCTTCGAGCCTCGGAACCAAAAGGTTATCTTTAGAAGTCTAAAGTATGTAGTGTGTAGTAAGTAGTACCAAGTTTGTATATACGTGAGAATATAAATACAGAAATATTCGTACTGAAAAGGTGTATAATTTCAGTAGGTAAGTACATAATATGAAATAAGTACCTGCTATGTTTAACATATTTTAACGATTTATTTATTTAGGATCTGCGACAATAGATATACCTACACAATACATCGAGCCTTTTCAGGAAAAACATCGTAAGCGCCAAAAATCACAAAACTATTTTTTCTTCGTAACCTCTTAATTAGATAGTTTTACATCTTGTCGCGATTACTCAATTTTATTTTAAATTTACACAATTTTATTGTTGTAAGAAATTATCATCGTAAATGAAAACATCGTTAATTAGGAAAGAAAAACCCTTTCCTGCAAAAAGTGCAAATTGTCGCTTACGATGTTCTTCCTGAAAAGGCTCGACATGACACATAAAAAAGGGCAACATCTGGTAACAGTAAGTAATTACCTATTGTAATTTCGACCTTATTATTAATGCGATATAAGCATGCAGCGTTAATACATAGGTAGTTACGCTGCACGTCTTTGTCAGTTAATATGGTAAATATACAATGATATAGGCTACTGTACACTCACATTTTATATATCTACCTACTCAAGACACTAATAATGAAACATAGTAAGTACGTATTTTAAAGCGCCAATTTGTGGCGACGCCGCTCGAAAATTAGGGAAAACGTAACAGCGACATCTGTCGGCATTTACGTGAACTGTGAAAATACTCGGCTTCCAACAAACCCCATTCAGAGGCAACGTGGAAATATGAAATTTACAGCGCCACCCGGACCAAGTAGTTTCGGAAGCTGTACAGAGATGGCGCTGTAGCCTTGAAACTGAAAATGCCTTGCTCCAGTGAAATACTGTTTCAAAAACATTGTTTTGTATCAAAAAGCCCGCCTCAGGTAAATTATCTAATTGAAAAATGTAATGAATTATACCTCTTTTACTAAGTTATTGACTGCAGTGGCGACACAATCTTAAAAATCACTTAATTCTTCTGTGAAAATTCTTTTTTTTGGAAAACGTCCCAACCAACTTGGAATATAAATGCAGACTTTTTTCTGGAATGAAGCCAAAATTAACTATGCATCATATTAGATATAACATTCAACAAGATAATATTTTACAATTTATTTCAACTAACATCTAAGCTCTATAAATTAAATTAAGGAATCCTAATTGAAATTTAAATAACGAACTCAAGTTTTACATAAAATTAAATCAGACTCATTCATAAATATCGCAGTTGCTGCTGAATATAAAAAAAAAAAAACTGGATGCCACCACAAACTATCTCTAACAGAGGTCGATGCCAAAATAATTTTATAATATTCCAGTCTTTTATGAGTGGCACGTGAGCGTATTAATTTTAGCGACAAAGAATTCTCGATTATTGTAGGTAAAACTGAATGTATTCAGAAGTGCGTCAGACAAGATGATAGGTTATTTGCAAAGTAAGTTTAACTAATAAAATAATATTAGCGTGTTTATAGTAGGTACATGAATATTTTATTTATTTGTTGCTCAGCGTGACGCTCCGAGTAGTGGCGGCATCATAGGGTGTGATAAACCATTTGCCTATCTCAAGAATATGTATCTACCTAAGTACTATCGACAAACGCCAGGTGCTTCCAATTTAGAAACAATTTTGCTTGCAAGCTGCAATTTATTGTACTTATGACAAAGTAAAAGAAAGGACCAGGATTTCTTCAATGAATCGTGCAATTAAACAAAAAGAAACTTTAAGGTGTCCGTTTTGTCGATAGTTCGTCATTTACGAACTATCGACAAAACGGACACCTTAAATCGTGCAATTAAACAAAAAGAAACTTTAAGGTGTCCGTTTTGTCGATAGTTCGTCATTTACGAACTATCGACAAAACGGACACCTTAAAGTTTCTTTTTGTTTAATTGCACGATTCATTGAAGAAATCCTGGTCCTTTCTTTTACTTTGTCATAAGTACAATAAATTGCAGCTTGCAAGCAAAATTGTTTCTAAATTGGAAGCACCTGGCGTTTGTCGATAGTACTTAGGTAGATACATATTCTTGAGATAGGCAAATGGTTTATCACACCCTTTAGGATTTTGGGTCGAAGAAGAAGAGAAAACTAAGGAGTCATAATAACTTATCCTTGTTACTACCGCACAAGGTACTTATGTACAGTCACGAGCATAAATACCTTACACTTACACAAGATTCAAAAGCAATTTTCTCGTGAAATAACGATTGCTACTTTGAGAAAAGACCTATTTCATAACAGTACGGTTTCGAAATTTTTTGAGATAGTCTAAGTTTCGAAAATACTACGTTCGTAATATCAATCAAATTGTGTTATGGGTTTTGGATTAGTTTACATATAAAAATTAAGGTGCTGGAAAAGGAGGAAATTATGTGACTTCAAAGTTATCAAAATACGGTAGTGCTTTCTGCACGTTTTTAGTGTTATTCAATTTTTATTTACATTACAACGATCATCTACAAGGTTTATTCTCAATCCCATTTTTCACTGACTGGTGAAACTCTTGAGCTAGCCATACGTGTTTTTCGTGGCTCCTACTTTAAGTTTTCTATATAAACTTATCCAAAACCTATAACACGATTTCCTGGTACGGTGAGCAACAAAAGTCGATTAACACTTCAGTTTTTTTTAAACACAATTTATGTTCAAAAGAATTTAAAAAAAATCAACAGTTGTTAAATTCCGATTAATAAAAACTTAGCTATTACACGAAATACTGAAAAGTAGTGAACTGATAATTTAGAGTCTATTGATTTCACATGTAAAAGTAACAGCGTTAATCTACTTCTGTTGCTGACCGTACCGACCCAGGAGAAAATCACTTTTGAATCTTGCGTAAATGTAAGGTATTTATGCTCGTGACTGTACTTGTGTGGTTAGTTACATTCTCTGTGGTTAGTTAGATTGATAAGGGTATCCGCACGTATTCGTACCTAAAGCAAAAACATACGGTATGAACACTCACAAACACACAACCATCTGTCCAACTGCGTGGGCAAAAAAGTGACACAGTTTATGTTTTCCTTTCATTCCCAATTCAGCGTAAAAAAGAAAAACATCTTCAATCATGTGCTGTCAAACAAAGAATACTCCTCAACAACCAATTCACAGTTGATTAATTAAAAAATATATTTCCATTCATCTTCTAGTAATCCGTTCCATAGTAAGCGATATAATATATGACAAAACAATAGGCATTGTTATGGCTGGCTTAATTTAGATTAGAATGACGGACATTTGCCTAGTGATCGTGCATAACGTTTGACGTGAAAACGTCTCATGAGCCGATGACAGGCTCAAGTTTCTTGTAATTTTGACAGTAAATAAATATTTTATCCTTTGAAATAAAAACGATATACCTGTGAGTGTTTTGTAAGTTCAAAAGGTATTCTAGAACTTTTGTGGTCGCACTTAGTGCTTCTCCTCCACATTTATCAGCCAAAGTATGCATTTCTCTGCCAGCATTTGTTTTCCTTTGCACCTATAACTCGTCAGCCTTCAAAGCAAGAGTGAACAGGCATCTACTGGGCATGCTCGTTTCATCGAGCGACGTCAAGAGATGGCTCAGTTGGTAAAAAAAAAAATTATTGAAAAATGGTGCTAGACACATTCTTTTATTTTTTTGCACGGGCATTCTTTTACCAAAACAAATCTTGTCACTTGAGTTACTTAGAGTTATTTATGTACTTACACTGATTCCATACAGCGAATGAATAAAGTGAATACTTCAAATCTTAGTGGTAGTTATTTTGAACGAATCGGACAAGGAAAATGATTCTGATGGGCCGTTTGAATAAGCAAACCCTCACGAGTCTAGGCTAGAAGCAAGAGTATTTTTTTATTTAAAAGGCGAGGTATAAGTATGAGAATTTGCTTACGACTATTAATAGTTTATATTGTGAATTAATGTAAATACTAATAAAAATTGGTTGTTAATTCTCTTTGTTTTATTTGTGTGTCGATCTCTGAGGTTTCTATTATTATTTATTTGTAATATTGTTGGCCACACGGGATTGTCCATTAAAAATCCCGGGAAGATCCATATTAATATCAACATTTCGATGCAAGTACATAAATAACTCTACCTAATTCCGACCTCTGGTAATTATGTAACTATGTTTAGGTTAGATGAATCTGTATACATAGGTAAATAATATATAACTTTATACTGATTATGTTTGTAATATTAGATAAGACCCATTCCAACACGTGTTTTATAATTAGGGAGTCAAAGTAACTTTTTGAAAACTTCCATATTTTATGCATCATATTATTATTATTCCTATATACATACACTTTAACTATAGCGCAGCTCGCAGTCACATCGCTGAATATAAAATTTATTGGAATATGCAAAATCCGTATTGCATTTTGTTGATTTTGTCGCTGCACTAGTATTTGTATAGCTATGTTATGTGTTTACAGTGTACACTCATACCGGAAGTATGGATATTGACTTGTAGGTATTTCCGGGATGAACGGTAATTTATACGTTAATGATGGAACGTTCTCTGAAGCCAAGTGTTTATATTTAGTTCTGGGTTAAACATAGTCATTGACAACATTGTTTATGTAGATACATAGGTAATGGCCTTCACATTAAAATTATCGATAGAGGTGGACAAACAGTTTTTCTCCGTTTAAATATTTTTGTTGCTTTAACTATATACAAAACACATGCCTAGGATTTCCTTTTTAAAAAAAATATTAGTTCTTGCCATCTATACAAATAAATAAAATTGAATTGTTTGTTTATAATGTCAAAATAACAACTTGTATGTACTACATGCATAAGAAATTATATACGGTACCTACTTATAACAAAAAAGCAATTTTTAACATTTTTGTCTGTCTGTCTGTCTGTTTGTTCCGGCTAATCTCCGAAACGGCTGAACCGATTTTGACGCGACTTTGACTGGCAGGTAGCTGATGCTACGGTGAGTAATTAAGGCTACTTTTACTTTAAAAAAATAATTGAATCGCTTGTTTTCAAAACAGCACATGTCCAACATTTTGAATATAAAAAAAAGGGTAAAAATATCATTTTTTTTATTATTTTATTTGCTTAATCATTAAAAATATATATTTTATTTGTTCTCAATTGACAATAATCATGGGTCATCCTGAAAAAATATTTTGCTATCTTGTTTTTTGTTCCTCCTGTAAAAACACAGTTTTGGACAAGTGCTGTTTTGAAAACAAGCGATTCAATTAGGGATCCGCGCAAAAAAAAAAAAACGGTGAAATTGTCAATAAAAAGTCGAATTTGAAAAATTCTTTTTGCATGAGGTAGCCCAATTCTCGAGGATAGTTAAAGGCTACTTAACATCACGCTATGACCCTCAGGAGTCAAGCAAAAAGAAAAAAGTCACAAAGAACACTAAGCGAAAACGAAGTAAAAGCGCGGGCGGGCGATGCAACGCGACGTGTTGAGGGAAGAGGGAGTTTTATTAAAATATGGCTGTTATTTTATTATATTGTGTATATTACGACTTCCACGCGAACAAAGTCGCGAGGCACAGCTAGTATTAAATAAAATTAAATGATAACAAGCTTTTTTCGTAATGAAGCATACGCTCCTTTACTAAAAACTTTACTCTGGTATGTAGATGTAAGTATACTAATTACATGACAAGTTAAGCAAAATGTTTGTAATTAATACCTACGTTTATAGGTACTTGGTAAAATTGCAAAAAAAATGCGGTTAGTGAAGTAACAATAACCCGATCGTTGCGTAGCAACCATTTCGCAATAAAAAAAAACTTTGACCGCGAATGCTTATAACTTTTATATTAATTTGAAAGTTTCTTCAAAACCTTACGTTTTTATTTATGTTTCTCTTGAAAACCCTTCTGTAATTAGTTTAAGGAGTAAAAAGTCTGTAAGAATATAGCATGCAATTTCATGAATATTTTAATGTGAAAATCGTCTGTGAAAATATTATACCTCCCTAAGTTTGTGGTGTACAACGCCAATTCTGTAGGCAATAGGATTATGACAATCAGTTAGCTATGTAAACATAATCGTTAGTTTTCTTAATGACGTTCTTGACCATTTAATTCGAGAGAGCATAATATTCCAAGAAAATAAACTAGCTATCCCAGCCCACGCTCGATTAATGTAATTTCTGTTACAACCAAACCACAATTTATTTTTAAATACTATAAAAAATTAACATTAAATTGACGAAAATTGCGCGTGCTCACATTTGAATAGGTACAGTTAACGAAATAGATAAGTATGCTGGGAAATAAATTAACACTATACTTTTGATTTCATGTCATTTTGGAACATCATCTGCCTAGCCTTTTCCTAACTATGTTGTGGTCAGCTTCCAGACTAACCGGATGTAGCTGAATACCAGTATTTTACATGTCATGTTGGAACATTTGCATAAAAATCTGGTCTTTTACATTGCTCCTCTGAGTGTGTCCTATCTACGCATGTAATTACCATGAACACTTGCCTATGTAGGTACTGAAAGCATGTTTATTTTTTGCCTGCATACGAAACACTTCTGTTGAAAGTATCTACCTACATCCAAAAAATCTGAGACATGTTCGTGAACATAGTGAATATGCGTCACATGGTTTTATGTCATCGTATATTATTGTTATGGTCACGCCAAAATAACTGATGGTTGTCGGTAGTAAAATTTCTTTATAATTTTGTTAATGTTTACGCTAACAGACAAATGTTTGATACAAAACTTGATGGCGTGCTCTGCGTGATGTGACCTGTTACGACTTGTTATTTATTAATCTATCATAAAACAAAAAAAAAAACATTTTGTAGGTAAACATAATTTAAAATTACGGTCTTTTTACCTGGCTGAGACAGTTCCAGTTGGTGGTTTCAAAATCTGAGACGAATCAAATATGAATAGGACTAGACTGCAACTGGGACTGTACAAACTTCAGTTTAGACCATAGATATAATAATTCTATAGTATAGACAGTAGATGCTACGATCACTCTATACTTTCTATGATTTTTTTATTGATTAACCTAAGATTAGATTATTAATTTAACTTCTGAATAAGTAGCGTTAAACTCGGCTGAAGTTTGACAGCTGAAACGTCAAAATGAAGCGACTAAGCGTTCCGTTTCTTTTCAACTTTAGTAAGCATTAATTAAAATAAACCTGTCAAACGTCACTGCAGCAGAACTTTTTGATAAAGAAAATACGGGATCATTATGTTACGTAGCTGCTGTAAGTTATAATTAATTATTTAGCTAACGGTTGGGACAAAATGAAAAATATTTTTTAGTAGGCAATACTAACAAATGACACAGACAAATTAGTCTTTAGCCGTTTGATATGAGAGAGTAAAAGCCCCATACACCGCTAACATGCACAATCAAGTAATTATATGAACTCAGCTTTGCAGACGACTTAGATTGTCGTTGTTATTATCTCTAGAGAGAATGCAGCTGGCTGTTGGCCATTCCCAAATCGCATTGTACAAAATGGACGCAATTGTTAGTGGAGATGTCAGCTTCACTCTCCACCAGTAACGAAATATAAGCCTGAAACTGTGAAGCAAAAGCAAACGCAAATCTTTATAAGTAGGTATAGAAAGAATAAACATAGCTTCAAGGTGTGTTATCTTTTCTTCTCGATAAAGTCAAAGTTGAACCCGACTCTCATACTAAAAGCAAAAGATATAAAATTTCCTTTAACATGCATGCTCATAAAATTTCCGATATGTTAGTTTAGAACACGGATCCCTGGGCCGAGACCAGGAGCGTTCAATACTCGTGATAAATTGTATTATATTTTTTTAATATATTTCCCGGGACCCTAGGGTCCCGGACCTTTGAAAGGCATATGAGGGGCCGAAGCCAACTCGCAGAGGCCCGTTAGACGCTTTCAATGGAAATGAGGCACCAACCGACGATTATCCTTGTGCGTACTATGCAAGTGCACCCAAGGACAACTCCCGGTTGGTGTAGGACTATTGCAGGATATGGAGAAAAAAAAATATTGGGCTATGGGTTTGGATGGCTAAAGTGGACTGGTTATCTAAAACTATGGAAGGACTATGGCCCCTGCCTGACCAATGTTTGATAAATACAATACACGGATAAAATGGCAGGGGGTGACTTGCACACTCAACAATGGGCCCCCGGAAACGGTCGCTAGCACATAGTGTCGTAGCGACAAGGGGGCAACATGTCTTGAGGTGCTTAAGAGGAGTGGAGAGGTATTCCACGGCTATCAGGACAATCCCGGAAGTACGGTCAAGATCCCTACCAGCATCTTACTGGACTACTTCCTTCCTCCGAGCACGTTTGCTCTTGCGAATCTCTACTCAAGCCAGCCAATAAAGGCAAGAATGAGGTGGGAGGTCAGTTCTCGTCAGTGTTCACTCCAGCCGGCCAATAAAGGCAAGCCAGAGATGAGGAACATGACTTCTCCCGGGAGATAGGGTACGTGGGGTCGCTACTGCCCAGCAGCTCGCCACATGCTGCCCTGCGGGTTTCTGTATCTCTCTTGGTCTGGCTCCTCATCCTAGACCTGTTCCGGCAAAGAAACCTCCACCGGCACAGACCTAGAGTTCGGAGCGCGCAAGCCCCATCACGACGTCAACGTAGAGATACGGCGATGGGGGTATTATATTATTATTGTTCTAATCGTGTTGTACTGCCTTGAAACGAATAGAGATAATAATATTAGCATTGTATCCGATGCAAGTAATTAAGCAACAAAGGCCCTGCGGCTTAGCCTATGCAGTATGCACGCACGTTTGAACTAAAACGTGATGTCTTACTTTAGGGCTCCCACACAAAATTGCGAATTCGCATCATTGCGATGCGATGTCGCATCGCAGTTTTGTGTGAGCTCCCTAATGCCTTTGTACGCGACCATTGTGTAACATTTCGATGCAGTTTACGTGGGTTTGTATCTTTGATGCCGACTGTACTTACATTTAATTTTACAAACAAAATACCGATAGCAATATAAGGGTTTATTGAACGACATTCACTTAATAAACTCTACAATATTAGAAAACAACAAAAACATTTTGCTTTTCTGTTGTTGGAAATCCCTTTGAAAATCCCTCGATACGTTTCAATCAAAGCGTTCATTCTCAAAGCTGTTTGCAGCTTTTATTTGTCATTTTTGGATTGTCGAAATCGAAATAAACTGTTCGGATTGTTTCACGAAATTTCATCAGTCCTTCGGCAATTGAGTCACATTTCGAAGGGCACGTTGGCAGTCATACTTCCTGCTATAGGAAGGAAATATATGAAGTCTTCCAAGTCTCCTCGTAAAGAAACGTTACCGAATCAAATCAATTTCCGAAACTGCTAAGCACTTTTTCTAACTAAATAGGATTCATCCTGTATCCATTATTCAACAAAAATTAAACAATTGAAAAGCTTATTAGCTTTTATTCTATTCGGGGAAATGATTTTTTTTTCTGATATCTGTACATCCTGCTTTAATGCTCTCTAAGTCCTATTTTTACACTGTTGTGATCCCAGGAAGATTTAAAAGAGATAGAGTATTTCAACATCTCCCGATCGCTAATGATATTAAAAGTATAATATAAGTTTCTACGCTGTAGCAGGTGTTAGGGGCATTACTTAAAACTTCCAACTTCCCCGCGTACTCTTCACCTGTTTGCACAGCACGCTGTCGCCAACAAAATGACAAATCTAGTATCCATTTATCAGTGTTGTGGTCTTCTTTCATCACCTTTATTGTTACGGGCTCTGTGGTGTTCGTCCTTGCTTGTTCAGCATGATTTATTTATATGATATTATTTATTTCTATTAAACTGTACTAGTTGCGTGAAAATAGACCTTAAGTCTAGTAAGTTTCGGCGATGATATACCTGGGACTCGTCCTCGACAGCCGGTGGACTTTCGTGGAGCATTTCCGACGTTTGGCTCCCAGACTAGAGCGGGCCGGGGCTGCCTTGGGGCGGCTCCTGCCCAATCTGGGGGGTCCAAACGCCTCCTGCCGGAGGCTCTACGCGGGGGTCGTGCGTTCCATGGCCCTTTACGGAGCTCCGGTGTGGGCGTGTTCCGTGAGGCGGCGACCGGTCCGTCGGTTGAACGCGTCCCAGAGGGTCATGGCCATCCGGTTAGCCCGGGGATACCGCACGGTCTCCGGGGAGGCGGCGAACCTCCTTGCCGGATTACCGCCATGGGATCTGGAGGCAAAAGTCCTCGCGCACATGTGGGAGTGGCGCGAGGAGGCAGGACGCCGGGGCGTAACTCCGTTGCCGCGAGAAATCGTGGCACGGCGGACAGAGCTCCGGCAGGATCTCATGGCGGCATGGAGTGCGATTGTCGCAACCCAGCGCTGGGCACGCCACAATTGCGGCGATAAGTCCCCTCTTTGAGGAGTGGCTGGAGAGGCGCCACGGCGTCCTCACCTTCCGCCTGACGCAGGTCCTCACCGGACACGGGTGCTTCGGGAGGTACCTGTTCCGGATAAGGCGGGAGGAAACGCCCGGGTGTCACCACTGTGTGGATCGCCCGGAGGACACGGTGGAGCATACGGTGGAGGTCTGCCCGGCTTGGGCGGAGCACCGCCGTGTCCTCGTGGAAGCGATCGGCGGCGGCGATCTCTCGCGTCCGGCCCTGGTCCAGGCCATGGTACGGAGCGAGAGTACATGGGAAGCCATTACCTCCTTCTGCGAAGCAGTAATGCTCGTGAAGGAGGAGGCGGGACGCGTGAGGGAGAGGCAAGCTTTGCGCCCTCACGCCCCTAGTCGCCGCAGGAGACGCCCTGGGCGTCGGGAATTGGTAGCCGATTCCCGGCCACCGTAGGCGCGGGCTTGCGGACGGCGAGCAATGGGTAGCTCGCCGACCGGTAAGGACCAAGCCCGAGTCGACGGCGCGTCGTGTTCAACGCGCGCCTCAAAGAGATGTCAGCACTATTGACGGGGTCCGCTAGGGCCGATGCCAGCTAGGGTTGCGGGATGTTCGAAAGAGTTACCGTGGCCCCGGCACAGGCAACAGAAGGAACACGGGTGGGTTTTAGTCAGTAAAAGTCTGACACGCCCTCCCGCTCCGCCCAGAGCGGGAGAAGTCATTTGATGATTTCCCATCCACAAAAAAAAAAAGAAAGTCTAGTAAGTTGAATAAAACCTGAAATACATATACCTACTACGGTCCAAATTTTTCTGCACTTTCTAGTGTAAGTGAGAGAATTTTAGATTTTCGCTTTCCCCCGAGAGTAATAGTAAGAGCTTTATATGTATAAAAACATTGTTAATTAGAATTCCCCTAAATACCTTGAACTTTAAACTTTTCAAATAAATCTTCGTTTTAGTATTGCAGTTTTACTAGAAAACGTGACATTTTGTAGCTACACTTTACGTCCCGAAGGACATGCAAATTTTAGAGTGGTGAGTCAAGTCCTACCCGAATCACTTAAGCAGTTTATGGAGATCCAAACAGTTTTCATTTTATGCAGTAATCTCGACTACACAGTCTGAGAATAATGGTAAGCATTGACAAAATGGTACGAACATTTTCCAAAATAATCTGTCGGATTTTGTTAAACGTAAGACATGAGATGTTGTTAGTACAACAATATTAAAGTTTTTAATATCCCGGGCTGCGTATATACGATTATGGTGCTGAAATCTGACATCGCTGAATTAACCACCAATTACGAACTTTAGTATAATACCTAACTTAGAATAGCTTCGAGAGCTTAGCGAGAAAAAACGTCTGTTAAAAAATACGTTTAACCTAGCAAGGCTAAGTTAGAAGGGATTTTTAACTGCCCAAACTTCAGCATTCGTTTTCCATCAAAAGTTTTCACACTGGAAACCGTTTTACTTGTGTAAGTACTACCCTTTGTCGAGTTTCTTTTACTTTAGAAAGATTAGAAGATAATAACTTATTTCCAAGTTTCTCACGTCTGCCAGAAAGTATTCAGTATAAACTTGAGGACGTTTTTCAATAAGAAAACGAAGAGAGAGGCAAGTAATCCGATTGCTTATAATCACGGGTTTCCAATCGTATGGGGTCGGAAAATGGCAGAATACGCTGAAGAAAAATAAATTCATTCGTATGGCAACTCACGTATCTACAGATGATTTGTACGATTATTCTGATTTACATAGATTTTGTTGCTATTATAATAATAAAACTATTAATAAGACCTGTTCAGCAAAGTGGTAAACAAAGCAGCAAAGTGCAGGGCAAAGTATTATTGGGTTTATCTAATTTCTCAGTACTGCTCGGAGTCTAGATTTGTGCCTGGTTGATGGCAATAAACTCGCCCGCTATTACTTACTTATTAATCCTATTCGTAGGTATAAAAATCCTATTTGATAAACTCATGTTGTATTTTCTACAATAACACAGTAAGATTACCTATTTAGATACTTAGATTAACACGATTTTATCAGAACTATAAATAACATAAGAATAGCTAGAAGACTTGCATGCAACGGATGGCCAAATAATATGACCATAACTGTAATTATTATGCATTTCCTTTGATTGGTTCTCAGTGCTACAAATAATGATCGGCGTTCTATGCATATTAAGGGGAAGCGCTAAGTTAGCCCACGAAATTTAATTTTTTTTACGATTTTTGCAATTTGCAGCTCAGTATCTGGGTGTATGTTGATTACAGTATGACTCGCGACCGTAACAAATATGTATTTACATAATTTATAATCATTAGAATCAATAATACAACTCCTTAGTATAATCCTCAAATGTTAAGGTTTCATAAAATAGTCATTCAATAGAATTACTTGGTCTTAGAGAGTTGTATTTATGACTTTAATGATTATAACTCTGTAAATACATACTTGTATTAAATATAATTATGTAATGTAACGTGATACACAGTTACACACACAGGTGTATGATATTATTTGGCAATAGTAGACACTAAGAAGAGTGGTTGTTTCAAAGGGAAGCCGATAAGAATCGGGTTGTATGAAGGCTACGCCCCTGATACAACCTAATACTGACCTGCATATTGCAAAAATTTAATAAAATTTAAATTTCGCGGGCGACCCTGGCGCTTTCACCTTAATGAAACAATTATTAATTATATTTTGCAGAGCGCTAACGGAGCAAAGCTTTCATTGATCTAATTAAAAGCTTAGCGTATTGAATGGTAGTTTATTAAAGTTTCATAAGTGCATTTTAATACTTTCCGGCGAAACAGTTAAAATTACAGGAATTGCCAGGTGTCTAAGTAAGACCATAGTTCCATCGTAGATAAGTGCTTACATAATAATGTTAAGTAAGAGCACCTACAAGTACCTACGAACATCCTGAATATACAGGGTAAAACAAATTGAGGCTACATAGAGCGAAGTATTTATTATCATAGTGTTACTCACTAACACGGCTCAATTATGAAGATAAAAAAGTTGTTTTATTCTCCGTGGATACTAATTTGTTTAATTACCACACCTTCATTCCTCATTTCACTTTATTCTTAATTTGTATTTTGATTCTCGAACTGTTGCAAATAAATGTTTTTCTTATTTTTCCATTCATAAATGTATGTACGGTTACTTGTACTTAGCGTTCGTTTTCCACCCTGTATTTAATAATTTTGCACGACCCGGCTTTTGACCTTTGCAATCAAACTAGTACATACATATGTAAGGTTCCTATATTATGTATCTTAGGTCAGACTTTCAAGTTTATGACAGCATGTGAGGACTTACATGAGCATTCGCTTTACCTTCAGAATACGAAAGAGTATTTAATGTAAAGGTTTTCAACTGTTCACCCATACGAGAATAAACCACGGCAACTTTACAGAAAAATGTCGAGATATCGTTCTGTGTGGTAGTTCTTAAACCAAGAACAAACAGCTTATGAACGCTTATTAACAAAGCCGGAGTCTATCTCTCATAACAGCACCTAATCAAAATGTAAACAACTCGCTATTTCATTTATTATAGATCTTATTTCAGAGTTAATAAAGACTACAATATTATACACGGTGGTATGCAAGATAATGAAAACAAATGACAATTTAGATAACATGACAAGCGTGCCGTACGTAACAATGCACGTTATAGTAATGTAGTAAAACAATGCAGATGCGTAATATTTACTGTCATAGTCTATTAACTGCTCTCAAATTACTTTAATTTAATTTATTTTACTGTTTTTTTACATGCTTCCATGACGTAATCTTTTCATTATTTTACATTATATAGTCTTGTCTTTGAAATATATTCTTTTATATTTTGTGAATGTGAGAACGTTGTAGGCTTAATAGACTGTAGATTTGTTGACCATTTTCTATTTGTTAAGTACCTAGTACTTGTTGACAGGTCTACACTATCCTCCCATGCTTAATAATACTGTAATTTGAAAACATTGTAAAAGCCAATTATTTTTAAAAGAGTAACCGTGGAGTTTCTTGCCGGCTCTTCTCCATAGGAAACGACCAATTGGAACCGTGCATCTATCTTCTGACGTTTCATAAGTGCCCATTTAGGCTTATGTGAAATAAAATATTTTGAATTTGGTTTTTTATCATACTAGCTTCTACCCGCGACTTCGTCCGCGTGAAATTTCGGCACTGACCCACCGCGTTACATCGTATCGTCCGCCCGCGCTATTACTTCGTTTCCGCTTAGCGTTCTTTCTGACTTATTTTCTTATTGCTCGGCCCCTAAGAGTCAAAGCGTGATGTTAAATAGCATATAACCTTTTTCAAAAATTTGGCTATGAAATGCAAAAAGAATTATTCAAATCGGATTGGTAGTTCCAGAGATTAGCGCGTTCAAACAAATAAACAAACTCTTCAGCTTTATTATATTAGTAATGTTAGATGTAGGTACTAGGAAAATTACGTTTATGAATAAATCTTTACTTTCATTATTATTTCCACTACAGTAGATGTAAATAACTGAAAACAAAGGCATTATCGTACTCATAGCGTGAAGTACTTGACTTCACAAACTGTCCTGCAAGTGCTTGGATTTTAAACCAAATTAATAAACGCACTTTTAAGGCGAGTTTAGACACAACGAACACAAACCAGGACAAGAGCGTTTCAACGAAAGAATTCTCTAGGCTTCTGTTTACACCAAAAGGATTTAGGGATAAAATGAGCACTCGCTTGTTTGGTTTTGTGGTCTAAACCGACCTTAATTTTGCACGGCTCGGAGTTTGTATTTCCCATACGGTACACCTACCTATGTGTGTAGAAATTTGATTTCTGGGTTAAAAATAATAAACCAAACTGTACAGTTGCTTAAAATAACCATTGTTTGCTATAATGTAGGTAGGTATTAATAATTTTGTGCTAATTAGGAATAATTAAATAGAAAATACTCCCACACCAGCTCGAAACTGTATCGTGGGAATACAAAATCCTGATCGCAATAAAAGGTTATTAATAGTAGATGCTGTAAGTCACCTACTTTATTGAACCCCTCCGAGCCTTTAATAACACACGGGAAGTATGAGGGTGGCTTATAAATAGCTCTGGACAACGCATATATATTAGAAACATTAATAATATTTAGAGTTCTCAATAAATTATAATAAATGAAACACTGTATCATCTAACGAGACGCAAACGTACGATCATTCATATTAACTGCCTTTTAAAAATGCATAAACAGAGCTATGTAGATATGTATCTGTTTTACGATTCACGACTTCGAGTAGGAGTAGTACTTTGGTGTAGACATAATGCAAGCTATAGGGTGACTTAAAGCGACTTTACGACCCCACTTTCGAAATAAATTCCTACATGAAGCTATTGATTAGGGTCTTAGGTGATATGTTATGTGCCATGTTGATCTATACTAATATTATAAAGAGGTAAAATTTGTGAGTTTACATGTAGGGAGTAATCTTCGAACCTGAAAATCCGATTCTGAAAATTCTGTCATTAATGATAAGCTACAGTATTGCAGTGTCATAGGGTATATTTTGTATTAAAACAAGAAATTTGACACGGTCGAAGTCGTGGGCAGAAGTTAATAAAAATTAATAGATTAAACGCAGATCCTCATAAATTTCCAACTGCAGGAAAAATATTAACTTATTATATAAAATTAGTTTCTTAACGTTCCATGTGTGTTTAGTCCGCTATAATAATAACTAGGTTTTAACCGACTTCAAAAAAAAAAAAGAAGGAGGTTATCAATTCGACACGTATGTATGTAATATTATTGGAACTGCAATGTATTGACATAATGATATAATTTATTAGGGCTTCCAATCAAATAAACTAAATTTTATAGGTGTATGTATGTTTGTGTGTATGTTTGTCAAAGCATTTCTCTGAAACTGTTAATCGGATTGTGACCATTTATTTATTTATTATTATTAGGCTCTTCAACAATGAGTACACTATTACTATACAATACCACCAGAACAATACAACACCTAATACTTTGTTGGCTATAATGGCTTATTACTTCAACTTAGGGAACAGTGCGAGTTTCATCAATATCAGTTCAGTAGTTTTCAAGATATGGACTAATACGTGTAAGTGTGACTGTGTGACAGCCTGGCTTATTGACACGAGCTACGGGTGAGGTGTCAACGGGAAAACATCTCAAAGCCTTGGTCAAATTCTAGTGAATTAATTACAACAAAATTGTTAACCACTTATTACAAACAAATATTCCAGTTTTTACTTAAAACTACAAATTACGAAATAAAAAATTAAATCGACTTCAAAAATAAATTAACTCAAAATTATGAGATAACTTTAATTTTGGAAGTCGGTGGCAAAAAACTAAAATACTGATCCCAAAACACCGACTTCCGATATTAAAGTTATTTAATATTTTTGTGTTAATTTATTTTTGAAATCGATTTTTTTTAATTACTTTCTTTTTAAATCATCATCTGCCTAGCCTTTTCCCAACTATATTGGGGTCGGTTTCCAGTCAAACCGGATGCAGCTGAATACCAGTATTTTACATGGAGCGACTGCCTATCTGACCTCCACAACTTTCTTTTTAAATAAAAATAAATATTACATTTCAATTAGGAGAAGTCTCATAAAAACAAAAAAAAATGTCTGCGTTTATTTGGTGGCAACGAAAGCATAACGGGCGCTCTACAGCTCGCCTCATTCATACTCTAAAGTAAATACAGTCACTCGCAACCAGATTAGCACAATGCAAACTTAATAAGACGAAGATTAGCTACGAGGTTCTGCTTTCAAGCATCAAGAAGGATTTAATTGGCTACAACAGTTTATGCAGAAAATACGGACACTACTCCCAAAATTTGTCACAAATTATGATCTACAGCGTGTATAAGAAAGTTATGGTCATAATTTTAAGGGCTGTGGTCCAGGACCATCAATCTGAACAACTTGCTTCATGGGATCAATTTTACATAGGACAATTGACAATTTTTTCGCGATTACGATGTTTTTGATGGTCTGTACCACATCCTTAAATATGACCACACCATTCTGATACGTTCTGTATCTCTTCTTCGTCGTTCTCTCATGCTGAGGATCGCGACCACACACGACGCGTCTCCAAGTGGAGCGGTCTTCTGCAGTGTAGACCGCTTGGTAAATGCTGCGTGCAACAGCCTTCTTGATCGCGCCTGACCATCTTGCCGGTGCTCTGCCTTGAGCGCGTGCTGTATCGTCGAATGTCTTTGCCGTAAAAATATGCTTGGTATTTGATATTGATGAAAAAAAAACTGGCCCATTGTTTAGACGGCTCTTGAGTGGCGATTGTAGGTCTTGAATCAACTCTTGTATAGTACTAGAACTTAACTGTACGCTTATATACAATCCAAACGAACAAAGGCTTGTTTAGAAAACTTTACTTTTTACATTTCAAAGACAGATTAGACATTTAGTACTCGCTACTATATAAAGTACTAGATTCCTTCCGAATAATAGAAACTTCTATTTGTGTCGTCTCCCTTCTGTTATTTCGTAAACAAGTCCACAAACATTTCTGCAAGTTGTAAATAGTGTTGAAATGAATAATATCTATTCCTGATGTAAATCATAAAATACTCAGTATTATTCGCAGAATAGGTCAGCCACAAGGCCATGCTTACGTCACACGTAAATTACAGAAAATAACATATCTGAAAACTAATAAATAAGTAGCTACCATGGGAGAAATGAACCTCTACATTATGACAAAGACTTTGGGCTAATGCTGTGTATGTGTTTAGTTAGTAAGCCTTTATACAACGTGTTTTTTTATGTCATAACTCTAGTATATTCTATATGTAAAAATAATACAAAAAAGTCCTAGAATATGTGGTCCAAAAATGTATAGTTTCGAAGATAACATCAGTCATAATTAAATTAGGTTCATTCTAAGATTCATTGATTTCACGAGTAATTCATGTTCATTCATACCAATCATTCATAATTATAGCTAAGAAAAGCAACGTTGTCATATTTCACGTAACGGTTTTTTACATTAATAAGGGATATTGTAAATTGCAAATCAAATAAAATCACCTATCAATTTATTTCCATCATCTAAATACTTTTTTTACTACAAATAAATTATTTTACTACAAGTAAACTAATTGTTTAACAAAACTAGTAGGTACAGGCAGATAATTTGAAAATATACATCAACACACACACACACATTTTACATTTTGCCTCTAATTCGAGACAAATAAATTCCTTTGGGTGCAAAAATACGACAGTCATATCGTAAATACTGACTGCACAGCAAATTAAGCAGAGCGTACTCATACGTATTACTCACATTCATAGCAAAATGACATAGTGACTAATATCAACCCCGAGGTTAGGTTTGGTTAGGTTACTTCAAACCCTTTATACAGAAATAGGAGCCCGTCGACATAGGATGCAAGAGCGAGTGAAGGGCACGAAGGGTAGGTTACAATAATTTGTTTTACTCAAGAATGGTAATAGGATTAATGTGCGCTAGTCTTTGTTAGAGCTATGCATTAATAAAAAAGCTTTACTTTGAGATAAATAGCGATGCGCCACGAATATAAATTGTTGCTTATTTAGTTATATTTTGAGTTGAGTATTTTGCTGTGCAATCAGTAATTTTGATTGGATTCGGATTATTTTTGGATAAAAAGAGTTTTTTTTTTTTTAATTTGCTTTTAAATACTCATACCCCATTAATAATCGTGACTTTGTCGAATTATTTTGTATGAAAACAAATAAAAAATGATAATTGAAAGATAATTCATATGCCAGTTGGTTCTTTGATATGGTCTCATTCATACCCTAGAGTTATGACATATAAAAGAAAAACACCTTGTTTATATAAAAAAATAAAAAAATAAGGAGTATTCTTGCCTGCTGCACTCGGCTGCTATAGTAACGCTCAGATGTGGTCATCGTGTGCACGGGATTTTGTTTTCAAATTGGTCAGATGTAAGTTTCCACGATAATATTTACAAAACAAACATAATTTATTATACAAAAATTCAATAAAATATTTATGGATTTTAAAATTATAAACACGAAATAAAAAAGTAGAGAGTGAGAAAATCATATTTTTGAGAAATCTAATAAACGTCTGTTTCCTTCTAAATCAATTCACATTTAGAGTTTTCACGCAAGGCGCGCAAGGTCAATTTGGTGTTTGGGACATGTTAGTGGTTAAAGGGCAAGACAACAGGTCATTTAAGAGACTTGGAAAAGTGTTACCGGTAAAATACTGTCCGACATTTAACAAGGCCCCGATAAATTATCGAACTTTCTCTCGACATACGATAAAATAGCAAATAATTTGACAAAATTAAGGCATTTTTTGCTCGGTTCAACGCGGACTTTTGCTCACAGGCGGTGGAAAAAGAGCCGAATGGTCCGATGTCCCCTGTGTCCCGATTGCAAATGACCTATTTCCTTACTAACTTGCTACATGGCTACAATAAACAGTAAAAGGGGAAATTGCCGTAATCACTTGGCAGACGGATGGTTATCGAAGCCGTCAAGCCTGGCGTTCATCTCTCATAATCTTTTTAAAGTCAAAGCCAAAACTTTATTTGTAAAACATGCTGTGTAAAAGATAATGTAAATAAAATGCTAATTTTAAGACACATACCTGGTTGAACAAGAAATGCCATGTGTTTTAAGCCAGAATTGTATAATGTATCTCAATCCCAATCTAATTGATCCGCAGTCTTTGACGGCTGCTTGTGATTAAGACTCAGATTGACAAACACAGCCGCTGATTGGTTACAGACAAGGATCGGGGTCAAGTTTGGGATTGAGATATATTATAGAAAGCGGCGGATAAAGAATTGTCAAGCATTGTATATAATAAGTTAGCTTTATTTTAAAACAATTATTCTAATATTATTATTGTGCAATCAATCAACCAGCCTAGCCTTTTCCCAACTATGTTGGACAGCCGGCGTCTAACGACTTAACGTGCTTTCAAAGGCACGGAGGGGTCTCGATCGATATGTAATAGACTAACAGCCGCTTTATAATTAAATATATCTCAATCCCAATCTTGTTCCCGATCCTTGTCTGCAACCAATCAACGGCTGAGTTCGTCAATCTGAGTCTTTGAGAGGGCGAATCACAAGCAGCCGTCAAAGACTGCGGATGAAGATTGGGATATAGATATCCACGAACCGACCGCGGCAAGCGTAGCTTAACCTTCGATCGACCCGTGCGACAGTTATTATTTAGCCACGAGCCCCTTATTGTTATTTTTAATTATTATTGTGCATCCCAATATTATTATTAGAACATCTTGTTAGCACCTATTTATGTCCTTTAATAATGCTGACAACAACAATATCACTATTACGAATTCAGTGCTCTAGTAATGTACCTACGTCGTGTTTGCCTATTGGACCAGACATATCAATTGAGTTTATTAGCCAGCTGTAATATTGTCAACGAAGCGATCAGTCTGTGTCAGTACTGGCAATTGAGAGCTTCATTATACCACTTCCACACAGATATTAAGACAGTTTTTAATAGAATCGTGGCGTAGTTAAATGCTGTATATGCAAGATAAGAACTTATACTAGATGACTCTTTACACTCGAAACTTGACACTTGCACATACTCGATGGCCCTGTATTAATCTTCTATACATGCATACTACATACAAAAAAATAAAATTGAAGTGTCTGTTTGTAATGTCAAAATAACAGCTTTTACTAAATGTATATGAAATAATATACGGTACATATAACAAAAAATAATATTTTTTTTTGTCTATCTATCTGTTTTTTCCGGTTAATCTACGAAACGGTTAAACCGATATTGACGAGACTTCCACTGGCAGCTGATGTTATAAGGAGAGTAATTTAGGCTACTTTTATTTTAGAAAAATAATTAAGGTTCCGCGCAAAAAAATTAAAGCCATGAAATTGTGAACACAATCCGATTCAAATAGGGAAGTATTGACATTCACGTGGGCGAAGCCGCGGGCAACACCTAGTACATAATAAAAGCGAAAGGGACTTCGTTTCAACGGGTGTCCAACGACACTTCCCGGCTTTTTTTTTTATTATACGTATTAATCCAATTCAAAATACTTCGACAACGAAGGCTTGTTTTGCCATTTATGCACGTCCTGCATCCAATTTGTCCTGGCCACCATTCAATAAAATGACTCCTTTTTCGAATCTCTCATCTAGGAACATATCATGTCCATACGAACGTCGTGTCCTGTCTACCATTTGAACCATTAAATGGAAATCGACAAAAGGTAACTTTCCAGTCATCCCTTTTATTATTTGTCATAGACCTTGTCCGTCGCCGGATTCCGATTTTTTTGATCCAACCAAGTCATTTATAATTAATTTTATTGAATGACCAGCAAAAACTGGACAGTCTATATTTATATCAGCCTTTTTTTTTTTTTTTTTTTTTTGTGGATGGGAAATCATCAAATGACTTCTCCCGCTCTGGGCGGAGCGGGAGGGCGTGTCAGACTTTTACTGACTAAAACCCACCCGTGTTCCTTCTGTTGCCTGTGCCGGGGCCACGGTAACTCTTTCGAACATCCCGCAACCCTAGCTGGCATCGGCCCTAGCGGACCCCGTCAATAGTGCTGACATCTCTTTGAGGCGCGCGTGGAACACGACGCGCCGTCGACTCGGGCTTGGTCCTTACCGGTCGGCGAGCTACCCATTGCTCGCCGTCCGCAAGCCCGCGGCTACGGTGGCCGGGAATCGGCTGCTAATTCCCGACGCCCAGGGCGTCTCCTGCGGCGACTAGGGGCGTGAGGGTGCAAAGCTTGCCTCTCCCTCACGCGTCCCGCCTCCTCCTTCACGAGCATTACTGCTTCGCAGAAGGAGGTAATGGCTTCCCATGCACTCTCGCTCCGTACCATGGCCTGGACCAGGGCCAGACGCGAGAGATCGCCGCCGCCGATCGCATACGCGAGGACACGGCGGTGCTCCGCCCAAGCCGGGCAGACCTCCACCGTATGCTCCACCGTGTCCTCCGGGCGATCCACACAGTGGTGACACCCGGGCGTTTCCTCCCGCCTTATCCGGAACAGGTACCTCCCGAAGCAACCGTGTCCGGTGAGGACCTGCGTCAGGCGGAAGGTGAGGACGCCGTGGCGCCTCTCCAGCCACTCCTCAAAGAGGGGACTTATCGCCGCAATTGTGGCGTGCCCAGCGCTGGGTTGCGACAATCGCACTCTCCATGCCGCCATGAGATCCTGCCGGAGCTCTGTCCGCCGTGCCGCGATTTCTCGCGGCAACGGAGTTACGCCCCGGCGTCCTGCCTCCTCGCGCCACTCCCACATGTGCGCGAGGACTTTTGCCTCCAGATCCCATGGCGGTAATCCGGCAAGGAGGTTCGCCGCCTCCCCGGAGACCGTGCGGTATCCCCGGGCTAACCGGATGGCCATGACCCTCTGGGACGCGTTCAACCGACGGACCGGTCGCCGTCTCACGGAACGCACCCACACCGGAGCTCCGTAAAGGGCCATGGACCGCACGACCCCCGCGTAGAGCCTCCGGCAGGAGGCGTTTGGACCCCCCAGATTGGGCAGGAGCCGCCCCAAGGCAGCCCCGGCCTGCTCCAGTCTGGGAGCCAAACGTCGGAAATGCTCCACGAAATTCCACCGGCTGTCGAGGACGAGTCCTAGGTACTTCATCGTCGACTCGACACCGATGGGAACCCCTCCTACCGTTATTTGGGAACCCGATGGTGGCGCGTTCCGAGGACCATAAAAACACATGGCCTCGGACTTGTGCAAGGCCACCTCGAGTCCCAATTGCCGGATCCTCTCTACGATTGTCGCAACCCCGCGTGCCGCTAATTCGGCCGCCGCCTGGTGCGACCTCCCCTGCGCCAGGACCAGCGTGTCGTCAGCGTAGCAAACTACGCTGATACCACCAGGGAGGTCAGCGCGCAGCACCCAGTCGTACCCGATGTCCCACAGATGCGGTCCCAGAACCGATCCCTGTGGGACACCGCACGACATCTCTCGCCGGTTCCACTCTCCCCGGTGACCGGGGTAGATGACGGCCCTGTCAGTCAGATAGGCCTCGACCACGCGACAGAGGTAGGTCGGCACTCGGTGATACCGGAGTGCCTCCCTGATGCAACTCCAGGGCAGGGTGTTGAAGGCATTGGCGATGTCTAGAGACACTGCCAAGACAACCCCACCCCGGGCCACAGCATCCCCCGTCGTGAGGGCTCGAACGCGCATGATGGCGTCCACCGTAGAGCGCCCCTTGCGGAAACCAAACTGGCTGTCCGCCAAATCCGGCCCCACCCTCACCAGCCGCCCGACGAGGCGGTCTGCAATGAC
Source organism: Fissipunctia ypsillon (assembly GCA_947568875.1). NCBI lineage: Eukaryota > Metazoa > Arthropoda > Insecta > Lepidoptera > Noctuidae > Fissipunctia > Fissipunctia ypsillon. The sequence continues at coordinate 12,081,760 of OX387647.1, forward strand.
TCTTTCAAAGATCTTGCCCACCTTGTCGAGCAGCACGATGGGCCGGTAAGCGGACGGAGAGTCCGCAGGGCGCCCCGGCTTCTTAATAAGGACCAGTTTCCCTGTCTTCCATTGAAGCGGGAACCGGCCCCTCTCCAAGCATGCGCTTAGGAGCCCCCTTAGTCGAGGCCCGAGAGCCTCCAAGGCCAGGACCCAGGCTTTTCTAGGTAAGCCGTCAGGTCCTGGGGCGGTGTTCCTGGCATTCAGTCTGCGCACCGCCACTCTCAGCTCTACCTCGGTCACCTCCGGAGCATCGTCGTCATCGTCGGCTGTGTGGTCCGCATCGGACACCACAGGAGACGGAGCCATGGGCGGGGGAGTATGTTCCCCTCGCGAAGGGAACAGAGCGCTCACCACGTCATCCACGAGCTGGGGCCGGAGACTCTGCGTCAGCGGGGGAGCCCATGGGCGGAGTTTGTTCCGCACCATTTTATACGGGCGTCCCCACGGATCCCTGTTCAGAGCCTCCAGCGACTCCTCGCGGGCCAGTCCTTTGGCCCGCAGGATCTCCGCTCGGAGGGCGGTCTTCGCCGCTCTGTACCCCTCGTACAGCTCCGCCTGAATGGCTTCCGTATCCGGAGGGCGGATACGGAGCCTGCGGTGCCTGGTGTACCGGCGTCGCGCAGCAACGCACGCGTCGCGCAGAGACGTCAACTCCGGCGACCACCAGCACACCTGGCGCCGATTTATATCAGCCTTGAGGTCTGTTTACTTGAATTCTAAGCCAATTTAATTATAAGGCTGAAGTTACCGAGCACAATGACATATATATTTTATTTTCATATTTCATGTAATAACTCCCGACTTACTGAATAAACAAACTTTGACATTTACTTGTTTATAGTTTGATTAGTTTTGTTTTTCACTGAAGTACTGAAATATTCATCACGATGAGAGCTCATGGGACCTCAAAATTTTCAAGGATAGATGCCGAAAATGGGTTCAAAATAGTCAGTCACAATTTTTTAGGCAGTGTCAGAACCTACTTATAATCCGGACGACTCGCGACGCGTTTTTATTCACCTGTAGAGTAGATCAGCTCATATATATTGTCACTATCACATGAAAATATATACGACGGATAAATAGGTACTTGTTGAACACGACGTTTCATATATTGCTGTTATATTTTAGATTTCCTCTATGAAGGCCGTTATTAGTGTAGTTTTCCACTAATAAAGCGCGGCTAGGTGACAAATTGCAAGAATTGAGACGCCATATTCTTTAGTTTTATGTCACTATAAATTAAAACAATTTTATTATTTTGTAAAATATTCTGTATGTGAATTTGTGTTTTATATAAATAAATATTTTACATCGCTGTAGGTTCAGTGTCATCCTTTATCTAGATAATCTATCTACATACTTTAGGCGCTTTGAAGCGGAATCACTGGATTTTTTAATATACATAAATGTACAATCATTTAAATTACCTACATATATATTTATCAATAGGGCTAGGCAGCCCATTGCTTACATCATATTATGCGTATCACAATTGCGAATAAACTAAAATTTAATTCTTATATGGTAGCCGACGATATGTACCAAGTAACAATACAAAATTTTTTACTGAAATAGCGAAGAGAGAAAACATTTCTTATAAAATGAATCTTACTAAACAATCACGTTGAAACCGTACTCACGCTAAATCTACAAACTGCGAGTTACTTCGCGAAAACCGCATAACAAAATAAATAAGGCTAAAAAAAAGATCAAAACAATTTTGAACACAATTCGTTCTAGGTATGTTCTTGCCTTTAATAAATATAATGCATGCTATTCCTTTGATGAAATTATTGCATGGAACTTTGTAACGGTATGACTCAACGGATTTAAAATTAGTTTAAATGAGGCGTGAGTTACCTTAAAATAACATTTACGTACGAGTGTGACTTTTGTTCGTGAAGCAACGTAAACTTTTACAGAATAAATAAAACAGTTGTAAAGTTGTATGGACGCACCGCGAGCAGTTACCTGCTCGCGAATGTAATATATAAACTTTATTGCTAATTACTTAGCAATAAAGTTTATATATTACATTCGGCATGCTTTATTCTGGGTTATTTCTCAATGACCAACTAAAATGTGAATATAAATGAATAAAAATCCTCCAAACAAAACTCGAAAAGTTGAAGCAAACACTGATTCACCAGTGTTTGCTTCAACTTTTCGAGTTTTGTTTGGAGAATTTTTATCAGCGTTCATTGAGAAAAGTAACTTTAATTAAATAATTAGATGTAACTTCTCCAACTATACAGGGTTATTTATTTATTTATAAAAAAAAGTTTTGATGGTGATACTCAAGTTAAAATAACCACACCTACAAACATGGACTTAATGTCCTAGGCATTGTCCACCAGTCTTCCTTAGGGTGATGTAGAAACAAAACATAGCATGTGCGACAGTATATAATAGTGGAGAGAGATAAAAACACTGTTATTTTTCAGTGAGATTTGTATCGTCACTGAAATATAACCCTGTATAGTTGGAGAAATTACTTCGAGAAAGTCCACTAGCTTCAGATTGCTACAAAAAATAGGTAGGAAGGTAGTGGCTTATTGGACACAAGGAACGTCGCGTCGTGGCTCGAGAACGGTGAAGCTATTAAGTGATTAAGAAGCGAACGTTTTAAACCGGTCTAAGGGGTATCGTTTCGAAATAAAATTTTATGATATCATGTGATAAACTACACGGGCTATATTGAGTTTCAGATCCATTAAAATCATTTTTAGTATACAAAACACAGTCTTTCTAAAATATTCATGCACTCCAATTATAATTTTATTCTTTTCTTTTTTTTCTGTCTCACATAGGGTTGCAGCATTATGATGAGCGATGGCTATTTTGTGTGGATGTGACGCATATTTTCCCCCAACTCGTTTCTTTTTTGCGTTTGTGTTCTTTCTTTGCGTCATGTTTACCGTAAATAAACGTATTTTCTTTTTTTTTATTCTTCATTAAATCAAATTACCAACCGTTTGTTCGTATAATCTAGGCTCCATTTTAACCTGTGATGGGTAGCGTCAGTTGCTGGGTGAGAAATAACTGGCTTTTGCAGAGCGTCAATCATTCTCCAGTTCACAACATAAATTGACACGAGCGATTGATTAATAGATTCTGTCTACCACACAAGGCGGCTCAACCCCAGGCCCGTGGGCCACCTAGAGGCCTGCCAACGCATTTGAATTGGCCTGCCAAAATTTATCAGCTGGAGATAGTATTTTGAGAACAGATTTCAGGACTTCAAACCAGGTCTAAATAGTGGATTGTTTGCCAAGGGAGCAAACAACTATTTTAAAGGCGAGAACGTTTCTTTGAATCCAGAGCGCAGCGAGGGATTCAAAGTAAGTCACTCGAGCTTAAAATAGTGTTGCTCCCGAGGCGTTCACGCTACTTTAAATCTGGCTCTATGAGAAAATAAGTAAGTGCAACTTATGAATAAGAACTATTTACTACTGTGACTATCTGTCACATATCCATTGTCTCGCCACTGGATAATTTGTGTGAGGCCTGTTGACGCAAATTTCCGGGAGTGGGGCAGGCTTCACCAAGTACCCCAAACTGATCCCGTGACCCCCCCCCCCCCCGTCTCGATAAATTTACCCCATCCGTTCTGTAGGACTTTTACTAAATCGTTATTATTTATCGAGACACGCTATTTGGACGCAATGCCGCTAACAGCCGCACCGCATCCTCGAAATGGGAAGATCGAGGAAATGGGAAGTGACGAAATACCACTTCGGCGTGGACCAAGTACGATCGCAATGAATTCTGCTAGAGGCTGAGTCTACTGTACGCTTGTGCAAATTTTGTGTTATCTTAGTAAAAAAGGGGGCTAGTCACCGTAAGGGTACAATAGTACGCGTTCAGAATTACTCGATACTTCTCTTCCTCAAAGGCAGTACGACTTCGCAGTACTCTGCCATAGCACTGAGTAAGACATTTTAGTGGTTAGGAAACGTGTCCTATTAGAATCGTATTAGTGTCCTCATAGGTTCTATGCGTTAGGTCTAATAGAACATGTGCAATGAGACAAACGTTCTAAGACGGTTCCCGGTCTCACTTAAGTGGCTACATGGTAAACAGACAAATTAACGTAGCTATAAATAATGATTATAAGCGCAAGCGTAACAGTCCCTTTACCCCTTTCACATCATCAGGACTGAGTTGCAGATATCAGTACCCACCTGCTAGAGGGGGGACGTTGGCGTTACGACATTTGTAATACTAAAATATAGTTATATATTATATACCTTTGCGTACCCTCTTGTCTTCGTATCTTTAAATATTAATATTAGGCCCTTACATATGAAATTAGCGTTTTGTCGTACTGACCACATTGATCTGAAATATCTCCTCTTTGGTTTTTGAACATGGATTTTGAATACTAGAAAACAATAGACAGCGTAACAATCATGTTATATGAATGTTTTGGGTTGCAAGAAACAAATGCTATGAGACGTTTAGGTGCAAAAAAGAGTTTCATAATAATCCTAAACCATGTGTTTGAGTACCTATGAATGTACGAACACAACCAACGAAAACAGAATTATGGCAATAATACATTGTAATATTCGAAATATTCCCAAAGAATTGGAAAAACTTTGTCAATTCAACTGGGCCTCCTTCCATCCCGAATTTATTTTAATGAAACCGTATTATCATAATTCCTTCGTAGCGGTGTCTATAAGATTCTGTAATGCTTTCAGATGAAGCATTACGTATGGCTCAATTACCATAGTCGAATAAAGTGAGTGGAATACATTTTATTATTTAATGACCTCCATCAAGAGTAATGAAGCATAACTTCATTTTCGGTCGCCGTCGCCGCGACGTCGGTGTTTAATAGAGGAGTTAACTTGATCGTAGGTAATACTTACAAACAGGCATCCTTTAAAATGATCTGACGTCACCTTTCAGTAGGGTGAGGGTTACAGGCGATATCAATTTAGTAGGGCTGATTCTGTGATTTGTGAACATCATTTCAGCCGACCGGCGTCTACTGCTGGACATAGGCCTCCTCCAAGAATCGCAACTTCGACCGGTTGTGTGCTTCTCGCATCCAGCGGATTCGTGCGGCCTTCGGTCATCGGCCATCGGTCCACCTTATGGGTGGCCTTCCAACGCTAAATCTGCCGGTACGCGGTCGCCACTCCAAATCCTCACCACACCTCATTTGTAATAGTACCCTTTCAAATAATCCACTCGGGCGTATTGTAGCTGATTTGTTGTCGTTTCTACTTTCTGTAAAAGGTATATTGTATAAAAGATGTGTATGTGTGTGTGTTTATGTTTATTTCGTCATCGATTTTAGTACCTACACAATCGTTATCGGTCTTGTGACAACTTGCCAGAAATATTGAAGATTTCAATAAGCTGAATAAATCGTAAAGTCAAAAATACTACCTAGGTACTTCAAATCTTTTGATCGAAAACATATTTTTTAGTTGGGTTGCTATGTAAAACATAAAATACTATGTACTAGTAGACATGTTCATGTTTTGGTTCATTGTTGAAACTATACCCAGTAAACAACACGAATGCCATTAACCTGCCTTGCCTTTTCCCAACTATGTTGGGGTCAGCTTCCAGTCTAACCAGATGCAGCTGAATATTAATATTTTACATGGAGCGACTGCATATTTGACTTCCACAACCCAGTCTCAAACTCAAACTCAAAGCATTTATTTCAATTAAACCAATTACAGGCACTTTTGAATTGTCAAAGAGTCGGTCAGTTAGTCAGAAAATTGAAGCTAGTCGCCCATTCCAAAACGTAGATCTCTATGGAGAAGAATGGGCAAGAAACTCCATGGACACTCTTTTAAATCAAAATTGTTACAAAATCCTGGGTAGGTACATTGTTATTGTTCTTGTTGCTTCTATATGTGAGAACAATGTAAAAAATAGATAATTAAAACAATTTAAAATATAAGATTAAAAATAAGCCCTGGCAGCTAAGAGATGACCAGTCTCCACTGACGGCGCCCGTTCACGAACATGACGCGTGGATCAGCACCATCCAGCTCAACCATTTTGTAGGGAACCGAATGATCCAACACACGCGCCACCATCAGCGAGACATTTAAGTGTGCATGACATACTCTCAACTGCCATACTCTTTCAAGTCAACATACCTACATCATAACATAAAACCGCTCCATGGTACTCACATTTACAAAATTGAAAAGATGCTTCTAATTTATACAAAACTATAGTTTGCAATGATTGTAATTAAAAGATTAGTAAACACTAAATCTATAGTCTATATATAGTCAATAAGTCTATAGTAATAACATAATGTCAGAAAAAAGGGGACGCATTTCTTCCAAACAAAAAAAAAAAAAAAATTTAACAAAGCCCAAGTGGCTGTGGAGCAGGACCAGCATTTAGCCAAGCATTTTTATCTATGATATAATCATTCAACCTATAATATGCTTGTCTACATAGTGTGCGTTTAATGCATGTTTTAAATTGCTTCTCATTTAGTTGAAGAATATCGAGAGGTAATTTATTATAACATTTTACACAGTACCCCATAAAAGAAGTGTGTAGGGCAAAACTTGGCTAATTCGTGATACGCAGCTATTCGGTGATAGATAATTGTGTTTTATTACCAAGTTACTACTGACTTGATTAATGTACATTTTTCAATCATTATAGTATTTGCCACATTTTTAGATATAAGTTAGCAAAACTTATTTTGTCTACTATATCACAGTAAATTTAAAAAATTGTCTGATCAATGAATCGAATTTTACAAATAAAAAACAAAACTATCACCGATTACCCAAGTTTTGCCCTACCTTAGATAATCTGAAACGTGGTTGATCTAATTTGTTCCTATTTCTAGTGTTAAAATTATGCCGATCACTTATCTTACTAAAAAGATGTAGATTTTTTCTAACATACATAATATTTTCATATATATATTGACAAGGTACCGTCATGATGTTAATTTTTTTAAACAGTTCCCTTAGAGATTCGCGACTGCGGAGGTTATAGATGGCTCTGACAGCCCTCTTTTGCAGAATAAAGATAGAATCAATATCTGCAGCCCGTCCCCATAACAAAATACCGTAAGACATGACGCTATGAAAGTAACTAAAATAGACCAGTCTCGCGGTATCGACGTCTGTTAATTGGCGGATTTTCCAAACAGCGTAAGCAGCCGAGCTTAGCCGCCCTGCTAGTGATGTTAAATGAGGACTCCACTGCAGCTTTGAGTCCAGCGTAATTCCCAGGAAAACAGTCTGTTCGACGAATTGTAGTATTTCCTTATTCAATACTACGTGACATTCACTACTTCTAACATTTGGTAACGTGAATCTTATGCATTTAGTTTTCTTCTCATTTAATACTAAATTATTTACAGTGAACCAATTATGGACCTTAAGCATAGCGTTATTTACGTCGTCGAGCTCTTGTGCATGTCTGTTAACTTTAAAAATTAGTGATGTGTCATCAGCAAATAACACCATTTGTGGTCGGTTTTTCAGTAAATGAGGTAAATCATTTATATATACTAAAAAGAGGAACGGACCTAATATAGAGCCCTGCGGTACACCCATTTTGACTTTTAATCCCAATGAATTCACACCGTTTATTTGAACTTGCTGCAGTCTATTATTCAAATATGATTTTACTAAGCTAAGTGCAAGTTTACCCAGTCCGTAATGTTCAAGTTTCAAGAGCAGTTACTGGGTAACACGTTGTGAGACTTTTGGCTACCCGTAATGACTGTCAAAGATCTACGAATGACAGCCGGGACTAACGGCTTAACGTGCTTTCCGAGGCACGGAGCGATCTCGATATGTAGATAATGGATGGTGACTCATATACGAACCGACCGCGGCAAGTCGACCCGTGCGGCTGCTATTATTTAGCCATGAGCCCCTGAAGCCAAACTGAGGCATGGATGGAACAAATGAATAAATAAATAATTAGGATAGGTTACATATGACAGGAAATATAAAAGCTAGCCACACTTAGATTAGTTTTCGAATATTGATAATTAAATGAGTTTGCGCATATACCGTATCGCTCATTGTTATTATACACGATACAAACGAAGCACTAATACTGTCCAGGCCATGATTTATTAAATAAAATTGTATTACAGAAGGCCGAAATAATTCCTATTTAATTATTCGGTGGTTGCTGGTGAATACTCAATTAAATTAAATTTTGATATGTTTATTATGTATCGCCATCGTGATATGAGTTATATGGGTGAAGACTATATTCATCTTAAAACATATTGTACATTTATAGAACATTGCCGCAGCTTCGCCCGCGTGGATGGCGGAAAATATCCCACGGGAACTTACCACCGGGATGAAAATTATCCTATGTGTTAATATATGTTATAAACTATCTGTGTGCCAAATTTCATCCAAATCCGTTCAGCCGTTTTTGCGCCAATCCAGAATATACATCCAGACAAATGAACAAACGGATAAAAATTCTTCGTTACTATTTTATTATTTGTATAGATAAGAGAAATCACGGGAAGGAATACCTGCTACCTACATGTAGTAAAGGGTTGTTTAACGTTTCAATTACTACTCATATTAAAACTACTACGAAATAAGTAATACCTGTGTCGTGGCCAGATCTTAGAATTGATCATTTCATGAAGTGTTCAGCCATTTCATGAAATGGTTGTATTTCATGAAAATGAACATCGACCGCTGGTCACATCATGATGTGGTCTGGCCAGATCATTGAATACTCAACGTTTGACGATATGAACAGTTAAACGCACGACTACGTCATGATATGGCCAAACATTAGTGATCATATCGTAAAATAGTTAGATTATCTACCGGTAGAGGCGTTGATGTCGCTTTGTTTTTGTTGTGCATCTATTCCTACTCGAATAATTCCGAAACTGCGACCAACTTGGAATCAGTGCTCGCTGGACGCTGCCGCGGCACCGTTCGCTTCGCTCGCTCGGCTCGCGCGCGGTTGGTCACAGTTCTAACCCAACCTAACCCATTTGGTCGTGGTGCCACTAGCGGCGTGAAATGCAACCACTTTGTGAAATGCCCAGTGGTCAGCTCGGAATGTCAATAAATAAAGTTGCTTTCGTCACGATATAGCCATTTCTACGATCGGACCACGGCAGATACCCTACATTAAGGGGGAAGCGCTAAGGTAGCCCGCGAAATTCAAATTTTCTCTCGATTTTGCGATTTGCAGCTCAGTGTCTGGGTGTATGTTGATCAAAGTATGATACGCGACCGTAACAAATATGTATTTATAGAATTATAATATTAGAATTAGTAATACAATTCCTTAAGTTAGTATAATCCTGAAATGTTAAGATTTCATAAAAAAAGTCATTCAATAGACTTACTTGGTCTTAGAGAGTTGTATTGATGACTTTAATTATTATAATTCTATAAACTCATATTTGTTACGGTCGAGAATCATATTTCAATCAACATACAACCTAATACTGATCTGCAAATTGCAAAAAACGTAAGAAAATTTGAATTTCGCGGGCAACCCTGGCGCTTTCACCTTAATGACATGGCCAAACGTCGACTGACATAATTATCATAAAACGTTGACGTTTACACGATATGGGTCATTTTAGCTGGCCATTTCGACAGGCCTGTTGGTCTAGTGGTTAGTGACCCTGACTGCAAAGCCGGAGGTCGTGGGTTCGATTCCCACCCAGGACAAACTTTGTGTGATGAGCATATTGTTTGTTCTGTGTCTGGGTGTAATTTATCTATAATATGTATGTATTTATAAATTATATAAGTATGTATATCAGTTGTCTGGTTACCATAACACAAGCTCTGCTTAGCTTGGGATCAGATGGCCGTGTGTGAGTTGTCCCAAGATATTTATTTATTTCATGAAATGGTCGAACACTTCATGAAATGATCAATTCTAAGATCTGGCTACGATACCTACATTACCTACGTAAGTACTATATTCCTAATTATCATACAAGGTAGATACCATCGTACAAAGCAATCTTCTAGGAACACGTCTCATAAACCTGGGATATACACCTATTAGTAAGCATGATCAGCCTTTATTGTTCCCATTGCTGGGACACGGCGTCCTCGCTTCGACAGGGAGCGGGCTGTAATCTACCACGCGGGCCCAGTCCGGGTTGGTAGATGTCACAATTATTCGAATTTTTGGTTCCAGGACATGCCGGTTTCCTCACGATGTTTATTAGTAAGCAGATAGACTATGATCTTCATACAGGTACAAAGCTGAGATGATAAATAAGTAGTTATACCTAAATAACAGGAGTTACAGGGAACCGTAATTGTAAGACAACTTGGTTTCCTTTAATAAAAACAAGAAGCGGTAAAAAAAAACCTTTTTCAATTTTCTTCATAAAATTATAATACCACAGACTAAAATTAGCATGGTAATGGAAATTAAATAGTCGAAGCAATTGTGCACATTTTTTTGGGTGATAAATTTTTACTGGTACTCATCACGGATAAAGTAGAATGATGGAGCAATTAGTGAGTAGATATTTACATAATTATTTCATCTGAGGCATGTTTCGAGCCGCGTCGGCGCCGCGATTATCTCCGAAATAAAATACAAACACTCACCTTAGGCCTACCTTACCTTCTCATTTGGAAAAACCAACAAATTTTATTTCATCCAATTAATTATTTTTAATCACCATTTTTCAAAACTCAATCCACCCAGTAGGTACCAACGCTAAATGATCCTAATTTTTCACAAGTTTCGTAAAAGCTTAAGCGAAAATTCATTTTCTCGAATGAATGTTTGTGCCGCGATATCGTAAACAACTTAAATTGTATTTCCTTTGATGAATTATAATTTGAGTTGTTTATCAGTCACATCAACGAAAACAATATTTTCAGAAGCTCAAATCGACCTGTTCGATTAATAATGGGGCGGAAGAATAACAAACCAAACAAAAATAAAACGGTTTCGACCAATAACAAGTTGCGCCTACTACCATTACACCTTTCAGAATGATTTATCCTACTTCTGAACCAATAAATGGATGAAATACAACCAACAATTTTTGAGTAACCGCCTTCTTTAATCTGTGAAACCAAACATTCAATAATTCCTAGTGCACACACATCCCACCAGCGCTTATTACATTGTTTTTTTTTTCTCTGAAGAAACCTGTAGAGATATTTTTTAATTTTTTTTTTATTTGAGATAGGTTTGCTCTTGACTCTAGTCTAGGTCAGAGATGACAGAGACAAAGTCGACGATGGAGCGAGCTTACCCAGAAGAAGCCTGTTCACTCTCACTTTGAAGAGATCGGCGTTGTATGCATTCGGAAACACAGACGCAGGCAGAGTTCCACTCCTTTGCTGTGCGCATCACAAAAGACATTTGGAAACGTTTAGTGCGAATAGGTGGGATAGCAACTAGGTACGGATGGTAACCTGTAGTGCGTCTAGATGTCCGCTGATAGAAGGGGGTCAGCGGAATGAAGTCGTGGAGTATATAGATATTGCTAAAAGTGACGCTAAAACATACTACTTATTTCTTTTATGTACGGATGCTGTATGAAAAACGAATAAAGAACGCTCACGGTTTGGGCGGGTGGTTATTACTCCACGCATGAGCGCGTTAAATTATGAAACAAGCCACACGTGTACATTCAAGCACATCCATGCACGTTATACGTTCAAGCACATCCATGCACGTATACACAAAAGCCTTTTGACATTGACTACCATTATCCGACAGAAAAAAAAAGAAAGTCGTGCTACGTAATACTGCTATTCAAAAAGTTCTACAAGTGGTCACCTTGAGACTGAAACTTTGCGTTTCGAGGGCACTCGCATTTTTAACAAACAGCAATTTTCGAGTTTTCTAAACTTAAATATTCTAGCAAAAACCTGTCTTCTTAGGAATGCATCGTGAATAATCTCCGTACTTAAGAAGCAGATAATTAAACTTAAGGAGTTAGGAGCGTGTGTCGTGGATACAGTCTTGGGTAAGCACAATTTACGGAATATACGTGCAACATAAATCCTTAGAACTGCGAGTCATTTGCAGTTCATCTGGAACTCAACTATTTAAACTTGTGGAAGTTTATTTTATTACTAGAATCAGAAGTGGTGAATAACTTAGGTACGTAAGTTAGTTACCTACTACCCCACAACCCCAAATAGCCAGAGCCCAATAAAATTAATATTAAGTACACAAGGTGAGTGCACTTCGCTTACCTAAATAATTATTGTACTTCATAAGTTTTCAGAAGTACCTATCTATAGAATGATTTATTTCGAAAAGCTAAACAAAAAAAAATCTTGTTTAAAACAAAAACAAAATTTTAACAGCCGCCATCTTAAATTAACATTTTGACCTCACTATCGACTTTCACACCCTCGGAAACTATGAAAACGACACCCATGACGAAAAATTTGAAAATTTTCGTAGCCGCCATCTTGTATTTTCATTTCGACGTCACTATCGGCTTTAACACCCTCGAAAACCATGAAATCGATATCCATGACGAAAAATTTGAAAATTTTCGTAGCAGCCATCTTGGATTTTCATTTGACCAAATTCACACTTTCTCTGTGTGAACTTGAAAGAAGAAAGTCGCATGGCATACAAGTATGAACGTTTTCTCGTTAGTGACGATTTCTGCCAGTTTACTGCTATCGCAAGCCGCGCAAAAGATTTTCGTTCAAAAAACAAAAAAAATGCGATTCCTAATAAGTACACGCAATCCGAATCAAACAAGTCCAGATTGCAAATACATTCGAAAAGTGACCTTTCATTCTCTGTAAGCCTCTAAACCATTCATTAGAGCAGACACTGAAGCGAAAAGTCGAATGAACAATTGATCAATCTAGAAAAGTAAACAACCCAGTAAGACTTGGATTTGGAAGTAGGTAGATATAAATCTCTAGTAACGTAAAATAAACAGAAAGGCCTGATTTGGAAATACGAGTCAAAATGCACAGAAATAAAACCAAATGCTTGTACAGCCTCAGATAATACGAGTCATAATTCGCTGAGGGTGAGCTCTTCGATTAATATTATCGGCCGACAGCGTCAAGATTGTTGCTATGAAAAGAAAAGTGAAGCAAAGTAAGTGAACGTACCTACTATTTGCTTGAAAAGCTCACTGAACTGTAATAGAATAGATGAGAATAGAATATTATTTAATAATTACTATATACTAGCTGTGCCCTGCGACTTCGTTCGCGTGGCTGTCGTAAGATACACGATATACTAAAATAACAGCCACATTTTAATAAAACTCCCTCGTTCTCCGACCCGCCGTCGCCAACCGTCGTCGCGTTGAATCGCCCGCCCGCGCTATTACTTCGTTTTCGCTTAGTGTTCATTCTGACTTTTATCTTTTTGCTCGGCTCTTAAGGGTCGTAGCGTGATGTTAAATAGCCTATAACTATCCTCGAGAATGGGGCTACCAAATTCAAAAAGATTTTTTCAAATCCGACTGTTTGTTCATAATTTCATGGGTTTTAATTTTTTTTTTGCGCGGAACCCTAATTATTTTTCTAAAATAAAATTAGCCTAAGTTACTCCTTAAAGTCTCTGCTATCTGCCAGTGAAAGTCCTGAAAATATCAGTCCAGCCGTTTCGGAGATTAGCCGGAACAAACAGACAAACAAAAATGTTAAAAATTGTTTTTGTTTTTAAGTACCGTTTATACTTTCTTATGCATTTAGTAAAAAGTTGTTTCATTTAGTAAGAAATTATTTTGACATTACAAACAGACACTTATTTTATTTATTTGTATAGATAGCTGTGCCCCGCGACTTCGTTTGCGTGGATGTCGTAAGATATACAATATACTAAAATAACATCCACATTTTAATAAACCTCCCTCGTGCCCCGACCCGTTGCCACAGATTACCAGATAAATCACGCCATGTACTTACGCGCGCTAACTACTTACCCGTCGGACTGCATGCAGCCCATTTCTCAGTGGGTTGCCGACAGCCAGTATAGTATAAAGTACTCTGTGCCGACAGCCGTGAGGCACGTACGTACGCATATATGTATTTCGGTGGACCTGACGTACTTGGTTTCAAATTCTTATGATATGGCGGTTCTGGTGTATTATGTGCAGTGGATGGATGTAGATCCAGCAAGAGAAGAGATAAAAACTAATGTTTTTTTCAGTTTACCTGCTGATTTTGTATTTTATTGGTAGGTACGTAATTACTTCCATTAGGTGTATGAGATAAGAATAGAAAGGTCAATGACCTCAATTTGTCAAGCGTCATTTGAAAATTACGTTTAGCAAAAATCTACGCAAATTAATTTTCGATAATATTTACTATCGTTATTATCTTGTTAATGTTATGTATGCGTGATTATTGTTTATTTAAAAGCGTGCAAGTGTTAGAAAAGCGTGCATGACGTCATAATATGGCGCCAGCGCAGGTTTATTCATAGTGTAGAAGCATAGTAGGTACCCATTACGCTAATTGTGTAAATGAACGAACAAATCAATTAATCTTGTTTTTAGTTTCCTCTATTTCGTATTTCATTCGTATTCGTGGCCATGCGGAGTGTTTACGTCACTAATTATTAAATTGTTAGGTAATACACGTTGCATACGATGTGTGCCTTACTTGTCTTTCAATTGAAGTTTCGGGGTGTGGTCACAGAATACTAAATAGTTACCTAGAATAAAAATATTCCTCGGTCTTTCATAAGTATTTTTAACACTTAAAACATTAAAAAAACATTTTATTTTATTTCATATTATTTCATAAAATGTCCTACAAATACCTACTTACATCTATCGAAAAAGGCGGCCCTGGCAATTCACAATAACCACGCGGCGGCGCGCAGCTACAAAGCAAAACTCATTTTACGCTTGTTGCGACTCGAAGGTGCTTAGTGTTCTTTCTGACTTTTTTTCTTTCTGCTCGGCTGATGTGATGTTATATAAACTACAAGTATCTGCGAGAATTGGGCTACCAAATGTAAAAAGAATTTTTCAAATCCCACTTTTTGCTCATAATTTCTAGGGTTTTAATTTTTTTTGCGCGGAACCCTAATTAGTTTTCTAAAATAGAAGTAAAACCTATGTAAGTTACCCGCGGTAACATCAGCTATCTGCCAGTGAAAATCCGTCAACATCGGTCTAGCCGTTTCGGAGATTAGCCGGAACGAACAGACAGACAGACAAAAATGTTAAAAATGCTTTTTTCTTATAAGAACCGTTTAAACTTTCCTATGCATTCACAAAAAAGTTGTTATTTGACATTACAAACAGACACTTCAACTTTATTTATTTGTATATAAACATATTTATGAATTACAGATACTCATATAAATAGTCTTTTGTATAAAGTCTGTGACATTTGTTACTGATAAGGATACCCGGAGCCTTGGACTGACTATGAAATTGCTATTAAATCTGTACGTACCTAAATAAATGATCTTAAATAGAGCCAGCAGAAGAGTCTTAAATTTGTCTACACCCACTTTGCTCCAACAGTACGCAAGATTTGCTCAGTCTTCATTTATCGCATTAATTATGCATTATATTGCCGAGCTATGGCGGGGCACTAATTGGAAGGCACTTCAGCTATATTTAAATAAACACCGACTAAACTTATGCCCACGCTTATTTCGAAAAGGTGCACTAATGAAGCTTGACATTCCACTCAGCGAGAACTGTGAGTGATATGCTAATGAAGAGAGGATGAAATATGAACTGCGGTTTTCCACTAAAATATATAAAAATAAAGATTATTTAATTAAGGAAAGGCTGAGAAAGATTATTAAAATACACTATTAATAGTAGGTATGTATTATTTTTGAACATAAACATATGACTAGAGATTGATATAGGTAGTGAAGTATACAAGAGGACTTGTATGGTAATGCACAAAAAAAAAAATCAAGTACATTCAATAATGTAGTCAAAGAAATAATAATATATTAATCATGTGATGGAATAGTTTGTTCAATTTTTGGAACCATTGAAAATATGGTACACCAAACTCAAACTCAAAGCATTTATTTCAATTAAACCAATTACAGGCACTTTTGAATTGTCAAAGAGTCAGTCAGTTAGTCAGAAAATTGAAGCTAGTCGCCCATTCCAAAACGTAGATCTCTATGGAGAAGAATGGGCAAGAAACTCCATGGACACTCTTTTAAATCAAAATTGTTACAAAATCCTGGGTACCTACCTATAGGTACTTTTATCTTGTCCGCTTAAACCCAAATTCCTATTATTGATAGGTAAAGAAAAACAAAGAAAACCCAGTCAACCACAAAATCGGCAACATTAGATAATATTTGTTGCGCTACGTTAAAGCTATTAGGGCACTGGCAGAGGAGAGCCTCAATCAACTTCAAAACACCGATCAATCATTTCATTCAATAGGTACGTGCCACTTAATAAAGTCGAGAACTTATCGAAAGGAAAGTTGCCCACTTTTACTGAAAAGACGTACTGTCAGCATAATAAAAGTTGATTATTTTGAGATTTTGATATTAATTACTATAATGACGGTTAATGGTTATGTTTAATTATATACACTATAATAACAGAAATAAGTTTGGAACACACACAAGCTAAATTATTTTCTCAGGTGTTTACCTAGTACTCACAACCGGCGTGCGTGAATGACCAGATGTATGAATGTAAACGAGGCAAAACGTGCATATAAGGATCGTAATAGGTGGCGTTCTGTAGTTTTAACCTACCCCCGTAGGAAGAAGGCGTGAGTTTATGTATGTATATCATTATCATGAAGTGAAACAATATACCGTACGAGAATAATCTTAACCAATAGAATTCAACGTTACATATATTGGATAATTCTGTAATTATTGCATCGAATTAGTCAGCTAATAGATAAACACATTACCAATATGCGATCTGTTTTCTTCAAGTTATTGATATTGTCGTTAATTAGAACAAGTTTAGCATTTGTCCCCAAGACAACGAAAGGCCAAGCGACGGCCTGAATCTATTGTCAATACACGAAAATATTTACTTAAGACATAATACAGATCTAATCATATTAACAGTCCAAGATAATAGGTAGTACTCCGTAATACCTATTACATTTTAGTTTCAAGAACAAAGGCTAGCAAATATTATTATTAAAATTTAGGTAAACAACTAGAGTAAATAACTAACTAAAAACCTCCAGACAGACTAATTTTTATAAATAAGGCGTACAATAAACTTCGTTGTTTAAAAAACTTTCATCTCTAAAATGTATACTCTTTTTTTCCGTGGGAAGAACGGATGATTATGTCGGACCTCTACCGACTAAAAACCCCACTGTTCCTTCTACTACCATGAGTCCGGGGCCCGTGAGATACTTGTACCAGCCCGGACTGGTATCAGCCCGCCATGCCTAGCGGGCCCCATCACCAAGCGCTGCCGATCCCACACTTGCACATCTTCCCATAAAGGCGCGCATGAAAATACTGAGTGCCACCTCTTTGGGCTTGAAGCGCTGGGAGCGAAACGATACGAAGCTAAGTCCGTTTCGCTTCGTTCCGCGTCTTTTCATACTTCCGTTGTCGTTCCGCTTAGTACGCGGTGTGAACCGCAGTATGAAAAGACGCGGAGTGTGGCCAGGGGGCCAACCACCACCAAAGCAGTATTAAAGCAGTATTATTTTAATGTTACTTCAGTGTGAGAAAGAGATGGAGCTGTACAGGACGTCTAGCTCCATCTCTTTCCCACACTGAAGTAAGATTACAATAATACTGCTTTAAGAGGTGGTGGTCTAGCTCCTGTGCTTGACTGTTCGAGTGACGATCACTAAAATGGCGTCTTATTTTTATTCTGACGCACTAATCTCAATTGCAAGAGCTTTAACCTATCAGGAATGTGACATCTTTAGACTTCTAGAAACATCCCACGTCTATTTACAAAGAGTACGCGACGAGTCTTTTTGTAGAATTATTTATCATGTCTAGGATTATAGACAGAAAGATTCCAATAGACACGAAAATAATCAACTAGCAAAGGAAAAACGAAGACAGTCCATTGATCCGCATAGGTTGTATTGGGAAAATCACACGACCGAATTCTGTGAATTATCAATCTATGTAGGTTTACATATAATAAAAAAGTAATGAAGAATTATCGTTCGTTTGTCTGGAAATACAGTTCTGGAATGCCGCAAAAACGGCTGAACGGATTTGGATGAAATTTAGCACACATATAGTTTATGACACACACATCAGGTACTTTTAATCTCGGTAGGTACATAGTACGTTCCCGTGGGATATTTTCCGACATCCACGCGGGTGAAGCCGCGGGCAAAAGCTAGTCGCAAATACAAGTGGTTATAGGTCTGTTGTACATTTTTTTTATTTGAGATAGGTTTGCTCTTGACTCTAGTCTAGGTCAGAGATGACAGAGACAAAGTCGACGATGGAGCGAGCTTACCCAGAAGAAGCCATTTTGGTGGAAAATATTATTAATATTACTTATATTTAGATTTTCTTACAAGCAGTTTCTAGGCAGAATTATAATGTAATTAACATCACTCTGTTTGTGTTAACAAACGAGTCGGTTCCTTTTTAATTTTGTTAGAAAGGCGGCACGCGCTTGATTGCTTACTTCGTCGCTACACGCGATGTAATTAAAATGTAAGGTTATTTGTATTCAAAAATAATTACTGAGTAAGTTTAAGGGTCTATACTACTTCAAATGGCTTAGCATGATCCTCTGTTATGTCGAAAATACTGCAGCATTAATTTTAAAATAAATATATGGTAAAGTTGAGGATTAAAATTAAGTACTATGTTAGGCAAAACACGATTCCATAAAATTTTCTCGATAGAAAAAAAATCCAAAGTTACCTCCAAACCGAACAATAAACCGCTGGTGTTCAAAAATACTTCAAATTAGATGATGCAACTTTGCATACTAACTGAACTAACTATAAAGCAGGTCTTATGTTTTTTTTATTTTTTTTTAATTGCCATTATTTTCACCGTAAAAAGCAATTACCTAAAATATCGGCGCTCCCTGCCACCCAGCACCGCATCAATCCCCCCGCTCTCACTCAGTCCGCGCGCAGAAGGAATTTAAAAAAGAAAGAGTGAATTTTAGCTGAGGTAGTGTAGGCTCTTAAAGGTACGATTAATAAAAATGACAAACATATTTCTTTTACTGTACTAGGTTTCTAAAGAGAAATGATAAAGTAATAGGTACAAATGTCTGAATTGCACATGCATAGATAGATAACATTGAACCAACAAACTATGATCTTATTATTATGATCATAACTACGATCTCATTTATCACGAAATATATTATAATTAAAAATAATGATATAAAATTACCTACATTTCTAGCCGAGGCCTTATGATTTTCTTTAGAAAATTAATCAGGACCCGCTAAGAAATACCTACTTCTTGTACAAATTGTGCCCGCCCGCCGATTCCTATACCCATTGGGAGTAAACATACGTAGTTTCGTACCCTCATAGCTTACGTAGCGACCCTGAATGGTTTTAATTACTGCAACAAAATAAAATATTATAACATTATACGCTGTCTATTCAAATAGAAATGTGTACTTTTGTCACGTTTGTAATGTACGTTTGTTTGTAATGTAACAATTCATTTTAATATTTAAATATTTTTTAACTCGTCATTCTGTTCTTCATCACGTAAGGTCACATTTAAAAAGTTTTGTTAGCACAAACAATAAAAGTTTATGGGTAAATAGCAATCGCCAACACGCAGTTAGCGTGGTGCTGCATTCCTTCTCAATTCCAGAAGAGGTTTTCCCTTTCCTCTGAGAAACTATGTAATATGATGATATTATTATTCGCACACTCCATCACGAATACGTCAATAAACTCCATATCTCTTTCATTCGGATACAAAAACAAAAAATAAAATAGTTTAACCAGTACATAAAGCTGATACAACGACTTAAAATATTCCCTTTAGCCAATCTGTAGGCGCGTTTACACGGCGTGAAAATGTGGTAAAAAAATAAAAATATTTTTAGCAAACCAAGTCCGATTTCTCATTGCTCAATTATTTTTTTTCCATTTGTTACAAATAGTAAGCAAACAATACACAGTAGTAGACCTGTATTTGTATAAAGTCGTGTCATTGGACGGAATCCATTTTCATTCGGGTTTCTTAAAAATCAATTTATTTATTTTTACTTTAACATAAAACGTCCAAGGCCAATTACATCAATTCATCTCACAATACTCCAGACATACAGAAGATCTTGTCTTCTTCCATTCATCCGCGAACATATCACAGTTAGGCTTTGCATCCAACAGAGCGTTGAGAATATGCGAGTGACAGGAGACTGGGCACGAGCAACGGTTCGACTCCCAGGCACGGCAAACAATCTGTGTCTCCTGTTACGGCTATAGTTTATCGCAGCAAAAAGATGAGACAGTTCGTCGTTCAGTTCAGGATCATCTGTTTTTTCCGTGAAGGATCTTAAATGTAATCTTAAAATAATTTGGTAATTGTTTTTCTAACCTCGAGAGAATTGTACTCTAAAGAGCCTAAAAGAAAGTTTGAAGAGTACATAAACGGATAACATCCATTCAAACGTTCAAATATAGATACCTAAGATACATTTTTTGTACCTTTTCTAAGAATAAAGTGTACTTCTTTTCGTGCGGGTTCGAGACACATGCAAACTGGAGAGTCCAGTTTGCTGCGAACAAGTACACATTCAAAATAGATTTGATAGCGCTGATGTTTCTGAAGTCTTTAGCATTGCGTAGTATGAAACCTAAATGAATATTTTGCTACCGACACCATGTGATCATGAAATGAAAAGTTTAGCTTGTTGGCAAATGTGACAGTTGTGACAAATAAATAAACAAATGTGACACCCAGATCCTTCATTCCAGTTGTGCTAGTAATAGTGCTGTCATTGATTTTATAAGTAAAGGTGATAGGATTTCGTGCTCGAGTTAAACTTATGACAAAGCATTTGGTAGAGTGAAATTCCATTTTGATCTTAACACTCCATTCCAATATCGCCCCAATATCACGCTGCAGCGCCAGACAATCGGCTTCAGAGTGAATTTCGGAAAAGAGATTTAAATCATCTGCATACAATAGACTTCTGGCGTGATGAATAACTGGAGGAAGGTCGTTGATCATTACCAAGAAAAGAAGCGGTCCCAGGATTGATCGTTGACTGACTCCGGAAAGCGTGTGATAGGGCTGGGATTCATAAAGGCCCAGTCTGACACACTGCTGACGATTGCGGAGATAATCAGCGATCAGCCGTATGAAACCTGACGGAAATCCGATGGCACATACATAGTTTGCCAGCAGAGTATCATTATTGACATAGGGTCAATACTCCGCTGGCAAAAGCTTTGCGGAAATCAAAGTACATGACATCGGCTTGCCCTCCGTGGTCCAAACGTTTTGATATTATAATCTACTAGGATAAGAAGGCAGATTTACTCTTTTCTTGGCTCTGAAACCATGTTGTTCGTTATACAGGTACTTGGGAATAAATTTAATTACGTAAGTACCTAGTATATTTTCAAAAACTTTAGCTAGTGATTACAAAATGGCCATGAGACAGAATTCCTAATCTTTTATTCAAGCCCTTGGGAATAGGAGTGACCCTTGAAATCTTCCATTGTGGTGCATATATTCCGGTTTTTAAGGATGAATTAAAGATGTGAAATAAAGGTAAGCAAAAGTGTTTTTACAACTTTTCAAAATTTATGGAGGACTATTGTTAGGCCCTACCGCATTACTAAGTTTGAATTTACCTATTGCTGACATGACATCCTGAGGAGTGAATTTAAATATACGTATATTTACATAATTACTGTTACCAGTGTCACAGCAATTACAAAGGGGAAACTTTATCAGCATCAAGTAAGGAACATCGGGAAGATAAACGCTAACGAAGAAATCAGCAAAGGCATCAGCCGTATGAACACCTGAAAATTTTTCACCGTTGTTGGTAACACTCGGCTCAAAACCACCTTTTGAGCGTAAACTGGAAATATGTCGCCAGAAACTACGTGGATTGGCTCTTGAATTATTTTCGATCATATTGGTATACGATGCATAAGCAAGTGCCATCCGTGTTTTATGGCTAGCTCCCAAATCTGAAAATGTTTATGGGTTACTATATATTTAGTGACACTTGAGCTTTAGTCTAGTGTCCTGAATTATGTCTTTGATGAACCACTCTGGATAACGCCTACTTGTAGTTTTACATCAACGTTTCTTTGGTATACAAGCATCGAAGATGGAATAAATTAACTCATAAAAGTACTCTGTAGCTAAACATACATCGTCAGTCTGTACAACCTTCTCCCATAATTTTTTCGAAAGTAAATCAAAAAACTTATCTCAGTTACATTTTTTTTTAATTCCAGTCTTTACTGGTATAAATGTTATGAATAGAACACCCCCACACGGCGTGCCTCGGTCACGAAGAAGAATACCGATATCTAATACCGACTCATCAAGAAACGTTTCTGTTATCGCAACGAGAATATGTTCCATCAAAAGTATATTGTTTGAAATGAAATTGTTTATTCTGTAAATAGGATATCGGAATCACTTTTAACACGTCATATAAAAAGAAAAAATAGCTACATGGAGTCGACATTTCCTATCTGACTACCCCTGAGAAGAAATGGTGAAACAAACTCTCTTTCTCAGTCTCTTTTAAAGTCCAGACATAATCTTGGTCTAATCATGTGAGGACCATGTAGATCCGTGTCTGGAATGGTCTTTTGAGGAAAGAACCACACAAATTTGAGTGTACCTTTCCAGTCAGTGCAAACATTTGACCTGAGTTGAGCTACACAATTACTGATAATAGTGTAGCTCAACTCAGGTCTTAAGTAGCTCCACGACTCAACGATCAATACCAAAGAAAGGACGTTTGGGTAGGCCGTATAAAGAACTTAAAATGACCATCATTAAAACTAACTGAGAAAACTAACTAGTTTCGTCACATACGAGTACATAGTTATTTTTATACCTCTACGTTCTGGTAAAAACAACGTAAATTCGAAAGTTTATGTGCTACGAAAGGGCTGATTGTTGGTTGGTGGGCTGGGCTGACGGATAGACAGACACGATTGATCCTATAAGGGTTCCATTTTTTCTTTCGGACGTACGGAACCCTAAAAAGGCCGATTTATCGCAAAAAACCATTATCCTAGAAGCTATCGATAGTTATACGAGAAGAGATCAAAAAGTAGTGAGAACGACATACTCCTTGGTAAGAAAAAAAAAATACTGGCAGACAGCTCAGATACATATTTGTAATATTAATAAAGAAAAAATCTTCGATTCTCTTTTGTTTTTTTCTGAATGTAGTCATTTGTTTGCTTCGTGTCGGAACGTGTTCTCGAAAATGGAGAAAAACGAAGTGCGAGCCGTTATTAAATACCTCTGTTTCAAATTCAAATTTATTTATTTACTAATCACAATTCGTACAAGAATAGAACAGACGGTAACCCCCAAACTAGGTATTTGCCTGTATCTTGGGAGTCAGAAAAAGTTAACGACACAAGAGATTCATTGCGATTTGGAGGCAACATTAGGAGAGTCTGCTCCGCCGTATTCCACTGTCACAAGCTGGGCTTCTCAATATCGAGTAGAGAGAACGAGCACGGAAGACGAACATCGTTGCGGCCGTCCATCGACGTCAGTCACCCAAGAAAATGTTGCAAAAGTCGAGAAAATTGTATTGAGCGATCGAAGAGTTACCATCCGATACTTAATTCAAGAAACGGGCATTTCATATGCAAGTATTCAATCCATATTGAAACAATCTTTTGAATATGAGAAAAGTCTCCGCAAGATGGGTGCCGAGAATTTTAACCGACAGTCAGAAACAAAATCGACTTGACACTTCGAAGATATCGTTCAGGAAGATTCTGAAAACTTTTTGTATCATTTCGTAACAATGGACGAAACATGGGTCCATCATTTTGAACCCGAGACAAAACAGCATCTTCGCAATGGAAACGGCCATCATCACCGACCCCGAAGAAGTTTCGTGCCGTGGCATCGGCTGGCTCAATATTTTGGGACTCAGAAGAGATATTGTTGATTGATTACCTGGAGCGTGGAACCACTATTACAGGCCAATATTATGCAGCTTTAATTCCCAAGTTGAGGAATGCCATCAAAGAGAAAAGGAGAGGGAAACTTCGAAGGGGCGTGCTGTTTCATCACGACAACGCACCCGCGCACAGGTCGGCAGTTGCGATGGCTGCCATTCAGCAAGCTGGCTTCGAATTGGTTGACCACCTTATTCACTAGATCTGGCGCCTAGCGATTTTTATCTGTTCCCCAAATTGAAAGAATACTTAAAGGGAAACAGGTACGAAGACGATAACGAGGTGATGAATGCCGTGGAGAGCTTTTAGCAGGACCAAGACAAAACTTTTTTTTTGAACGGGATTGAAGCTTTGGAAAAGCGCTGGACTCGGTGTGTAGAGAGACTCGGAGACTATGTAGAAAAATATATTATTATCTTATCAATAGTCATTATATTTTATCTCATTCTCACTACTTTTTGATTCCTCCTCGTACTACGTATATAACTACTATGGTGTGATTTCAATTAAGAAGTAATTAACTTTTCTCAAACATGCTTAGAAAATCGAGCATTATTTTGACAACCTTCTTCGAAATATCATAAATCGAAAATGCTGTACTGGTCAAAAACATGGCCGGCAATGTTAGTACGAAAATCCTAAATATGAAAACACATAACTGTCGATGTCGTGTAATTTAAAAATGGAACGAACTTTTTACTTCGACACATGGCAACCAAGGAGGTAACTTATCAAAAATTTTATTAAATCTCGAACTGGCTTCCAATAGAGCGGTTTATAGTAAAATAGAAACAAAAGAACATATTGGCGCGTGAAAAATTATTGTTGTTCGTCATTGATTGCGGAATGTATAATTAATTGTTGAATTTCCACGCATAATTTGTGAAAAGTACTATACAAGCCTTGGCCGCAACCAACCATTAATGGATTCACGTATATGTTTTTACGTTCGTCCATCAATGTCTCTGCTGTCGACTGCTGAAGTAATGTACTAATGCAAAAACTTCAAAGGTAATAAACAAAAAGTAATCCTACGGGAAGATAAACTATCTAAATAATAATTAAAGTTACATCGTAAGTGAACTTTTACGATAAATATAAATTATAAAAGGCGGATTACATAAAGTCTCCCCCGTAGATTTTCACCGCGACAGTAGGGGTGAAAAACTATCCACGATAAAGTTAGATTTAAGTGCTCGGCATTTACTGAGTCTGTCTGTGTTGATAGTCGGACATGACAATGATATTATAAGCAAAAATAGATAGATAGGTTATACGTGCTCCGCAAGTGGTAGGTTAAAACTTGGCTAGTTAGCAAACCTGAACTCAATACAATATTACGTTATTTATGTGTTTGTTAGTGTGCCGCTTTTAAATATTCAATGCTGATAGATATTGGGCTTTTTACTTATAATATCACTAGCGACCCGCCCCTGCTTCGCACGGTTTTTACAACTTGACAAAACATTGTGATTTCTTAATTTTATGTAAGTGCAATATTAATGTTTTATGTACATAAACTAAGGAGCTCGTGGCTAAATAATAACAGCCGCACGGGTCGATCCATCAGGTTAAGCTACGCTTGCCGGGGTTGTCCGTGGATGAGTGACCATCTTTACATACCGAGACTCCTCCGTGCCTCGGAAAGCACGTTAAGCTGTTGGTCCCGGCTGTCATTCGTAGATCTTTGACAGTCGTTACGGGTCGTCAGAAGCCCGAAAGTCTGACAACCAGTCTTACCAAGGGGTATCGTATTACCGAGTTACTGGGTTGTGGAGGTCAGATAGGCAGTCGCTCCATGTAAAATACTGGTATTCAGCTGCATCCGGTTAGACTGGAAGCTGACCCCAACATAGTTGGGAAAAGGCTAGGCAGATTGATTGATGTACATAAACCTTTCGAAAAAAATCTAAATGATGGTGAAAACTGCATCAAAATCCTTTACACATTGCACATTGGCGAGACTGTGGTCTCGGCCGAGAGCACTGTCTCACCCCATCTACTCGGTACGTGTGATCCAGGCATTATACGACAACCGGCACCGTCTAAGTCATTTTATCTTGCTCTTGACCTGATTTTCATTATGCTGAAATATGGCAGAGAGGCTGGTAGCCAAACGATATTATAGCCTGTTCCATGTGACAACTTACATCTCTGCCAACACTGGGTGCTTTCTTAAGACGACACCGCGCGCGCAGTGGTGCCCTCATCGTTTGTTTGGTTATTTTTCTTTTATTTTAGAATGAAAATGCAGAAAATAAGCATGTTACGTTGTGCTCCACAAGACTATGCACTTCATAGGGCATCATAAATTTTGCACGATCTGGATGCTGCCACTAATAAGTAGATAAACCTAAATGTTCCTGCTAAGTGTGTCAGTAATTACTATAACACTATCAGATCGCATAAATTACCTCTAAACGTTAACTGCAATTTACTAACTTTACACACAATTTAGTTCAAATTGTTCCCGTTCCGAATTATTTTACAGATTGCTCTAAGCTTCAGATAATTAGAAAAATGTTTAGACGGTAAATCATTTTACTACGTACTACGTAGACGGTTTTTGGTTCATAAAATTATAACTAAGTTTTCTTTTTAATCAATTACATGGCTGATTTATTTTCTACGAAGGAAAGGCAATCGTGTCTGTTTCAAGTAACCTATAAGCTGATTCTTCGTAAGAAACTACTGTGGTGCAGACGATAGGGTTAAAATTTTAAAACATTTCAGTTGCAAGATTATTTAATGAGTTTTCGGGATTCGATTATCCAAATCAAAGAATAAACGCTAGCTTCGGGCCACACTTTTTATTTGCTTTTTATTTTTGATATCCCAAAATCAATACATTCCATTAGTGAAAGCATCTATATAAAAATAAAACTCGGAAAACGTCCTCATATCCGTGAAAAACAAATAAATAAAATAGAAAGGGATACAAAAACAGTGGCTGACAATCCGACATAACGCTAGTCCATTAGATTTTATTACTTCAATGAGGATCATACCTAACGTGTTACTAAGTGGCCATACGAACCGCGTTTAATATAAAACGTCTGCAAGACATCGCCTGTTTTGTTAGGGAGCCAACAGACGAGTGACACTTTAATCGACAACCGTCGTCACCTGTCGTCAATAACCGCAAGCGAAAGTCGTCGCTCTATGATTTTATGTAGGTACAGTATTTTTATCTCACGAAGCGACACGCGCTTTAGACGTGGTTATCTAGTGTACAAATACATTATAGAGCATTTTTGACAAGGTATTTGAAATTCTTATAAACATGTTTAACCTTTTTGTATTATTTTAACCTACAATTATAGTAACAAGGATGAGATAAAGCTGAAATTATGATATATTGAAAAACGCTGAAAAATGTTGCCGCTCGCATTTGACAGTTTGCTTTGTTTACTTCGTATTTATGTGGCACCATCTGCTGTCTCAGCTTTGCGTAATATTCCCTATTATACACATTGTTAGTTAAAAAACCATTCAAGTGCGTATCGGATCACGCACAATGAAGGGTTCCGAAGTTGGCATAAATTAATCCCAAGAACAAACTTAACATTGTAGATGAAAAACAGGTTCTCTCTTACATTGCATCTGCAAATGTAAGTTGGTCGACTATTACTCGTTAACTTGTAAAGCCTACCTAGCTGCCTTTCCTTGTAACTTCGTTATATATAGTACCTACTGCCGTGAATTTTTTCACGTATCCAAAAACAACTCACCCAAAAAGGACTCTAACAAAAATTAGCACTTTTAAGCTTAATATTTCGTAAATGGATCCTTCAATCGAAAAATGGTTTTCACACACCCGCAATATTTTTGAACGGCCTATCCAACGACACCCCGTACTATGGGATAGTTGAGAAAAAAAAGTCATCCCCTCTACGTGTATGGGAGGCACCCTGAAATGTTTTTTTTTCAAGATTTTATTTTGCCACTTTGTCGACGTGATTAATATGCATACCCGTGCCAAATTACAGCTTTCTAGCACTAAGTCTCTGAGCTAAGCCGCGTGTAGACAGTCAGACAGACAGAGATGGACATGGCAAAACCATAATCCGTAGTCAATAAGGGTTCCTTGTTGACTATGGAGCCCTAAAAACGTTTCAAATTATATCTGTAGCAGTTACAGCGTAACCTTGATATTTATTCATAAACTAGCTTCTGCTTGCAATTTCGATCGTGTGGAAGTCGTAAGATACACACAATATACTAAAATAACAGTCACATTTTAATAAAACTTCTTCGTCCCCCGACCCGCTGCGTTGCATCGCCCCGCCCGCGCTATTACTTCGATTTCGCTTAGTATTATTTCTGATTTTTTTTTAGTTTAGCTCGGCTCCTAAGGGTCGTAGCGGGATGTTAAATAGCCTATAACCTTTCTCAAGAATTGGGCTATCATGTATAAAGAATTTTTTAAATCCGAATTGTAGTTCCTGAGATTAGCGCGTTCAAACAAACAAACTCTTCAGCTTTATTATGCTAGTACCTTTAGATTTTTTCAGATTCATTTCGTTTCGATGTCCCATGTGTTGAACAAGATATTTATTTATTTCACAGAAAATTAAACATTCGAATGCAAAATGGTTTTTTTTTTATTAAAATTAATTCTCTTTTAGCATTATTCGGGACATTAAATTGATTAATGCCTGCATCCGTTTATAATTAAAAATATGATACATCCATCCAGGAAAAGTTCACTTTGTTTTTTCACCTTAAAAGTTTATTGATAAAATGCCGTGTAGTTACTGCGTTAACGAGCCCATTTTGTTGATTAAAATTGTACTGTTTCATTAAAAGACAGAATATAAATACTTATGTTCATTGATATACACAATATAGGTATCTGAGGAAAAACAAAGCTTTTACACTTAAATTATATTCAGTGAAAAAAAGGAAGTGTGTTCCCTCTCTAATCAGCAATAAAGCTGTCATCAAGAGACCATCTCTCCCACAGGTATAATAGAATTGTGCGTATTAGACACAGCTCCCGGGATTGTCTTTTAACCGTACTAAATGGCTGACGATGAAGCTAAAGATAATCCTCTCGGTAATAAACGTTGAAAGGTATAACTTAAGCTGAGATTTTTTGGTAAAAAGTAACAAGATATCTTTTTGAAAATATAGACACATATAAACTGAAAACAAAGCATTTATTTCAATTAAAACAATTTCAGGCTGTTTTAAATTCTCAAGGAGTCTGTCAGGAAGATAAAGCTAGTTGCCCATTCCAAAGCGTAGTAGGTACCTATGGAGAAGAACAGACAAGAAACTCCCTATCATAATTGATCGAAACATCGTTAGAAGTAGAAACAACAATAACAAATAATAAACAAACAATAAACAATTAATACGTAACAATAAAGCAACAAATCGATGCTTATCAATTAATTGATTTATTGCAGTTGATGATTCTTGACGATTTTAGCCGTGATATAGTTTGAGTAAAGCTTTAATCATAGTTTGCCAGTTTGAGTAATTTATGCGGCTGACCCAAATGTCCTTTCTTTGGTATTGTTCGTCGTATCGTTGAGCTCCTTAAGTTCTGAGTTGAGCTGTATGATTACTGACAGATGCGTGCACTGACTGAACAGGTCCACTCAATCTGTGTGGCTCTTTCCTCAAAAGACCATTTCAGACACCAATCTACATGGTATTCACATGATCTGGCTAAGATTATGTCTGGACTTAAAAAGGGACTGTGACCTCTGAGTTTGTTTCGGCCTTTCTTCTCAGAGTAGTCAGATAGGAAACGCCGGCCTCGTCTAGTTTAAAAAGAAATGTTTGACATGTAAAAGTGTTCGTACAAACCTACTTACAAAAATAAAATTATTTATCATTTATATCCTTAAGGATAGCTAGGGATATAGCTATATACCGTAATATAGATACGAGCACGATCTAGTAATATAACTATTAGGGCACTCCGACAGTTATGAACCGCTTTCATATAACTATATTACGGTATAATATAGCTATACCCTTAGGGATATAACTATATTACGGCTACAACCATCTTACTGCGATAGATATACATCTTCGAAAGTCATCATCATCTGCCTAGCCTTTTCCCAACTATGTTGGGGTCGGCTTCCAGTCTAACCGGATGCAGCTGAATACCAGTATTTTACATGGAGCGACTGCCTATCTGACCTCCACAACCCAGTAACTGGGTAATATGATACCCCTTGGTAAGACTGGTTGTCATACATCTTCGAAAGTGTTCGTCCCTAAATAAATCGTAGCTGGTGCCTATCATCCACCACATAAGTTAGTTGTAAGAGTAAACTGCTGAAATCAGATTATTATGTAGTTTGCAAGCGGTGCAACCCGCGACTACTTACAAACTTCTGCTGGCAAGTTATGCCATATGGCGCCAGGAAATATGGAAACATTTTCTGTTGGTAACACAGAAGGTCTTGACTTTTTCACGGATTAATATAACAATATTATACATACATAATTATGTGCCTATTATACATTCTGTGGAGCAACAAACTAGTATTACATTTTATTTGTTTTGTTTGGCGACGCTGTTGGCAGCGGGTTTGATTTCCACAAGGTATATATGTACAGTCACGAGCGGCAGTTATGCAGAATTCTAAACCCAACATTGAGAAAAGACCTATTTCATAATAGTAAGGTTTTGATAAAACTATCTTCGTAAAACCATAACATATATAACAGAGGCGAAAGCAGCATATAACACGATTCCTACCGGCTTTCCTTTGGAGGTTCGCACAAGAGTAACTCTACCGCTATTGGAAAATAATGACACAGTCAATAGTGCCTACTATTTTCAAAAAATATAGTAAACTACGGACATTTAATTCACCATAACATTCAAACAACAAAAACGACAATTATTAGCTTTAAATTACAACACTAAGAAAAAAAAATTCAAAAATAACCCGGCGGCGCCAAAACGTCATAATCGGGAACTAAAAAAATTCCATTATGACGTCACTTTAGATCACGTGCATCGCTTGGTAATGGACGAGAGCAAGCCGCTGTACAACTGGTTACAATAGAGACAGATATAGAAAAAATGCGTCAGCGAGAATGAGATGGAGGAAGATTGCACTTTCTATTTAGTTTTCACCTGTTCAACTGTATTGTATTCGATTATTTATATTCTTATAATCATTTTAGAATAGTAGTACCTATTTTACTTGAGTTTATTTCTCTATAACATTGAAAGTTTTGTTTGTGTAGTGAAGTCTTTTTGGTTCTGCTATTTGACAATAGATGGTGTTAAATTCAGTAAAGAAAAGGCCTTTATTTTTAAGTTAGTTAATTATTTTTTATTTATTGATAAGTAAGTAAGTTAAAACCGGCTTTGCTTCGGCTTCTCTCTTACGAAAATTCACACATCGCCGCTGAAATCTATCAATATTTTATAGGAGAAAATCGGTTTTGAATCTTGCGTAAGTGTAAATTGCATGCTGGTGGCTGTACGAATATTTTATGGACCACAGAAATGCGTTTGTTCTGAGTGTTAAAGATTTTTTTTTCTGTAAAAGCACCAATGGAACAGGAAAAATCCGGAGCATTTTTTTGTTACAAAACAAAAAGAATACTCGTTTGCAACCGAGTATTGCGACACGTGCCAAAGATGAAAACTTCAAAAGTATGTCATCGAATAATTAATACTTTTATACCTACTGTTTCCATTCGTGCGAAATATAAAGGAAACGAGCAGTGACTCGATGTTCGTGGATCTAAGTTGTCACAACGCCAATAAACGTTTTACGAGAACCGGTTAAATACCGGAATGAGGGACCGACGGAAGACAAAATGACAGTGTTATTAAAAAGTTCCGATCCCGTGGCTCTTCTCTGAATAATATTGTTTTGATTTTCCGAGAAGTCGGCAAGATATTGGTACGTAGCTAAGTACTGACCACCGTGTTTTCTCCTATGGGTTAATAAATGGGCCTCCTTCTATATTATGTAAAGAAAGAATGGATGTGATAGTCTTCATCAGAATTCAGTAACACAGTCAATTTTAATCTGTAATTCTATGTTTTTCTGAAGGATTTACAGACTCTGCGATTCAACAGAACAGCTTATTAGATTGTGGATGTAAAATTTTATACTGATTTTTATTCTAAGAGCACGGGGAATATTAACCTGGAGTAACTTATTGAATCTGAAGTGGAACACAGTTTAACACACCCAGGCTTACCAAGGGGTATCGTGTTACCCAGTAACTGGGTAGTGGAGGTCATGTAGGCAGTCGCTCCATGTAAAATACTGGTACTCAGCTGCATCCGGTTAGACTGGAAGCCAACCCCAACATAGTCGGAAAAAGGTTAGGCAGATGATCATGATGAATACAGAACAATCTTATAATTACAACACTAACTGTAACATACACTATAACTTTGAATGTAATTTATAATGACGTTTAATACGTATGTAATGCAACATGTTTACTAAACAAATATGTAACGGTTATTCATGTTTATTATTGAAACCTGAAACTAGTCGGGCCATCCCGAAATAAGCACCTCAGTAATATTATTATAATTAATATTCGATCAAAATAAGTAGCTCTATCACAAACAAAAAAATCACCTTTTTCCAACTATGTTGGGGTCGGCTTCCAGTCTAACCGCATGCAGCTGATTACCAGTATTTTACATGAAGCGACTGCCTATCTGACCTCTACAACCCAGTTACTGGGTAACACTATCGTGTCTTGGGATAGGGGGGTATCACCCTTGGTAAGGCTGGTTGTCAAACTTTTAGGCTTCTGACTACCCATAACGAAAGATCTACGAATTACAGTCAGATCTAACGTGTTAGCGTCACAAGCAACCAAAATCAAATTAGTGATCAGAAACCAGGAATATTTCAATTAAGAGTTAATAGCTGTTAGTAACAAATGCAATGTCACTGTCATTCAAATCTAGTTATTAAGTCCTACTATTTGAGTTCGAACTCAAACAATCGACATCATGTAAGCACCAAATGAAAAGCCCGCTTCAGAACATCGAATCCTATTGTTGCCTATTCAGTGTCATTCCGTTCTTTGTTCGCCACTCGGCCATAATACAGTTCTGCATTACACCATTTTGATTGCAAACATGTTGCACATGTCTGTCTACCATAAAGTAATTTTGCCGTGTCCCTATAAATGGAACGCGCAAAGAACCGATAACTTTCAATATACGTCAAGTGAAAAACAGCCAATATGCTCAACATTATTCTTTTATTGTCCAATCAGCATTGGAGGTTTAATTTTTAATACTCTCTGGGCCAGTAAGAAAGAAGTAAAATATCTACAGCTTCATTTATGGGCCACATCCATCCCGAATCGATAAAATTTAAATGCAACGAGCGCAGCGTTAAATTCGGAATGCAAGTTATTTTGATAGTTTTAAAGTTATTAAGTATCCTTTACCTTAGCACAGATAAAACATTGAATGAAAGTAAAAAAGTTAAAATGACGGAGTTAGGTACTAGGATATGTATTAAACTTTTAAACTTAAGTAGGTATATCTTTTAAATTTTAAGTATATTATATTTTTACATATTTTTACTTTTAACGCAAAGAAAAGTAAAATTATAATAAAATATATATAGTGAAACTATTTCAGACAAAATAAAATCGACACAGTTCTACAGATTGTAATAATGTATGTGTAAATGGTCTATATTATATAAAATAAATGGCGAAATGTGGGTGTACTACTATAGGTACACCTCTGCCTAACCTTTCGGGGAAACAAGGCGTGATGTTATGTTATGTTATTATATAAAATAAACCCGTTCTTACCTAAGTTAACTCTTTTTTTATGACGAACGGTACAAAAACAAAATATTACAAATCTACTTTACAATTTTGAAACAACAGCTAGAAAGGTGAAAGCTTCATGATTTGATTCTCAACGTGAACAATGTGATTTTACCCTCAAGAAATTCTGGCGGACTTTAAATTTGTAATGTCCCGTAAATAATGAAAGGTCCGTCCCAAATTACAAGGACCGCACAATGTGTTTATTGAACTGAAAGTGTAAATAGGAATACCTTTTCCTTGCGCTTGTTAACATATACGGGCGTGTCGTGCTCTACTTATAACAATACTAGCTTTTCCCGAGGTTTCGCCCGCGTTGAAGTCGGATATTATCTCACTGGAACATACTACCGGAATAAAAAGTACCCTTAGCCCCTAAATCTCAGTATGTCCTAACCCAGGTCATGTTCTGTCCGTGTGCCAAATTTAATCTTAATTTGTTCAGCCGTTAAGGTATGAAAAGGTAACAGACAGACAGACGAGTTATAAAATATTAGTACTTAGGTATGGATTACTTAGTCTGTTACTGTCCTGACAAGGAAAAAGCATCTTCGCTTATAGAAAAGAATTTTTAAACTTATTCGCAAATCCCTGTCCACTGAAGCGGAGTGGAAAGGACATTGTTAAAAATGGCCTATAAGTCAACACGTATGAAATCTTTGCAGTAATTACTAGTTTTTTTTTATAATTTACATTACAATTATTACAATAGAACAGACACTTCAGAATTTCGAAAACATTTTAAAAAGTAATTCACTTCCGTCTTATTCCCCGGCGCCATTATTTTTTGTTTCAATTTGACGTTATGAATAGGCAAAGGGCATTGTAGGTCATACAGCCAAGTCTTTGTACGCAGCGGTATCTATAGTGTGCACCGTAATTACAAAACTCGGCACTCTCAGCGCTGTGTCAAACAAGCGACATCAACATGTCAGTGTCATCATTGACAGCTGACAGTTTGACTTTTGGGTAAACAAGCGAGATTTTAAATTCGTAGTAAAATGCAATACTTACTCCTAAATCACACCAAAACGAAACAGTCCATAGCCCTAATCTAATCATACTACAAATAAATTAGTATAAATAACGAATAGTTCTGACTACCTAATATTATGTAATGAAAAGTTTAAAGATAAAATCCAATGTATTTTCACTAATAAACGCTAAGTTAGTATGTTATATGCAATTCCATTGGTTTATATTGGCACAGATCCGCTTCGCTCCTCTCTTCTCCGCTCCAGTGGACAGCTAGCCTTACTGTTAGCCTGTATCAGATCAGCAGCTATAAACCTCCAAAAGGATTACCTGCGAGATGCAAATAAGCAGTAAATAAATCAACTTAAGAAGCTTTCGGATATTTAACGAACCAAAACGTTCTACGTCTACTTTCATAATGTACCTCAGAAAATCCACAATGCACGAATGTAGTTCCCAACTAGAAGCCGCATCTTTCTCGACGTGCACTATAAATCTCGAACATAAGTAGGCCACCAGGTAAACGAAACTCCGGCGCAAACTTACTTAATGCAAAATTGTGTAACAAAGATCATTTAACTTGGACGTTATGACGTTTTGTAAGTGAAAAATAATGTTGGGAGAAACCTGTTATAAGAGCTTTAAAGTGATGCTAATAGTTTGTAGGGTTAGCGTTAACTTATTGTTTTCGCGGATACTTAGTAAGCGAATTTTAGTAGGAAACACCCATCCTCATCCATCGCTTTTCGTCAGGCGTGATCGAGGTCAAGAGCAGGCCCATTCAGTGATAAAAAAAGAAAAAAAAATACTCGTACGATACATGACATGATATTATTATAAAATACGTACCTACCTACTTTGATAAAATTGCACTACATCCCTTGGTTATTTTGTCTTACTTACGGACAAAAAAAAAATAAAAAAAAGAACCTACCTTAGTAGTCTTTGACACAGTCAAACTACATTTCGTGGATCATTCTACATGAACTTGATCCCATTATCTTAAACAAACAATTAAAGTACAAAGTGGGTGCTATTTAAATAAGTTTTGATACAGATAACACAGATTTGAGCTCTAACTCAGCGTTTTAATTTTTAAATACCGTACTTAATTTCCCGTTTTTATCAGATAATATCATGAAACAGGTTTTTGTTAAAATGTACATGTTTTCTTTTTTTTTTGTGGATGGGAAATCATCAAATAACTTCTCCCGCTCTGGGCGGAGCGGGAGGGCGTGTCAGACTTTTACTGACTAAAACCCACCCGTGTTCCTTCTGTTGCCTGCGCCGGGGCCACGGTAACTCTTTCGAACATCCCGCAACCGTAGCTGGCATCGGCCCTAACGGACCCCGTCAATAGTGCTGACATCTCTTTGAGGCGCGCGTGGAACACAACGCGCCGTCGACTCGGGCTTGGTCCTTACCGGACGGCGAGCTACCCATTGCTCGCCGTCCGCAAGCCCGCGCCTACGGTGGCCGGGAATCGGCTGCCAATTCCCAACGCCCAGGGCGTCTCCTGCGGCGGCTAGGGGCGTGAGGGCGCAAAGCTTGCCTCTCCCTCACGCGTTCCGCCCCCTCCTTCGCGAGCATTACTGCTTCGCAGAAGCAGGTAATGGCTTCCCATGTACTCTCGCTCCGTACCATGGCCTGGACCAGGGCCAGACGCGAGAGATCGCCGCCGCCGATCGCTACCACGAGGACACGGCGGTGCTCCGCCCAAGCCGGGCAGACCTCCACCGTATGCTCCACCGTGTCCTCCGGGCGATCCACACAGTGGTGACACCCGGACGTTTCCTCCCGCCTTATCCGGAATAGGTACCTCCCGAAGCACCCGTGTCCGGTGAGGACCTGCGTCAGACGGAAGGTGAGGACGCCGTGGCGCCTCTCCAGCCACTCCTCAAAGAGGGGACTTATCGCCGCAATTGTGGCGTGCCCAGCGCTGGGTTGCGACAATCGCACTCTTCATGCCGCCATGAGATCCTGCCGGAGCTCTCTCCGCCGTGCCGCGATTTCTCGCGCCAGCGGGGTAACGCCCCGGCGTCCTGCCTCCTCGCGCCACTCCCACATGTGCGCGAGGACTTTTGCCTCCAGATCCCATGGCAGTAATCCGGCAAGGAGGTTCGCCGCCTCCCCGGAGACCGTGCGGTATCCCCGGGCTAACCGGATGGCCATGACCCTCTGGGACGCGTTCAACCGACGGACCGGTCGCCGCCTCACGGAACGCGCCCACACCGGAGCTCCGTAAAGGGCCATGGACCGCACGACCCCCGCGTAGAGCTTCCGGCAGGAGGTGTTTGGACCCCTCAGATTGGGCAGGAGCCGCCTCAAGGCAGCCCCGGCCCGCTCCAGTCTGGGAGCCAAACGTCGGAAATGCTCCACGAAATTCCACCGGCTGTCGAGGACGAGTCCCAGGTATTTCATCATCGACTCGACACCGATGGGAACCCCTCCTACCGTTATTTGGGAACCCGACGGTGGCGCGTTCCGAGGACCATGAAAACACATGGCCTTGGACTTGTGCAAGGCCACCTCGAGTCCCAATTGCCGGATCCTCTCTACAATTGTCGCAACCCCGCATGTCGCCAATTCGGCCGCCGCCTGGTGCGACCTCCCCTGCGCCAGGACCAGCGTGTCGTCAGCGTAGTTTGCTACGCTGACGCCATTAGGGAGATCGGCGCGCAGCACCCAGTCGTACCCGATGTCCCACAGATGCGGCCCCAGGACTGATCCCTGTGGGACACCGCACGACATCTCTCGCCAGTTCCACTCTCCCCGGTGACCGGGGTAGATGACAGCCCTGTCCGTCAGATAGGCCTCAACCACGCGACAGAGGGAGGTCGGCACTCGGTGATACCGGAGTGCCTCCCTGATGCAACTCCAGGGCAGGGTGTTGAAGGCTTTGGCGATGTCTAGAGACAGCGCCAAGACGACCCCACTCCGGGCCACAGCATCCCCCGTCGTGAGGGCTTGTACACGCGTGATGGGGTCCACCGTAGAGCGCCCCTTGCGGAAACCAAACTGGCTCTCCGCCAAATCCGGCCCCACCCTCACCAGCCGCCCGACGAGGCGGTCTGCAATGACTCTTTCAAAGAGCTTACCCACCTCGTCGAGCAGCACGATGGGCCGGTAAGCGGACGGCGAGTCCGCAGGGCGCCCCGGTTTCTTAATGAGGACCAGTTTCCCTGTCTTCCATTGAAGCGGGAACCAGCCCCTCTCCAAGCATGCGTTTAGGAGCCCCCTTAGTCGAGGCCCGAGAGCCTCCAAGGCCAGGACCCAGGCTTTTCCAGGTAAGCCGTCGGGTCCTGGGGCGGTATTCCTGGCATTCAGCCTGCGCACCGCCACTCTCAGCTCTACCTCGGTCACCTTCGGAGCATCGTCGTCATCGTCGGCTGCGTGGTCCGCATCCGACACCGCAGGAAGCGGAGCCATGGGCGGGGGAGTATGTCCTCCACGAACTGGGGTAAAATGTACATCTGGAATTCGTTTGACAGTCATTGTTTTAAATGTCATTCGTAATTTGGGTAAATAATGTTTTTCTCTTCTTGTTTTAGTACGTGATTTAAATAATATGTCTTACTTACTTGTAGGTATAAAGGGAAGATTGTTAGATAATTAGAGTTCCAAAACGGCTGGATTAAGATTTCGATAAACTTGACACTGCAATATCCTAAGTACTTTGATATAATGTTTAATTGATATTTAGACAGATAATTTAAAAAAAAACACGAGGACAATGACAATAGTTTAAAAACAAAAGAAAAACCTGTAAAATTAAGAAAATTTTTTCGTGACCAATTACTCGTTCGGAGCTTTACTGATTTATTCTGCTACTTTTTAAAATGTCACAGCTGCCAATCATTCACACTTGGTTTTAGAGAAACAGACATATTTTACACAAAATACGAAAGAAAATATTCTTCAGTTATTGTCCGCGTTACGAAGACATACATAATCATGAGCCTGAGTGTTTCTAAGAAGCGAATAAATCGTT
Source organism: Fissipunctia ypsillon (assembly GCA_947568875.1). Lineage (NCBI taxonomy): Eukaryota > Metazoa > Arthropoda > Insecta > Lepidoptera > Noctuidae > Fissipunctia > Fissipunctia ypsillon. The sequence continues at coordinate 12,120,637 of OX387647.1, forward strand.
TGTAAGTGCCCAATGGTGTGTTAAAAAGAGTTCCCTTTAGATATGGTACGATAATTTTTGAACACCTTTTACCTAATGTTCTGAACGTCCACTACTTAACTGTGATGAATAAGTATGACGAATTTTTCAAATTTATTTATTTATTTAATTACAACGGTTGTGTTAGAACCAATTACAGTTACTAAAATTATAAAAATAAAAGAAACAATTATAACATATTAAAATATACAAATTAAACAAAGTGGAGTAAGATTTGATTGAAGTGTTTTCATTTTAATAAATTCCCCTCAGAGTACTTCTGACATACCAATAAAATGATCTTATGATCTTCGGGATTTGATCTTATGATCTTGATGAAATTTTATGATCTTCGGGGTTTAACAAGAAGCCGAAAGTATACGAAGATACCCTAGATAAGCAGTATATGCCGAAAATTACACGACGGAAATTCAGTGTGCTTACGTCGTTTTTCAATAAATCGGGCCGAAATAAACACGCCGAATTTCCGTCGCGTAATTTTTGGAGGATATGTCGCTAAGTACGTATAGATAAGTGCACTGTTCAGTGTCTAAAGCCTTGTCAGCACTACGGCTCATTTTTTTTGACACACATGGCACATTATTCGAAATTAAATATTACTTTCAAGTAGTAATAGAACAAAAATATGCATGCATGCATATCAGCCTATAATGTTCCAACTGCTGGCACACAGGCCGCCTCTCTTCGAGAGGGAGTGGGCTGTAATCCACCACGCGGGGCCAGTGCGGGTTAGTAGATGTAATATGTCTTTGAATTTTTGGTTCTAGGACATGCCGGTTTCCTCACAATCTTCTCCTTCGCCGTTTAGCAGTAGTGATGAAATTATTAACAAAAAGTAAAGCGCCCGCCTAGGTTTGAACCCACGACCTACAACTCGTAAGTCAGAGCCGTTACCACTGGGCCACCACTGCTCTCTTCACAAAAACATCGCTGAACAAAAATATGAAACCGTTACACGTCGTATCGTGACCTTTCTCGGAGTGTAGAGGAGGCTTACAGCTGTAATTCTTAATGACCTTTTCCAATAATTGTTTTACGATTTATAGCGTGCAGTGGGTTTCTATCAACACATTTGTTAAACAATGGATCTTAGTGCAAGGCTTTCTGTAGTTTTGATGTACTTTGTTGTAAAATTAAAACTATGTTTATAGTATGTAGGTATCTTTATAAGTAATTTCCATCATACTATTATACGTTGAACCAAAGACTCTGAAATATCGCATTTAAAAATCGTTGTTCAATTTGAAACATGACTTATTATTCTGCAAAGATTTATATCTGTCATAAAATCTAACAGCATAGAATGGACCAAAAATATTATACACCCTTCAGTAAATAGATAAACTCTAATATTACAAGAAATACATGTGTATTTTACAATATACTGAAAGGATTCGTACCTTTTACTTTGGATGAATGGACAAGAATATTTTCTTACGAAACCTCTCTAGGTAATTCGGTTCGGTCTTATAAGGGAATATAAGCATTTTACTGACATATTCACAGAATTATCCGCGATATTACTAAGTGAACCTATTCCTCTTTACGAGAAACGGCCCTGTTTCTAAGAAATTAAAACGGTTTAGCTTTCATTTTCACTTAAATGTAACTCAAGTTAACCGAAAATTTTCTTATGGGATTAATTAATTTATCTTCAACAAGTTATTGCGTTCTTTAACGGATAATTATGGGCTAGATTATCTTTGCGATATGTTTTTTTTTTTACTAAACATGTAAAATTACGGTACCTAATAATGTTTTATGTGAAGTCAATATTTCAATGAGAAATAATTAATTGTTCTGTATTGAATGATGTTCGATTGAGTTCAGAGTCACATTTTATTTCAGTACCTATTTGTTTTCTTTATTAGTCATAGGGATATGAACGTCTGACGTCCTTTCAAGCTAAGCTTACTTTTAGCTCGTTTAGGCCACGAAAATAGTTGCACTTGAAAGCAAAATCTGTATGTACCTATGCTTCAATGCTTATAAATTGAACATCGATAATGCGTAAATTCCTCGATCGCCGATAAATAGGAATATATATTTTAATATTATTGTCGGAGGGAAGAAAATGGCGTCCAATTCAAATGCTTGTGGTTTAGCACATCGTAAATCTGCCGAACAAGGGATACCAAGAACGGCTATTAGCCTGAAAACTCGTCTATTAAACGTTATACGATTTATGATACGCTTTTTATATCTCTCGTTGTTCACAGTTTTCAATCGAACATTACATTAAAATTTGTAAAATGCTGTTGTTTCTTGCGCTAGCTTTATTGATAGTAAGCAAACAGTTAACATTGTGGCACACACAACGTAGAAACAAGATATTCCGATGTTTTATCAAAAATTGTTATTTGATTTCACATAACTGGTTTCTTCTTAAACTCATGTTTCATAATTTTTATCTTCATTTTTGTCATAATTTCTCTTATAATAATTGAATTTCTTTGAACACCTGCAAAGCACACTCAAGACATTCCCCTTACGTCGGTCCTCCAAGTAATTACTACCAACATTTTACACACATACATATGTAGAAATAATTCAGAACCAGTCACCAGTTACTTCAATCTTTTCGAACATATTTCCATCTACAATTTCGTTCGTTTGTCTGCACCGAAGAGGCATTGTATTTTCGATGATTTCTACGTTTGCGTAGGCAAGCAACATGTTAACTTTAAATTATTAGGTTTTTATATCAATCTATCAAGAATCTAACTTATAAATTGTAATTTCGCTATCTCGCCGATATTCCGACATGGTAATGGGAATTTGGGGGTCCGCATCACATAATTCACGGACCCGAACGCAGTGGAATGTTATAAGAATATTATATAATTGAATGTCCCACGATCAGTTTCACGCTCTTTCAATTCCGTGAGCAGGGGTAATATGGATCGTACCAGTGAATAATGCTTCCGACTAGTATTCGTTGGTTGAACACCGACTCGGAAAATAATCAATCACATTCGAACTTGTCAAAGTCAACGATGTGTTGCTACGGTCTCATTGTTGGAAAAGTAATAATAAAATTGTTGTAGTTACCTAACTAGAACTCGTCTATACATTATTTATTAAAAATCATACGTAGCTATCGTATCAGAGTCACAAAGTAACCTTATAACCGTTTCTTAATGCAAAACCTGGACAGCATAATTCCATATTTTTAATGAGACATCCTTTTCCAAGAAAACCTTACCACAACGCCCAAAGAATCCAATACACGGCCAAAAGCCGAAACTGTTTCACCGGAGAAAAGATTTGCCCTTTCTATACATCAGTTCATACGAAAAGGTAAATAACAGTCAATTAAATACACACAAACAGTAGCTAGAACCTTCGTATATCCGAGTAGACCTTTTGTATCCTCGGTAGAGAATAAGCACGAAATTTATTCTCAAACTCTTTACACTAACTTTAACTCTCTCTTATATAATTTCGTTTTTATACGAGAACTTTTTCAACTAGCGAATGGAAACCGGAAAATAGTGGTAATAGCCGTTATAAAATAATTAATTCTGTGTCGGTAATGTCACTGGAACTCTTTGCAATCTCAGAAGAATCTTTTATATTCAAAATATCGACCAAAGAAAAGCAGTAATTTGTGTGGACAGCAAAAGCGCACTACAACATATAGCTCGATGCGCCTCTGGTTGCAGAGGTGCACCGATAGCTTATGGTATTCTGTCTAAGATACAAAAGTTAACCGAGAGCGGGTTCGATCTGAGGTTGCAGTACACATAGGCTTACAGGGTAATGAGGAGGCTGACCGTTTGGCAAAATTGGGGTCGGATGAGGGAAAAGAGATACATTTTGAAACCTATTATGTGGAACTATTACCTAAATATAAAAACAGGTGTTATGAACTTTGGAAAGAATATTTTGATGAAAGATCAAAGAATAAAGGGATATGGTATAGATCTATGGTATCGGAGCCTCCTCATATACCTTGGTTTTGTAACACTAGGTTAAGCAGACGGCTTGTTGTGATCGCTCACAGACTGCGGTCCGGGCACGTGCCGCTCAATAAATTTGGATTCTTGATGAAGAAGACGAATTCACCAAACTGTGAGGTGTGTGCAACGCCGGAAGATGTCTCACATTTATTGGCGGAATGTGTCAGATTTCAGTCTGAGAGAGAAGACCTAATTAAGCAATTAGAGTTAAATAGATATGATGTGGGTATATTCCATCAGATACTGTGTACACCTAGTTCGGAGGCCGCTTTCAAGTTTTTAGGTTCGCTAAGTTAAGATTAAGTTAAGTAAACTAGCTATGGTATAAGGTACGTTGGGACTGGCATACACAGTCGTGTAAAAATCCCGAAATAAAAATAAAGAGAAAAAAAAAGAAAAAAAATAAAAACTAGCGAATGGAGCAAAGTTTATGTATGTAATGTTTGGTTTCATATTTGTAAAGTAAACAAGCGGCGTAGCAATGTTTCGATACAAATACCAGTTACGCAAACATGACTGGTTCACTTCTAATTTTTTAATGGTTGTAACCTTTTAAGGCGAATTTCATCAATGAAATTGTACGCGATCAGCACATCTTAACCACGTTCAAGAGTTGTCAGTGTCCATAGTCTACAAAAATGATGACACTGACAGCTCTTGAACGCGGTTTAGATGTGCTTATAGTGTTCAGTTTCGTTGGTGAAATTCCCTTAGAGTATAAGTAGGGTAGGACCAACTAAAACTCGCTGTTCTTCTCGATTTTACAAACAAATATCGGTGTGACCTTGGCGCAGGTAAGTAGCTACTTTTACTAATTTATTATAATACTAGCTGTGCCCCGCGACTTCGTTCGCGTGGAAGTCGTAAGATACACAGTATACTAAAAAAACAGCCACATTTTAATAAAACTCCCTCGTCCCCGACTCGTCGCGTTGCATCGCCCGCCCGCGCTATTACTTCGTCTTCGCTTAATGTTCTTTCTGACTTTTTTCTTTTTGCTCGGCCCCTAAGGGTCGTAGCGTGATTTTAAATAGCCTATAACCATGCTCGAGGATTGGGCTACCAAATGCTAAAATAATTTTTCAAATCTAACTTTTTGAACACAATTTCATGGGTTTTAATTTTTTTGCGCAGAACTCTAATTATTTTTTCTAAAATAAAAGTAGCCTTAATTACTCCCCTTAACATCAGCTATCTGCAAGTGATAGTACCGTTAAAATCGGTCGCACAGACAGACAGACAAAAATTTTAATAATAGCTTTTTTGATTAGGTACCGTATATACTTTTTTATGCATTTAGTATAAAGTTGTTATTTTGACATTACAAACAGACGTTCCAATTTTATTTATTTGTATAGATATACAAGAACTTTGTGGATTCCTGAAAAAAAGCGTAATTCTAATTCCTAAATAAATAACCCTTTAAAATGTTTAAAGGGATGATATATAAGCATTCCCAAATGAGAAAACTGACATGGAATTATACATTTATTAATAGTCCTTACCGAATTAGTTTACATGACTCAAATAGGTCAGCATAACGCTTTGAAAGTGTTAAAGGAAAAAGGGATTAGTTAGATCTTCTTAGATAGAAAATACACCGCGCGCTTTTCTGTCTGTCATAAACATAATGTATGAAAATTAAATGGAGTCACACACTCAGCTCGTAAAGCCTTTATTTGTACGTGTCGCGAACTATTTGTGGGCCGTACACAACATCGGTCGTTTGCATTGTCCCTTACCGTGTGGGTATGGATCTTCAATGAGGATGACGTGAATAAAAACACAAGAAACATCCCAGCGCTGATTTGCTGGATTCGTTTTCTCCTCTAGCGATCGTTATTTCTCCATACAAAGTTCATTCTGTTTAAGTATATGTATGTACCAGTATTTATTCTTGTGTTTGTATGGTCTTCTTATTTTTCATGTGGTTAGTGACTAACCTGGTGTCAGAGTTCTTCTGCCTCTGATTTGGCTTCACATGCCGTCGAGAAATATCTCTCAGGCTTGCGGGATTCCTCATGATGTTTTCTTTGGCCGCTTTTTAAGCAAGTGATAATTATACAATACGCACATGAATCCAAAAAGTCAGAGGTGCGTGCCTTGGGTTCGAACTCGAGACCTATAACTTGGCAGTCCGCCGGTCACAGTACTAGGCTATCACTACCGATTTTATAGATATTTTCGTGTTATCTATCCCATAAGTTGCACCTACCATGTTTTTATGGTTCCATATATCCGAATGAAAAGGAAACCTTTTAAGATCACTCATGTGTCTGTGTGTCCGTCTGCCTGTCTGTTTCTCCGTATATCGCAGCCAATATGCTCCGAATGTAAAGAACCGATTTACTTGAAATTTGGTACACATATCAATTTCTGTAACCCAAACACGGACGTGTTATGTAAATGGTGTTCACTTTTGGGATACAAATAAGAAAATTGCAAAACAAAATTTATTATTGACACAAATAAAAACGGGCTCACTGTGAGGGTCTCAAGTAGGTATATTTTTATATTTTAAAATAAATATTTTTAAAGTTATAGACAACAGATGAAATTTGACCATTCCCCTTATCTCCGAAACTACTGAGCCTAAAATTAAAAAAAATACAGAAAATAGTTATATATTTATAGATTACAGAAAAATCTATGAGATATCTTTGGTCTTAAAATAACATGGTAAATGTCTCAATATTGTGCGTACAAACTTACATTTGCAGTTGAATGGGAGAACATGTTTTTCAACTACAATGTTAAGTTTATTCTTGGGATAAATTCATCCCAATCTTTCATTGAAACTTTCATTGTGCGTGGTCCGACGCGCACATGGCTGGTTTTTACTCTGCATCATCCTAAGGTTGACTGGTAGAAAATGCCTCAGGTATTAAGTCCGTCTTTGTACAGTATTCGTATTTTTTTACTTGTGCAAACAAGTTTTAATAAATACATAAATAAGAGGCAGATCGCAGTATGCAATAAGGCCGCCAATTGTATGTTTTATAGTTTATAATTTATCTATACTATAAGTAATGTATAATCTGATGTACAATAAAGTAAACCTATATATAAATAAATAAATAAAGAAGAAATTCCTAACAAAAAATATTATAAAGGCTCCTGCAAACAGGCGCGACACGCGACGCGAATCGCACACGATACAAAGGTACCTACCACGTGTTACGCGACTTGTGGAGTATTTGTGTCGCGCGTGATTCGCGTCGTGAGTCGCGCCTTAATACTTCTTTGCTCATCGCGATAATGGAACCTCAAGCTCCAGCATCAAAACTCACTTCCCGCTCAATATGGCGGCCTCTGTTTTTGTTTCCTTTATAACCGTTTGGCGACATTTAAAGAAAAAAACGAAAAAGAAAAATCATAGAATTAAATATTTATTTATTTGTTCTCCTTTACAAAATGGTTTCCACTGTTACTGGCAAAATTATTGAATAACAAAAAGCGGACTTATTGTGCTTCTAAAAACCTTTATGTATACAGATTATAGGTAGGCAACGAAATATGCCATTCATTTTTTGTTTTTTCCATTTCCCTATGTACATAATTTAAGAGGCGTCAAGGTCGTTACGTGTTCCTTTTCACATTTAAATAAATAATAAAATTTATACCGACAAAATATTCGAAAAGCTTCGTTATGAATCAACAATAATGAGGAAAAGCTTATTCATAAAATTTTTTCATTCTTGTTTATGTCATGGCTGTTCGTAAAACTAAACAAGGTGGTCAGACAAAATCAAACAAGTAAAGTTCTGCTCATTTACACGTTAAAATTTCCATATTTTTCTCATTTGCTTAGGAAGGTATAATAATAATTACCCAGTAGGTACTTTACATGTAACAGACAAGGAAATTAATTGGTAAATAATTTGACACCCTACGTCAGTTTGCGGTGTTAAAGTCATTTCATACAACTGTAAAAAATGACTTCAGATTTGAATATATTTATTTTAGTCTAGTATTTTAGTTGGTTACGAATATGCAGTAAAACATTTTACAGTTCTTTTTACTTTACCATTTTATTTGGTGTGGGTGTCGATAAGTACAATTTGAGTTGGGCAATTTCCGTAAGCCTATGTCCGTGTCCAGCAGTGGACTGCGATATGCTGAGTTGAGAGTCAATCTCCTTAACAATTAATTTCCCTGACTTTACATAACAGATATATTGCACACTCAGTTTTGTCGTTGACAGGCGAGAAATCTTATATCATGTGCTCCGCCGTAGCAAAGCTAAAATGATGAGCTGAAATGATATTCTTGCCCTACATCGCCCCGGGAAGCGGTTTTGTTATGACATAAAAGCTTATCTAAACTTTGATATGTATTTGTATTTTATAATATTTGCCTTAGGAGATTTGACATGAGAAACATTGAACTCGAATCTTTAAGAATATGTGTGGTTATTGTAATATCCGTGCGTACATTTTGCAGCATAACTCTGCATGTCAAATTTTTTTGGTTCTTTATTGGCAACCTTTTTTCCGTTTGTATTTGAGTCTGGTCGATTTTTATCTTTTTATTTTGTGATTCGAATTATTTTTTTCTGACAGATGGGTCCCCATTTTTTCTTCAGTTGCAAACGTTGAATCAATTGATACTGACCCAGTTTATGGAAAATTAACGAGTTATTTTCAAGTATAGCAAGTTGCTATCCTATCTATTAATTAAAGCAATAAAGATATTGTGTATTGAATATCAGTCAGGTGATTTCATCTTTATTTTTTCTGGATTGAACAGCTTTGAACGGGCCGCCTTTCGGCCTCCAGGTTTTGGCCTAAAATAACGCTGGACGTCCTTGGTCAACGTCGAGAGTTGAACTGCATCTTGACCGCTGAAGGTCTCGCAACCAACGCCAGCTCCTGAACAGAGAACTTCAACTCCCTGCAGTCTACATCACCTCGCCGGACGTAATTACGTTATGCCACGGTTTTTTATGATATTTTTACGTACTAATTTAACAGTGTAGTTAGTAACCCTCTGCGGATTTTTTAATTCATTGACTACTTAATTTTATTTTCAAATCTGTAAAATGCGAAAATACGTCATTTGAGGATTTTGACGGCTGCGGCTCAGTATATAAGAATGGAACCTCATAGGACATTGACGGCTGTGGTTCTATCTCAACAACATCTGATGCAGATAACAATGGATCACTCGATGTGAGCAAAAGTGACGCCGTAGACAAATGAGCTGCTTCTAGATCTGGCGTCAGCAAAAATGGTAAACCAGGTGAGGTAGGCTGATGAGATTGAATAACTGGAGGCGGTTGGGAACTAGTGGTTGCAGGTGGCTCAATAGATGGTGAAGATGATGGCAATTGATTATTAGGATTTGGTAGATCAGTCACATAGCTTGGAGCATAATCTGAATCATCAAAGATATGCCGGTTGAATGGGTAAACCCCCGTTTTTACGAACCCATTTGATATATTGTTTGGAGTTAGTGCTAGTGGTAATGCTGTTCGGACTATTCCAGGGATGTCGTAAATTGTCATTGTTTTGCCCGAGTTATTGCGCATCCATGCATCTTGGGCTGTTGATACATATTTTTTGAAGGGTCCGAATACAGAAACATCTAGAGGCTGTAACTTATGGGAGCAATGGGGTGGATACGAAAGCATCACTACTCCGTTATCTTTTGCCAAATCCAACACTGACACTGAGAGGTGAGAACAGTGATTGTCTACTAAAAGCAGTAAAGGAGATTCTTTACTTGGTTTAACATAGCTAATAAAATGTTTCATAAAGATCACAAACTCCACATCAGTCATCCATCCGCTTGCATTCCCTGCACCAATACATTCTGCAGGCCCGTCTCGAACGAAATGGTCTTGGTATTTCTTTCTTGGAAAAACAAATAGTGGCGGCACAGAGGCACCAGTTACTGATACAGCTACCAGCAATGTAACGTTGGTTCCTCTTTCAGCCGATGTGACTGATCCAACGTTTCGTTTCCCTTTTGCAGCAATGATTTTGGATGGCTTGGAGACGGTTGAAACGCCCGTTTCATCGGCATTCCATATCTGAGACCCTCTGAATTTATGTATATCCATGACCTGCGACAATTTATCAAAATAATCAGCCACGTTCGTCCGATTAAAAAATGTAGCTCTGCTTAAACTTGTTGCCTCAGGCTTTCTTATTGAGAGCTGGTTATTTCTAGTCAGAAAACCCGACAGCCAATCTTTTCCTGCCATTTTGTTGGTGAGCCATGTTTCTGGCATTTTTATATTGTATTTCATGGCACACTCGTATGCTAATCGCCTAAAATCCATGGTTCCCAGGCCGTGAAAAATTTGAGCAAGTGTGAGCAAATACTCACACAGAGATGTTTCTTGTTGTGTGGTAAACACTAACCTGGGAGTTCGATAACCAAACCTTGGCAATTCTGGATTCTCCTTTAGACGTGCTATGAATCTTATTAAGGATGTTTTGCTAATTTCATAGTCACGACAAACTTGTCTCAACGATTTTTTTTCATTTGTGACTAACTCAGCTGCACGCTACATCAACTCCACGGATTTTTTACCTCGCTCAGTAGTTCTTATATAATTCCGCACTCTGAAAATAATGAATATACTAAGCTAATTATGTTTAACTAATTAAAGCTCTTTCAGCTTTGTCTTAGGGATGGCAACACTTTTGCGATGCCTCTGGTATTGCAGATGTCCACTGGCGGCAGTAATCGGGGTAAGAAGGTCCAGCGGGGCACAAAGATCCAGACATGGACCTTTTTACCCCCATGGTAGGTGCACTTTCATTTGAGGTTATAGAAAAAAAAACAAAAGTGTTTATTAAAATTACTATGGCTTTACGTGAAACATGAAACTACAGACCCTAGTATACCAAAAGTTTAGCTTTGTAATATTACAAATAAAAATCTCAGACTAAAAATAAGAAACGTGAGAAATATTACTTACGTAATTTTTTTGCGCGCGAACCGCGTACACTCTAACCGGCGCTCGGAAATTCACTGCACGGGTGACGGGGTGGCATGTGTACCCCTCCCGTAACCCCTTCATACGCCTGTCATTCGATTCTATTGAGTTCTTTTAATTTTGGAGATATGCATAGTGGACCTTTTTACCCGCGGACCTATTAGCCCCGTTCTACCCTACTTAGCTACGAGTATATTTCAGTAATACAAATGAGATAATGATTAAAATTAATGAGGTGAATGAGATGAGATTGAATCGCGCCCGTTAATCTATCCGAAACGTACTGACTGTTTTATTTAGGTAATACATAATATTTAAGGCATAGAGCGCGGTGTGGCAACTACGCTGACATGTTTGGTATATTGTTCGGCGATTGATCCGAGCATGCTCCAGAGGGAGAAAAAGATGAGGTTAGTAAGTAGGTATAGTGAAATGGGTAATGAAATTAATATTAACGAGGTAAAAACAATGTTCAAATAATACTAAAATTGTTATGTAGGGCTAGTTATGTTAAAACATGAGATGAAAGTAACATTACAAATTAAACAGAATCGCTACACTGTAAATCAGGAAGAGAAAACACGCGAAAGATCGGTGAAGAACCTCTATCTTCCTTTTTTTGTAAGCACCCGCTAGATAGAGCTAGTCGATTATTATTTACTGCTAGATTGCCCTTTTTCGATTGATCCGGGATTATGATGGGATGCTTCATAAGGACGCGAAAGTTGAGTGATGTTTCGTATGTTTACGGGAATCATTCCAAATGGAATATTTCCCCGTTGAAAAATCGCATGAAACTGAACTAGTTTCAAGCAGTTGGGTTTAAAACCTCGCACTAATTCTACTTTTAATTCGAGACTCGTTAAAGTATAATTTATGTTGACATTATGTAAATATCGTTTGCATCACCCTGTCCCATTATAGATCGCAGTGATAGCAATCCACGAATAATTACGACTGTTACCGAGTCCTCTCCACATTTACAATGTTTAACGGACACGAATTACACGCTACGATTGATACCGAGAACCAATTTGTACACTTTGTACGTTAAATACAGCAAACTATTTGTCATTGATTTTGTTTTTCATTCTGACGGAACAGAATTCAACGTGTCTGACTGTCTTTACTAATTTTAGCACGCAATCCAGACATAAATCTAGATATATTTAAACTGTAAACGCTCTATTTTTAATTTTAAAAGTTTACAAACGTTGGCTGTTGCAATAAGTCAGTAATGTTTTGGATACGTACGCGCTTACAGCTTACGAGCGCGTAGGTACGTATACAAATCTCGTGTTCGCGAGCAGTGTAAGCCAAGCGAGTCGGTCGAGGAAATGTGGAAGTTCATCCACTCGATACGCTAAGCAGCACTCCGATACATACATATTATGCAGTCTCCCACAATTCCTTTGAAAGGCTGCCGCATTCGTTCCCTCGCTCACGACGTGCGTTTCATTAAAAAGCGACTGACTTCGAGAAAAAGAACAAAAGATCGCTAGAAAAAGCGGCATTCGCTTCAAGAAATATTAAAAAAATAGGCACGTACATTTGTTTTGTTTCCGACCGCGACCATTCTTTTATAGCAGACTCCATTAAGTTATTAGCTGGGACACTACGCGGGGAGTATAATGAGAAGATAAATCTTTTTCTTTTAATATTAAACAGAGGGCACTGGCGACGACTTACACGAATTTTAATAAGCACTTTTCCAAATGAAACCTTCAAAGTAGCAATTTCCTAGTGAGAGTGTATGGAGGTGACATCATTAGTCACGCCTCCGACACCTAATGAACTATCATTCACAAATGAAAATGCTCTGTTATTTTTACAGCGCCGTCTCTTCAGGGAAATTACACCCTACTTTTCCGTGAAGAGTTGTTTCCGGTGAATGCATAATTTTTGTAGTTAATTTTAGAAACCGAAACTATAAAACATTTTTGAAAAGATGTGCACAGGTTTTAGTACAGTAGGAACATCGTCTGTCAGATGCAACATGAGCTTTTCCGAACAATTTTCCGTGACATCGCGACCTCAAACAAGTCTCTAAGAACTTTGAGGAGGGTAGGATGTCTCCGGTCATTCATACAGCATGCAAGGCGCTTTGAGCAGCGGCCTGCAGCGGAAATCTGTGGCGGAGGTATGTGAGCATTGAGGAAGTCTTTCATGTCGGTTTCATAGCTCGCCTGTCGAGGAACAGAAGGCAGCTGACTGACGATGTTTTGCTTTTCCTTTTGAGGCAAATTCTCGAACATATGTTTGCTTTGACAAAGCCACTGAGAATTTATAAATGTTTAAATAAGTTTAAGCATAAAACTTTTAAAATTATGCACCACAAAATAAACTTTACAAAATCCAGCGGTAAAATTTCATAATCAACCAATAACTCTCCCATACAGGCCCGTCTCTGTGAGATAGAATCGGCCATAATCCACCACGCGTGAGCCCAGTGCGGGTCACATGTCTTCGAATTTTTGGTTTGGAATTTTTGTTTTTTTGGTTCTAGGACATGCCGGTTTCCTCACGATGTTTTCTTTGAGAGCAGTGGTGGTGATATAAATTACACAAAGTAAAGTGCCTGCCTGTGTGAAATACGTATAAAAGCTGAGAATTAGACAGCTTGATAAACAGCCACGTTCTGTTATATGTTTAAGTAAAATTTTTATGACACAAACAGAAAATCTTTTTTAAATTAAAAGAAGGTGTGATTTTAACGTAAGCCCGCTCGTCTGCTCACTCAATCTGCGACTATTAGCAATTTCATCTTCCATCTCTCGTCAAACGAAATTCGCTTAAAAATCAAACTGTTACAAGCAATTTTATCGAACGCTGAGAGGAGCAATTCGCCAATTGAGTTTCATCGCTACAAAAACGAGGTTGAAACATGGAGGCTATTAAACTAATCTCGAAAACAAAAACGAACGATTTTAAATGTAGTTATCGGTCTTCTCTACTCGGGGCGGTTCACTTTAGCCAAACTGATATACCGTAGTAACGCTAGGAAACATCAAACGTTTTTTTATGCCTTTGACCGCTATCACATAGGATAGCTATGATGTGGTTAAGAGTGGTGCTCGTTTTCCTAGAAGCAACGTTCCAACGTAGCTTATGATGGACCTGGGATATCAACGTTAAAAATCAAGAAAAAGACGCTCTAATCGACAATCGCTTAAACATTTTCCAGGTGGCCAAGGGTTGGTAACTGATCATCCATCATATTCATGGACGTAATTATAAAGCTGACATTTATAATCATACGGAAACACTTGAATAAACTCTGCCATTAGACCCAGAATCAGATCAATAGAATGATAACTCATCAGCGTCATTAGATTTCACGACCCTCAGTATAAAGCATCGTCTACGGAAAGAAATAATTCCGTTGTTAGACACAACTTGTTTTAAATTGTTTAACGACAGGCACTGGCGACTTGTTTATTTTGCTGAAACCATTAAAATGCAAATAAAATATGTCATAACTTTCAGTTTACGGTTTGATCATCTAGTTTTATTGAGCAGCCTCCACGTAGTACCGTTTCACCGCCATCTTAATATTACAGAGTGAATATGTATTTAAGATACTCAAGGAGAGTTTAATATAATAAAGTCATGGTGTATCGTTAATTTAATAAAAATAAACAGTAGTGAAATTAAATTGGTTCACGAAGCGTTCTCGAATATTATAAGAACCAATGTTTACTTACATTAATTAATTAAAAAGAATGAACATGGTAGTGTTATTTTAACAACCTCAACAAAACGTGTCAATCAATAAGAATGAACACGATTATAGCTTAAAATAAATGAGCTAAACATTATTTTCACACATCAATCAAGGAGATTTAAATAACTAAAAACTATTTTTTGTAATGAAGCAAAAAAAGTCTCAATAATATTAATCTTAGCAACTAAAAAGTCGAATGCTGATCCGATTAGCTGTTAAAAATATGCTGAATGGAATTTGTAGCAATGTTCACTCAAAATAAATGAAAAATGCTTTGTGAAGTAACTAGGTATATAAATCCTTCATCAAAAAGGTCCTTCAGCCAGTTGGATGGTTTTCCCTGCGAGCCGAGCCCAACGTTTCAAGTAGGTTATCTGTATATGTATACCTAGGTATGATTTATAATGGTATAGTTATGTTAAATTAACTATAGGACAAACTAGGGCTGTATGAAAGTGCGGATATCGGCTGCATGATTTTAATAACTTTAAAAACATTATCCTTCTATTCTGCTCCGCTGCAGTCGGGTTAGAAGTCTCGGTGTGATACACGGTCACTTTTTGTGGTGTCTCGAGCGGTTCTACATAAACATGACAGCGAGAATGTGGGCATCATTTCGCCATTCACAGTTGTCTCATAAAAATCGGTGTGATTTCAACCCTGTCACTTTTTGGTGGTATCGTAAGAAACTTCATAAAAATATCGCTCCATTTACGGTCTACGAAGTACGTATCCCCAGCATAAATGGGTAGGTAATATTGTATGCGTATTCGAATTGTATTGGAATAAAATGGGGCCATACGTTCGTGTATCAGGTGACACAGAGAATCAATCACCGAGCGGTGTCGATCAATCATTGGGGAACATAGGACCACGGTGAAGGTTTGGCGAACCACCTGCTAATACACTTCTTTTAACACTTTATTCAGTGTTTCATTAGATTAAGAGAACACAGGAGAGAAATGGTTGCTGTCTGTCGAATTACTCAAAGGTTGTAAGTTCACGTCATTATTCTTAGGACTTTCAGCGATACTATCTTTTATTTAATACTAGAATATTTTGTGTTAGAAGTAGACAGAATCATAAATAAAGCACAACATACAATTGTATACGGTTGTATTAAAGTCAATTTCAGTCAGTTAAAGTTCTAGTTTTTCCACAAAGAAGTGCAATTTAGCATAATATGAAGGCAAACAATGTTTTCGTTCTAGAGTTGGCAGTGGTGCCAATACCAGCTTATTATTGTACTTGCCTGGTAACAAAAACATTTTTATGATTAAAGTTTCATCTAGCCCTTCAAGGTAAATAAGTAATTTATAGGTATGTCTTTCGGTTAAAGTGGTTGCAATCGCAGTTAGCGGAGATCAATTCCCAGGTTGAGCAAAGTGTTTATTTTCCTGTAAGGAAATTCTTAGAAACACCTCAGACTTGCAGTCTGGAATTATTATTGTGCTTAACAAAATGTAAGTTCCTTCTAGGTCTTAATATAGCAAACATCAACACGTGTTCGCACAACCTAGAAACGCACCTGGCATGCCCTTCGGGAAGTCCAGGCTGATTTTAAAGGACGGGTGCCTATTTATTAATAGCCACAACAACAAAACAGAAAGAACAAAACACACAAAACAAAACAACCTCTTCAGTACACATCACTCAGTTCAGTTCAGTTCTGTATTAAACCGAACTTAAAAAGCAAAGTGTTGTCCAATAAAACGGATTCTTGAGACCCGTTGTTTTCCAATACAAAACTAATAGCATAATGGATTAGAATGGGATGGTTGGAATGAAGCCGCGCCGCGTCCAATAAAACCGGAGGTAAACCCAATTTACTAATAAAATTTCCATTTTTCGATACTTTTCGGGATCAGTAACTTATTTAACGTTAACGCAGATTATTTTATAAATAAAATATTGTATCATCCAATTTTACCGAGTTTGTTTTTAGTCAATTTCTGAACAAACATTATTATGAGCGCTCACTATGAATAAATAATAAAATGTCTGAAATGACGGAATAAAATATGGAAAGCAAATAAGCCTATCATTTTCAGCCCACCAAGGACTATTTATTTTATTGAATGATAAATTGTGGATACGTACATTCATATGCAGAACTTATTAAAATAATATATTGCAGTATCAGGGGCGTTGTATAATACGTACAGTTTTCATTTCACGTATTAATTACGCATGGGTTGACAAATAAATTGAATTCAGGTATAAATTAAGTGTTAACGCCGGTTGTTTATCAACTGCTAAAGGTTTTTCATCACAATTATATTTATATCAGCAATAGGAACCTTTTCTATTGTTTAAACATTTAACGAAACAGAAAAAACAAAGACAGTATTTTTCTTTGACGAAATCTAAGCAACCTGTTTGAAACACTTGAAAAGGGTCGAGAAAATTTCTAGTAATATTTAGATAGAATTTCGTATTCAATACTTCGTCTATACACTATCTTAGATTGCCTATTTAGGTATTTTACAGAGTGCATATTACACGTTTGTTAATGGTTTTTATTTCCTCCTATGATCTTGTTTCCACAAAATCCTACAGAATTTTTAAAATATACCAAAAGAAAACAATGTTAGACACTGGAGCTCGAACAATGGTCCGAAAAAATGTGGAAGTTTCCTCTCTCGATGACGTCGGCGACAAGACGGGCATTTTTCATTCTTGTTCAACTAAGTTGATGTGAAGTTTCACTATAAAAATAATAAGCAACAATATGACTCTATTGCCTGAAAATAAGTTAGGAAAAAGAACAAGAATATTCATATTTTCATTTAATATCAAATAGAAAAAACTATTTTCTCTTTTGCAAATATTGTATAAAATATCCGGTGAACGTGAACAGAACTTCAGTATCGTTAGTTTCGCAATAATGAGGAAAATATCGAAGGAAAAAGTATTTTTGTGGAAAATATAACAAAATATTTCTCGATTTTCATTAAAGAAATACCCTGCTAACATGAGAAATCCATAATCGGTGTTGGTTAATAGAATTTTTATATTTTTATGAAAGAGGGAAAGTAGGGGATTGAGAGAATTAGATTGGAAAAAACGTTACGTTTATTTATAGCCCAGGAAAATAAGACAAATTAATGGCAAATCTGCAAGAAGAGTGAAGGTTTCACATAGGACTATAAATAGTTATAAAAATAAGAATGTCACATGCTATCGTTTTCCTTCCACATTTCTGCATTCATACAACAAGAACCAAGTACTTTGACCCAGCTAATGTTCGCAGTAATAATGATTTTTAAACAACGAAACGGCCGACTTAACACAGCCTCTGAAAGTGACATGTTAATATTATATGAGTTACATCTTAGTTGTGCAAGATTGTGTACTCTGGACGTACGTACTTACAAACTTAGAGCTGGTTTTAAAAGACATGAGACTTAATGTCTTATAAAACAGAGCAAGCGTCATTGAAATGCCACGACGAAATTCAACGCAACGGAGAAGTGTGGATCGCTCTTATTGTTCTTGTCAAATTATAAGTAATATAAACATTATCTTTTTGCATCTCCGTAATCTTAGGCACAATGAATCTCGTGAGACTTGTTACATACTTAACTAATTATCTACTGGCAATTATAAGATGGCTCTTTGTAATTAATTTTAAATGAGTTTGGTAATTACAGCAACGTTGTTTTCTTAATGACGGATTGATTATTTAATGTAGAGCATAAGGCTTTCCGACCGTGATTATTTACTTGTCGGTCCGGGGGTAGCTTAAGTGCTAAAGACATTTGTGGTGACTTAGGTCAAGTAAAAACGATAAAAAATTGTCACGAGTAGCCTTGTAACGCAAACTAAACGGTTTAGTGACCGTTGTGTTTCTTTATGAAAGCTGTTTGTTTCATGAAAATGTTATAGTAATATCTTACAGAAAAGACATACTTAAACATTAATTTCATTATTCCAGAAAACAGGAATTCATGCTGCATATAATTATACAGCATATCTCTCACCAAGCAACCCAATTAGAATATTATTTTATAATCATAAAGGCTCCTGCAAACAGGCGCTACACGCGACGCGAATCGCGCGCGACACGAAGGCATGGCTCGTCGCGCGACATGCGGTGCCTTTGTGTCGCGTCGCGTATCGCGCCTGTTTGCAGGAGCCTTAAAACACACACTCAGTTTTTACTATTGTCTATAAAACATTGTTTATTTTTATTAAATTACTTATACTGACTGGGATGAAATTGTGGTCACATTATAAATCTACGCACGCACACAGTCGCACGCGTATAAGGGTCTTCGTCTATTTTGGCTTGTTGGACTATGCGGAAATGTGATTGTAATTTACGTAGTTTGAATTATTTTTGGGTTAAAAATACCTATATTAAAAATAACAGAAATCGTTTCAATAAACGATTCTAAACCAACCACTATTGTAATGTGCATTAATTCAGTTAGATATTGCGTATTTGTATGTGTGTACTTATGTATCTATTATAATATAGCATATATGTGGGCTCCAAGCAAAAAGGGTCCAGTTCTCGGCATTTAGTTTCCGAGATACACACAGTTTTGTAAAGTTGTTATTAATTAATGCTCAATTATCTACAAGTTCTTCTAATAAAAGACTTTATATGATGTTTCTAAGTACCAGAAAATGTACTTAGAAACATCAAAAAATATACTAAGTAACAAAAATCAAATTTTGAAAATGTTTTTCCCTCAAATCCAGTTTTTGAATATTTTTTTAATCCTTATTATCAATTGACTATTCTAGATACCGAATCTTGTCTTAACTCAATACCCCACTACTGAACTCTTTTTGCTTGGACGCCCACATATATATATCTATGTAAGTATCTATATTTATATGTATACTTATTATTCTGCACCAATGACAATCCCATTTTTATGTCCACGCAATCACTGTCCATTCCAAGGTTGCCTGGAAGAGATCGCAGAAAGAGATAAGGCCGCCCACTGTATGTCTAGTAGTGTTAAATTTATTATTTTTGTTATGTATTTCCTGGTGTACAATAAAGTATACAGGGTGTAAGGGACAGCCCTCCGCAGACTGATAGGGTAAATTCAATATATCATACTAAGATGACCGGTACATGAAATTATTTCAGGAAGGTTATAGGAATCAAATAAATCTGATTTATTTTATTACCTCACACGCAATGTATCGTTACCGTGGCAGCGCAGCGAGCTTTTGGCCGCCGAGTATTTCAACATCCATTGCTGATTTTTTTTATTTTAGCTGTTTTATTTACATTAATGTAGTGCTGCGTACAGAGAATATAATTTTACATTCAAATAAAGGAATAGTAACTAAAAATAGGATAATAAAAATGAAAATTTTCCTGAGAATATTTCCGATGGAATTTATTCTAAATAAGGGACTGAATGCACCCTGTTAGTTTGCGGAGGGCTGTCCCTTACACCCTGTATATAAATAAATCACATTTTTAAAACAATCACAATTTTTTTAAATACCGACGCAACAGTCGATATTTCCCGTTATACATAATTAAAGAAAGCATACATGTTTAATGTTAGTTTAATCATAATAAATTGAAAATCACCTACCTTAATCTGTGTGCAGCACATGCAAAAAAAGGAATATAAGATTAAAAAAAGTACAAACGTTTTGTAAAGTCAAGGAAGTTAATTGTTAAGCAAACGGGCAGTACACTACGTCAATCTGTCGTGATAAAGCCCCTGACAGTTGTGATTTGAATTTAAGTTTGTAGTCAATTTGCTTAATAATTAATTTCCCTACGTAATGTCTAGTTCACAAAACACATAAATATAATGGAGTGTCCATTGTAAATATGTACCTATATGAACTCGTGCATCGTATTTAATGGCTCCAATGTACTTCGGGAGGCCATAAAGTTCATTTTACGAGCCTACGTTTAATAAACAATTAGGTATCATTAAGCTATCAGACTACTTTTAACTTTGTAAACATAATTTAATTATGCGATGTATTTTAGTCACTGTAGGTTAGAATCCAACACCACGGTAGAATCCGATATCGTCGCCGTGGAGTGAACACCTCGTAAAGAATAATAAAATTATAATAATTGTTTTTCTTTATATTTATTTTTTGTGTGGAAAACCTGGTAATGCATATTTAGAACAAACGTGCACAACTCTAAGATGCTTCTAATGCCTTCTATTGATGACAATGAGAACCGCTAAGAACATCAATGATGGTCATTTTTCAGTCATTTTTTATCTTCCCCTGTAAAATAACGTTTATTGCAATCACGAGGTTTTCAAGGTGATGATATGTGATCAGTCAAAAAAATTAAAAAGTGAATTGAATTTGAACTCACCGAACGTTAGCTAGGGTATGACGTCGGCTCTTGAGGTATCTGCCGTGGTACTTCTGCAGCTCGCCGATGCTGCCCTGTTCGGCCTGCATCCTGCCGAGCGCTTGCTGCGGCGCTGGCGCAGCGTCCTCGCCGGCCTGCCCGGGCGACGGCGACGCGCTGGCCGCACCCGAGCCACGCTTACGTGCTTTGTTAGACTTCCTAGCCGCCGCCGATATACATATCTTCACCGACGACGGACTCCCAAAACTACGCTTCTTCCCCGAACTTCTCGATGACGTGTACGCGGTGTCTGTGCTACTTCGTGTACTCTTGTAAGAGGGTGTGATCGTCAAGTCTGTGGCGTCCTCGAGAGGCCAATCAGAATCGTCCTCCTCTTCGATCCCCGGTAGTGGGGACTGTTGACCGATTGGACGTGGTGAGCTTATTACAGGCTCTGGGGCGACTGCAAACAAGTAATAAAGGCTCTAAATAAACAGGTCGAGCAAAGTCGGAAGTATTAACTATAGTAGTGTAGAGGTCTCAGCTACCAACTGCCGCACAAAATTTCCTAAAGACGTTCGCTGTCAAACTTAATTCAAAAGATCGGGCTGTTTCTAACTCCTTGAATGTTGAATCTGTCTAATTTGTCTACAATAACAGTTTGTAATAAGAAGGCAACGCTTCCAGTTATTTTGTAAATGAAAAACGGAACTTCTGAATATATGAAGAGAATTTTATACTTTCATATAAAACTGTTTAATATTGTAAAGCTTAGACTACATTGTCTATCAAAGTTGAACACTGCTTATATTGAAAATAAATAAAAGAGAACCTACTGAAAATGGTAAAAGCTGCCTATAATGAATAATCACTTTTCTTCAATATTAGTCATCAGTACTTTCTAATAGGTACGAGTATCTAAGAGTTATTAAACGCGTACATTAAAATTATGTATTCATCAGGCGTAGTTTTATGCCGAGGGGCTCTGTTTTAACGAGTAATTTCCACCTCCCTTGAGAAATTCAGTTCACGATTTAATCAGAATATGAACTAAGGATATTTTTTCTTGCTTATCGATCATTTTATAAAAAGATTACCCTAAAATAAAGAGGCAAAGCAACAACCTTAATTCTAAAAATCAATATTGCTAGGAAAAAACTCAAGAGACGACGATCATCATAATGTATTATGCAAATTTTGACTGGGACTGAAAAACATGCGCCTCAATGTTGGAGTTGAAACAATATTAGGCTGAATTCAAATTCAAATTAATTTATTTGCCAGAATGTAAGTTTACAAAGTATGATCTTAAAACTATACTAACCCCTTTATATTCTACCTTTACAATATGGTGTGCAAATATTTAATTGTATCCTACACAATTATATTATGTTAATTAAATAAAAAAAGACAACATATGTATAAGAGCTCATGCATTAGGATTTTTATGGAACAAATTTTAATTAATTAATTGATGTCAAAGTTATACCTACATATGTCAAGTTCAGGAAATAAATTTTATTACAGTGTCAGCTTAAGAGTATTTATTTCATTGTAAATTGTAATTGATAATGCCATAACTATTATAATGTCAAAGTGATGATTTAGTCAAATTCGAACATTAATAAATTATTATAAGGTATTTAACAATATTAGAGATTTCAGTTTCCTTCTCCGCGATCTGACATGTATTCGTAAAGATTGTAATAGCATTTTTCCTTTAACTATTGCTATTGCCTGCCTGTCTTGGTTATTGATACATTTTGGTAGTAGAATAAATGAAAAGGACACTTAGTACTGGATACTAATTGTTTTTTGTTTTTGGGGAATGGTATTTCGCAGTTCAACATAGGAGATTGTCGTTTTTTTAACCGGACTTTTCTGTGGGTGCCTCAATAAATTAAAGCCTCCAGCAAGGGCATAAGACATAAAACGGTTCTGAGGGTCATCCTATGGAGATAGCGTGGCTTAGCATGTGCGAGTACGACGCAAGCATAGGTCATGATGGGACGGATGACCGCGGTGTTGATGCGCAATTTGCTCTTGAGTGACAATTTGCTGCATGCGTTCAATATGAAGTGAAGCCTACCGAGAGCGAAGGAGGCGTGCTAATGAGCCACCTTGATGTGCTTACTGATGGTAAGGTGGTGGTTAATAATCACACCTAACTAGGTGGCCCGATCCCTTGGGAGAATTGAGCTAAATAGGTATTTAGCTCACTTCTCCCAAGGGATCGGCTTGCCATGCATAGTGATCGGACTGGGACGGGAGGGAGCGCAAAGACGCAGTCTCGAGAAGAGAACTGCCTGACTCTTCTCGGAGTTGACCTCGATTTTCCATTTCCGGAACCAAAACATTTGCGGAGATTTGGAGAGAGCAAGCGATAGAGTTCTGACAGCGACCTGTATAGTAAATAGTTGTTGTCGTCGGCGAAAAGAGCCAACTGTGCCTGTTTACTTTTGGGAATGTTACTTGTAAACAGAGTGAAGATGAGGAGAGATAGCAATGAGCCCTGTGGGACACCTGTGCGTATAGGGTGAGGGGAAGAGAGTGTATCCTCGATGCGATAGGGGAAAGTGCGATCCGACAAAAAGTCTCGTAAGATGAGCACGAGACGGTCCGGCTCCGAGTTGGTACAGCTTACATTAAGTCGTTATGCCCGACTTTGTCGAATGCTTTCGCTATGACAAAGAACAGCATACCCATCGTCGCTTTGCGCCAGAAAACAGCGCTTAAGTGCTCGACGATACGGTGGACTTGTTGGATGCATGAGTGTTGAGTTCTGAAACCAAACTGTTCGTTAGAGATGAGACTCTTTGCTTCGACATAATCTTTAAGACGTTTATATAAACCCCTCGTAGATTTTGCCAAGGACATCAAGAAGACTGATGGGGCGGTAACATGTGGGCTCCGATTGGGCTTGCCTGGCTTTGGGATACCGATAACTGTGGCCTCTTTCCACGTTTGCGGAAAGATTTTCTTGCTCAGAGCCCCATTGAAGATGGCGGTCATTAGCATTATCAGATGGGCGGGGAGGAGTTTGTAAACCTTATTATGGACACCGTCCGAACCTGGGGCTTTCCGAGCGTGGAGCCCGTTAATGATGTCATGCACCTCGCCTGGAGTGACGGGAGGCAGCGGATCATCAGGGTCTTCCACGGATGGGAGGGAAGCTCTACGTTCGACTTCGGCATCGACCTTGGCAAGGTGCGTTTGGTTAACTGGTTGGGGAGTTGGTTGGGATTGGGGCTCTAGACTGTCGGCTAAACATTCAGCCTTATCGAGGTTGTCAAAAGCGATACTCTTATCAGGGCGGATGAGAGGAGGCATGGAGGCCTCTCCAGCGGAGGAACGCAAGTTCCTCTGAAGTTGACTTTAAGCTCCAGCACTATGCGTTTCTTTACAGCACGCTGTAATTGACGCATGTAGGCTTTGTTCGCGTCACAGGGAAAGGAGTTGTAGGCACGAATGGTCGCGTTCTTCTCGGTTATCAGTTCACGCACGTCGATCGGTAATTTCCAGCGATGGTCTTCCATCACCGGAACTGTCCGTGAACAATCCATCAACACGGATTGAACGTGTTCTGCAAATGAGTTGATCGCACCCATCATGCTCGCGACTGACATCATGTGACTGGGGATGGTGTCCAAGTATGGCGACGTGGTGGATTTAAGTCTTTTGCTTACTTTCCTCCAGTCGGTTATCACTTTGGTTAGAGGGGACCGGTTACTAATGAGTTAATGTGCGCTTTTATAGTTTCTAATGTGATTACATTATAGTGGAAGTCCACTCCATAAAATGTACAGAAATACGTGCACGTTATAACGTTATCGTGGACGGAAATTTAAGGTGTCTTCCTATATTTCGATACATTTTACTTCCATGTGTTATCGTGATGCCGTGACGCGGACGTCCACGATAATATCGTCAAGTTAGAAATTATAAAAGCGCACATTGGTTGTTTACATTAGCAAAATCTAAAGGTGGACATTCACGATAGTGCCATTTGGCGTAGCTCCAAACAGCTAAAGTCAAATGGAGCGATTGGACATTCAGAGTTTTACATTACGCCAACGGATTTTAACGTTCACGATCATATTTTGGATGTACATCACGCCATTTGGCACGATGGACTGACCGTGAATGTTCACCTTAACATTCCCGTATTTTCGCCAATTTTGAAGATATCAGAAGAGTTTTCATAGCTTAGGGCTAGCTTACTCACAGACTGTTTCTTGAAGATTACTTAATTAAAAAAATCGTTTACAGCCAGAGTCTTTCAAAGGGCTAACCAGACATTTAAAAAAAATGTTATCATGGCTAAGAAAAACAATTTGTTTTCGGCCTTCACAAAAGTATTACAGCCAATATCAAAGGCATATAGGTGTTTGTTCAGGTAACTTACGGGGGTGAATTTATTTGGCGTGTACGTCGGCTTTATAAGCCGGGGTGTTGTTTACTCTAATGTGGTGTACGTAACATTCAGGATAGTTAATCGGCCGAGAAATTAGAGGTTGAGCGGACCATCGCTGTGGCCAGCGATACAACGTTTAATTATTCACAACCAGGCCTTTGAGAATCGATAGTCCTACATCCTGGTTAGTTTAAATTTCAGTGGCAATAGTTAAGAGTTGAGTATCATAACGATTACTCGTATGTACTCAGGCATATTGAATATCGATTTCCGATAAAACGTGAGGACTTCGTATTTTGTGAAATATGAATAAACGACAAGAGCCCGTAATTCTATAATAAGTTACACAGCAATGGAGTGCATGGTTTATTGGATCTTTGACAATTCAAAAGTGCCTGTAATTGGTTTAATTGAAATAAATGCTTTGAGTTTGAGTTTGATCCATTAGTGAGTCGAAACGAAGAAGCCAAGATCATATTTTTAGTCTCCAAAACATTGTCGGAACTTTGACCTACATTTTAAGCAAAATCAATATTATGGACCTGTAATACATACACAGTTGTGTAGATGTGTATGTTTTTTCTCTAAGTTTTACATTCGTACCTTGTGACACAGGTACCAGTAAAGCACACCCAATGTGAAACTCTGTCGATCGCTTTACCCATAAATGGGATTTCTCCCTCACCGACTAGTTTGGTTGGTAGGGGCTTTCAAATTTAATCAATTCGGCTTCTCCGGTTAACTACGGGTTATCGTTTAATAGCATTGCTGTAACGGGAGTTTAACCAGATTGTGTCAACCGACAAATAGAATTGAGAATATTGGACTTAGAAACTTAACGTAGCGTTGTAAAGGGTTGATTGTGATTAACGAGCTTTGCTGCGTAGAAACTTGTGCGCATCATAATGAAATAATGGCTATTACGATAATAGCCCAAGTCATTATATTGCTACGGAACCATTTATAAAGGGAGGTAGTAAAGGTCATTAATTCTTTGTAAGTTTTTTTATCGAATAATTACGGCCACCGGATTTAAATGCTTGATTAAAACGTAAGCCCCGTATCCTGACGCTACCATTGTTCTACAAAAACGTCTGTTTACCTTTAATAATGGATGCTAATTAAAAGCAAATCTACGTCATGTAACAGGCACTACTGTTCTGAGACTAGGCGTAGATACATTACATAACGGGACTTTTAGTGGTGAAAACTCGGCTTAATTTAAAGTCAACAAAAGGGGGTCGCGGCGGCGGAGGCGTCTGCCATCGATCCACCTCCTGCCAATGTTTGTGGAGCTAAATGCGACCACTCCCGTCCATCATTATGTTAACTTGCATAGCCCCATAGATAGCCTTGTAGCCTTCTAGCCTGTAGCTTATAGCCTCGTAGCCCCGAGCAACATTAGGATCGCTTACAATGTAAACCCCATTTAATTGACGTTAAAACTAGTAAACTAATTGGTAGGCGTGAAGTGTGAGTCGATTAAACACTCACTTCGGGGAATTATGGGCTGAAGTTATTTTAATTAGTTCCGCAACTTTACTTTGAATATGTCGTTAAATATACCCTTATTTCGCGATATTCTACAACGTGGAGACGACATTACGACAATAAATAAAAACACTGGTAATGTGTATTTTGAAACTATCGAATAAATTCTAAGATCAATATAAAAAGTGATTTTTTCTAACAAACTAAATAGTAGTGATGGGCTAACTATAGGTTTTGCCGATCTGTGACTAGCTATAGTGACTAAACTATTGGATATAATATATTTCACTGATGTTTTGTTAGCAGATTAGGAACGTCATAAGATATTAATTTATGGTGGTATTGGCGTCTCCACTCCACTTTGTATAATAATATAAATATGTATTTGTATTATAAGTTTATAACCTATTTATGTACTTATTTATTTATTTAATACTTTATGCACAGAAATGTACAGAGGCGGACTTAAGAGCGTTGTCACATTTTTTTAAGAATGTTAAATGAAAAGATGATTTTTTGAAAAATGTGATCAATGGGCTCCCTACTAAATAATATTAATTTAATAGGTAATTATTAAAAACACATTTCTATTGTGTTATCTAATAAACTTAGCTCAATAAGTATTATGATCTGTTTTTGAGATGATTTAAATAAATGCCACAATAAAAATGTGTTTTTAATAATTACCTATTAAATTAATATTATTTAGTAGGGAGCCCATTGATCACATTTTTCAAAAAAGTATATTTTCATTTAACATTCTTAAAAATTTGGCCCCGTGTGAGCGAGAGAGGTGCCAAAATGTGATAGCCCTCTTAATGCCATACGCATTTTCTATCAGTCAACCTTTGGGTGATGCAGAGACAAACAGTACTTATGCACCTATTTTATATTCACTATTACTATTTTTATAATTCACTATGATATATTTTCAATTAATTAACTTTATCATTGTTCCTCTCAAATAGAGCACCTGACGTCTAATCTCTTCAACACCCTTGGTTGACTGGTAGAGAATGCCTAAGGCATTAAGTCCGCCTTTGTGCCTTTTTTGAGTTAAAGTTTAAATAAATAAATAATAGACGGTGAATAAATAATTCACACGCTAATTACCTGAATTGATGGTATTTACTTTTAAGTTTCAATAAATCAATAGCCAACATTTTCCAAGTGAGTGAAGCAATGCTTTAAACGATTTCAAATTTTACTACGAAGAAGTGAATTCCAGTCAATTGCCCATAAAACCGAAATAGAACCCTTCAGAGAGTGAAATCCGATCAAAGTAAATGAAATCAGTTCCCTAGACATCATTAGTTTAGTAATACTGACATTATAACATCATTTAAGGTCTTACTCGTATGTGTTAATTGTGTTATGAAGTTTTAGGGCGCGGCTGAAACAGGCAAGACCTTTTATTCTTAGTTAATTACTGAGTAACCTTTAACTTGGGTAGTAACTTAATGTCGTTTAGAAAACTTCGACACTCGATTCCTGTGCCAACAAGTCGAGGGAAACTAACTTTCGATTTATAACTACTGGATCTAGGAATACTTTAAACGTGACTTGAAATTGCACTGCGTTTTCTTTTGTACCTTTAACTGTATTTACCGCCAATAAAGGAAATGAAAATCCATTGATGAATAGTTGTTCGGAATAAATAAGCTTCCCTCGAGACTTTCTGTAATAAAAAAGCAATCTTTTGTGAGAGCTTATTGTTCCTTAGTGATGGATTGATAATGTTATTACTCTTTGAAAATATTTTAAAAATTATTACACAAAAACGTGACTGAGGGTTACCTGAAGGCAAAACCTCTTTTAAGAAAGTAGAACATTTATTTTCAAGAATAGACCATTTTGTGATCAAAGTAAATTCGTAGCAAGCAAAGAGTCTGAATGCAAATTGTCTAAAACATACGAGTTATGTTGGTGTAACAGAATGTTTGCAACAGCTTCTGCCAACAGCTTGTCCCTGAAAGGTTCAACTTCCTGTCAAATGTTCACAGAAGAAATCATTAACACTGTTTGTTTATTATAACGTTGTTATACCAATCGTGTACACCTCTGCCCAACCCCTCAGGGAATATAGGTGTGATGATATGTTTATGTTATACCAATCATGATTGAGTCAATATTTAGATTGTAATTTAGTTAGACTCGTGAAAGTTTATGATTTGCTATGGGTAACTATCAAGTCTATATTTATCTTCGGCGGCGGCGATCTCTCGCGTCCGGCCCTGGTCCAGGCCATGGTACGGAGCGAGAGTGCATGGGAAGCCATTACCTCCTTCTGCGAAGCAGTAATGCTCGTGAAGGAGGAGGCGGGACGCGTGAGGGAGAGGCAAGCTTTGCACCCTCACGCCCCTAGTCGTCGCAGGAGACGCCCTGGGCGTCGGGAATTGGCAGCTGATTCCCGGCCACCGTAGGCGCGGGCTTGCGGACGGCAAGCAATGGGTAGCTCGCCGTCCGGTAAGGACCAAGCCCGAGTCGACGGCGCGTCGTGTTCCACGCGCGCCTCAAAGAGATGTCAGCACTATTGACGGGGTCCGCTAGGGCCGATGCCAGCTAGGGTTGCGGGATGTTCGAAAGAGTTACCGTGGCCCCGGCACAGGCAACAGAAGGAACACGGGTGGGTTTTAGTCAGTAAAAGTCTGACACGCCCTCCCGCTCCGCCCAGAGCGGGGGAAGTCATTTGATGATTTCCCATCCACAAAAAAAAAAAAAAAAAAAAGTCTATATTTATCTTTGACGATCATACTAAGTTTTTCTAATAATTATCAGTGATTGCCAAGATTCTAGATTTATGCAAAGATATTAACTAAAAGCAGCCAAGTGCGAGTCGGACTCACACACGAAGGGTACACCGTACAATATATGTATTAAAAAAATATTAAATACTTTAGTTTAAAAAAAAAACACGTTTCATGAAAGGGGTTCCTTAAACGGAACCCCTTTCATTTTTAACTTTATTATATTTTTATTATGTGTTTTTATAGTTACACCATAGTAGTACACACTCTGTGAAAATTTCAAGTGTCTACCTATTATGGTTCTAGAGATACAGCCCTGTGACAGACGGACGGATGGACGAAAGGACAGGAGGAGCCTTAGTAATAGGATCCCGTTGGCCCCCTTTGTGTACGCAACCCTAAAAAGCTAACCCATGGCGCCCGTCCATTACATGGGACTTAAAAACTACTGGCGATATGTGGGTGATCTATACATCTCTGGCTAGCCCTTAGGATTTTACAGGCGTGAAGTTATGTAACAACCTAGATGTTGGACTATTAAAAAACATATACGTACTTAGGTGAACCATATGTATTTCTTTTCAATTCATATTATTCTTTCAGTTTTTGCCCTGAACGAAACTTATAAATATTTCAATAAGTCACACAAATGGATGTATTGTGCTGCATAATAAATAATATTGCATCTCTGCAAAATAACTTATATATGACATTTGCAATATTGTAACATTATTTAAATAATCTTAGATGTTCATTAAAGCAATCTGAATGTCAATAGTGATTGTTAGATAATTGTTCAACTATAACAGAAGTAAGTGATGGTCTATGTGTTGCAGCGCACTTAAAAAAATAAACACCACCACTTTTCGACCTTATTACTAAAGTAATAAGGTTGAAAAGTGGTTCACCGCAAATGTCCGCGATGGTACCTTTTTAAATACTAATATTGACATTGACTAACAATGATGAATAGGTAATGATGACTAATATTGGTAGATGTTATATTCCATAACTGCCTAGCTTCCTATTGTAGGAAGAGATATCGTCAAATTAATGCAACAATTCAGATAACATTGCTTTCAGTTTAACATTAACATCAAAACAAACAGATTTTGTTACTTTACAATAATGGGTCTTATACTGTTTGTAGTAAAGCCTACTCTAAATCTGAGAAATCCATCACACAATGAGACCTCTTTTGCCTAAACCTTTCCTAATGGAACTAAATTCCTAATGGATTCGGGAAATCGGTACTCGAACCCAACCAACCACATGCAATATTTCTGGATAATACGGGTATTCGACCACCCCGGTAGCCCAATTGCATATGCTTGAGTTTGTCAAAATAGAGCCAGGGCGGCCGTTCCCGGGTATATTGGGGACATTGGGCACTTTGCTAGTTTTCCAAATGGATTACTTCGGAGATTCTTTCACATTTTTTGTGCGTTCATACTGTCATGTTGATTTGCCCCCGCGTGCGGGTCAAAACCGCATGCGGGAATACATTATGGGTGACATATTTTTCTTTAGGAAACAATATAGAAACTCGGCTCTGGGTGGGGCTAGTCTGCATGCTTGACGAAATCCGTATGACAGTAAAACGCTCTTACTAGTAATTCTCAATGTTAAGAAGAAAACAAAAGAAATATTCCGATATTTCCGGGATCGGCTCATCACTAATCAGTAAAATATATAAAAGGTGACTTACCATAATCATCGTGTAACAGTTGCGGGCTGCCGTCCCGCAACGCATAGTCGGCGTCGTCGACGGGCGCCGCCGCGCGCGCCCCGCACCAGGGCACGCAGCAACGGAACACCCCGCCTCCCACCACCGTGACGCCGTGTGCGCCCCCACCACACACTAACACCACACACACATGCGCACGCACACCTTATCACCATACGTCACTGCACTGTATTATTGCCGACACGTCACTAGATTCACTAGTAATCAACCCCCTTATCTTCTACGTTTTGGCACTTCTTATAAAAACAATAAGAATTTTAAGAACGATCTACTTAGTTCAGTCTTGAAAGTTGGCTTACAAGTTAAGGTATCGATATGTCAGTCGACTTATATGAACGCTTATTATCGGGACTTACAGAAGGAAAACTTTGGGAAGAGCGAAGGGGAAACAAATATGTCCAGTAATTGTGTTCGCTTTCTGTATTTTATATCGGATTTATTATTTCGACATCATCGTAAAGTTTCTTACGTATACAAATATGATAAATTCACTTAACCCATTGCTGAGTTATTTATTATATAACTTCCTACAAGAAACACAAGCAATTATATATTACATTGAAACATCGAATCACATGCTATCGAATCACTCACATGCCCTAGATCCAGACGTACGGAGGAACATATCGAATAAAATATAAATAAATATGTCAATGCACACATTAGAACATCAGCTACATTCTACAATGTTTAAATCATACATACAGTCATGTTGAAATTTCATGGCGATGGGAATACAGGCATCGATGAAAATGTATAGCAAAGTATCGTTTTGCTGTATGTCCGTATTGGACGAATGCCAAGGAGTCGCGGAGTTCTTCACAAGCTATCACTTTGAGCATACCTAATTCACCTCAGCCGTATTAAAATATTAAAATAAGCAATAAGAAACCGCGCGTCGATACCGTTTGTTCGGCGACATGAAACAGCAGGGCTCCCAAATACTGCTTTTGCCCAGAAATAAACTCCTAACTTTATTATCATGAATGTGGAACAACTTGGATAATAAACTTGAATCATATAAAAAAGAAGAGGACATTATGCCGAACCCTTGAAAATCTTTAATGCCGCAACATAATGTAGAGTTTTCTCATAAGCCACTGAACCGATGTTGATGGGATGATGTGGAAGAAATTTTGACAAAAAGTTTCTTAAATATTATATTGGTTTAACGATAAAACTTTCCACCACTCGAAAAGCAAAAAGTATAAAATAAGTCAAACGTATATATTATATCGTAATAAATTCGGTGATGTGAAGCCAGCCCGTCTCGAAATCGAGAAAGGGTGTGTGAAAGAAAGACAAATGAAATCGTACTTTAAACCTTTCAATAGACACAATCAAATAATTCACATGTGAGATATCAAGGATCGGTAGGTAGGCTGGAATCTGGATATAACGTCGTTAGTTACTATCCTGCGTCTCCCTAAATATGGGAGTAAATTCACTTTGGGTCTAGCTGGTGCCTTCAAAAGATTTTTTTATTCATCCAAAGGTCCAACTTGGGTAAATCTATTCGTATGTTTGAAGAACATTTCCCAGCGATTGAATTCGGACCATGTTTTATGTTTTATGCTAAAGAGATACTGACGTGACAGTTACCTATTTCAATTTTCCCTTTAGTTAGAGGGACAATTGAAATAAACGTATTAAATTAACTCGTTAGATAAAGCAGCCTAGTCCTAAGCCCGAAATAATTCAAAGATTTCACTTAACGTCAAATGATTTTGGTTTACTCCATGATGTGATTATGATCAAATTAACTTTCATGAATTATCATGACGTAGGTAAAGTGGTTTTAACCAGGATAATACTTTCCGTGTGCATTACAAATAATAATATCAGCATTTGCAATAATAACTTAGTAGAACTTAATAACATCAAATTACAAGAGATTTACGTTACTGATTTGAAATACATTCGAGCCACGTGGTTTCATTTGATACAATATAAATAGGTAAACATTACAATAATTTCACCGGAAGTAAGGGCACACAAGTAAATAAAGAAATTAGGCAAATTTTCCTTAAGCTTAATTGAATGAAAATGTAATGTCTGGAAAGAGTTTCATAAACTGAATTTATCCCGTCTCTCAAAAATACTACAACAATTGTGTAGGATTTTAACGTTTATTTACGAATCATTTTACGTTTGACTGATAAAGGAGATGGAAAACGGTGGGCCCAAATGTAATAAGTTGAGATATGATCTAAAAAATTAGTCATATTTTTTTTTATCTTAGGATATCAAATATCAGCTCAACTCTCAATCTGGAAGCGGAGAATTAAGAAAAATATAGTTCTATGTAATCGATTACAAAATTACAAAAAGAAAACCTTCGCACTGGGTAATTAACTCGAGTAATTAAATGCACTAAATATACTTATGTACAATATAGTGCATTTACTTACGTGCCATATTAATGAATTAAATATCAATTAATTACAGAAAAACCAATATAATGAATATCGATTTCATATCGATTAAAATCAGTCTTATATTTTTAGTCTATGTCTCTGGTATGACAGCTGTGAGTCAGCTCAACATTGACAGTAGACAGTTGCCAACTGCTCTTGCTTGTTCACTCGTTTTGTGTTTTCCGATGCGTTTTGATTGCTTTTCAGATTATTTCATTTTTAACGACAACTGCGTTGTTTTTCACGGATTCTGACCCTGCCTACCTTGTACGACCCTTGTTTTCACACTGTACACCGAAGATCGCTCACACGTTTGACTTGGAATTGTTATTTTGGATTTTACCGCCGCCTTGTGGATTGGATATTATTGAAACTATGGATCGCTCTGTGAATTGAGGGATAGTAACTAGTCACTGCAATACACTAGGCTGACGACCCTTAGAAATATAATAAACATTAGTGTTTAAAGAACATCTTTTGCACTTCAGGAATAAGTTTTTAGTTAAAGGTTGTGCCTTACTTTTACTAAACCTCTAACTCGGCTCTCAGATTATCAAAACTAACAGAATTTTCAGCGAGGGACTGATAAGTTTAAATCTATTAATTCACATCAATTTCATCTCATTAAATTCAGGCCCAAGATTGTATGTAATCGTTTCCGTCTCCTTTATATTAAATCCAAATCCATATTCAGCTGTATACAAATTCTGAATTAATTTGAACATACTTAATTATTTGAAACAAGGAAAATCGGTCAAATTATAATTTTATGTCAAATCGTTTTAGTCAATTCACATACAAGGACTAAGACGCCTAATATGTAAGTACAAAACGAGTATTACTGTTTAATTATGTAAGCTTTGTTTTTTAATAAAGGTTTTATTTAATTAGCTCAGGCCGTTAATTAATTCCTATCAATCAATTCCTGAAACGAGGTTTTTATCATAACAAGTTCCGGTATAACTCGCTCAATTTATACCGATTTGATTTGTATGCAATAATTCTCCCCAGATGTGGGAGAAATCATCATCTGCCTAG
This sequence comes from Fissipunctia ypsillon, assembly GCA_947568875.1. Classification (NCBI taxonomy): domain Eukaryota; kingdom Metazoa; phylum Arthropoda; class Insecta; order Lepidoptera; family Noctuidae; genus Fissipunctia; species Fissipunctia ypsillon. The sequence continues at coordinate 12,155,469 of OX387647.1, forward strand.
CCTTTTCCCAACTATGTTGGGGTCGGCTTCCAGTCTAACCGGATGCAGCTGAATACCAGTATTTTACATGGAGCGACTGCCTATCTGATCTCCACAACCCAGTAACTGAGTAATACGATACCCCTTGGTAAGACTGGTTGTCAGACTTTCGGGCTTGTGACGATCCGTAATGACTGTCAAAGATCCACGAATGACAGCCGGGACCAACGGCTTAACGTGCTTTCCGAGCCACGATGTGGGAGAAATAAGAAGCAAATATATGACATACTTGAAATGGAAAAACGAAAATATAGGTTACACTATACCTCGTGTAAAGTTGTTCCTTTTGTAGCTTTAAATTAAAGAGCATAAAATTAAACATTACCTAGGTACGTATTTCTTGACTTGAAGTAGTCGTTGTACACAAATGAAAAAGGAATTTTCATAATATTCTCTTCTGAAAACCAATGAAACCTTTGAACGTGACGACAAAGAATCCAGCTACATTTGAGCATCGGTCTAAAGTCTAGACAAACACGTGAATTTCAATTCAATATTAGGTACCACCTACCATTTTATTCAATGTTAAAGACTTTCACCGCTCTACATTTCTATCGTTTTTAAAAAGTCGATAATAATGGCTGTGACCTTCATTAATATTATATTAATTCATTTCATTAGAATGGATGAAACAACAGAAAAGGTTAATATTAAAACACATCATGATATTAGGGATTTTTAAAAGCAATCAATTTTAATGGTAATATCGCCGGTCAAGGTCTGGTACACATAGAAATAATCAGTCAGAACATCGTGACGATGCCAAATAACGCGTCATAGTACTTCCTAGTTGCTATTGTCAGACAACACATTGATCAGAGACATTTTCATTTATTCAATGATATTATTATGACCTGTATAAGGAATTGCCAGCCCAATAGCGATCGGCACAAACAATTACTACTCGTTGAGCGGTCGCTTGGTTTCAATTGTGTAGCTATTTCGTACGTCATCGGCGACTGGCGGAGATGCGATGTTCCCACTTCGTTGTTCAATCGCTAAATTCGCTTTCAAGATTTATACGATGCTAATTAGATGCCTCATACCATTCAACAGAACTTCGTTACGACGCTGCCTCGTGTAAATACAAATTCAATGTACGCAATTGAACTTGCAAACCACAGATTTAGAAAAACAAAACTTGGCAGAAATCCTGGAACTTTTATATGATGAAACGTAACGCTTTTAATGCATTTGTTAAATTGAATTACTGTTATCGCGGTAGCGCTAAAAGACCTTTTATTTGTATTTACATCGTCACACGTACATGTATCTAATTACTACATTAACATTATCTCGATCTAATCTTATTATCAGCCGTAGTTACGCGAATACTTGGTTGTTTTGCTGACTGCTATTACCATATAACTCGTTATGTGAAACTGCTCAATGAAATGGATTTTAATGTATTTTTATGGTTTATGAAAAATTCGTTTTCCATGAATGATAAACGATGAAAAGTGTGACATCTAGTATTGATTAGTGACATGACGTTATTATATTTGACATTGATGCGTTCAGCTTCACGGCCAGTTAGTTACATTTTAATGTTGAAACAAACAAAAAAAAACACGAAACGTGTAACTAATAGCACGACATTTGCCTAAAAATACATCAAGCAACCACGATGTTGTTGGACAAGTTGATGACAGGAAGCGATAAAAATAATATATTTCGAGATTATGATAAGACGTAGATCATAAGTATATCACTCCAATAATTTACCTACTTTCTTAAATTACCAAGATTAAGTATCTAAGCGATAGCTCCAGCAAGTGTGCAGATATCATAAAATATGTTTGCACGCATGTAGCTGCTTGAGATAGTTTATTGTATATTATTAAACATTATCTAAATACAGAAACGGAATGTTCATGAATTTTCCCTAGTGTCGTTTTATTTTATTTTATTGAGGAATGTGTCGTTATAAATATTATTTCGCAATGGACCAACAAACATGCAACAAGTTGTTCACACAAAATCAATATCTTCAATGTGCCTCATGTTAAGAAAATCTCGTTTTTTCAGTCTTTGTCTGCGTTTAGGAGAGCCTATCACAATTGTGTATTTGCCTCTTTTATGCTTATAACTGAAATATTTTAAACATTATGATTAATATTGTAATGAAGATAGGTATTAGACAACCTTTACCAAAGATGTTGATAGATAAGTAGTTTTTTACTGCGATAATATTACAAAATTGACGTTATTCATAAAAACGTTGCGTGTTCCAAAGAACCTTGACACTTTAACGGAATTATATTTTACACATTAGAGTACTCATAAGCAACGCTGCGCAAAGCGCTAATGCATGTTTTTTCCTGTGTGATATTCGGATTAAACTGTTATCTTTTATGTATCGTAACTCGTTACAATAATCGCGACTCGCGGGCGAATATAATATACTCCTAAACCTAAACAGGGGTAAGGGTCTCGTGAGTGTCCCGATAGCATACCGAAATCGCGTGCGGTTTACACCTCTTCAGATAATGAAAACTGAACCAAGAGCGGATGGAATTTGTCACTGATGAGCCGTATATTCAAAATATACAAACATGAAACAATGCCCCAGTGGCACACTGCACTGTTAGAGTAGACACTGTACGCGAGAGAGCGGCCGCGGGGCACGGGCAGCCGGGCTGGCTGGCTGGCTGGACGAGCGAGCTAGTGCTCAGCAGTGCATCTCACATCGGCCACATTCGCGGCGAGGCGAGCGCGAGGCGGCGGCGGCGGAGCGGCCCCGAGCGTCGCGACGGCCGGCAGACCGCGACTGGAGCGTCACTGCGCGTCGCAGCCTAGGGCGCCGAGCGAGCAGGACGAACATACTGCTGGCTCGCGCGCTCAACCCACGATTCTAGCCCTTGAACCTTCTCTGTTAATTCCTATTTACCTTGTTCACGCCGCGTCTCTTATGTTTTTGTGCGACCGCAAAAGGGTTTTCACCCCGCGAGGCGATCCCGTGAACGTTACGTAGACGCTACAGATAGAGATGCTGCGTGGCCTTTCCTATGCTACGGGTTGTTTCGATGTTATGTCACTATTGAACGTGCTTGTGCCTTGTTGTTTGGCCGTGAACGTATTTTAGCCGTGCACTCATTTGGACCATTATGATTTATAGCTCCTGAGGTACATTTGTGACGCACTGCACAGACTATCCATTTCAGTTTTAACATTCTGAATAGTCTTTAATTTAAATCCTATTCTAATGTAAACGATTAATGTAAGAATTCTAATGAAAATTTTATGTTTGAGAGAAAATGAAGGATTTAGCCATCGATAGGCATCTATAGAGTCAAAAATATATGTAAGTTACAGAATATCGATCATTTTACTTTTGCCTATATGACTCAGAACAATGGCTGATAATGCACTTTAATATCCCTTACTAGGCAGTAATAAGACTGACTCCATAAAAGCCTAAATAATAATATCATTGTTTTATCTCACAATTTCATTAGGAAGTACCTAGCGCTCCCCTCGTCTCACTTTCATCAGTACTAGCTTCCGCCCGCGACTTCGTCCGCGTGAAATTTTTTGTTCCCCCGACCCACCCCGTCGCATCGCATCGCCAGCCCGCGCTGTTACTTCGTTTTCGCTTAGCGCTCTTTCTTACTACCTCCTACTTACCTCTACCTCTTATTTACCTCTTACTTTCTTTCTTTCTTTTTTTTTTCTTTTTGCTCGGCTTTTAAGGGTCCTAGCGTAATGTTAGATACCCCAAGCCTTAGCCTTCCTCAAGAATTGGGCTATAAAATGCAAAATGAATATTTCAAATCCGACTAGAAGTGACAGAGATTAGCGCGTTCAAACATCCAATAAAAAATAAAATGTGTAGGTAACTAATAGACTAAGCGCATTTCTCTTACTTTAAGCATTTTTATAGCCGTAAATGGACTATCCAACACTTTTTCAATTCAAACCAGTAGTTCCTGAGATTAGCGCGTTCAACCAAACAAACAAACTCTTCAGCTTTATAATATTAAGCATATGTATATATGAATTAAAACCCTGTCGCTACAGGGTACCATTCTAATAAAGCGCGAAGACGTAATAATGAAAATGTAATTTGTATTAATATTGGCAAGGAATTAAATCCGGTTTTGGCTTTCATAGAATTTTCATTTAATTATTTTGTCGACGAAAACCTGATGCTTCATTGAGAACGTTTTTAAATGTACTTTCAGTATCTTGAACTGAACTGGAGATATTATTTGCCTGAAATTGGGCTAAGTGCGTGAGCGTAAACTCCGATTGAATTCCTTGGACCGTATAATTATGTACTTATGATTATCTCGAATATCAAAGCGTGTAGTAGTCGATCACATGAGCCTGATATCGTATCTCGTATCATTGAACAGGAACTTAAGATAAAATGTAACCTATTTGATCTTAAGTCCCAATTTTCTGCAAAGTAGGTATTAAAACCGCCTGCTCTAACCTCTATCAAATATGTATGAAGGCAGCCGCAATATACGCCAACGGCAATATCTTTTTATTTCGGATGTTCTAGCAAAAACAATAAACAATCGGGGAGGGAGCGAATCGAACTAATCGACTTTGCGAGACTCTTTGAAGAGGAAGAGACAGACAGGAGCAAACTTCAATGCATAAAACGCGTTGCTAAGATTGCTTTTAGAGATTTTACAGCAGACAACGCCGGCGGCGCTTACACGGCTTCCAGTAAACTTGCCTGAATACTGGATGAGATTGATCCCTGTAATCTTGCGACTATGAAAATGTTTGTATTTCTCGGAAAATGTAAATAGAAAATCGAATTTTCGACGTCACCAAGACGTCGATGTTTGATTCTTCGTTCTAAGTTTGTTGTTTATGTAGCATTTATAAATAGATACTATATATATTTGACACGTAACCAAAATAAATTCCTCAGATAAGATTTTAAGTTAAGTAAATGAATTTTAAAACTTTATTTTTCCCATTTAAGCTACAGTTTGCAGCGGTGTGGTGTTACGAAAGGCGAAAGCTTTCAACATCATAGCAAAAAAAAATACTCAGTTTTTTTCATACAAAATGTTAAAGAGTCGTAAAACGTATATACCTAGACGTGAATGTACATGTTACGTATGTACTAATTCACACTCGGCGCGTGTAGAGCAAAGATGGCCCCGCATCGTGCGCGCACCATCTAGCTAAACAGGGCAATCATCCTTAGTGATGGGCTATAGCGAGATTATTATCGAGATATAACATTTTATCGATTGTTTAATCCAATTTTCGACAAGTTGATGCTGGTGTTATTTGTTTAAATGCATGAAATTGTGCTTGAACATTTGCCGTTTGGTGCTTTTAATATCAATCAAAAATTAAAATTATCAAGAAATTAATTAATTATTATTAAATTATCAAGAATTACAATCAAAATGTAAATTACATATTTGGAAAAGAGAAGTGACCTTAATCTTAACTCCATTAAATCGAATGAAATCGAAAACCGATTTAAGCTAGCAGATCATCCTAAGATTACTCTCGAGTGCCACAACATTATCGATTGTAGCAAGGAGCTATCACGCTGGATTTCCTCTAAAGTATATATTTACTAGCATGTATTGTACTAGTAATTTTCCGAGCAGTCTCGCCAGCTAATTGACCTCCGCGTGACATCCTGTGGGTGTCGTATAAGAAGGCTAATTGTTCCAGGAGAACTGCCAGCTACTGTGGAGCTATACAAATCTATGTTTGCTTAGTAACTATAATGTGTACTCTAATGTAATGAGAATCCGTTTTGTGTGGTCACAAAGAATTCGTTCCACACAGGTAGGTCACATATAGATTTTGTATGATTAACCTCCTCCCCTCAACCTACTTTCTCCTGTCCCTTAATGATAGTGTTAAAACAAAGGCCAGCACGGTTGACGTTCCAAGTATGATTATTACGGTATTTTCCCGTTTATTATTTTGAGGTTATGTATCATGGTCAGCAGTTAGTCATCTTTGGGCTGCTAATGATAACAATAGATAAACCATCGGTTTGCCGCAGCGTGTTTAAGAAATATGACATAATAATTATTGTAACCATTATTGGTTAAAACATATGTATACCTATAATTTATGAGGAAGACTCACTATCAGCGAGGATATTTATAGATTGATAATAATTATAATTATCGTAAGGATAATAAAGTTCACTCGACACGATAAAACTATTTGTAATTTATGGCAATGTTCACAATTTCATTTTAACTGGCTGAGTTTATGGCACGCCACTGTTATTTCGTTTTACTGCCGTTTGAAGCGCAAAGGTAAGAAAACTTGCCCATAAACGAGATATGAGTCATATTCCTTAAAATATCTGAAACGACATTATTTTATTGGGCCAGTACTAAAATATATATGTAAAGAAGACGAATGAATGTTAATATCATTTTCACATATAAAACGAGGAAAATTCAGTTAGATCATACACAAGAGAAAAAACCCAGTCGAATGAACCCAGTGATTGATAAAATTGAGCTGTCAACCCTAAAAAAAGTTTTCGTTGGTCCGGCAAACTATTCGGTCTCGCAAATGCGCATCACTAGTCCCCGTATTGTCAATTTGCCCGCCAAATCGATCACTATTTATAACTAAGATCGAACATGGCCGAATTACTTACGCTCTTTTTACGAGATTAATGATATGTAGGCTAAGGTAATTCAGTATAATAATACATATCATTCAGACTAATAAGTCTGTAGATACGCTAGGATGATTCATGGAATAATAAATCAAAAAGTAGATTCAGATTGACATGAATGTTGTATCTGTACTGTAGGAGTGTAAGCTTCTGTTTAATAAGGCTGAAAGCAGCCACATGTACGCGGCCTTTCACTGGGTTATAGATGGTATAATTACTCGATGAAAAATGTTTTGTAGATGTTCACATTTACGTTTTTTTTTTTTTTTGCGCTACGTCAGGGAAAAATTCAATTACGTTTTTATTAAGTGACGTTAGTTCCTGTTTTGAAATTGACTTCTAGGCAAGTATGATAATGAGCGCCAATTAAATACTTGAGCTCTGCAAATTTCATGATTGGATTTTAGCTCACACTCTTGTTGTTATGGAATTTATTTTCCTAATCCCATTTGTTTACACGCAAGCGTTAAAAGCGTTCCAAACAGGTAAATAACGGAGGTATTCATTACACCGACATAACCAAATCTGTTTACATCTGTTCGCGTTTTTCGCTCCTGTGATTAATGAATATCCAAATACTGTCATCAAAGCACATTATGGAGACGATATGGAAACAGGTCGATCCCTTTTAATATTTTTTTAAAATATCACGCCTGACTGAAAATACATCGTTGTTTTTTCTACCTGGAAAAGCGAACGTCCGATTTATATCTCCGTGTATTTTAAACTTTTGTTTGTGAAATTCGAAATAACAATTGTATTTTGTTTCATAGGGAAAGTGTTGGAGTTCGAATGTGAAGGTTTTTGATAAACCGCTCTCATGTTGCTATTGGAAACTTTCAGGTGCCGTGTTTTGAATGCTAAACAAAAAGCATTGAATGAAGCGGGATGTGAAAGTTTGCATGTTTAGATGTTTGTTAGGTACTCTATCACGAAAAAAATCAAATGTCCCACGGGACCGTACTACCGGGATTAAAAATATTCTTATGAGGTAATTCAGATTATATCTGAGCGGCAAATATATTGGGTTGGTAACAAAGTATTGACTCACTTTATTAAAAAAAATTCTTTCTTCTTATCGAATTGAACTAGAAAGTTCTTTTTTTAGATAAATCTAGAACATCACAGAAACTTTATTATTGAATAAATAAAAGGCGACTAGAGCGCGTCTTTGGCAGTTTAATCCATGACATGGACCAGCACGCTATTCGAGCTGTAATATTTTACGAGTTTAAACGTGGCTCCAGTACGAGGCAGACAAATGCGAATATCAACAACGCATTTGGAGAGGGCACAGTCACACAGTCAACTGTAAGTCGATGGTTTCGTCGCTTTCGATCCAGCGATACAACACTAGAGGATCGAGCCCGTTCAGGTCCACCAGTCAAATTGGACGTCGACATGCTGCTGGCAGAATGAAATCAAAACCCGGATGCTACTACTCGCGAGTTAGCGCAGGCACTTGGCTGCAGTCACACGGCTATCGAAAAGCGACTGCATGCACTGGGATATCGGCGAATGGTGGCAAAATGGATTCCGCATCAGTTGAGTATGGCAAACCGAGCTGCCCGAATATCGATTTAATCATTGCTCCTCCAGCCCAAACAAAAGGAGTTTCTAAGTGATTTAGTAACAGGAGATGAGTGCTGGATACTGTATAAGAATGGCAAGCGTAAAGCTTACTGGTTACCACGAGGAGAAGAACCACCAATCCAAGTCATAGAACAACTCATAAACGGAAGGTTTTGCTTTGCTTTTGGTGGGATGCAGGCGGTATGATTTATTATGAATTACTCCCAGAAGGACAAACTGTCAACGCCAACGTCTATGTTAATCAGCTTCGTATGTTCGCGGCTGCTGTGAAAAAAAAGGCGAAGAAAAGTCAACATTCACTTGCTACACGATAATGCGCGACCTCACGTTGCTTCCGCCATACGTCAGCAATTGCAGGAGTTAGTCTGGACTACAGTTCCGCATCCACCGTATTCTCCAGACTTAGCGCCCTCCGATTATCATCTGTTTCGCTCTCTTAAAAACTTTCTGTGTGGACAGCGCTTTAATAATTTTAGCGCAGTGGAGAATACACTGGATAACTTTTTTAAACAGCAGCCCGTTGATTTCTGGGAGCAAGGCATTCAATCTTTGCCAGATAGATGAAAACAAATTATAGATTTACACGGCGATTATATCGTCAACTAATAGTTTTTAATAAAGAATACAAATATTAATATTTTTTTCATTCGAAAGTGAGTCAGTATTTAGTTGCCAACCCAATATAAACAAGCGGACGTACTACCAGGATTTCCGTGGGACATTTTCCGACATCCACGTGGGCGAAGCCGCAGGCAAGAGCTAGTTGTTTATAATATTCATGTCTGTTTACCTAAGAACAAACAACAAGCTAAGTCATATCAAGACGTTCAAAGGAAGAAAAGCAAAATATACTTCAACTCATATGTTTTGTGTCCATAGTAAAACCAAAATATATTAATTTTTATATAATACTAGCTTTTCCCCGCGGCTTCGTCCGCGTGGATGTCAGAAAATATCCCACGGGAACGTATTACCGGGATAAAGGGCATCCTATGTGTTAATCCAGGTTATAAACTATCTGTGTGCCTTTCATCCATATCAGTTCAGCCAAATGGCTGCCAAGCCAAATGGCTTAGTCACGCAATAATTTGCGTGATTGAGTAACAAACATCTAAACATCTAAACATCCAAACATACAAACTTTCACATTCATATTATATATATGTTTATATACAAGGTGTAACAGGACGATTGACATTCCCTTAAACCACGTAACAATCTTCTCCTACTCTGTCCTTCTCATACTTCTGACTTTGTTCATTCTTCCTTTCATATTCAGTCCATTCTTCTTTGGAATGCGCTACCTCTTGACATCAGGATGGCCACCAGTCGGTATGCATTTAAGCAGAAATTGCGGAGTTATTTTCAAAATAAATAGCTTAGAGTCATCTCAAAACCTCTCTCTCTTGAATTTGTATATAATATATATATATAATATAGGAATATATTATAGTAAATATGTATGTACGTGTATTATAAGTTTATAACTTATTTATGTACAAAATGTTCCATTTCTAACAGAGCACCGGCCATCTAATCTCTTCACCACCCTTGGTTGACTGGTAGAGAATGCCTAAGGCATTAAGTCCGCCTTTGTACTTTTTTAAGTGTGAAAAGCTTAAATAAATAAATAACGAGAGTCATGTTCTTTCCCCGTATAGAAAAAATCAGTCAAATCCAATGAATACTTTAGCCACAGGAAATTGTTTTTGATTTTCTTATTTTTCAACATGATGTAGAACTGAGTCGGTAATAATAGGTAAGCATTGCCGCCGCCGCGCCCCGCACCCCGTACCGCACCGTTGGTCAGTGACTTTTCGTAGATAAAGCGTGTTTACTTTTATGCAGTTGATTCTGCTGTTTATTTTGTTTGAAAACTGCAATTTTTTAATTTTCCACTATCTAATAATCGGACTAGTACTGTGCTCGTTTTCATTTAATGTCGTACGTCCAGATACACGTTGTTAATATATTAGTATGATAATTTTTGTGTGTGACATTCATGTTTATGGATATAATACCTGTACGGCTTTATTCTCGTGCATAATTTTCTCCGAGTTTCAGATTTACTTTTGTTTTCTTCCTATGAAGAAGTTGTTATGATAAACCAGCGCGGCAGCGGGGGCTTATAAACCAATCTGATGTTACTTTCGGAAATTGTCGCACAGTTTCCGGGCAATGAGGTTATTTTTCCAGCAAAAATACAAACTACACTTTTTTTGTTTAGGTAGATGTTAATCTAAATCAATAATTCAGGAAGTAAATTCAGAGCATTCCACACAACTCTATAACATAATAAGACGAGCCTATTACTGTCCCATTGCAGAGTAAAGGCCTCTTCTCATATAGAGAAGTCAAAGGCATTGATCACCACGCTTGCTCTAAACGGGCAGGCGATTTCAGACTTATATTAACTATAAATTCAGGTTTCGACACGATGTTTTCCTTCATCGATGTCAGTAATTTTGAAGATAAACTCAGAAAGTTAAACCTATGAATTGAAAAAGTTACATTGGTACTTGCCCGGATTTTAACGCACAATCCCGTGCATAAGAGGCGAGGCCTTAGCCACTGGGCCATCACGTTATGACAAAGCTCTGTACTTACCTATAACAGTGTTTGTGGTCCCCGGGACAAAATATGTCATATCTTCATTACGATACTTCGCTTGGTCCGTCTAACATGTGAAGCTCAGGGCTGATTTAACCAAAGTCTTTATCTTTTATCCGCGAGATAAAATTGAAGTCTGACAGTTTTTGTATGGGAAATAGTCAACAATTTGAAATTTATTTGCTGGATTAGACTAATACTGGGTATAAAAGTTTGATCGAATTCGCCCTTATAAGAATATGATCGTTCGGTACAGTGGACTATTAGTTTCATGCAATCTAAAATAATAGATAGAAAGATATTTTGTTTGGTTGGGTCAAACGGAGACTTTAATTCCGAAGAACACATTAGTAAACCATTACTTTCACATGATATTTACGTCTGTGTCTAGAATGACCTTTATCTTGGATGCCAACGCTAGTTTTTAGTGTTATCCGCTTAATTCAATTTTGGGTACGAAGTATCCAAATTTTTTATAAGGACATTATGACTCGCACATCCGTATAGTTAAGGATCAAGTCTTTAATATGCATGTCTTTAAGAGATGTTATACTGTATTTATAAGTAGATATACGTCTCGAAAATTTATAGGCATTGCTTAAAATTATTTATTGAGTGAATAATTGTATTGAGTGACAACTCAAAATGAGTTTCAATAAATAATTTTAAGCAATGCCTATAAATTTTCGAGACGTATATCTACTTATAAATACAGTATGTTCGGCAGTGTATTGTATCATAGTTTCAATTGATTTTTTGTCAGTTAATAACGACAGCCTCATAATAATTTAAAGAACTCTAAATCTCAGCTGCATCCGAACAGAACTCACATTTATTATGCTCTGTTGGGAAATTATCTGCTAAATCCACGCACACTTCTGTTTTGGGATCAAAGTGAACTTACACATGCAACACCTCAAGTATTTGCCGCTTGGCAAAATGCAACCTAAGCCAGAGAGTTAATTTATCAGATAGTCGCCGGAATTCGCTCATTGTAGCTACACAGTTACAGTTTCTCCGATTCGACTCCTAAAACTGTATAAGCGGGTTTAGCAAACTGTCGAGTTTCCTTTAAATAAGTCTTGTATCTTACAATTTCATCAGAATGGCTATTAACTTATAGGCACTACTAAACCCAGCGTTTACACACATATACTTGTTTGCAACAAGTCTTTTAAAAGACTTGTCATAGACACGTCGTTTAGAAAACATCAAACATGTATACTGGTAACAGTATGATACATGTTTTGTGGTTTGCAAACATACAATCATACATAGTACCTATATTGTATATCGTTGTTTCAAACATGTTTTGTTAACAATTTTTTCATTTCTTTGGCATATATGACAAGGTTTCTACAAGATTTGTATACAAATATTCTTTACAACTTGTTTTAAAAACGAAAATAGTAGACACAACATGCACCTTAGTGTAAACGCGGGGCAAGAAGCTTAGTAGCTGGACAAATTATCAGGCTACAAAGAGGGATAGGTATAAAAAAAGAAACGCAAATATAGCAGCTAGGTTTAATAACATGCAAAACCTTACAATGAAAACAATCGATAGATGTGCAAAATAGCACAGAAATTAAAAAATACGATCCAATACAGACCCAGAAGCTGACAGCACATTTCTTACAGTTCCACATCGGAATGGCAATAAAGCTACAAGCATTGTAGTGGGTACGATTGCGATAGTCCCGTGAATAGGCCCGGACTATTGTACGGGACGAGTAATTGTTGTTTCAGTTAAAAGGAAGTACTTCGGCCCAGGTGCAGGTGCGGCATTGTTACTGAGAGACGCGAGAAGAGATACATTGAAAAATGGATACATGTTTGAATTTGTATGAAGTTTGGAACGTAGGTAGGTAATTGTTTGTTCAAGAAAGCATAGCAACATAAATCAGGACATTATAATGAATATTGATCTTGGACGTTCCAATGACAGATTGATTATAACTTGTAGTTTTTTTTTTATATTAGCAGGCAGATGAACGTTGCTGCCTTACCCTATATTTACAACAAACTAACAGTGAGGACGGATTCCACGAATGAAACTAAACGCGTTCAGCACTTAAAGACTACGTTCAAGAGCTGTGAGTGTCATTATTCCAAAGAAAATAATGACACTGACAGCCCTTTTTATGTGCTGATTGCGTTCAGTTTCATTGGTGAAATCAGCCCTTATTCAACATTAAATCCAAGTTAATACTAGTTATATAACTAGTATTAACTTGGATTTAATGTATGTAATGTTGTACAGGTTTCTTTTTTAATCTGCTTTTTATGACAACACCACCAATATATGTAAGTTTCGGCCGGACACACGGAACAAGCTGAAGTGGAGAATGGCAAATCATTTTTGGTATCGTAACATGAAAATGCCAATGCTCAACAGTGCCCTCGCCAAACTTTGTGACCGCCTTGAATATAGTCGCGAGTCCGAACTTGCGCATGGTACAGTCGAGTGGACAATACGTAATCAACCGAACAATTTTCGTTTTCTAACATTTTTAATACATATTTTATTATGTCAATTTATTTTTATTTGGTGATTATAAAGTTCGTGTTTATTTCATAGGTTATTTTATTTAATTTAATATATAATGTATGTGGTATTTGTAAAACATATAGGTTAGGTAATAATAGGATAAATGTAAATAAAAAACATTAATATAAATAAATACTATATTCACAATGGGGCCACACCTTCCATAAAAACATCTCCCTTACTAGTGTATGGTTCCGCATCCGAATCACTCTCTTCACAAAAAATATCCGAATCATCTTCATCTGATTCATTATCGCTCACGTGAATTATTATTTTTTCAGTTAGGTCATCTATGATGACATCACTTTTCTTATATTCTTCTTCAATATTTATAACTTTGTCGCATAGTGCAGTCCACTCCTGTTCACCCATGCTATTTACTTTTTCTTCCACTACTTTCATAATATCAGTTATATTATTTGTGACATTTTTTTTCGCCACGTAACCTTTTATGGATGCCCAAGCCATTTCTATGGGGTTCAAGTCGGGATGGTAAGGTGGAAGCCGTAATATTGTGTGATTGTGTTCTTCTAAAATTTTATCAATATTAAATTTTTTAAATTTTTCGTTGTGTATAGAAATTCATTTATACAGTTCTGGTTTCAGCATGTCAGAACTGCAAGGGATATTTTTTGCCGTAAGCCATGCCACCATTTCTGCCTTTTTGCTATTTGACGTCGGCGCTGCATCCTCTAATTTGTTATGATATGGTGCATTATCTATCACCATAACCGATCTCGGTGGGAGATTCGGCAAAAGTTGTGTGCGTATCCATTTTTCATAATTATTATAATTCATATTATCATGGTAATCTCCGGTTTTCGTACCTGCCTTAAACATTAAAAGGCCGTTGGGTACAAATCCTGATTTGGATCCAGCATGTACAATGACGACACGTTGAGCTTTTGATATCTTTTTTTTTAAACCTTTAGTGCTACTATCACTCCATGCCTTCAAAGTGGTATGCGATGAATCGACATACAATTCGTCAGTGTAAACTATCGGTCTTCCTTCTGCGCGATATTTCGTTATTGCACGCAAATATTCAATTCGCTTACAGCGAATATTTGTATTTTCAATTAATAATTTGCGATTGTCTTCAGTTTTTTTCCATTTAAATCCTATTTCATTTATAATTCTCCTCAAACTCGTTGCGGATCCTTCAAAATTTATATCTTCTTTTAATTTTTTTAAAAGTTGAGCAATTGTCGGCAACTCTTTCTGTGTTACATGAAAATTGTGGATACATCTTTTGATTGACACCTTGGTCAAAATTGTCGATTCCGGTTACCTTTTTTACCCCTTGCCTCTTCTTTCCGGGTGTACGAAAAACTGCTAATAAATCGGAACTTGGTTCATTAGCAACCGATATAATACGTCGTACAGTTCTTTCTGATACTCCAGTAGCGGCTGCAGTCCGTTTATGTACTGCCTTCAAATCGTATTTAAGGCCTTCTTCAGCTTCTTTCTTCATAAATTTATAAACATCGTAGACCATTTTACGAGCCTGGCGTCGTAAAACATTACAATGTCCAGTAGGCATGTTTATAAACAAATAACAACGAGTAACAATAACAACAAGTAACAATAACTAAAAACTATAACAACAAATTAACGAAACGATCGAACGAATTCTGAACGCGACAGTACTCTCGGAGCTCAACAAGTGCGTGATTCGTGTACGCCTACGGACGTAGCACTCACACTAAGGCGTGGGTGCCAGCGCGCGTCGCGGGTGAGCGGTGCGGGCGCGCGGGGTGTGGCCCTGCCCCCAAGCTCTTGTGCGTCCCGCTAATACCCTGATTTTGTGTTCTGCGCAATGCAATGAGCCTAGTTTCGGGGTGGTCACAAAGTTTGGCGCGGGCTGTACCAAGCGACAGAAATCTGGACAAAGTTTTACCTTCATGCATTGCAATGAATGCTTGAAAATGTTCGATTCAATAATCTGTCGAGTCGGCTTATTAATTCCAAAAAATATTATGGACTGCGACCGGCTGCAGGTGACGTCATAAGCTTAAATAAATAATGGCGACGTTGCATAGGTAATGTATCTGACAGTTCAGTTGCGAAGTGCAGTCTTAAGTTCGATTAGTTTTAGTAAATAAAAGCCCTCTTTGAATAAAATAATTAACTAGGCACCTTAGGTAATTTAGCATCTTAATGTTTTTCATTTATCAGCACTAAAAGGACAGTTTTGATATTTTTCAGCAACCATTTTGTGTTCTAAACACAACAGCGGACTATTTGTCATAGTGAGAAGCAAATGACTGCTGCGAAACTCGTGAATAATTAGTTCGTAGATCTACGGAGTGGATAAGATTAATGACTGTCGCCGTATCCCAGTAACAGTTCCAGTATAAACTGGCTTATGCACGCAATATTGTTCACGTGATGTTAATCTACGATCTTCTAATGGTCCTTACTGACTGGTGACCGAGTAAGTACTACGTATACGTATAATAAGCAAATGTAATTTAAAAGTTCGGTATCATCAATGGTTGAGTATTCCGACAGATGCTCGTTTTTCTAAAAGTTCATCAACATCGTCGTTTCAGCTGAAAGACACCACTGCTGGACATAAGCCTCCCCCAAGCACCACCACTTCGACTGGTTCTGTGCTTCTCGCATACAGCGGTTTCCTGTATTCTTCATGGATTTTCTCTAAGTTACTCGCAGATAATTATCTAACTGTAGGTAACTGTTTATTGTACTCGTATGTGAGTATATGCGTGTACAATAAACACACACATAAACACGACGTACACATTCCCGTTTGCCCAATTTACGTTGTCAACGTAAATTCGGGAAACGGGAATGTGTTCCCAGTTAGAAGTAGACTGTAAATATTCCATTTCAGCCATGGCTGTATTTATATGAGGCTGACAACAGCTAAAGCGCGGTCACTGTCGGACTGTATAGAAAATAAAGAGAAGCGCGGTGACACAACGCTGGTAATTTATTGCAAAATATGAAGCAATTATCTATTTACAAAAAATCTATTGATTGGACTAAAAAAATAAAACTTTATACGCTAATATGTTGCTTGTAGAATAATTTGACAAAAAACAAAATGATTACATATATATTATTAGTATGGTTTTTAATCCTTAAAATAAATTTTTAGAGGTATCTTCGTGATTTTTTCTATCGTATCAAATTAGTTGTATTATGTTTTCAACACACTATCTAACTAGCATATATATCCTGAAGAATATCATATATTTTTCTGATTTTGTTTACTGCAGTGGATCATATACTTTCAGACATTATAAAACTTAGGTGTAGCCCCAGTAGTCCTTTTAAATGACTGCGATGTCTCTCTCAGTAAGCGACCATACTTAACTCTAGTTCAACTTCTAGCTTTAGGTACATTATTTCATAACGATTTTCCGCAACTGAAATAAGACGTCTGTTTATTACACTTCCCTAATCACTGCTACATCAAACAATCGCTAAGATAATTGACAGGAATAATGTAAACAATCACAGAACTAAGATCCAGACCTACATAAACCACACAACAGTGTAAACTAAACAAATCACAATTGTGGTAATCACGTAGATACGTAGAGAATATACACTGTTACCAGTCACAAAGCTTTTCGCCATCAAAGAGCGAGCGAAACACATCTCAATATTTTATCGTATTGTTTCATATTCTGCGACATTAGCAGATTACAGATAGAAATCGTGCACGAAACACCAAAGTCGTTATACATGCTTAAAATATAAGACAGTAAATTATATCTAGACCGCCACAACGACAAGTTGTAAATAACAGAATCCCACACACCTGGAAAATTTGGGTAAGATTGGATCATCATAAATAGATTTTTCTGGGAAGGTTTTTACGTGAACGGTGCTGCGAATCAAACGAGATATAGTGGAGGAAGATCCACTAAAAAAAAATGAGTAGTAGCCAGACGCATTTTTCCGCATATTTCACGTTGTATAATTCAATTTAATGTTCGTCTCTATTAGAATCGTCTGCGAAAAATAGAAAGAGCCAGCAATTTTCTCGACTGCAGACAATTCTTCGTTTTCTGGGCTATAATTTCCCTGTTCACTTACACAAGAAACACTCTTTTCTCCACAGTAAATTCCACCCGATTCATTACGTTGCAAGCCGTAATCCGCGCAAGTGAAGCCGTGTGTAGTTAGATCTTTTCAGAGCCCTTCTTTACCTAGTTATAGAATATGAAACCGAAGTTTGCTTCCCTAACATACCTAACACGATAAAACCTCATCGTTCGTAAGGTATTGCTAACATGGAATTAGGAACGTCTCTTGTAGAATATCAGATAGCCTCGCTCTTTCAAAAGCTGCTGTCTAGTTCAGTTTCTGAACATTTTGGCCAAACTATACATTAATTTTGTATGTGCCATAAGTGGCCAGTAAGACTATCTATTATACAAGGATAGACAACAACATCGGAGTATGTAGCTACAACACGGATCCGCTTCCAAGCGTGGAGATTACGGAAGCGAGCCTCAGATCGTTCCTTGTAGTGATCTCTCGGGGAGGTATATCCTCAGAAGTGGACGCGTTTGTGGTCAGATATTTTAATCACAGACACATTTAAGTTACCTATACTACATACGATCGTAGAGAATTATTACCAAAGCGAACAGATAAAGCACACCGTTCGTTAATTTAACTATCCGTAAACTCCTCCGATCGTTAATTTTACGATGACCCGTCATATTTTACGTCTTTCTTGATACATAAAACGTTTAGTAGAAGTCTCCGAACTGTTTGCTACCTCAATCACGGTCAGTCGCAGCAGTGAAAAGCTTTCGCCTTCGCTTACTTTAACAAACACTCGTAGGTACTCTACTACAACGTACCAATATCTAAGAATATTTACCTCATATTCCTAGAAATCACTAAAATAACATGTCGTGTGTCGTGTAACTGGAGAAGTAGGGAGTGTTTGCCAACAAAATAAGACTTTCTCACTAGTTATAAACAATATGTTTACATTGGCAGAAGGGTTTATGTGACACCTGCGTCCTTCCGCGTAAATATTGAACAACTAACATTACTTGTAAGTCTCGACATTGATTTGTGGTTTTATTTACAGTTTACCTGCTCTGTGTTAACGATGGATACATTGCACATGTTATTTGTTGAGATTTGATATGAACTAAAGAGTTGACTGATTTAGGTACTCTGTTGACTAACATGAAAATGTTACATCGTACATAACTTTTCATGGAAAATTTAAGTTTTTAATATTATTTTCCTCTATAATCGTTTTTATTCAGCAATTTGTACCCACGTAAAATTACACGAAAATTTATTATTCTTAAAATTATGATCTGTGGGTGGAATGGAACGTTGTCCAGTTCTCACAATCTTATCGTCCTTTCCATGTAGAAAGGCAATAAAGTTTATTACTTTTATTTTGTAATTAATATTTCCGTATTAAAATTAAAATCCGCATTCATTTTGCCTTTGTAACAGTCTTGTTTATGAAGCAAACAGACTGAAAGCATCAGCCTTAATTTAACGAAAATATGAGCTTTAAAAGTATACATGAAAGTTAAATCCGGAAAAAAATATATATATCCTTTTGCCCTTCTCAGATTGCGAAGTAAGAAGGTCGAATCGTGACTGGTTTATAAAACTGCGAACGACGCGATTAGATTGCTGTGACATAAACACATCATTCATTCATAATTGTTATTGCAAAATAGCATGACATTTGCTATTAATGCGATGTCTAACAAAAAGGTTGCAATCCAATGACGTTGGAGCATTAGCGGATCATCAGTGTCGCTAGCTAACTAGCTACTAAGCTATAACATAAGAAACATAGCAAAAATAGGACATAATCTTCACGTGACTACATTGTTTTTACTTTTTATGGTTCCGTACCCGAAGGGTGCCAAACGGAACCCTATTACTAAGCCTCCGCTGTCCGTCCGTCTGTCTGTCAGCGGGCTGCATCTCATGAACCGTAATAGGTAGACACTTGAAATTTTGACAGAGTTTGTACTACTATGGCCGTTACAACAGCAAATAACAAAAATAAAATAAAGTTAAAAATTAAAGGAGGTCTCCATACAAGATACGAAAAAATATGTAATGTTAAATATTGTACGGTGGTACGGAACCCTTCATGTGCAGCGTTGCTATGCTTTTAGTTTTGCCTCGCTATGTAGTGGTTATAGAAGGTTACGGCAGAATCTTCTCTCTCTAAATGTCTCTTGTTACCCAATCAATGTGCCTAGCCTTTTCCCTACTATGTTGGGGTCGGCTTTCAGACTAACCGGATGCAGCTGAATACCAGTATTTTACATGGAGCGACTGCCTATCTGACCTCCACAACCCAGTAACTGGGTAATACGATACCCCTTGGTAAGACTGGTTGTCAGACTTTCGGGCTTCTGTAATGACTGTCAAAAATCTACGAATGACAGCCGGGACCAACGGGTTAACGTGCTTTCCGAGGCACGGAGGAGTCTCGGTATGTAAAGATGGTCACCCATCCACGGACAACCCCGGCCAGCGTAGCTTAACATGATGGATCGACCCGTGCGGCTGTCATTACTTAGCCACAAGCTCACTTGTTACCCAACTGCCACAAAAGACATGTAATGTTTTATGAATACTACCAATTTTAAGATCTGGCCATGACATAGAAATATTGGTTATATTATGTTAGTAGCAGGTAAAATACGGAGCATAAAAGTAACATGACGTTTCATAAGTACCCAAGTAGGTTTATGTGAAACAAAATGTGTATTTTGATTTTGATCATGTATTGACCTTCACATAAGTATTGGTACCAATGTCATCCAGTCAGGGTTGCCGGACGTTCGAAAGAGTTACCGTGGCCCCGGCACAGGCAACAGAAGGAACACGGGTGGGTTTTAGTCAGTAAAAGTCTGACACGCCCTCCCGCTCCGCCCAGAGAGGGAGGTCATTTGATGATTTCCCATCCAAAAAAAAGGCATTTAAAAAAACTAAAACCCAAGAACGACAAAAACGCCTCCTAAACAGGGATTGAAAAGGTTCTTAAAATACCGGTATAGAACCGGTATTAAGTGGTTCCGGGTACAAGAACCCGAACCGGAACCGGAACCTAAATTGGAACCTATAAGAACCTTTATGTTACCGGTTCTTCAAAGCAAGCCCGAATGCCCTTTACTCACACAAATGCATAATGTCTATAATTGGGCGAAACCAGGAAGGGGTGTAGTTTGTCACTAGCTGCGCTCCCGCAGAAATATTTTTGCGGAAATATTTTGACTCCACTGTACCTACGAGCGGCCACCGCGCGGGTGAAAAGGACTACCTTTTGCTGACTGTAAATACTCAAGTATGTCGATATAACACCTAGTCCTGAGACATGGTTTAATATTCTTTAATTATTTTGTAATCAGTTGAGAAAATTTTGATTTCTCCCATCATGCTCGTCATCGTCGTTGTGGTGCAAAGCACAATCTTTACACTCTATTATTTGTTGTTTTTCAGTATTTGCAGTCTTAGGTTGACATTTTTCTTGAAAATTTCTTCTAAGCAATTGCTTCAAATTTAGAGGTAACTCTTGCTCTTAGAGTTGAGTGTCTGTATCGGTATCGGTCACAATACGGGCATGTTTTGTTCCTGAAAGTAAGATACCAAATATAACCAACGTGTAATTGGAATAGCGTAATACCTCGGCGGTAGTACCGTAACCCATGAAACTAAACAACCATAAAACACTGTCCACACATGTTAAAACAAAATAATAATAATTTATATTAAAAAACCCTCCTCCTTTTTAATAATATTATCTAAGTGAATACAATACGATGAAACTTACCTTTGTCCATTTTATATTAATGTAGTTGCATTAATTATTATTAGTGGTTTATATAATCTACAGTTACTGTCAATAATTACAGACAATATTTGCTGACACTGTTCAGTACAGACTTCCACTCGCCAATAATTCGAAGGCGAACTGAAAGAAAAGATACGCCAGGCACGCGTCAAACATATCCCATCTTTCTTAGAGAACCTTTAAATCGGATGATACGGAAGCGGTATATTGGAACCTTTATTTGGAACCAGAACCAAACCGGAACCTGAACCGGAACCGTACCGAAAAGAAGAACCTTTTTAAGAACCGAAATGAAGAACCGGAACCCAAATTCGTACCGGTTTTCAATCCCTGCTCCTAAAGGCTCTACAAACAGGCGCGATACGCGACTCGACACAAAGTCACCGTGCGTCGCGCGAAGAGCGGTGCCTTTATGTCGCGCGCAATTGGCATGGCGTGTCGCGCCTTTTTGAAGGAGCCGTAAAAACAAGACATCGTTACAAAATAAAATCGTTTTCGGATTTATGCCTTAATTTCATGACATATTTAGTAATTACCTCGTTTGTCAAAATACGACAAGTAGTTTATGTTAAAATCATAACCTCCCTTTTGGCTTTGCCGTTGTAAAAACCTAGTATCTGACACTCCGATACCGAGGTAATAGAAAACAAATAAAAATGTTACTAATTACGAAGGGGAAGCTGAGTTACTCTTTCAAAAGCCAGTTGCTCTTCTTTCAACATAGCCTATTTATAACAATCCAAAAGAATTTCATTCATTTCTTAATTTTTGTTCAAATCGTTCGAGGAAGACATCCAAAGGAATCTCAAATCAATTGGTGGTGGTCCAATTGTTAAGCGAATATTATTTGACATTAGATATATTATATAACACAACACATAACATCACGCCTGTAGTCCCCGAAGGGTTGCGCAGAGGTACACCAATAGTATACCTACATTTTGCCAGTTATGTTTGAGTCCCGTGTATTAGGGGGCGAGCGTGTTGTGAACCGAGCACAAATCCATAGAGATCAAGATATTCATCAAAGGTAAAAGGTAAAAAATAACAACCTGTCCCACTTCTAGTTAACCCGTCAAAATAATTATATCCACCTACTAGAAGCTGTTTGCATGTGAGCGCTCAACGGTTTTCACGATTATGTATATAAGTATTTAATGTCGTTTTGAGAGTATTTTGCGTATGGACTTATGGGGTTCATACGACATTTGAGAGGTTAGGGTAGGTGCTTTTTCTGGCCAAGCCACGACAGGCTTAACTGCCTCAGCGATGTCTTGAACATGAAATTACGTTGATTGATGTGGAATATGGATCATTAATAGCCAAATCTTTGGTAACCGATAAGTTACTTAAATGACTTACATTTTGTATTGTACATCGGGTTGGTGAGTTTATAATTAGGTACTACTATACGTACTAGGCATGAGGCAGAAACTACAGAACGCCACCTACTACGATCCTTACATACTCCTTTTGCTTTGTTTTGCTTGTCATACACGCACGCCGGTTGCGAGTACTACTAAAATACTTTCTAAATTATGCTTCTGCCCGTACTCTCTACAAGTAGGTTATAAAAACTACTGTAAATCGAGGCTCGCTTTATTAAGCTTGTTAAATGACGCTTGAAATGAGTTTTTCACTGATCGGGACCTAGTTTAACTGCTTTCTCGGGCCTGAAAAGAATTCGACCCATCCTATCCTGTTACCGTCAAATTGGACATTTTATTACCTTACAATTAAGTAAATTAAAAAAACAAGAATAGGGTATTTATCGAAAAGCTATCACATTGAAGTAGGTACACACGGCTACGTATCAAGTTATATATTTCCAGAATAAGCTGATCTCACATTTTATAGGATTTCCGTACAATGAGAGGTCAGCATATACTGGAAATTTATAGCTTGATATATAAGCCTTCTGTATCTATATAGGCAATTCCCATTATTAGTCACCTTGTCTTTCGTTAAGGTGGATACGCAAAGGTAGCCCACGAAATTCCAATTTTCTCACTTTTTTTGCAACTTGCATGTTAATGTCAGGTTGCACCTGGATCCAAATATGATTCGCGACCGTAACAAATATGTATTTACAGAATTATAATCATTAGAATCATAAATACATCTCTCTAAGTTTTAAAATTGGTCTTTTTGGCTTAAGTATCTTCGATTATCTAGAATAGTTTGGACAATAGACTTTCAAAGGATACTTGAATTTTATGTGATTCCTTTCACTGTCTACAATGCTTTTTAATATGGGGGACAAAGAGAAGTCTATAATCAGGTTACTAGTTCGCGTATCCGCCAAAAAATTTGTCTATATTTTCTTAAAGCGCGATTTTTCAAGCAACGACTAACGCCCACATTTTTGCCACTATATCGTTGCTTAATGGAATATTGCTAACTTTCGTGCAGCAAAGAATCGCGGGTTCGATTAAAAATAGATATAATGGCTTCATCAGCATCTAGTCACTGATTTTTAATTTTTAAAAGAAACTAAACTCAAAAGTTAGTTGCTATAGAATCTCATGTACCCTAAGAGTAGTCACAAAACCGATTCTTATGTTTAACCAGGGAAACACTTAAAATACGGATATCAGCCTCCGATCGGTGTTCTCAGTAGCGTGTGTACCCGTACTCCGTACTCGGTCCTGTCAGGGGGCGCACCTGCCCTCGCCTGATAAGCTAAAAGCTTCCTCACTCAACAAGTGTCGCGACACCCCAGGAGAGTCATGTTTCTTGCATTAAACTACCATACGGCTGACTCAAATAAAATACCCGGGGTTTTGAAAACAAAGCTTAAATGAAACGATCTTTACGGGATGTAGAAACAAAGCTTGTATCATAAATTGTACAATCTTGACGCAATGGAACGTAAACAAAATTTAATAGAAGAGATTTCGTACGCAAAGCTTAGGTACTCGTATCAAGTCAAAATTAATTAACAGAACATAAATTGTATAATTTTGAAAAGCTAGACGATTAAACATTATACCTAACACTAAAAGTTAGAAGGATCAAAATGTAGTTGTTTAGGCTTCTGAACTAATTTCAAGATAATCCCATTTGCCTTAAATTTACAAAACATGTATATTATATACATGCTTCATACTAAACTGCTTACTGCCGCAATCCTTGGGTTGGCTAGTTAACATTACGTGAATAATAGCCAGTCATTAAATATGCATAATATAAACAATGGTCTCATAATCAGTGCTGAAATTATGTATGAAATCGGCCTTGAAAATAGCTTGGGTCAGCCTTATGAAATTTAATAATTTTAGAGCAGTTTGATGGATTAATACCAATTATCTGTATTGTCTCGTCATAATTATTCAGTTTTGCATTTGTGTTTGTGGTGAGTTTGGTGACTGAGAGGACGCAGTAAAAAACCGGCTTGATGAAAACCAATTGGATCTGCACCCTAATTGCGTAACACACTAACAATCAGAATCTGAATCATTTTGAAGCAACTTGCTAATCCATTGCTTCTTAAGTTCGAAAAATGTGTTGCTCAACAACGTAAAAATGAAACCGATTCAAAGTGCAAGTATGTTACGCAATTGCCCCACTGGATTGATTGAATCCTTACTTCTTTTGACCGCTATTGACACTGCTAAGAAGCTTATGATTTTCTCGCTTCGAGATAGTTCTCGAAGCGAGCGCAATAGTTTGCGCCATACCAAACTAGAAAAACTAGTACAAATCTCCAATATTTAATTTAATTCTTTAAATAATACATCATTTAATATTTACATAACATCATCATCTATTCATCCAGTTATCCAGAAACTAAATTCAAAATTTAACGTGTGGTATTTCGATGATGGAACGCTAGGAGGTGATGTAGACACCGTTTTGAAAGACCTACAGCTTCTCCAACAGGAATTTAAATCTATTGGCTTGGACCTTAACCCATCAAAGTGTGAAATTTACCTTTCTGACATTACCGACAGACAATTGATCCTAGAAAAATTTAATGCAATAGCCCTACAAATTAAAAATTTAGAAAAAAGTTCACTGCACCTCCTAGGTTGCCCAATTTTAGAAGACAGCTTTTCTCTTTTTATCAACGAAAAAATCAAAAACTTCAACGAAATTTTGGACAGAGTCTCCAAAATTAATTTACATTCGGCATTCACCCTGATTAGATACTATTGTTTTGGCCCAAATTTGATATACTTTCTACGTTCTTCCCCTTTATGGAAGCAGCCAAACCTCTTGGACAAAATTGACCAAATTATTCGCAGCACACTAACATCCATTTTAAATGTGGCCCTGGACGACTGAGCGTGGCTGCAAGCCACACTACTCATCCGTTTTGGTGGCCTCGGCGTCCGCAAAATTACCAGTATTAGCTTACTGGCGTTCCTGTCCTCTGTCCACAGCACGGAAAAGTTGACCGAGAAAATTTTAGCCCCCTCTTTGGTTGACTCAGAAGTGCCGTGCTTGACTGACGCAGTGAACGCCTGGAAAGTGGCTTGCCCGGATACGTACGGAAGACGTAAATTGAGAATTTAAATGTCTATTATGTTTTTGTATTTATTTGTATAGTTAGTTAGTCCTTTAATTCATTATTTAGTGTAAATGGTTAGTTGTGTAATAATTGTATATAGGTTAGCAATTTACGTACCTAACATCACGCCTGAAAGTAATTTAATGTTAATAATAAAGGATTTTACAATGCATGTGCTCGAAAAGAGCGTTTTCCAAGCTGCAAAATCGCGCGGAAAGTGTCACTTTTTCACACTAGTGCTTTTTATTTTTCAGTTTTTTTTTTTAATTTTAAACTCCGTCATTAGCGCGATGCAAAGAGCTTTTATTATTTGAGAACAAAATGAGTTATTCTCTAAAATTGTTCTGAATGTTGACAAAAAAATACCAATTGCAGCACTACTAATGGATATGTCAAAAGCGTTTGATCATGTAGACCACCATATATTATTAAGCAAGTTAGAACGTTATGGCATTAGAGGCAACATGCTAAAACTTATTGAAGCATACTTAACAGGCCGACAACAAGTGACTGTCATAAATAGACTATGTTCAAAAACAAAAATTAAAATTGGGTACATGTCTTCAACTAGATTTACAATATGTGGGGTTCCTCAAGGAAGTGTCCTTGGGCCCCTGCTATTCATTAACTACATAAATGATTTACCAAAATGCACTGAACATCAAATTATTTTATATGCCGATGACAGCACAGTAATCGTTCCATGTACAGATATAAAAACATATGAAAATAATATAAATAGTTCTCTACAATGCATAATTAATTGGTCAGAAATAAATAAATTAAAAATAAACGTGGATAATACAAAAATAATATAATTTTATCAACGGACAAATCGATCACCATCAAATGTCATTAATGAAAATACAAATATAGCTGACACCAGTAATGCCAGGTTCTTGGGACTGCATTTAGATAGTCATCTATCTTGGAAATCACACATCGAAATTATATGCAGAAAGTTAAATCAATACTCCTATGCAGTTTATAACTTAAGAAAAATTGTAAATGAGTCCGTCGTCCTAGTAGCGCACAATGCCTACGTAACATTTACTCTACGCTATGGAATAATATACTGGAGAAATTCTACAGATAAACTCATCGCATTCAAGGCGCAGAAGAAATGTTTACGATCTGTCTTCAAGCTAAAATCAACTGACAGTTGCTTGCCATTTTTTAAAAAGTATAAGTTGCTAACCTTACCATGTTTATATATGTATTTATGAGACAGCAGTATTCGTGAAATCAAACTTACATCTATTTGAAACACTGAAATCGAAACGTCGCAACAATGAGATTTGTGCTTATACACACAACACAGTATTCTACACCAAGAGTTTTCTAGGCATGGCACCCAGAATGTTTAACAAAATACCGAAGCCTATTAGAGACAAACGCGATTTAATTGATTTTAAAACACAACTAAACAACTTCTTAGCGCAGAAGGCATATTATTCAGTTAATGAATATCTGGACGACAATGCTAATTATGCAGATAAGAGTTAGGGGTAGTTAAATCCTGTGATTATACAGGGTGTCGCGTAAATAGTGGTCCAACGTTAAGGGGTCGATACACCGTATATTCAGCTATCACATACCCCAATTTGAAACGTTTTGTTCCATAGATATCAGAATAAAATATTTTTCTATTGTTTTTTTGAAAAATGTACACCTTGCTTTACTAATGTGGCTGTAATTTCTAAAAAGAGATATTATTTTATCATATTTTTTTCGGTTTCTAACTGCGGAATACATGTGCTATCACATGCAAGTAATTTTGTAAATGTAATTTTATAGGTAATTAAGAAAAATGTGTTTATTTCAAAATGTAACTCAAATGCCTATAAAATTGTGTGACTTGAGGTGCGAATGGTGTAAAAAAATGTACGACACTGTAGGTGCCCATTATTTTAAAACTTGTTCAATGAATGCAGATTTTAAAATATTATAATAATAACTGACTCCTTAATTTAAACAAAAGTTGTAACCATTTCTATTCAAAAAGAGCTGAATTTTACAGCCCAATTAGTAAAGCAAGGTGTAAAACTTTCAAAAAAAGAATAAAAATATTTTATTCTGAGATCAATGGAAAAACAGTTTTAAATTGTGGTATGTGATAGCTGAATATACGGTGTATCGACCGCTTAACGTTGGACCACTATTTACGCCACACCCTGTATATTATATTTGCCACCCTTTAAATGACTAAAATGAGGTATAATAAATGTAGAAGTGTGTAATTTAATTAAATTTTTTACAATTTTGTACGCAGAATATTTGTTTTATTTTAGATAAGTTTTATGTCATCATTTAGCGTGAATAGATTTTGTCATTAATTTTAATAAATTTAATTTTGTTGCATATGTGTAATTTTAGATATTCCTTTTTTGATATTTGTAAGCCGTCAACGGCAAAACATAGTGTACCTATACTTATTTTAATTACAACGCCTGTTTTTACACCCACCTATGTTTAACAAATAAAAACTTTGACTTTGAAAAGTTTAACAAATTAGTCAAATAGAGATTATCATTTATTTATAAGGTACAATAAAACTAATACTTCATTGAACGAGTTATTATTTACTCTAGATTTAGATTTTGATCAATAAATTCATTTTATATATTCATTAAATATGTTTGACTGAACGTATATTTTGCTCGTGCCTTTTTGCGATACGACGTGGCAGTTACTTTCACATGCGCAGTAGTAGATATGCTGAGCGCGCATGTATTTAAGCTCATAATTGCATAGTAAAATATCGTATGATACACGTGCGTAAGATGATTTCGGACTCGTGTCGACTTATACACTCGCTCGTGAATAAAAATGCCACTCGCCGGAAATCACCTACTTTCCGCACCTGTAGCATAAATAACTATTCTCATAATGTCCCTAAACACTGTTTATCAAGAAGACCCAGTGAAGTTACTTTGACTCCTATGAATAACACTGTAATAACATTAGGGTAATGAATAACCACTGCACAGCGTCTTCATAAAACAATTAAAACGGCCACAAGAACGAACACAATTATATCGAATATAGACTGTGAGCTGACCTGCATCCAACAACGTTCTATCAAAATGATTAACGGGACACACTACGAAGGCCAAATGCGGTCAAGAACAGACAGTAGGCCTAACAAATGGTTCTCTAATGTTACAATATGGCAGGACTACGTGGTCCCGTATATCACTATTTGCTATTTTTTTGGTTCTACACGATGGACATTATTTTTCTTATTGTTTCTTGGCGCAGTTTCTCGTGTTACCCAGTTTATTGGACAGGTTTCGATGTAATATTGTGTAGTTGTGTAGACAGTGGTTTCCCGGGAAGGATGTTTTAAATTATTGTTGGGGTGATTTGAAACATGAATGGAAATAGAGATATATTTTTATACGGATTTGGTTTTAATGATAGATCGCCCAGTGACTTGTCCTGCTGGAAGCTTTTCCAGAAGGTCAGGCTTGCGTTCTGCCGGAAGGCTGCCACGTGTTCTGCTAGAAGTATGCACTTTGTATGAAAATTTTGTCTGGTCCTTCCAGCAGTACGGTGACCTTGAAATTGAACTTGCGCTTGTCAGAAATTTTCAACATTTAGTCATTGCGTATTAAAATAAAACTAATTTGTTTAAGTACTTTCATAATATTCGGAAGTACTTTAAGTCCTGCTGGTAGAACTCCGGGCGATCTATCATTAATGCGGTAATAGATTGGAGTGGGTAATGCAAAAAAAAATATTGAAAATGAATAAACAAACCTTAGTACCCCTCAGCTGTCGATCGATCGGCTAGTGGTCGGTAACAATAGAAAATTGTGTCTCATATCACAGTTGAAGGTATATCTGCATTGCTTTTACAAATGCGTTACTGTTTGTTGTTGATTATTTTCAAGTGGGTCATAAAAGTACTGTAATGTGTTTTAACCAACTTCAAAAAAAAAGAAGAAGGTTATCAATTCGACACGTATGTATGTAATGTTATTGGAACTACAAGATATTTACATATAATAATAATCTATTAGGGCTTCCAATCACATTTACAAAATTTTGTAAATAGGTGTATGTATGTTTGTATGTATATTTGTCCACGCATTTCTCCGAAACTGTTAATCGGATTGTAACCATTCTTTTTTATTTGCTTACATTTACTTCAACTTAGGGAATAGTGCAAGTTTCATCAATATCGGTTCAGTAGTTTTCAAGATATGGACTAATACGTGTGAGTGTGACGGCCTCGCTTATTGATAGGAGCTACGGGTGTGTGGTGTCAAAGGGATGCAATATTTACAACAAAATTATTACCTACTTATTACAAACAAATATTCCTGTTTTTACTTAAAACTAAAAATCACGAAATATTAAAGTAATAATCGGAAGTCGGTGGCAAACACAGAATAGGTACAGAAGACACCGACTTCCGAAATTAAAGTTATTTCATAATTTTGAGTTAATTTCTTTTTGAAGTCGATTTTTTTTTAATTACTTGATTTAACACATTACAGTAATTAGAACTTCAATTATTTCTTACCACCAATATATTATTTCTCCTAACACCAATATGTTTTTAAGTTTCGTAAGTAATAAGTTGCAATATTACACATTCAAATATACATGTATTGATCATGATTAAATAAATACCCATCCTTTTTTATTTTTGGAAAATATTCACATGCCATAGTAAGACTAAATAGAATATAAGACCAAATAATGTGACATGTGAAACCACCGATTGTACTTACTCTATTTAAATATGAATAAATGAATTTGAATTTGAAAATAAATTCGCGCCCTCTTCCCATGGGGGTAGGCCGAGGCAAAAACTACAGAACGCCACCTGCTACGATCCTTACATACTCCTGTTGCTTCGTTTACGTTCATACATCCGGTTTTACATGCACGCCGGTTGCGAATACTACGCACTTGACCAATCTAAAGAACATCACTAACTACACACGCACGTTTTATTCAATTAAGATACTCTCAGCACTCTCCCGAATCAAATCGGATGAGTTGTTAGTTACCGATTAGGGAGGCTCAGAGCTCTGCTATTCCGCGTTAGTAACTCGCCGAATACCGGTCAATTACTCCTGATCCTTTTACGTGCTAATCGATAACTCAAGAGCCTTTATTGGCTAAGTGTCTTCTCATTACTGAGCAAGGCTTTGGGGACTATGTAATACTTATTATGATCTATGAAATGTTATGCTTTTATAAAGTTTAATTTTGGAACTATAAAAGAACAGTCGTTAAAATGTAGTGGCAGCAGTTCGGCTTAAAGTTAAGAGGATATTTGGAAGTTAGATCGAACGGAATTAGCTTACTCACTACCCTGCATAATTTTCCTATAAAAGCTTTATCAATGTATATAATGTTTAAATAAGTGATTTACATAATTTTCAAGTTTAATACTCGTCCTAATCTAGTCCCAAGTACCTACCTAAGTAATTTACTAATAAACTAAAATAGATGCTATTCAGAAGCAATTACTTTATGCAATGCCTGATTTACACAATGTGATTTAATTTCCTGTAGCATACCATTAGTTGAAGCAACAATGAAAATGTGCTGTCTAAACAGTGTTTAGACGATGTAAGTCATTCGTTGGTTCACCTAATGGTATGGCCCAGGCAATTAACTTGCATCGTGTAAATGGGCCTTAATGAAAGATCACAATCATCAAAATTCCAACATTTTATCAATAAAACAAACAGTACTCTCACAGACTGTCGAGTTCTTATAGCCCGCATCAACAGTTCTATCAACTATAATACAAAGAGAATTTTTCAACGTTCCGTGTCCACTTCCGTGTCCAAGAACTTTACTATATGAGTTGCAGGCAGACATACAAACAAAACTAGCTAGTTCTCTCACAAAACTACTAGCCTAGTTGTGAAGTTTTCTGTTCCAACAGTGTTAGGGCATAATGTAAGTACGTCTAGTATCTAGAAACCTCGATTGATTAAACAGATAACGTTGCCTTTTTAAATAATTTTTAATTTAGTAGGTAGGTACGTTCTTTTGTCATGTTAACATGAATTACTCATACATAACCTAACAGTTTGACGTTCTGGTTCTGAGCAAATACTAAACTTTATTTGATATTTCAAAAGAAAAATATGTACCTACCTATTATAACCTAGAGTTTAGCTCTGAAAATTACTTTTATTTACTCCTCATATCGTACAATTCGAATTATAAACTTCAAAACGGTTTTATATATAGCCATACTTTATAAATACAATACCGAAATTTAAAAACAGAATCATATTATAACACTTTTTCTGTAACAAAATAATTTTATAATTTTTTTTTTTTACCATTACAATACAGGGCAAATCCAAGAAGTTAATATCACCAATGAGTTTCCATCAATCATTTTTTTCTAATAGAACGTATATGCGGGGCGCAACATTTTTATAGCATTACAGAAAAGTTCTGAATCCAATTTTTACTTGTCTGTTTCAGCGCCGCTTTGGCGCATGCGCGGTGATGTGCTGGGTTTTAGCGGCATTCATATGTTTTGTTTTTACCTGAATTTCTGGGTTTTTTTTTTTATTTTTGCTTAAAATGTCTGTTATCAGTTAATGTGAAGAAAATTTGACTCCGCCCGATATTTTAGATGCGGCGACGGAAATGACTCATAATCCATTACCCGCAAAGTCGAGAAAATTATACATAACATAAATACTATCACGACTTTATGGCATGGCAAATGCAAAAACGTCTATGAACGTTTATTTAATAGGTTCAATCCCAATGTATGAGAGTAGGTAAACACATATAAACTATACATAACTAGGTGTTAATACCCTCATTATGCAACATTTTCATAAATTACTATTAAATAAAGGCACATCTTTTAAAATCTTCAAAATAATTTTAAAATCCACTCTTCTTGCAATCATACCAATTTTAAAAATACCTAAATATGCAATTTTTCATTTGTCTGTCGTAACCATAGCACAAACCTCACGTAACACGAGGCGACACGATCATCTTACTGAATGATGTAAATGGGTCGGCGCCCAAATGTATTACCTAACGTTTATCGCAAAGGTTCAACTGTAATCGTGAAACAACACTCTCGCAAATACAAATAAACGGGTTACGAGAAAAAACCGGATCAAGCACCATTTGTTTACATGAAAAGTTATGTACGCGACGAAGAAAGTGCGAACAAAGAATAATCTTATAAAATGTATTGTTTTGGTGGCTTTGGTCGAACGTGCCGTACTTTCATTCCTGATCTTAATTAGTTTTGTAACCCACGGGAAGCTTCCACGCATAAATGTTGGCGTTTTGGCTATTTTCACTAACACCTAATTAGTTTTTCGGCTATAAGCTGTTGTTTATACGAAATAAACCAAAAATGCAGCGTGGCCTCAAATCCGCTTATGCACTAATAACATAAGTGAATGAGCGGATAATGAATAAACTAGGTTGGTCTAATTTAGGGATCCGTCTGTGCCTGAAAATAAAACGAAATCGATCTAGTATGGTACCTGCCTGTTTATATTTCCAATCTTGTGATCAATTTGTTCTACATGCAACTCTATAGCGAAGCGGCCTTTTGGAAGAACAGAAACCGCAGCTAAGGTGAACGAATGCAGATATTACGACTAAATTATACAAAATAAATAAACAATGCGGCTGAGGCATAATACTGAATATTTAAAAAAGATATTTAATGCACAAACACGGCTGGGGTACTGCTCCATGACTACGCCCCTGTATATTGTCACAAAATAAATATTTGCTTAACACATCAGCTTCGAAATCCTTTTTGCTGGCGGGATCGTTTGATGCAGCTTTTAAAATTTGAAACTTTCTTTCAATTATCTTTGGTGAAAGTGTAAACGAACCCTGTTCTGGTTAAGTTCTTACGCAATCACTTACGCATAGTGAATTAGTAACACATCACACATCTGTATTTAAAAGGTTTCAGCTATAACAACATAACAAAAAACATAACCCACGCCCTCTTTCCCTGAAGGGTTAGGCAGAGGTGCACCTACAGTACACCCACATTTCGCCAGTTATGTTTAAGTCCCATGTAATAGGGGGCGAGCCTATTGCCATCTACCGGGCACAAATCCAGACTCCGGGCTGCTACTGAGAAATTCCAAATAGAAATACCCAATAACATTTTGCCCGACCCGGGAACCGAACCCAGGACCTCATGCTCAGCAGTAGCGCTTGCGACTACTAGACCAACGAGGCAGTCAGCTATAAATCACCACATATACCTACAATTATAGACTGAATAATTATTAAGTTATAATTGAAAAATAATCGACGAAAATTGAGGTTATAAAATTAACCTCAATAAATTGTGAAACGAATAACACTTAAAGTTGATTTAATGGACATTGTTAAAAATGGCCTATGAATCAACATATATAAAACCTTTAAAATAATTAATATAGTTTTCTTTTTTATAATTTACATTGCAATTATTACAATAGAATGGACACTTCAGAATTTCGAAAACATTTAAAAAGTAATTCACTTCGGTCTTATTCCCCGGCGCCATTATTTTTTGTTTCAATTTGATGTTTTGAATAGGCAAAGGGCTGTAGCTCATACAGCCAAGTCTTGAGCACCGTAATTACAAAACTCAGCACTCTCAGCGCTGTGTGGTGTGAGCAACATCGACATGTCAGTGTCGTCAATGAATTCAAAATCAAAATATTTTATTTCATATAAACCTACATGGGCACTGAAACGTCAGAAGCGCGGTGCAAGTAGTTTCCTATGGAGAAGAGCCGCAGGAAACTCCACGGTTATTCTTTTAAAAAATGACAGATTGACATTAATTACAGTATACCTCTGGTGCTCTGCCTAATCCTTTTTGGTAAACAAGAGAGATATTATGTAAGTAGTATTCGTAGTAAAATGCAATACTTACTCCTAAGTCACATAAAAACAAAACAGTCCATAGCCCTAATCTAGTCACAACTACAAATAAATTAGTATAAAGAACGAATAGTTCTGACTACATAATAGTATGTAATGAAGCGCTTAAAGATAAAATCCAATGTATTTTCACTAATAAACGCTAAGTTAGTATGTTTCTATTGGCCTAATTATAACCTCAAAATCCGAAAGTGTTTTGGATGTTTTACAATTTTCAGAACTGTCCGTGATTTTAATTTAATTTCAATTGAAAGCATTATTTAGATCACAGAAAGTAAATTTACGTCTCTGTTGCTTCTTAGGCGAACGATGTATGGACGTGGACGCCGATCTATGTCCTTTGAATTTCGGGTTAAAGTATTGAAATGATCAAATCAAAACACTCAATTTGTAAATGGCACTGCAAATTGGCATCCATAGGTCATTTTCTGATCGATTTGTTTACATTTTAATCAGATACTTTTGGAACGGAGCATACCTACTTTTCACAGAAAATAATTAACGTCGCGTCGTTTGGTAGATACAAAATGATTTCTAATAGTATACCACTTTTGAAACTTTCATAAAAACGTTTCGTTAAAACTATATCATTCAGTCTGCTAAGTTTTTACAAGTATCTACTGAAGTCTTCTTTGAGAATAAACTAAATGTTCGAGTATTTTCAACTACCCACTTAACTTCTCGACAAGTTACATAACATAACAGTCACACCTTGTTTCCCCAAAGGGTTGGGCAGAGGTGTTGGGGGGTTTCTCGATAAGTTGTGAGTTATTTTTACCGTAATGAATAAAAGCTCCTTCCAAGTCAACTCGTGATATTTTGGACAAAAATAATATTTTGGTTCAAGTGTCCACGGAGTTTCATTCCCGTTCTTCTCCATAGGAACTTACTACGCTTTGGAATGGGCAACTTCATCTTAAGCTTCAATATAATTATATTACTGACTGACTGAATCATTGACATTTCAAAAGTACCTATCAATGATTTATTTGAAATAAATGCTTTGAGTTCGAGTTTGAGTTTCCCAGCAACCTATGAAGTAAACTCTTGTAAATAACTGCCAAATTGATTAACCGTCAAACATGAATGTTCTACAAATAATAGTTGTTCAATTCGGATCAGTATATCGTAGTTCACTGACTTCATTCCAGGGGCTTGTATCTAAATTATTGCAGCGTGGATCAATCGATGGATCTATCAACACGTTGCCAACCGTTGTTTACGAGCCACGATCTGCTACAAATACGTATCTAATATCGTCGCTTGAAGTTTAAAATTGACTGACATTTAGGTCTAACCTGTATATCCTAGAAAATTTATAATTGTCTGACATTTAGATCTTGACCTTAGAAACAGGCTAAGATCTAAATTTTCTCACCGAAATCGTGTTGCGTAGTGTATGAAAAAATGAAAGGGATAGGCGCTGTAGGTAAAGAATTTTTCAGATTTTTCCGACTTCAACGTTATCCAGTGGCGAAGGGTTTTTATAACCGGAATCTTATCAATTTACTTTTTAAACATGCAAATACATACTGCACTTGAGCTTTTCAGACTTGCACTTGAAAGTTCAAGAAACTGACAACCGGCCTTTAGTAATAAAGAGGCTCTATAAAAAGAAGACGAATAATTAATAATTATATAAAAGGTTTGCCACCCCATTTGAAAATTTTCACCTCTTGCCCAAGTTGGCATCAGAATGGAAGAATCAACTTGGGAAATTCATATATACTTATAATTTAATTCGAAATTAATATTCCCGTTTATATATAAGACTTTTCAGTACAGAGAACAATTTCCCGTATAAACGACTCGAGTATTTGGAAGCTCATTTCCTTATACGAAGATAAAACAAATAAATCTCATTTACGTCACAATAAATTGTATGAGGACACCAAATAATTCATTGAAAGCTTTGGGCATATAAATTATAATATGAAACTGTGTTCTAAATGAGAACGCGAAGATGGCGCAAATATGGAGAAATACACTCTTATGTACCTACAGAGAGCCAAAGTGTGTAGGTACTAACCTATTGAAGTATAATGACTGGTTTATTTTTTTGTGTGTGTGCGTGTATTAATGTCCATGGGCAGTGTGTGTGCGGAGAGATATTAAAGCGAGATGAACTAGATACTTCTTTATTTACGGAACATTACAACAGAGTATTAATTTGGATTGGGAGCGCGTCTATAGTCTAAGGTGGTTATGGGCGAACTGGAGTCGCCGGGCGCTGCGCGTACGACGAATACAAAATGCTGCGTCAGCACACCTACAATTTCTATGTAGGGTGGACGAACAAAACATTATTATGTAGTTACCCTCAATCTATACATCTATACAAATAAATAAAATTGAAGTATCTGTTTGTAATGTATAGCAGCTTTTTACTAAATGCATATGAAAGTATATACATACGGTACTTATAAAAAAAACTCATTTTTAAATTTTTTTGTCTGTCTGTCTGTTTGTTCCGGCTAATCTCCGAAACAGCTGGACCGATTTTGACGGGACTTTCACTGGCACATAGCTGATGATATAAGGAGTAACTTAAGCTACTTTTATTTTAGAAAAAGAATTAGAGTTCCGCGCAAAAAAAATTTAAACCCATGAAATTGTGAACAAAATCCGATTTAAATAGGGAAGTATTGATATCCACGCTGGCGAAGCCGCGGGCAATAGCTAGTCTATAATATTAATATATAACATCTTCCCCTTCTATAAACAACAGTAAACTACATAAAATTCCAATAGCACAATATTAT
The DNA here is from genome assembly GCA_947568875.1 of Fissipunctia ypsillon. NCBI lineage: Eukaryota > Metazoa > Arthropoda > Insecta > Lepidoptera > Noctuidae > Fissipunctia > Fissipunctia ypsillon. The sequence continues at coordinate 12,192,924 of OX387647.1, forward strand.
GAAAGTTGGTATAAAGGGTAATATGGGATAAACTTTGATAAGTAGTTTATCATGTCAAGAAATCACTCTAAAGATGGCCTATTCTTCTGTTCTGACATATTCATAAAATTGCTTATATTTTAATTTGTGTCAATCTGCATAGTATGCTTACTAAAGATATGCCCCAGATACGTAACCTGTTCTACACAACAGCGAGTGCGAGTGCGAGTTTTGTGTTTCTACACAAAACTCGCACTTCTCCGTATTAAATTTAATTCCTACTCCCCGAGCCCTCCATATCTAGCAATTTTATCAATCTTTCATCGTAGTCTTCCTTATTCCTGCCCCAAATAATTATGTCATCTACAAATGAATCTACCCAATCGAGTTCTTCTAACAGCTGTCGTATTTTTCCGTGAAATATCTCACTCGCACAGTTCACGTCGTAAGGTAATCCTAAAAATTGATATATCCCGAATGGTGTTCCAAATGTAAAAAGATCCGCACTATCATTATTTAATTCAATCATCCAAAATCCGGACCGGGCACCAAGCTTCATAAAATACTTTGCATTCGTTAATTTTGCGGCGATCCCAGTAACTGTAAGAGCCTGTTCAGCGGCCGTGGGTTGACGGACACACGTAGACTATCATCCTTCCTGGCCAGTAATAGGCACAAAATAAATACGTAGAGAGAGTAGGCACAGCGGCCACAGTATTTATGAACTCAACGTAGTTTGTTTGTATACCTTCAGCTGTCTAGAAAACAAAAGATAGTCATCACAAATGACCATCGAATCGCACACGAGGCTATAGATTTTATTTTTGTACCTACATCATGTATGTAACTCGTTCAATTATTTTTGATAGGGTACAATGATTGGTATTTAATAACCCTGTACAAATATTATTGAAATGCATTTATTTTATTTTATTTATTTTATAACGATAACTAGACTTTCATTTGGTACCTACATAAAAAAGTGGAATAGCATTTATATACTAGCATCCTTACTTAAACTTATATCATAATGGCATGGTAGATTTCGACTCCAATTCTTTAGCAAAAACTGAAAAGTCTGAAAAATCTTTTCAAAATCTAATTAGTAAAAGTGCATGCATAATCCATTACAGTAAATAATGTAGTTCACAAGAATAAAGCTTTTGACTAAGAACCACTACTACTACTACTACTGCTACTACTACTGCTACTACTACTTTTGTGGCTACTGCCACGACTGTTGTACACAATTCCAGCTTAACTTCCATCATTTTACCAAAACTTATCCGACCCGTAAACGACAACGCGAAAGTTTTATGAGCTAACACAATTGCACAATCTGTGGAACGAAATGTGTTCATTCTGCAAAATAGGGTTATCTATAGGCAGTATCTTACGTGATGTAATCAAAGAGAGGGGCGATGCGGGTCACAAACAGGCGTAATTTAATAGAGGAATCGCTCATATACATTCACAGCAAAACCGCGTTTGATCCGATACCCTCAAAGAATTTAATCGATGTGTCTGATGGATAATCTTCTCTTTTCTCGTAATAAATCCATTACTGGACTTCCGTTGCGACGCTTTTTTCGTATCGAAATTGTCACCTTTCCGGCTTTTCATTATACCAATATCGATGGAGATAGCTTTGAATAGAGTTGAAATTCACTGAATATCTTTGTGGAGTCTGTACGTCAGTAAATCACTGTAAGCAAGTTAGAATACTGGACTTCGATATTGTAGTTCAGTTGTAGATATAAAAGGTAACAAGTGAAGCAGAAACAATCCAATCGATTTTTTCCATTCCTTATTTCCTCTTTGTTAGTGTTACCGTCCACATGAATCTTTGTCTTAACAAAATTCGCAAAAGTTTATAGGTACTATTTATTGTACACTAACATATTTCGCTACACCACAAAACCTCCAGAATTCATCGGTTCATAGCACCACACCACACAACACCACACCACACCACAGGCCACCACACCACACTACACCACACCTCACCACAGGCCAACAACGTAAATAACGAACCATTAGGTACATATACGTGAAATGATACACCTTTTTAGTACGAATATTGGTGTATATGCTCGTATATATTCTCACAAACATACAAACTTGGTACTACCTACTACTCAATTTAACAGTATAGACTGTAGACTTCTTAAAGACGATAGGTAACCTTTAGGTTCCGAGGCTCGAAGAGAACTACTTACCAAAACAGGTGCCACGCTTCAAACATCATGTTTCCATTCCCTTTTCATTAAAAAAACCAGTACTTTTATGGTAACTATCAAATGAGATACTTTTAAACATCATGACTACACTGATATAAAAATCATTTGAGGCAAATCACATACTTTCAGTTTTATATTTAGTATTTAAAATCACTAGAAATCTTATTAATATTTGGAAATCATGACACACATAGGTATACAGCAATGACGACTAAAATACCTACTGTCAATATGTCCATTCAAAACCATAATCCATATGACTACCTATATCGATTCTTACCCGTTAAATCTTCGTCAAACACTAGGTTCACACGCCATTGTACTGTACGATATTATACAGAAAATATGTTTTTAATCGTATGAACAGCTGGATGTAAGTAAGTAATCATTTATTTAACTTCAGTGTTGTTTCAATTAAAAATGGGTAATCAGTGGCGCAGCTACAAATATCATTAGAGGGAAGCCGAAGAAAAAAATGTTCAGAGGGGTAATTTTCGTAATTTTAAGAACGTTAATAGTCTGATCTGATTGAGATTGCTCAATATGTCAAACATACCTCTAATTTCCCTACAATTTTGGCAAGTTTTTGACACTGATTGTCGCTGAGATGAGATTGCGACTAGATTTTGAACGGTTTTAAATTACGGGAATCGGGCTTCATTTTTCATAAACTCAGACAAAAAATTATAGGCATTTTTGTAATATTTTTAATCTTATGATGATTGTATTTAACTGGTATTAAATATGTATAATGTGATGTGATAATAAGTTACACAAAAAGATGTACCATATTATTTGGCAATAGTAGACATTAAGAGGAGTGGTGGTTCCGAAAGGAAGCCGATAGGAACAGGGTAATATGAAGGCTGCGCATCTGATGGGTATGGCTATTACAGTTGACCAAGACCCCTATCCTTCAAACTATGAAAATCCTGTATCTTGATGGACTGAATGTATCCGTTGGATATCTTACAGTTGTTACGGTGCCGTATGAACGTAGCGTAATAATTCTTTAACTAAATACAGCCATCCCGATCCGAGTCAGGCTAGACATAGAATGGCTATAAAATGTGACCAAAACAGAATTGATTCTATTGTGACCGACATTATGATCGTGCGCTGAACGGACGCCATTGTGACGAAAGATCACGAGTGATAAATGTGAACATTAGTTTAATAGTGGAAAACGAGGTAATAATGGAAGCTTCGGTAGGTTTATTGAATGTTTCTAACTCTAAACGTCCACCAAAATGATTGTTGTTACATTATTAGCTTTTGCCCGCGTCTTCACCCGCGTGGAGGTTGGAAATTTCCCATGACAACGTACTATCAGAATAAAAATTATAATATATCCTAACTTATGTCATAATCTACCCATGTGCCAACATCCAAATCCGTTCAGCCGTTTTAGCTTGAACGCGTACAAACAAACAAAACTCACTTTGTCCACAAGTTTATATTCCCAAAACTTTGACTGTTATAGTTGGTTATATGTTAGAAACGTCCCCCCCTGCAAGTCGTCAGACTTTTCTATGTGTCTCTATGTCATTCATGAAGGCTTGTAGTCATGGAATACCCTTGGCTCACCAGGGGTTAAAAATTTATTCGTCAAAACGATCAAAATATTTACTTTAAATTCTACTTCTCAGTGATGCTATTAGATGCAGTAATGCTTCAGACATGCTATTTCTTCACTTAAGGCTCAGCGTTCCAAGTTAATATATTTTCACCGAAATCACACACCCGATAGGCACCTACGATTGTCTATAGGGCATTAACACTTCAGACGTCTATGATCGATCCGGCGCTTCTTGCGCCGTTTCTCTCCGAATAATTAACTCTTATATCGACATGTCACTCGTTCTACAATTGAAGTATAATATATTAAACGAAATTCCAATTTGTTCGAAATTACCAATATTTTGACATATTGAAATACTGAGCACGGATAAAGCTGTGTTTACGAGCAGACCTACCAAATGTCCCGCGACTCGTATTGCGCGACATATACATATGTCTCCCACCTCCGAAATGAATGAAAAAGTATCGCAACATCACGTGGCTACAAGTGATGTTGCAGAGTACGGATTGTGAATGCGTGGCTTAACTGTATTTTAGTCAACAGCCGGAACCATAAATTCTCATGAGTTTATTTTTAATAGGCACTCAAAATTGATAACACTTTTAGTCACGTTAGTATTATGATAATGTATTTTCTTTTTCAATAAAATTATGTTAAACGAATAAAATCTTTAAAATGTAACACATTCTGTCATGATCTTATCTCATTAATAGATACGAATGTTACAATACTTACCCACGAACAACTTTTTAGCGATTTCAGCCATCCAATCTCTAAGAGCCTAATTCAATTTAATCTCTCGTCAAATCGTATGCCACTTCATATTATTGGTTGTTATATTTTTCCCTGGCATCAACGATTTTTATACTCTATTCTTCTAGATTTCAAAATAAATACTTACATACGCCACGCCTTCACGCCGACACGCCTTCTTCCCATGGGGGTAGGCAGAAACTACAGAACGTCTCCTGCTACGATCCTTACATATCCTTTTGCTTCGTTTACGTTCATACATGAACAGTCATACGTGCACGCCGGCTGCAAGTACTACGCACCTGACCTTTTTGAAGAACATCACCAGTACGATCACTATACATATATGTTCTTCTAGGGAGTCCCCTCCCAGCATTTCCACTCACATCTGCCTTGTACCTTTGGTTAATCGCCTTTCATTCATCCTCTCAACATGACCAAAGCATAAAAATAAATAACACGTTTGTTTTTACAAACCAGTTTTACGTTCAGAGACAGAAACTACATCACATGAGATCATTCCACTTAAAACTCTTTTTATAGTAGAGAGAAAAAGCTTTAAAAAACAATGCCGCTCGAAATTCTCACTTTGAGTGCTCTTACATTATTTACAGTTCTATGCGTTATTGTGATAGCCATGAAAGGATCCAGATTGAATAAATACACAATGCATTTGCGATTAGTATGTTTTATTCATGTTTCGAGCATTTAAATAGTAGATTATACAACAAGTGAAAAATAGGGAATTTGATTCGAGGGTCTAAGTTGGATCCCGAGAGCAGCGAAGGATTCTGAGTAGAATCCCGAGAGTAGGGAGAGATTCTGGACTAGAATCCTGAGCGGAGTGGGGGTTAAAAAAACCGAGATGGTTTTTTTTTCACGAGTTGTGTACTCTACTTTTTGCCATTGAATGCGGGAAAGTAAATAGGTAGTAGTATACGTATAGTATCTACAATATATTTTTTATATTTTATTATAGACGCGAAAAAATCAGCTGTTTCCTACAATTTGACGCGTTATGCGAACATAAATGTAGGGAACAACAGATATTTTTTTTCGCGATTATAGGTTTGGTCCCATAGTAAAAGTTGTTCATAATGATGAGTACTACACTAAAGTGGCAGCTTCCTAGCCAATTAAAAAGCAGCGTGTATACTAAAACGTGATAAATATAAATATTTATTTTATCGCAGTCAATGTTAAAAAGCCATGGAAAAATCAAATTCCCTTTTTCCAGTGGCAATGGTAAAAAAATCTTTTCTTCCCCCCTATTTTTACGCTACTTCGTATATAGTGTTTTTTTAAGCACTTTGTTCATGACACAACGATTGTTTTTATTCGGATTTAAGTAGTCATTACTTACATCAGTTATTCCGAGTATAATCCGTTCAGTGTCTTACCTGCAACAAAAACATGTTTGATTAAATTACGCAGAAGCATCTTACTCATCTAAATGAGTTGTAGCTTTGTAACGACTGGAAATTTTCTTTCATCACAATCTCGCCCAATTTTGCAAATTAATGCGTTGAAATTATTCAAAGCTCACAGTCTGACTCAGGATTTCGCGCGTACTTACCTATATTTAAAATGTATCAAGCTCCTAGCGAGAAAACACTTAATTCTAATAAGAAACCACAATCCAAGCTTACGAACTTTCTGCAATTATCAAGACATCTTATTAAACATTTAAGTCGGTTCCATTTTGCTGTATTAAAGTTGACAGAGTTTGTACAGTACATTTCAAGATACTGCACAAACTCGTTAGCTGTGTCAAGCTCAGCGGAGGTTTTGTTAGATTTTGTTTGAAGCTTACGGAGGTCGTCGTTTGTTTTTATTCGTCTTGAGGTTGGTTTGGTAGTGAGTTTTGATAACATAAACATAACAAAACATCACGCCTGTAGTCCCCGAAGGATTAGTCAGAGGTGTACTTATAGTACCCACATTTCGCCAATTACGTTTAAGTCCCATGTTATAGGGGGCGAGCCTATTGCCATCAACCGGAAACAAATCCAGACTCAGGGCTGCTACTAAGAAATTCCTGATGGAAAACCTAATAAAACTACACGATCTGGGAATCGTACCCAGGACCTTACGCTCAGCAGTAGCGCCTACGACCAAGACAACGAGGCTGTTCTGCTCTACTGAGTAGATACTGTTGTAAATAAAATGGTCAGTATTTTATTTAACCCATCATAATCAATCATTTTGATTAATATAAGAGTAAACAAGGAAATGAAAACGCGTTAACGATCTGCTTCGGGTAACTTTGTTAAAGCTCCTCCTAGATTTACATTTCACAAATAGACACCAACAGATTGCTTGTGGATTTAACTTAATAGATAAATCACGAGATAATTGTTATTTAAGACTGGGAAAGGTAGTAGGCACACCTGTCTGTTTTGTTCTATGTTCATTAATACTGTACTAAATAAAAAAAAACAGACGATTCTGGAAATCTTAACACCCCGTTCCGTAAGCGGCCATATTTTTATAGCACAACTAGCTGTGCCCGCGACTTCGTTCGCGTGTATGTCGGAAAAAAAATCCCTATTTGAATCGGATTTTGTTCACAATTTCATGGATTTGAATTTTTTTGCGCGGAACCTCTTTTTCTTTTAAATTCTCTTTCTAAAATAAAAGTAGCCTAAGTTACTCCTTATCCTCAGCTATCCGCCAGTGAAAGTCCCATCGTTTCGAAGAGTAGCTGGAACAAACAGACAGACAAAATTTTTTTAAATAGTTTTTTTGTTATAAGTACCATATATACTTACTTTCTTATGCATTTAGTTAAATGCTGTTATTTTGAGATTACGAATAGACACTTTAATTTTATTTATTTGTATAAATGCAAACAGTTGAAACCAATTCATTTTTCTCAATATTGAAAGTCCCTAGGACAACAAAACTCGTATTTATTCTCGTATTCCGAATGTCTGTATTTTTATTCCGTCTTATCGATTAAGAACGGCTTATTATTTTGTTTTAGATATTCTTGTATTAGATTTATATGCCCGTGTTTCAAATACCTACCTAAATCAATTTTTCATTTTTTTCTTTCTTCCTAGGTACAGTTAGGCCATTGTGAACATAGGTCGTGTTATTTCACACCATGTCCCGTAACCCTCGTCTCTTTTACTCGAGCCTATGCTGTACCTACCTACGTCAACTTTCATAAACATGAAACGTAAGATGTTAATGAATTGATGGATGGATTGTATGATCTGTTAAATAAATTATTTAATTTAATTTTAATTAAAATCAACTTTACTATTAATCACAACATGTTTAACTGTAATAACACATCTGTTTTAATTAATTTTAAAGCTTCACAATAAAATGGAAATTACGGACGGCCCCCTTGGGTATCCGTAATTTCCAGTAGCAGCCGATGTTGGGTAGATTAATGATAGAAACAATTTAATTTAATTTATTTATATAATTCATATTTTTGTTCGTATACTTACTTAAAAATTATATACAAATATACGCCACAATCGTACTATCTATACAATGAATAAAATTGAAGTGTCTGTTTGTAATGTCAAAATAACAACTTTTTACTAATTGTATAAGAAAGTATATACGGTACTTACTGGTATAACAAAAAAAGAAATTTTAAAATTTTTTGTCTGTCTGTCTGTTTGTTTCGGCTAATATCCGAAACTGATGAACCGATTTTGACGAGACATTCACTGGCAGATAGCTGATGTTACGGGAACTAACGCACGCTACTTTTATTATAGGAAAATAATTAGGGTTCCGTGCAAAAAAATTAAAACCCATGAAATTGTGATCAAAAAGACGGATTTCAAAACTCATTTTTGCATTTGATAGCCCAATTCTCGAGGACAGTTGTAGGCTATTTAACATTACGCTACGGCCCTTAGGAGTTGAGCAAAACGAAAAATGTCAAAAAGAACACTAAGCGAAAAGGAAGTGATATCGCGGGCAGGCGATGCAACGCGACGGGTCGAGGGACGAGGGAGTGTTATTCAAATATGGCTGTTATTTTAGAATATTGTGTATTTTAGGACTTCCACGCGAACGAAGTCGCGAGGCACAGCTAGTTTTTAACTAAAGTTAATTAACAGAAGTAGGTACATTACTCACATAAATAAAATCACCACCATCTTTAAATTCATTATAATCATATAACAACAAAATAAATAAACAAAACTGTCGACAACCGCTACCTAGGTAATTTAGACTTAACTAAATATCCATACAGTACGAGTGGTTAAATTAGGGACATGCGCAAGGTCTCCTGAATTTTATTTTGGTTTATTACTTATAAATGTAATTAATAAAAATTTAAAAATAAATTGTAAAAAAAACTATAACGACATTGAAATAAGATTTGCAAAGTGTGGACTTCCTTGCGCCCATGACTGCAACTGGCTAGTGACCTTTGCTAAAACAGGAAGGTATGACGTATTTCCTAAACCAGTAAACTTGTGTAGGTATCCCACTGGCCACATTGAGCGCCGTACTGTCACAATGGCCCCCCCGTGAGTTAGTGAGAAAGTATTGTATTGTGTAATTGATAAGACAGGAAGCTATGTTGTGTTTCCCTTCATACTTAGAAAATACATGAGTTCAGTAAAACCCACATAGGTGTCCCACTGGCCCCACGTTGGGCGCCATAATGTCACACTGGCGCCCAACGTGGGGCCCTGTTTGACAGTATTTTAATGGGTAGTCGGTTAGGTCCTATTATTTCATAATTATTTGAAACGACAATCGAATACTCACACCACACAACTTCAATAAGTCCTTCGTTTGACAAGTAATCTTGTATAATATTCAATAATCTTCACATTCATAAAGCACTCTTTCATAAAGCAAAATCTCTCAACATCTCATCGTTTCTTACCCTAGATGAAAACTCAGAAGTATTATCTGTTCTCTAAATATATCGAGCCAAGGAGATATTTGTACCAAAACTATTTCTGTCAACACAGTAAACAATATATTTGAGATGTTCTTTTGTAATTCGAAACGTAACGGAAAGTAAAATAAACAGCTGAAGGTGGTCGTAAGAACTGAAGTATTTGTCAAAGTATCGAATTTGAAAGGTTTGTTGGTTTTGTGTCAATCTTCTTTCGTTGAAATCATATCAAGGCCTCGTCCATAACTTTTGTTTTCAGTTCAGTTAAGATTTCGCGTAAAGATTATGTCAATGGTTTCTGCTTGTAGGTACGTGACACGATTTTTGGATTATACTTTAAGAAAGATGATAACTTCTTACTTAAAGTAAGAAGTTATGAAGTTATGAAAGTTATGAAATGATGATAGGAGTTAGAAAATGACCGAGGAAACGGTTAGGTACCTATTTTATTTTAACAAGTTAAATAATTTAGCTTAACATAACATCACGCCTTGTTTCCCCGAAGGGTTAGGCAGAGGTGTATTTATAGTACACCCACATTTCGCCAGTTTTGCGAAGGGAACATACTCTCCCGCCCATGGCTCCGCCTCCTGCGGTGTCCGATGCGGACCACGCAGCCGACGATGACGACGATGCTCTGGAGGTACACGAGGTAGAGCTGAGAGTGGCGGCGCGCAGGCTGAATGCCAGGAATACCGCCCCAGGACCTGACGGCTTACCTGAAAAAGCCTGGGTCCTGGCCTTGGAGGCTCTCGGGCCTCGACTAAGGGGGCTCCTAAACGCATGCTTGGAGAGGGGCCGGTTCTCGCTTCGATGGAAGACGGGAAAACTGGTCCTCATTAAGAAGCCGGGGCGCCCTGCGGACTCGCCGTCCGCTTACCCGCCCATCGTGCTGCTCGACGAGGTGGGCAAGCTCTTTGAAAGAGTCATTGCAGACCGCCTCGTCGGGCGGCTGGTGAGGGTGGGGCCGGATTTGGCGGAGAGCCAGTTTGGTTTCCGCAAGGGGCGCTCAACGGTGGACGCCATCACGCGTGTACGAGCCCTCACGACGGGGGATGCTGTGGTCCGGGGTGGGGTCGTCTTGGCGGTGTCTCTAGACATCGCCAAAGCCTTCAACACCCTGCCCTGGAGTTGCATCAGGGAGGCACTCCGGTATCACCGAGTACCGACCTACCTCTGTCGCGTGGTCGAGGCCTATCTGACGGACAGGGCTGTCATCTACCCCGGTCAACGGGGAGAGTGGAACCGGCGAGAGATGTCGTGCGGTGTCCCACAGGGATCGGTTCTGGGACCGCATCTGTGGGACATCGGGTTCGACTGGGTGCTGCGCGCCGACCTCCCTAATGGCGTCAGCGTAGTTTGCTACGCTGACGACACGCTGGTCCTGGCGCAGGGGAGATCGCACTAGGCGGCGGCCGAATTAGCGACACGCGGGGTTGCGACAATCGTAGAGAGGATCCGGCAATTGTAACTCGAGGTGGCCTTGCACAAGTCTGAGGCCATGTGTTTTCATGGTCCTCGGAACGCGCCACCATCGGGTTCCCAAATAACAGTAGGAGGGGTTCCCATCGGTGTCGAGTCGACGATGAAGTACCTGGGACTCGTCCTCGACAGCCGATGGAATTTCGTGGAGCATTTCCGACGTTTGGCTCCCAGACTGGAGCGGGCCGGGGCTGCCTTGAGGCGGCTCCTGCCCAATCTAAGCGGTCCAAACGCCTCCTGCCGGAAGCTCTACGCGGGGGTCGTGCGGTCCATGGCCCTTTACGGGGCTCCGGTGTGGGCGCGTTCCGTGAGGCGGCGACCGGTCCATCGGTTGAACGCGTCCCAGAGTGTCATGGCCATCCGGCTAGTCCGGGGATAGCGCATGGTCTCCGGTGAGGCGGCGAATCTCCTTGCCAGATTACCACCATGGGATCTGGAGGCAAAAGTCCTCGCGCACATGTGCGAGTGGCGCGAGGAGGCAAAACGCCGGCGCGTAACTCCGCTGCCGCGAGAAATCGCGGCACAGCGGACAGAGCTCCGGCAGGATCTCATGGCGCCATGGAGAGTGCGATTGTCGCAACCCAGCGCTGGGCACGCCACAATTGCGGCGATAAGTCCCCTCTTTGAGAAGTGGCTGGAGAGGCGCCACGGCGTCCTCACCTTCCGCCTGACGCAGATTCTCACCGGACACGGGTGCTTCAGGAGGTACCTATTCTGGATAAGACGGGAGGAAACGCCCGGGTGTCACCACTGTGTGGATCACCTGGAGGACACGGTAGAGCATATGATGTAGGTCTGCCCGTCTTGGGCGGGGCACGGCCGGTCCTCGCGGAAGCGATTGACGGCGGCGATCTCTCGCGTCCGGCCCTGGTCCAGGCCATGGTACGGAGTGAGAGTACGTGGGAAGCCATCACCTCCTGATGCGAAGCAGTAATGCTCGCGAAGGAGGAGGCAGGACGCGTGAGGGAGAACCAAGTTTTGCGCCCTCACGCTCCTAGTCGCCGCAGGAGACGCCCTGGGCGTCGGGAATTGACAGCCGATTCCCGGCCACCGTAGGCGCGGGCTTGCGGACGGCGAGCAATGGGTAGCTCGCCATCCGGTAAGGACAAGGCCCGAGTCAAGGGCGCGTTGTGTTCCACGCGCGCCTCAAAGAGATATCAGCACCATTGAAGGGGTCCGCTAGAGCCGATGCCAGCCAGGGTTGCGGGATGTTCGAAAGAGTTACCGTGGCCCCGGTACTGGCAACAGAAGGAACACGGGTGGGTTTTAGTAAGTAAAAGTCTGACACGCCCTCCCGCTCGGCCTAGAGCGGGAGAAGTCATTTGATGATTTTCCATCCACAAAAAAAAACCGTAGACAAAAAGAAAAATCAACCAAACTTAAAAAAAATAGGTAAAAATCTCTGTTAGATAAATACAAAAAACTCAATCCAAAATACAGCGATAAAGGCATTTTTTTATTGATACTACCAATCTTCATGACTTCAGGTCGCTTTTAAATTTTTTTCCTGGAATTGTTTTAACCCTTAACTCCATCGCAGCGAGAATGAAACGCAATTTAAGCCACGAGGAACGGCAACAAGTGGCAATAATTGCTTTTACGTCACAACATTTTCCCATAGGCAACATTTATTAGCGGATTACTGGCGACGGAATTTTAAGCGAACTGGATAGTGGAAGTTTGTTACCGTTTTTTGTTTTATAGGAAAAGATTGTGCTTATCGATTAGGTATGTGTAATGGTAGGTGTATTTTACGTTGTTTATGAATCCATCCCTTCTATTTCAGCCGTTTAACTAAATATTTCTGTATTTCCCGTCGCATATATGATCATTGATCATTTTAGGTTTATTTTTTGACATAAATAACTACGCACGTACTACACTACGTACACTTCTGTACGTGACTAATTCATAATACCTATCTAAAATTTAATGTAATTTTTATTTGTGTTTGTTTTAGTGAGTAACTCGTTGAAGTGCCATGTCAATATGAATACATTAATAAAAATAAAATATAGTTTGATTGCTTCTTTTTCAGCTTGAGAGTGAAAAACGATTCTTTCGCTTCTGAAAATGGGCAAAATCTTAAAATAACGAAATGATTTGTAACCAAATGTTTGCTTTGTTAAATGCTATTGTTAAGCGTTACAAGACAAATCAGGTGACAAGCTGGACAAGGGTGGGCACGCCACAATTGCGGCGATAAGTCCCCTCTTTGAGGAGTGGCTGGAGAGGCGCCACGGCGTCCTCACCTTCCGCCTGACGCAGGTCCTCACCGGACACGGGTGCTTCGGGAGGTACCTGTTCCGGATAAGGCGGGAGGAAACGCCCGTGTGTCACCACTGTGTGGATCACCCGGAGGACACGGTGGAGCATACGGTTGAGGTCTGCCCGGCTTGGGCGGAGCACCGCCGTGTCCTCGCGGTAACGTTCGGCGGCGGCGATCTCTCGCGTCCGGCCCTGGTCCAGGCCATGGTACGGAGCGAGAGTGCATGGGAAGCCATTACCTCCTTCTGCCAAGCAGTAATGCTCGTGAAGGAGGAGGCGGGACGCGTGAGGGAGAGGCAAGCTTTGCACCCTCACGCCCCTAGTCGCCGCAGGAGACGCCCTGGGCGTCGGGAATTGGCAGCCGATTCCCGGCCACCGTAGGCGCGGGCTTGCGGACGGCGAGCAATGGGTAGCTCGCCGTCCGGTAAGGACCAAGCCCTAGTCGACGGCGCGTCGTGTTCCACGCGCGCCTCAAAGAGATGTCAGCACTATTGACGGGGTCCGCTAGGGCCGATGCCAGCTAGGGTTGCGGGATGTTCGAAAGAGTTACCGTGGCCTCGGCACAGGCAACAGAAGGAACACGGGTGGGTTTTAGTCAGTAAAAGTCTGACACGCCCTCCCGCTCCGCCCAGAGCGGGAGAAGTCATTTGATGATTTCCCATCCACAAAAAAAAAAAAAAAAAGCTGGACAAGGGGGTTTAACGCGTTGCCATTGATATGATCTTTATCTTTGTCTTAATAGCAAATTAATCAGCAAACGAAAACATGATGTGCTGAAAACTAACATAATATAGTAACACGTTACATCAAACATGGTTAAATGACTTATTTGTTGTTTTGGTTTTTAATTCACTGATGTATAGAAAAGTACAGTTTTAAGATTTTTCTTTTTGGCGGGAATACACATGCCATTAAAATATTATTAAAAAACAAAGCAAATCAAACGTACCTTGTATCTCATACTACTTGATTTTAACTTTAATATCAGGGCTTACGCTTATGTCAAATGCCTACACTGTATAGTCTTCCATAAATGCAATATTCCCTACCACGGCACCACCACAAGCCATTGAGTAAGGATTATGTAGATCCGCATGCATACACGTCCTCCCTCTAAGGCCCTGTTCACCACTGCGATTGCCTCCGACACAAATTGACTTCATCTATAACGTTTTAATGGTAATCTGTCACTCAAACATGGTCCCTATCACTTCGAAGACACGTATTAATAACATTTATGCCACGTTCAATTCCCTTCCCTTGATAAAATTGTAATGGATTGAAAGTGTGCTGCAATGGCATTATTGTGCCACCGTAACGCTGCAATGTATTAAAATATACAGCACTTATAGGGTCAATAAAATGAAAAGTCGTACTATCAACCGCACCCGTGGTAAAACTAGCACTACGATTTTCACCCTTACTGCTACGACATACAGGCGTTATCACTGTCAAATTATCACTGATAGATGAAAAGAAAAGACACAGATTAAATCGAGAATCAAATTAATCAAATACCGATTACAATATCGGAGTACTCCACCACAACACAATGCAATCAAGCTCAGGATTTGCGGAATACTTATTCATTCAACATTGGCGTGAATGCGAAGTAACGTCAGTCGGTGTTCGGTAGTGTGGTTAAGTGGATTACGACGATGGCGCTCGTCCGAATTAACCGAACGCTCGGCTCCGATCCGAAATAACTTCGTAAAGATATATACGTGAAGATAACTAGAGTGAACGAACTGTTATGACAATGTTTCCTTATGTTACCCCGGTTTAGTATGAATTGATTTGCTTTCAGTTTCGAAATTGGCTGTTTCTGACAGCGAATTACGGGAAACTCGGTTAATCTTTGTAGCTTTTACATATTACTTCCACTTTAGTAGGTAAACTTTTCTCCTTATCTACATATAATAAGTACAATTTTAGTAGAGAAATGTGACTTTTGTAGGTTTTACATAACATCACCTACATAACATCACGCCTTGTTTCCCCGAAGGGTTAGGCAGAGGTGTACCTATATAGTACACCCACATTTCGCCAGTTATGTTTAAGTCCCATGTAATAGCGGGCGAGCCTATTGCCATCTACCGGACACAAATCAAGACTCCGGACTGCTACTGAGAAATTCCAGATAGAAAAACCCAATAACACTTTGCCCGACCTGGGAATCGAACCCAGGACCTCATGCTCAGCAGTAGCGGTTGCGACCACGAGACCAACGAGGCAGGGGGCGAGGGGTTTTGTAGGTTTTATCGAAATAAAATAGAATTGGAGTATCCTACAAAGAATTTTTAACAAAACGTTTGCATTACATTTTCCATTACTGCTAGATTTGTCTACCAATAAAACGGCGACGTTGTTTACCTTATCCTTTTGTCTAGAGCTAGCCCGACTTACGGGAAATGTTAGCTTTTGAACACAATCTCTTCCACTTTGCTCAGTCTTGAGCATTCTTGGTGACATTGTTGGTTTACTTATCACCTTTCACAGCATCTAGAGCACCGTAACTTGAGTTCCCACACATTGTGACAGAAAACTTTTTCGAAATAGTTTTTTTTTTTTATAGACCCATTAACTTTTACACTCCTGGAAATTGTCCTGATATTTATTTATTTATTGCCTCGCTTTTTACACGAATTCGTGGTTAGGTTACGTTGTATTTTGGCATAAAAGGCGTCTTATCTCTTGAAATAATACTACTGCCTAGATCTAACCGTTTTTTGCGACACTCACAGAAAGATCAATGAGTGAACGGTTAGTTCATCTATTTGTTGCTGGGAATCAAACAGTAACATTTTATTTTATTCTAAATCGCATCATCTTTAAGTCACGCTCGGGTGCATCTTTGTGGGTTTATCAACTGGGCAGTGCAAAGCGTTTCATGCGACCATTTAAATTGTAGCTGCCTCTGAGTATGAATAAGACAAGTTAGACAGTAGTTACATTTTATCTGCTGCTGCTATATCAATACAATCCTGATTCCAATAAAATGAAGTCTTTATTTAGATGATAAGTGCAGTGCTTGAAGTTTTCTTTCCCCAATCAATATTTTCTTCACACTTCCTTTAAAGAACGTTATTCGTCGCGGCTTGTGACAGTTTTTCCATTAAAGAAAGTTCAACTAGTGGGTAGATTTATGTTCGAACTTGTGTTGACAGCTCATGCTTTCAGCGGCACACTCTACACTGTACTTTTTGTACTTTCTAAAGTGAAACTTGTAGAAGTAGTGTCAAACTGTCCTGCAATTTTCCATAGCCACAATAAATGCATGCTCTTAGCGTAGAATTTATATTTTGACTTTGTTAGCTTAGTAAGATGTTAACTCTATTGTGCAAGCTGTGGTCTACCATAAGTTAAAGTGTAATAACCCTAATATTTTACATATTGTAAACGACAGGTATCTATTTTTAAAAATCCTTAAATTAATAAATAGCTTGTATTATTTATACTCAGGGTCTGTACAACAATTTAAACCGTAGCTGCTACGCTATTTGAACTGATATAATAGTACAATTCTGTGTCACGATTGCTTACAGCTGCGACTATTACTTACATCCTCTAGTTAATTACTGTGCTGTTATTCTGCACTGTGCAACCTGTGATTAGAGCTGACATTAATTCTGGTTTGCTGTGTCATACTATACAACCTACTAAATAACTCTCAGTAGCAGACTTGATTTATTTCCTTCTGTAAAACGGTACGAAATCAATACAGTTCATAAATAGGGAAACGTATTTTTTTTTAACGAAGTTCTTATAAGCGGCATGCGGTAGGAGTAAACTGGTAGAAAACGTCACGCGAAAAAGCGTTCATACTTTAAACTGGCAGAAATCGTCACGCGAAAAGCGTTCATACTTTAAACTGGCAGAAATCATCACGCGAAAAGCGTTTATACTCGTATGCCCCTGCCATGCGACTTTCTTCTTCCGAAAGTGTGAATTTGGTCAAAAATGTAAATCCAAGATGGCGGCTGCCCTTGGGCTCCCCCGCTGACGCAGAGTCTCCGGCCCCAGCTCGTGGAGGACGTGGTGAGCGCTCTGTTCCCTTTGCGAGGGGAACATACTCCCCCGCCCATGGCTCCGTCTCCTGCGGTGTCCGATGCGGACCACACAGCCGACGATGACGACGATGCTCCTGAGGTGACCGAGGTAGAGCTGAGAGTGGCGGTGCGCAGGCTGAATGCCAGGAATACCGCCCCAGGACCCGACGGCTTACCTGGAAAAGCCTGGGTCCTGGCCTTGGAGGCTCTCGGGCCTCGACTAAGGGGGCTCCTAAGCGCATGCTTGGAGAGGGGCCGGTTCCCACTTCAATGGAAGACGGGGAAACTGGTCCTCATTAAGAAGCCGGGGCGCCCTGCGGACTCGCCGTCCGCTTACCGGCCCATCGTGCTGCTCGACGAGGTGGGCAAGATCTTTGAAAGAGTCATTGCAGACCGCCTCGTCGGGCGGCTGGTGAGGGTGGGGCGGATTTGGCGGACAGCCAGTTTGGTTTCTGCAAGGGGCGCTCTACGGTGGACGCCATCATGCGCGTTCGAGCCTTCACGACGGGGGATGCTGTGGCCCGGGGTGGGGTCGTATTGGCAGTGTCTCTAGACATCGCCAATGCCTTCAACACCCTGCCCTGGAGTTGCATCAGGGAGGCACTCCGGTATCACCGAGTGCCGACCTACCTCTGTCGCGTGGTCGAGGCCTATCTGACGGACAGGGCCGTCATCTACCCCGGTCACCGGGGAGAGTGGAACCGGCGAGAGATGTCGTGCGTGTGACCGCATCTGTGGAACATCGGGTACGACTGGGTGCTGCGCGCCGACCTCCCTGGTGGCGTCAGCGTAGTTTGTTACGCTGACGACACGCTGGTCCTGGCGCAAGGGAGGTCGCACCAGGCGGCGGCCGAATTAGTGGCACGCGGGGTTGCGACAATCGTAGAGAGGATCCGGCAATTGTAACTCGAGGTGGCCTTGCACAAGTCCGAGGCCATGTGTTTTCATGGTCCTCGGAACGCGCCACCATCGGGTTCCCAAATAACGGTAGGAGGGGTTCTTATCGGTGTCGAGTCGACGATGAAGTACCTGGGACTCGTCCTCGACAGCCGGTGGAATTTCGTGGAGCATTTCCGACGTTTGGCTCCCAGACTGGAGCGGGCCGGGGCTGCCTTGGGGCGGCTCCTGCCCAATCTGGGGGGTCCAAACGCCTCTTGCCGGAGGCTCTACGCGGGGGTCGTGCGGTCCATGGCCCTTTACGGAGCTCCGGTGTGGGCGCGTTCCGTGAGGCGACGACCGGTACGTCGATTGAACGCGTCCCAGAGGGTCATGGCCATCCGGTTAGCCCGGGGATACCGCACGGTCTCCGGGGAGGCGGCGAGACGCCCTGGGCGTCGGGAATTGGCAGCCGATTCCCGGCCACCGTAGGCACGGGCTTGCGGACGGCGAGCAATGGGTAGCTCACCGTCCGGTAAGGACCAAGCCCGAGTCGACGGCGCGTCGTGTTCCACGCGCGCCTCAAAGAGATGTCAGCACTATTGACGGGGTCCGCTAGGGCCGATGCCAGCTAGGGTTGCGGGATGTTCGAAAGAGTTACCGTGGCCCCGGCACAGGCAACAGAAGGAACACGGGTGGGTTTTAGTCAGTAAAAGTCTGACACGCCCTCCCGCTCCGCCCAGAGCGGGATTTCGTTGGAGATGGTTTTCGAGGATGCTAAAGCCGATAGTGAAGTCAAAATGTAATTCCAAGATGGTGGCTGCGAGTTCTTGTTTTAAATCATACATGAGAAGGAACTTCGTTCCTGATGGGCGTCCGTCCCCCGACCGCACACATTTTTTTTTAGCCTTCTAATACACTGTAGATTAAAAAGCAAAACAAAACCGAATTCAGAGCTTTCCATCGCAAATTGAACAAGTAAATTTAAGTAACAAAATAAGGTAGCTAAATTCTTAATAACATTTGCGGATGAATTGTGTCTTTATAATTCTACCCCACGTAAATTGGCTGCCTACGCACAATCACCCACGCGTTTGTTTGTAACATGTTATGAAGAAAGTGAGGAATATTATGACGCCGAAAATTGTGTCAAGAACACATTAGTTACACACTACGTGTAGCGCGCGAACACAGCCATCTTAACAGGCTGACAACAGCTAAAGCGCAGGGACTGTCGGACTGTATAGAAAATAAAGAGAAGCGCGATGACACAACGCTGGTAATTTATTGCAAAATATGAAGCAATTATTATCTCTTTACAAAAAATCTATGGATGGACTAAAAGATTAAAATATTATTACGTTAATATGTTGCTAGTAGAATAATCTGACAAAAATTTGAATGATTGCATGTATGCTATTATGGTTTTTAATCGTTAAAATATTTTTTTAGAATTATCTTCGTGATTTTTCTATCGTATCAAATTAGTTGTATTATGTTTTTAACACACTATCTAACTAGATATCCTGAAGAATATCATACTATTATATTTTTCTGATTTGGTTTACTGCAGTGGATCATATACTTTTAGGTATTATAAAACTTGCAAAACTTGCGTTTTGCTCCTGTAGACCCCTAAAAACGCGATATTCACTCAGCGACCGTGTCTCAACGCCAGATAAGATCGTGAAATCAGGGACCGAAAACCTTTATAAATTACGGTACCGGTATCAAATAATTTCGGTTACATCTACGACTAAGGTTACCGCTATCAGTGTAACCAAGAAGAAGAAACATGTTACCTCTATTTAGGTTACCGTTTTATGACCAGTTACTTAAAAATGACCTTGACTACGAGAAAGAAACAGAATATCGCCAACCAGCCAGGGCCGTGATTGGCCGGCGTTCGCCAGCGCTCAGCCGATCTATTCTGTAAACATCACACCGTGAGCACTTAGGTGAAGTGAGTTTGAAGTGAGCTCAATCCCTAGTAGAGTAAGGTGGGATGACAGTTCACATCACGCTCACTTCACCTAAATTTTCACGATGGGATCTTTACAGAATAGCACCACTGGTTGCGACTCTTTCATACACACACAGCGATGCGTGACCTATGACTAATGCCGACGGACACGTGTAAGATAGAGGAAATTTTTATTTCGGTTATCGGTATTAATACCGATGGATTCAATTTAAAAATTAAGATAACCTTTAAAAATACCTGTAAAAAAATAAAGGTTGTAACCGAAAAAATACCGCGCGGCAGCGTGAAATTCGCGCGGTGTGCCACAAGTGTGTTTCTGGCTTTGAAAGCGCTCCTTCATTTCAGTTTGGCACTACCACATATTCATCATGTTTTCATTACAAACTAGAATGGATAGCTACTTTTAGTGAATAAAGATTGTGTAGAATGAATACACAACCCGTTAACAGAAGTTTATTCTGAAAACATTTGTAATGTTCACCTTTCAAAGCTTTACGTTGTCTAGGTGTGTAGGTACTCCTGTACCTACACACCTAGACATACCTAATTATTAATTAATCACAAAAATTTAATTAAAACGGTATAAACTATTAACGATTTCAATCACTGTTTGTTTATTATAATTATTCCCCTGTCACTTTCTGGATAAACCAACATTCTTGCAATTTCGTAAATTCAAATAAATGTTTTGTACTAAATAATGGCCACGCACATAAATATGTACATAACATAACATCACGCCTTGTTTCCCTGAAGGGTTAGGCTGAGGTGTACCTATAGTACACCCACGTACTTAACCGGAAATCATGTACCTACTGAATCCATGGTAACAGGTTGTGCCTCGAGGTCCCTGCCACCCTGTATATCCTACGACACTCGGAAATGACACATCATGGCATCCCATTAGTGAATGAATTTTCGAACACATATTTACTCTTTTTTTGTTATTATTATTAAATTACTCGTATTTTTCTCTTGTCCTTTCTGAATCACACTATATCTATGACAACCCCGATAAGCCGTCGAGGGCGCCGACAGCTACCCAACTCCTTTAGTAGGTACACAAAATCTTATCTCGGTGTCCCATCGTAATATAAATAGAGTCTGTTTCTGTTTGGGTATAGATATGTTGCAGGAGTTTAGAATATTATAGCCTTTGAGATGAAAGACTCGTCATTAATGTCCTCGTTAAAACAAATGTAAAATATGTTGAATGGTTTAGAAAAAATGCTGTAGTGGACGGAAACGACGTTAACTATTTTTTTGCCCTTTAACAAACCTCATGGATGACTTCTGCCTTGGGGAGGTGTCTGTTAGACTCGTACGGACTAAAACGACTGAGTATGCGTCAACTACCTTCTAACCAACAACTAAATCGTATTCTTTCACGTTATAAGTTTAAACGTGTGTATCTATGTATCTGTCTGTAGCATCGTAGCTTCCAAACGACTGAACCTATTTAGATTTTTTTTTGTTTTGTTCAAAAGGTGACTTGATCGAGACTGTTCTTGGCTATGATTCAAGAAAATCTATTCAGCCATTTGATTATTATCAGCTCTTTTCTAGTTGATGAATGGAGGTGAGCATGTTCCACAGGTCTGATCGAGTCAAAATTTGGTATTCTGTTACTTCAATGATATTATAAGAACAATGAACCTTGAACTGATGCTGCAGCATCACCTGGAATTGCAGAATACTAACTCTCTCACCAACTTACAGCAGAGGTATCGTATTTGGGCTCATTGGAATGGTCTCAATGAATAAGTTTTTAAATTTTTAATTTATTTAGGAAACGAGTTGAAAAACATTTAGACATTTTTTGATTAGCCTGCATTTCAGTCCAGTTCTACATTTTAGTTCTAGCTAATAGACTACTAATTCTAAGCATCTCTGCAACATTATTTATACTTTCAAACAGTAGGGACAGACTTTTAATGAGTCCCAAGAGGCAAGACAATATTAGGTAGGTAAGTAAGTTAGTCGTGTCCGGTAGAGTCCCACGGGCCATGTTTCTGTTATCAAATTAATCTGTAGGTAATGGAATAAACTTTATGTAGTTACAGCAGAAATGAATTGTGATAGCGTGATTTTAAGAGTTTGTGAGTGCCTACTTTAATATGTTTAGAAACCTTTGTGTGAAGTTAATAGGTAGTTTAATACGTTAATAATAGATTAGTCAGAAAAAGTTATGTGCATTAAAATAGAGAACTTTTTAACAACATGTGACATTCTTAAGAAAGAACAATTCGGTTTTAGGAAGGGCAGATCCACTGCTTTAGCATGTTTTACGCTAATAAAACATATAACTGAAAGTTTAAATAAAAAATATAAAATAAGTTGCGTGTTCCTAGACATGAAAAAAGCCTTTGATTTTGTTTACCATAAAACACTACTCTCAAAGCTTTAACATTATGGAATCCGGGGTAAGGCCAATGACTGGGTCAAAAGTTATCTTTCTGAAAGAGTACAATGCGTGGAAATAACAAAAACTTGTCAAAATGAAAAAAAAAAAACATTAGGTCGGTATATAAACAAAATAATTACGGCACCCCACAGGGAGGTATTGTATCCCCATTACTCTTTTTAGTTTATATCAACGACATTCTAGAGGCGATAGGCAAAGATTGCATACTATTTGCTGATGACACTACGATAATCGTTAAGAGTGACAATGACCAAAATTTAGAAAATGAAATCGTCCAAGCTCTGGATAACGCAATCGATTGGCTAGAAAAAAATAACTTAAAAATAAATATGACTAAAACAAACATAATACAATTTCAGACATACAATGCAAACTTAAATAAACTAGACATTCATTATAAAGACTCTCACTTGACCACTGTCGATAATTGTGTATTTTTGGGTATAACGGTCGATAAAAATTGCAATTGGAAAGCACATATCGATAAAATTCTTGCAAAAATAGATCGTTTTATATAGTTATGTGCTGAAAAGAATTGAACAAACAGTCAAGTTTGATACTGCAATGCTAGCTTACCATGGTTATGTATCATCCGTACTTAGATACGGTATTGTAATATGAGGTAACTCAGTAGATTTTGACAGTTTTTAAAGCTCAAAAAAAAAAATATTCGAGCAATTTGTGGAGCTCACTTTTTAGACAGCTGTAAGCCACTGTTTCAAAAACTGAAAATTCTACCTATGCCATGTTTATATATTTTTGAAACATGTATTTTTGTTAAGAAAAATTATAATTTATTTGAAACTAGCACTGACAGGCCAAATAGCCGAACACGGCATAAAGATAGACTTCGGCTGCCACCATTATTTTTGAAAATCTTTTATATGTACATAAAAGTATAAAATTGTTTAAAAAATACAGTGATATCCATAATATGAACACTAGGAACAAACACAAATTTGCTGTACCTACAACAAGGCTCAAGAAAATAGGTGGCTCGTTCAGATGTCAATGTATACGTTTTTATAATAAACTTCCAAGACCCGTTCAAGATCTGAGCCTTAATAAATTCAAATCATTTATTAAACGTAAGTTGTGCCAGAAAGCCTTTTATACAGTTAAGGATTACATTGATGACAAAAAGGCGTGGGATTGAGCTGCTCCAACTAATTTTAATTTTTTTTTAATACACATACTGATTTTTTTTTAATTCTTTTCTTTTTGCTATTTTTTTTATCTACACATTGTCATTGATGAATTTTTATATATACAATGACATGAATATTTACTTTGTAAAATGTAATATTATTTTAATTACTGTGAATGTGAAGACTATGTGGGTCCTTGTTTTTTTTTTCTCTCAGTTTTAATTTGCCAGTTTGAGTAAATTATGCGGCCTACCCGAATGTCCTTTCGTTGGTATTGTTCGTCGAATCGTTGAGCTCCTTAACTTTTATGTTGAGCTGTACAATTACTGACAGATGCTTGCACTGACTGGACAGGTCCAGTCAATCTGTGTGGTTCTTTCCTCAAAAGACCATTTCAGACACCAACCTACATGGTCTTCACATGATCTGACCAAGATTATGTCTGGACTTTAAAAGAGACTGTAACCTCTGAGTTTGTTTCGGCCTTTCTTCTCAGAGTAGTCAGATAGGAAACGCCGACCTCATCTAGTTTTAAAAAAAAATGTTTGACATGTAAAAGTGTTTGCATAAACCTACTTACAGAAATAAAATCATTTATCATTTACCAATTAAACTAAAATTATTTAAGAAAAATGTATACTGCATGTCGATTATTATTTGCAATTATTTACCAAATAGTTTGCAAGACCTACCTTTGACAATGTTTAAAAAAATACTTTTCAAAGTATTATTATGTAAAAGATACTATACCATTAAGGACTATTTAGAAGACAAGACAATAGAATGTATTGACATCGCTGATTGCGAATACATTTGCACGCCATGTTATGGCAGGATATGCTGAAATAAAATTACTGTAACACCTTATGTACCATATTCTGGCAAATAAATATTTTTGATTTGATTTGACACCAGTAATTAAATCATAATAAGGAACTAAGTAAATAATTGGGTTTATTCAAAATGGTATAACAAACCAAAATATTTGCTGAACTGAATA
Source organism: Fissipunctia ypsillon (assembly GCA_947568875.1). Classification (NCBI taxonomy): domain Eukaryota; kingdom Metazoa; phylum Arthropoda; class Insecta; order Lepidoptera; family Noctuidae; genus Fissipunctia; species Fissipunctia ypsillon. Next base: position 12,217,598 of record OX387647.1, read on the forward strand.
TTTTTATCTATATATTGATTAAATTAAATTATACAGTATGATACAAAAGTTTTCGGGATTATTTCTCAAACAAAAACAAAACTTGAAACTTTTTACATCGTAAAAACTCAAACTGTACTTGCTCTCATAATGATATTATGAGGAAAATAAACTTCACTTTTTTATCAATCACTGTGAAATATTGTGGCTACATGATACTGTTCGACTTGATTCTCAGTTCTTTTATCCAAAAGCCGATGTTTTTTTTTTACCAAACGGTAGCATTTGGTATAACGTAACAAGTCCATTGAAAAAGGTTTTCATAGCAATTTTAACTGCGACTGCTTTTGAAGGATTATAGACTTTCCTACACTTGGGAGCAGTGGTGGCCCAGTGGTAACGGCTCCAACTTACGAGTTGTAGTCGTTACCACTGGGCCACCAAGTTCCAGAGTTCCAGAGTTCGAACCCAGGCGGGCGCTTTACTTTGTGTAAATAATTTCATCACCACTGCTCTCAAAAACGGCGAAGGAAAACATCGTGAGAAAACCGGCATGTCCTAGAACTGTAAATTCGAAGACATTTGACATCCACGAACCCACACTGGGCTCGCGTGGTGGATTACGGCCCACTCCTTCTCACAGAGAGGATGCCTGTGTCCCAACAGTGGGAACATTATAGGCTGATTGCCTATGCTTATGCTACACTTGATACCTACACAGAGGTCCCAGCACGAACACGTGACATAATCGTAACTTATATTCAAATTTTACGAATTTTTAATAGAAAATATGCATATAGCATTTTGGTTTATATTTTTACGTCAAGCGTAATTAGTATCACTCTGTGAATCAAGTCTTAAAATTATGTTTATAAACTTAATTTCCACACTGACACTGACTGCCTGTGGTCGTTTGACGCATTATATATAATGCGTCAAACGACCACTTTCATCTTAAATATAACTAGCGAAATGTGGGTGTACTTTGATAAACCTCTGCCTAATTCTTTGGGTATTTCAGGCATGATGTTATGTTATGTTAAATATTTTCAATTTTAAAATGGTTCAAATATACGTTATGTTTTAAATACAACCAATATCGGTCGACAAATAATAGGAACTCACTGAACAAATAAAGCGCGATATAAAGTGTCCGAATCATCGATATTCAGTAATACATGGCCACTAATGGATACCAACATAATATAACGAGTTACCGACGCGAATATTCATCGGCCATTGCCTTTATATTGCTAGCGACTTCGTTTAATTTATTAAATAGGCCGTACGTTTCATTTTGGGACACATTTAAATGTATTATTTATGATTTTGTGGGACATTTTGCCTTTATCTATCGTTTTGTGGGTGCCTCGCAATAAAGTGTTATATATAAATATAACACTTTATTGCGAGGCACCCACAAAACGATGACTAGCTATTGCCCGCGGCTTCGCCCTTGTAGAGTTCGAAAATAATCCCACGGGAACGTACTATGGGAACTGCCTAAAGAAGAGGCCGAACACATTAAGATGGATCTAGAAAGCCTGTCAATGGACACCGACCCGAGGACACTACTCTCTGCCTTCCACGGATACCCACGGGTAGCGGAGGGCACTGTGCAGATGTGGTACGAGGACGATAATGCTCTAACCTGGCTAACCCAGATCGTACCCAGAATCAGACTCCCAGACATTGATATCTGGTCTGGGAGTCTAATTCTGGATACTGATTGTACTGAGGCAATCCGACGTACCCACCCGTGTCCAAGCCTCGCTTTTCATCCCTCGTTATAAAGGTGACGTAGCCCGGCTCCAAAGTATTCTAATCCATCAGAATATTTGGTATGACTTTGCCAGGTGGTCGCTGTACAGGGCAACATCCGTCGGTAGCGACAACTACTGGACTTATTTGACCCTGGGTGTGCCACCAGAGGAAGTTGAAATGGTCCTGGCCCGGGAGCGACAGATATCGTACCTACTCGGGTCGATATACGTACGCTTCTGGCCTACGACCTAACCCTCTGACATCCAGACTGACAGCACGGACACGAAGACGACATAACCGATATCGACACAGACAAACGACATGGATATTGCCAAACTCGAGGAGGTCATGGGCCGAGCGGCAATGGCCGACGACGACACAATATCGCTCGCATCACCCGGCTAGAACGAGCAGCTGTTAGCCTCGTCGCCGGGTGACTGACACGACGACCAGTACAGAGTGGAGGAAGTGAAGAAATTGTTTGATGGATCCATCTCCAACTATCCACCGCCGTCATCATCCCTCAATATCATACAGTCCAACCTCCAATATAGCCAGACTGCCACGGCTAACTTATATATATATATATATATGATCCTGGCCGATTTCGGCCACAGCGACTTGGATGTGCCTATTGATGACATCGCTGGTGTGCCCTCAGGTGACTGATATAACCAATTTTTGCCGTGAAAGTGCGTCCACATTCATGGTAAGTCAGCACCCCTCCGATGTAATTATATTGGCTAACTTACGCAGCAGGTAAATCCCCGAACCATCGCACTGATCCAAGAGCCATGGGTACAGGAATAACAGAATATGCAGCCTCGGTAAAATCGGAGGTAAGCTAATTCTTATCACACACAGTTTAGACAAACCTAGAACTTGCGCTTACATACCCTAAAAAATTCCCATCACACCACCCACTTATGCCTGTTCCACAGTCTGGAGCCTGACAACTGTCAGGTCTCAGCTGTCAGGCTTCAGACTGTAGGTGATGTCTTAGATGTTGTACTGACCTCATATATGTCAAGCGAGGACGTAAACTGCCCACTGAAAGAGATGACAGACCTGGTATAGCACTGCGAGCGCGCCAAACTAGACCTGATCGTCTGTACAGACTCGGACGCCTGCTACCCGGTCCAGAGCAGTGACGCACTGAACTCCAGAGGAGAGGTAATATCCACCTATTTATTGTCTACTAAATCAAATCAAATCAAATCAAATCAAATCAAATCATTTATTCGCATAGAATGTGGGTATTTAACAAAAGTTGGTCAAAGAAAAATATATATTTTCCCGTGCACATTCTGCCTGAGTATTGGCATGCAAAATTTAACAAATTAAGTTTCAAATTTAAATACTAAGGAACACCAAATAGATTTCATAATTTCAAAGATAAGTTTCAAATTTAAATACAGTTGGAACACTAATAAAATAATTAATATAATAATTTCAAAATTCAATTTTAAACTTCAATACATTAATAAGGAAAACTAATAAAATAATTAATATAATAATTTGAAATTAAAATGTCAACAATAGCTACTTAATGTCAATTATAATTAATGTCAATAATACTTCATGTCAATATACAATGTTCATGGTCATGGTTCAAGGGTCATTCAAAAAATCACTTATTGTATAGTAACATTTTTGAGTCAAATATTCCTTGAGTTTGTTTTTAAATTGTTGAAGGGTGTAATTTTTTATGTTGTCCGGTAGTTTATTAAATATAATTGGACCCATGCAAAGAACACTTTTTCTAAGTAGTGCAGTTTTATAGCTGCTGACAGTTAAAAGATTTTTGTATTGACTTCTAACGGGACCTTTCTTGGTGTCTGAGACCTTAGCAAATAGCTTTATGTTGCTTTTAACAAAAATTGCCATTTCTAAAATATACAATGACGGAAACGTAAGAATTTTTAACGACTTGAAGTAGGGTTCACAGCTATCTCTTGGTTTTATACCGCACATGGCTCTTATACAGCGTTTTTGGGCTTTAAATATGGTATCTCTTAAAGTACTATTACCCCAGAAAATTACTCCAAACCTCAAGACCGATGCGACTAAGCCATGGTATGCAACTAAAGCTGTCTTAATGTCAACTTTTTTTTTCAAATTAAATAGGACATACGCAGCAGTACTCAATTTTTTACAGACCTCTTCTGCTTGCGGTTTCCATGTTAATTGATCGTCTATAAGGATTCCTAGAAATTTCGCGACCTTCGTTTTTTGAATCGTCTGTCCGTTATAGTTTACGTTAACGTTTGGTGGAATTGTACGTTGGTGAAAATGCATTATATTCGTCTTTACCAAATTTATTACCAAATTATTTTTATCAAGCCAATCAATTATATTTTTAAGACTATTGTTGATGTCCTCTTCATAATCACTAATGTCATTACATTTTATAAGCGCTGTGCTGTCATCGGCAAATAGAACCATAGGATGTCGAATTTGTTGAGGCAAATCATTTATATACAGCAAAAATATTGGAGGACCTAATACACTACCCTGTGGTACACCAAATTTGACTATTTTACCCTCAGATTGATATTTCTGTTCACATTTTGACTTAAGACAAATTCTGGATATCTCGGTATACTGTGTGCGGTTACTAAGGTAAGATTTTAGGAGATTTAACACATTACCCCTTATACCGTATTTATTAAGTTTGCTTATTAAAATATCATGATTGACACAGTCAAAAGCCCTAGTCATGTCTGTAAAAATAGCACAGACAGGGTTCTTTTTATCAATGTTTATCATAACTTCGTATAATAAGTCATACAGTGCTGTATTAATACTTTTATTCTTTCTGAAACCTGCTTGTTCACTACATAGGATGTCATATTTTGTCAAAAATTTGTTAATTAATTCATAGATAACCCTTTCTATAACTTTGGAAAACACAGGAATCAATGCTATCGGCCTATAGTTAGCTATATCTTCTTTACAATTCTTTTTATGTAGCGGTTTAACTATGACAGTTTTTAAAGCGTCCGGAAATACACCGGTGCTGATGGCTAAGTTAATAACATGACAAATATGTATGCTTATATTAATTGATACAAACTTTATAACTTTAGTTGCTATTTCGTCATATCCGACGCTATTTTTATTTTTCAACGTCCTTATTACCCTGACTACGTCTTGCGGTATAACTGGAGTCATAAACATTGTATTAGGGTTTTCGCGTAAACTACTTGTGTCGACTGAGGCTTTGGATGAGTCTTTAACTAGATTAATGAAATAATTATTGAATGCGTCTGCAATGTCCTTTGGGTTACTAATAATTGTATTGTTAATTTTTATCTGAGAAATGGGTTCTTTAGTACATATTTTATTGTTGATTACTTGCCAGGATGCCTTCGATTTATTAAGTGAAGTGTTGATAAAAAAGTTATTTTGTGCTTTTTGAGTTAATTTCACTATTTTTTTAAATCGCTGGGAGTAATTTTTAAATTTATATTTGCTTTCATGCGATGGATTAAGTCTGTGTTCCCATAGAAGTTGACGCTGTTTCCTACTACATAATCGTATTCCCTTAGAAATCCATTTAGGTTTTTTTAATGGCGTTATTGTAATTCGCTTGTAAGGGAAACAAAGATTATATAACAAACCAAACTGCTGCATAAATATGTTATATGCTTCATTTACATTTTCTGTCTTATACATTTCGGAAAAAGAAAGGCATTGTAGATAGCTTTGGAATTTCAACAAATTTTCCAATGATAGGTCCCGCTTTTTAACATACCATGAGTTCAATCTATAAGTTTTGTTTACTTTTATCTCAAACATTTGTGCGGAGTGATCAGATAAGGCGAAGTCTATTACAGCACATTTACATTTATTATTTGAATTATGTGCAAAATTATCCAAACAGCTGTTACTAGATAGCCGAGTTGGTTGGTCAAGCACTAATCGCAAGCCAAAGCCCAGAAGAAAATATTCGAAATCTAAACTAGTATTATTTCTTTTTAACCTATCTATATTAAAATCCCCGCAAATAACTACTTTTTTATTAGGGTTGGTACAAAGTTTTTTTTAAATAGTCTCAAGATTATCATAAAAGGTATTTAAATTACTCGACTTTGGTGATCTATATACACATATAATTATTAGTTTCTGCTGTGTTAGTTCAATAGCACAACATTCGATCACACCTGATATTGAATACTTTGTTGCGTCTCTAAATTCTGTGCATTGAAGAGACTTATTAACTAGAATACAAGCGCCTCCCCGCTTCGTCCCACGTCTTGAATAACATGCGGCCAGTTTATAATTTGGAATATTGAGTAGTTTTTCTTGCCCACGCATTATAAAATGTTCGGTAATGCAAATAACATCTATGTTTACTTGTTTTTCAGTAATTTCTTGAAGGTGGACAGTTAGTAAAGCTGCTAAACTTAACATTATAATCCGCGGCCACTTGGATCACAGTCCGAGGAGAAACAGTCATAGACCTAGCGCTTGTTACAGAAAACGTGAGTAACCTCATTACAAACTGGCACGTATCAGACGAGCCTTCTTGCTCAAACCATAGAAGCATCCGCTTTACACTACCAACTAGCACAAGAAAACCCGTACCGAGGCGAAACCCATAGCGCACCAATGTGCCCGGGTATAAACGCTTTCTAGCCTATCTACTAGCTAGGCACCTAACACAAATAACCTTAAGAGACCCTGCACAACTGGAATACACCGTAACAAAATTATCAGAATATCTAACCAAAGCATACCATGCATGCTGTAAACTAAGGGTGCCACAAACCAAGAGCGAGAGGTACCCCTGGTGGAACGCTGAATTTAGTAAACTCAGAGATGCAATACGTAAGCAATTCAACAGAGCTAAAAACACCAAACTCCCGGACGATCGGGAGTTAAACAATCAATCATTCAATCAACTCAGCCTATCGCAGTCCACTACTGGACATAGGTCTCTTCCAGGCTGCGCCACAATACTCTGTCCTCCGCCTTCCGTATCTAGTATGTCCCAGCCACCTTTTTAAGGTCGTCGGTGCATCTGCCAACCAACTAAGAGGCTCCATTGCTGCGCAGCTTCTAGTTTATTATCTGTTCCAGCGTCTTTGCCATTATGACGATGTCATCGGCAAAACGAAGGTGTGACATGTACTCGCCGTTTACATTACCCTGTCTAGTCCTGTCCAGCGTCTTAAAGGCGTCCTCCAACGCATTGCTGAACATTTTCGGGGGGATCCCCACCTCCTGTCTCACTCCTCTGAGCAGTTGGATGGGGCTGGTTTTCTTATCCTGGATCTGGACAGTCATCGTGGCAGCGTCATACAAACACCTCCAAATTTCGATTTAACAACAGTCAATTCGACATCGTTGCGGAGAGGCCAGAACTGCCCATATTTTGATGGAGTCGAAGGCTTTTTCGTAGTTCACAAATTCCATATACAGAGGCTGGTTGAACTCTTCGGTCTTCTGCACAATCTGCCGAACCAGTATGTATATGGTATACGGTACTGAAACCTTTTCGAAAACCGGCTTATTCTGGTGGCTGGAACTCGTCAAGTCTCTTGACGAGACGGTTCGTGACGACCGTCGAGAACAGCTTGTATACATGGCTCAGAAGTAAGATGCCTTGGCAATATCCTCGTACATAGCCTCAACTGTCTCGTCCGAGCATGTCGAGGTCGGCGCATATACCTGTATCACTTTCAGGTAGTACCTGGCAGTGAGTTTCAATACAAGGTACGCTATCCGTGTCGACACACTACTGATTTCTACAACGCTGCTAGTGAGTTCCTTGTTGACAAGGAAGCCGACACCGCTTTGGGAGAGCTAATCACCTTCGCGGAAGTAGAATAGGTGGCCTGGCTCCAAGGTTATCGTGTCCTCACCCTGTTTTCGGACTTCAGATAACCCCAGTATATACCAGTTAATGCGACCTAACTCTACCTCAAATTCGGCAAGGTCCAATCCAGCCTCATTTAACGTCCATTGTACGTCGCCAGATGTAAGTAGTCGTCGTTGGTAGCCTGCCGTGGCCCGGGGATTCTTCGCACCTCCCGTCCCGCCGTTACCGTGACCGCAGCCTACCAGGAATAGCGGGACCATCGGGAACTGGGGCCGTTGTTTTCACACTTACTTTATTAGGAGGTTTAATGCCCGTAATCACCACGCTGGGCATGTGGGTTGGTGACCGCAGGGCCAATCCTTTCACAACGATGATGCTGCTACCCGTCATCGCTCTAGAAAATTTTGGTTGGCTTGTTGGATGGTTATACCACCATCGGTCGGTCGCCAGCGCCTCGTCCATCAGTGGCAGGGTGTACCGTGTGCAGGTGAGGTTGACATTTGGGGAGTCCGGTTGTTGTATGCTCCCCCTTACAAGGGAGCTAAACAAAAAGACCCAATACACAACAAAATGCAAATCGAAACTGCCAGGATAATAGCATGGCAGAAATTCTGTGAATCAATCGGGCCAAATAATGAAGCCGCATGGGTAAGTAAGATCCTAACCACCGATCAGGACCGAACTCTCGATACGCTGAAAAACCTAACCGACCATGAAACCAGTCCTTCGCGAGACTCACTTCCCAGACAGTAAACCCTAGAGGGTAGGACGTGGGAGATTGAAATAGAATGGACCTCAACGGACCAAGACTGGTCTAGAGCCCACAGTATCACAGAAGACCGGATAAAGTGGGCTATCAATTCAATACCTTTCAGCTATATAAGTCCACAGGTCTGGATGGCATCTTTCCAGCTCGATAGATCTCCACCGGTGCTGGTGGAAATCTATCGAGCCTGCATAGCACTCAGATACATACTTCTCGCATGGTGCGAACTGAAAATCATTTTCATTCCCAAACCTAGCAAAACCGTATACTTATACACAACCCACGACTTATAAGCCTATAAGCCTCATATCTTTTCTACTGAAAACCCTCGAAAGACTCTGTGTTAAATACATCCAAGTCGGACTTCTTCGGGTAAAACCACTTCACAAAGAACAACATGCGTATTCGACAGGCAGATCAACAGAATATGCGCTGTATAGCGTGGATTACAAAATTAAATGTGCAGTGGACGACAGATGCTCATCACTGGCCGCCTTTATTAACATCGAGGGCGCCTTTGACAAAACCATGTCCAGTAGTATCAGCATGTTCGAAAGACATAGCATTCACTCGACCCTGAGTGGCAGGACCACCAACATGCTCGAACTGAGGGCTGTACAAATCACAGTGAATGACACTACAAGGGCCATCGTGGCGAAGGGCTGCCCGCAAGGGCGCGTCCTCTCGCCGCTTCTATGAAACCTGGTTGCAGACCGCCTCATCAATATACTCAATGACGAAGGTTACATCACCATAGGCTACGCCGATGTCATAACCATAATAATGGCACTCCCGAAAATACCCTCAACCTCATGCGCCAAGCCTTGAAAATAGTAAAGGCTGATGCAATAAACGCTAACTATCAGTGGACCCCACAAAAACCGAACTGATTCTCTTTATAAAAAAGAGGAAATTGACAAGATTACAACTACCATGATTCTATGGAACTAAGCCCATCAATCATCTGAGACCAAATACCTGGGCATCTTTTTGGACAAACAGCTGAATTGGGCAAAACATACCAACTACATTACCACAAAAGCCAGTATATCCCTGTGTCAGTGCAAGCGACTGATCGGCAGAAATTGAGGGATTAGCGTCAAGGTCGCTTACTGGTTATACACCACAATCATCCAACTAATTATCTCATACGGCTCACTAGTCTGGAGGCCCAGGACAGACTTGAGCACAGCCCAAAGAGATCTCGAAAAACTGCAGCAGTTCGCTTGTGTAGCAATCACTAGGACTATGAGAACTACACCCACCGCCGCCCTACAGGCAATACTAGGACTGCCACCTCTACATCTCATCCTGCGTGAGGGGGCGGCCCTGGTCACCTTTAGGCTCAATATATCAGAAACCCTGAGCAAAGACTCCAGAGTCAAGCACATACGCATAAAGGAAGATGCGATCAAACGACAACCAATGATGATATCACATCACCCTGCGACAAAGCCCCGAAACTGCACTTCTTTCAAAGCATTACAGCATAATACTCACAAAAGAACAGTGTGAGAACTCAGGATCGTAAGAGATGAGCATATACACCGTCAGACCAAAGATCGACTCCAGAACCGACGTCGGAGTTTTATCATACGACCTTAACATATACCTATACATCCAGTACGCTGGGAATGTTCAACACCAGATATCAGGCGGAGCGTATGAGCATTATACAGGATGTCCCAGAAAACCAGTACCAGCGAAGGTATCAGAGACTGATAAAAATTCTCAAAGAAACACCGCTCAGAAAAAGTTAAAGTCTGAAAATAAAACAAAAAATCATTCTCGAAAACTACAAAATATCATGGAATATACATGGGGGTTCAATCGATGAGTATTAGTGTCCCCTGACCACATACCTTCGCTGGTGCTGGTTTTCAGGGACACCCTGTATAAGCAGTTTACGCCATAGAATCCAGGAAAGTAATAGACACCCATATACACATACTCTTCGACAGCGCCTCAGTCCTTTGAAGAACTGAGGCACTATCGAAGAGTATGCAGAAACCCTCGGGTCACCCAGATCTTTTGCAGATGTTCTAAACAGACCAGGAGACCTAATCAACTTCTGGAGGGAAGTGGGCTGGTTGGAATAACCACCGACGACCACCATGGCCCACGTATAATGGTCCACCTGAAGGATTAAGTGCGGAAACCAAACCCTCTAACAACAACTTACCGAAATAAAAAGGATCCTATGTCACCCAGGTCATGATCTATGTGTGTGCCAATTACATCCAAATCCGTTTAGCTGTTTAGGCATGACACAGACAAACAGAGTTACATTCGCATTTATAATATTATAGTATGAATGGTAATGTTCGAAGGGTCGTTGAGCTTTCCAAGCTAGGGTTGAGGTAAACTTCACATTTAGGTTGCTATTGATTGACACGCTAAGAAGAAGACTAACACTAAGTGACACCTAAATGTAGTGCCTAAAAATGCACGTTGGATTTTCAATTCTCAGCACTGAGTCCAGCGTTAAAAATCCAACACTACGCTTTTGGTTAGGCATTAATTTAGGTGTCACTTAGTGTTTGTAAAAGTGGGCATTTTATGACATCCACTTGGAGGAGACTTGCCTATATTCTTCCCTTTTTAACCTGTAATCACGCTTATCCTCCTAGCAACATACGGCACCCTCAGTGAGAGAGATCAGCTCTCAACTTGACCTGTTTTTACCGTCAGTTTTACTATAGCCTAGATAAATTGAGTATGATGCTAACTCAGCCTAGATTTTATTATTTCAGTTTTATATCCGCACCGATAGAATTTTCCGGATCTAAAGACATTTTATTTGTATCGATGTATTGGATGCTTTCATTGTTTTTTTTTTTCACAATGGAATCAAGCACACCAGGCTAATGGGATGAAATGGTAAAGTGAAGTTTAATTGTAATTATGGTCTGTTACTTATAGTTTAAGCAACGTAGGAACTGAATTTATAAGAAACAGCTCAAAAAAAATTCCATAGTGCCTATGTTCCTGCGATTATTTCACTGACTTACTGAAATATTCGCTTATTCTTATGGAAACTACCTTATCTCGTCCGGATTTTGGAAGGTCTCTTTTTAATCCGATTAATATGCCTACTTGCAGCTGTTGGTAAATATTTGCACCGTTTGGCCAAAACAGTCTAAGCAGTGGTTTATGTGTTTTTTTACGGCGTAAGACATTTATTCCTCAAAAAGAATACAATTCACTTATCATGAGCAATACATTTAATCTTAACACTAAATACACGAACATATATGAAGAACCGTAGGCTCGTAAGCTCGTAAGAAAACTAGTAAGCAATAGATGCTCAAATATTTTTACAATATTAGTGGGTAACAAGAAAGGAGTGAGTGTACATCAGTGGCGCAGCTACAATTATCATTAGAGGGAAGCCGAAGAAAAAATAGTTCAGTTTTCATAAACTCAGAAAAAAATTACAGGCATTTTGTAATGTTTTTGATCTCATGATGACTGTATTAAACTGGTATTAAGTATATATAACGTGATGTGATACACAGTTACACACACAGGTGTACCATATTATTTGGCAATAGTAGACACTAAGAAGAGTGGTTGTTCCGAAGGGAAGCCGATAGGAATCGAGTTATATGAAGGCTGCGCCCCTGGTGTACATTAATTATCGTTTCTTGATAGCAAGTCAATTGCAATTACACATTGTTAATGGTAGCAAGCAGTCAATATTTTTTAACTTATAATTAAATGCAGTGAGAAAAATTGAAAAGAGTATGCTTATATGATTTGATCATGTTGAGAGGATGAATGAAAGTCGACTAACAAAAGGTATTTACACGGCAGATGTGAGTGGAAACGCCGGGAGGGGACGCCCTAGGAAGACATATAGTGATCTTATTGGTGATGTTCTTCAGAAAGGTCAGGTGCGTAGTACCTACTCGCAACCGGCGTGCGTGTATGACCAGATGTATGAATGTAAACGAGGCAAAAGGAGTATGTAAGGATCGTAGCAGGTGGCGTTCTGTAGTTTCTGTCTACCTCCATGGGAAGAAGGCGTGAGTTTATGTATGTATGTATAATTCAATGTATTTTATACCTTACATACCAAATGTATTTAAAAAAAAATAGGCAGTCATGGGGACTGCCGATAGAAATGAAAACTTAAAACTTTGGAATAACTGTGTTTTTTTTTAATTGTTTAATTAAGTATAGTATGAATAATTAGAATTTTATAATTTGTAAATTGAAATTATTATTAGTCTGGTTTTGACATCTATTGGCGCTCTGAGTAATAATGATAAACATTTTCATATAGTTTTGGGCTGCGCAAACCCAGTATAAAGTATAAATATAATTTAATTTAAATAATAATTAGTATACACTTATATTATTTATACCTTGTATTGCTATTTAAATTGACGTTAATGTGCTTTATTTTAATTATTAGCATCATTATCATCATTAAGTTCAAAAATACTTAGATTATTTATACTTTCAATCATTTCATTATATTCTAAAAAATATACAATAGGCTTATGGTAACTGAAATAACGTTTTACAGAGACTGTATGTCAGACGGCCAGTCCGGGTCAGTGTGTGGTTGTTGCTAGTTCCAGAGAATAGCACGTTCAAATAATCAATAAAAAATATGTAGTTAAAAAAAACTAAAAACACGCTTTTATCACGCATAAAAAATAAATAAATTGACTTGTATTAGTTAAGATATAAGTACCTATGCGGCTTGTCACTTCTTTTTTATCCAATGACTAATTCAAAAAGCGTGGAGCGATTTGTTTAAATTAATTAAAATTACACAACTACTGCATATGTACTTATATTTTAACTAATACAAGTCAATTTGATTATTTGATCAATTTTTGTGCCTGATAAAAGCATTTCTTTTTTAGTTTTTTTTTTAACTACTTACATATTTTTATTTTTTACTTTTTAGTCTAGTATGTTCCTTATTTAGTTAAAAAATCTAAAGTCAACGAAATTATGACATGACCGGCTTAATAGTAACCACTGAAGAGTTCTCTAACTATCCACCTCCTAGCTCCATCATCATACCCTCGTTACCAAGCCCAATATATTGGTCTTGTCTAAACGAATCATATGAGCCCAAACTCGAAGGGTTTACTAGTAGCCACTGAAGAATTCCACTATCCACCTACTGGATCCATTATCAGACTCTCGTTACCAAGGCCAATCTATTGGTCTCGTCAAACCGAATCATATGAGCCCAAACTCGAGGGGTTTACTAGTAACCACTGAAGAGTTCTATAATCTACCTCCTGGCTCCATTACAGGGTCAGCTTCAAGATACCAAATAAAGTATTGTCATCCGAACTACTTATACATGCAAAGTTTCATCAAAACTAATCATATGACCCCAATCTCGAGAGGTTTACTGGTAACCACTGAAGAATTCCAATATCCACCTCCTGGCTCCATCATCATACCCTCGTTACCAAGGTCAATTAATCTATTGGTCTCGTCAAACCGAATCATATGAGGTTAAAATTTACTTCCAAGATTTTTTTACATTGTTTGATAGTTATAAGTGAAGCTAATACAAGCGTGTTAAAAATAAAGTATGTTGGTAACTATCTAGACCTAGTTTCACCATACCACGTTATTTAATCTTCTGTTAAAATGTTAACGGGACATTAAGAGTAGTGAATGTTTCACAGTGCGCTAATCCATGATTAAATGTCAGGCGTTAAAAATTGCTGCCCTAGGGGTCCTTCAACGTACTAACCGACATTTAGTCAGCTGTCAAAATTGCGAATTTTTATTTTGATTGCTTTGACAACTGACCGATATAAGAGTGAATGATACCTACAACGCCAGGTTTCCTAATGTGGTGTCCTTTTTTTTCAGGTGGAACGTAAAATAATACCACACATACATTGATGTTTATTTTAATGGCTGATTTAATTATGTCCGATTATGAACAATTTGGTGAAATTAGCCCTAAGCGTAGGACCGTTCGCTCACAAAGCGGCATTTCTCTTACTTTTAACAGCTGTAACCCGTAGTTGTATTGTGCCCGTTGTAACTTCTAAACGAAAATACGATTCGAATAATTTAAAAAGGACATGTACCATCATAATAAGGTCGAAAAGTGGTGCACCACAATGTCCGCGATGGTACATTGTCAACCTTGATTACGAAGCTATTTATTTAGACAAGGATTAATATCATGATACGAATGTCTTCATCTTTCGATTCTATCCGTGTTTTAATTGCCTAATTTGAACAAAAAACGGTTATTGTGACTTAACTTAGTTAGACACATAGTCTCGCGGGCATTTTTGTGGGTAATGTGAGTACTCTACATGTAGTACATTATTTTATGTATCTGTAAATAAAATTGAAGTGTCTGTTTGTCATTTCAAAATAACAACTTTTTACTAAACGCATGAAAGTATAATTATACGGAACTTATAACAAAAAAAGCATTTTTTTTTAATTTTTGTCTGTCTGTCTGTTTGTTCCGGCTAATCTCCGAAACGGCTGGACCAATTTTGACGAGACTTTCATGGCAGATAGCTGATATTACCACGGGTAACTAAGGCTACTTTGATTTAAGAAAAATAATTAAGGTTCCGCGCAAAAAAATTAAAACTCATGAAATTGTTAACAAACGGTCGGATTTGATAATTTTTTTGTTGCATTTGGTAGCCCAATTCTCGAGAATAGTTATAGGCCATTTAACATCACGCTACGACCCTTAGGAGCCGAGTAAAAAGGAAAAACTTAGAAAGAACACTAAGCGAAAACGAAGTAATAGCGCGGGCGGGCGATGCAACGCGACCGTTCGGGGGACGAGGGAGTTTTATTAAAATGTGGCTATTATTTTAGTATATTGTGTATCTGACGACTTCCACGTGAACAAAGTCGCTGGGCACAGCTAGTATAACAAAAGTCGCAGAGATGCTTTTAAATAAATCCTTTTACTATAACAAAGTACTTAATTTCGGTTATTCACCGCTACTATTCTACTATTAACACCCGAATATGAAAGTCTACTCAAACTAAACTGCAGACAGAATACTATCTCTATTAAAATGTAGCTAAACTCCTCATTGAGTTACCAGTTCGTTGGCTGAAATTAATTTACGCTTAGGCCGAGGATTTTGCGATTTATGTGGCGCCGTACGTAGCGCAGAAATATTGAGGTTTCTGTTTTCATTCGCTGCTCCGGATTAACTCGAGTTTTACTGACTCACTGTGCATCATAATCCATTCACAGGTATGTATACCTATGCAGAACACGAATATGTATGTAATTTGAGAACATTGAAGCTTTTAAAGCAAAAGATTGCAATATAAATAAAAATAGCCTTCCATACGGATCCTATAATGAAATCTTCATTTAAATAGGTACACGGTCTAAACAACTTATTAGAGGGACTGAAGAACTCGCTATTCCGACACACTGAGGCCCACACGCACCTCAAATCACTAAATGCGTTTAGCGCTGAACACATTATATTATTTTAAACATCATTTTGTCGCGACCATCTTCAAACAATTAACACAAATAGAACAACGTCTTACACACGGTTTAGCGCTAAACGCATTAGTGATGCAAGCGGACCTAAATAGGCTTCGAGGAAAACTCATTTTGATTTTGTAAATCCGTCAACATACGCCCCATACGTTACATAAGGCGGGTCTCCAACGGGGTAGCACCATCAACAGTCTTGCCCCTCATCCTTTACGCAAGCTGATTCAGTTCGGTAACAATAGTTTAATTGTGTCTCATAATATGACAGTTGAGCTCTTACGGCCTGGCCACGGACGTCGCGAACGGCAATGCGGTGGACGGAGCGGCAATCCATGCGGCACAGTTTGCACGCCACGGGCAGCCGCGTTTGCCGCCGCGACCAGTATGGACCGAGAGCGAAATGTCTTTATCAAAGTTATCTCGATATTGCTTGGAGAGTAGTAGTTTTTTGGTTTTTGGTTGAAATTGACACAATATTTGGAAGAGTTTGTGGAGTACATGATTTGAATAACAACCGGGGTATATACGGAGAATCCCACAAGAAGTACGAGAAATAAAGACTTTCAAATAGCTGACCTACAATAGCTAAGCTACAACATCCATTAGAGGGAAGCCGAAGAAAAAATAGTTCAGTTCTAATAAACTCAATATAACATCAATTTATTATTACTTCACAAATTTAAGTAATTCCATGGCTTTTCTTAATTTAACACCTATATAACTTTTTTGTAATGCTTTTTATCTTATGATATTGTATTAAATACCTGTAATATGACTATTATGTACTTTATTATTTAGTAATAGTAAACTCAAGTACACTCGTTGTTCCGAAGGGAAGCCGGTAGGAATGGGGTTGTAAGAAGCCGTCGCCACTGCTGGCCTAGCTAGTATTTCGGCAGTAAAAGTTTCAGTATTCATTATTTCGCGGCGAATACAACTAAACTAGTTTGGTTTCTGCACTATTCGCCGCGTCTGCCGCCCGACACCGTGGCATGCGCAGACTACATAGAGATACGTGGCATGCGCCGTACTGGTTCATACATATTTTGTATCCGTCGTCCGCCGCGCCGGCGCCGCCAGACGCTCGTGCGATTCGCTCGGCAAACGCCATGTCGTCCCGCCGTTCGCCGCTACGCGTGGCATGATTAGTACATTTGTTTTAGTCGCTAGACGCTTCGCCATTCGCACCGCGCGAGTTTTCACTGCAGCGAATGTCCCGTGAGCAGGCGGTTACACTTTTATGTTACTTTATAGTATTTATTAATCTTCTTGGTTGTTTGATAGTTTAATTATATTTTAGTTTTTGCGTGATCATTCGAAATCAGCGCTGTGCTGTGGGCCCCATAGCACAGCATCATGCTGAGTGGACGCCTACTTGTCACAGTCACGAAGTGCAACTGTCGATTATCTATGTTCTGTGCTCGTAATTAAAGATCTATTTTGTTTTAGGTATTCTTGTTTTAGGTTTATATGCACGTTTCAAATACCTAAATCAATTTTTATTTCATTTTTCTTTCTTCCTAGGTACAGTTAGGCCATTGTGAACATGGGTCGTGTCATTTCACACCATGTCCCTAACTCTCGTCTCTTTTACTTGAGCCCATGCTGTACCTGCCTTTTTTTTTTTGTTTCGGGGTGGAAAATCCTTATGGATATCCTCCGCTCTGGGGCGGGCGGAGGGGTCTGTCAGACTCTTACTGACTAAAAACCACCCCGGTGTTCCATCTGACACCTTCGCCGAGGGTCGCGGGAACTTACGATCCTTCCGCAACCCCCGGCTGGTGCCAGCCGCCACGGCGGGCCTCTCCTCGTGTCGAGGAGGGGAGTGAGGTGTTTGACTCCCCTCGCGACGTCTAAGAGGGGCGCGCGTGCACACTACGCGCCGCCACCTCGGGTCCGATGTATGGGGGGCGACGGACGTCCCCGAGTCTGTCGCCCCTGGACCCATTTAGGGGGGCTAGAAGAGGGCGTTGTCCGCCCTCCGCCGACGCCCGGTGCGCCTGCTGCGGGCCGGGAGAGAGGATGTGATCTCCCTCTCCCTTTCCGCAGTCTAAAGTAAAGTAGAAACCACCGCGTCCCAGGACTCCTCGCTGCCGACCATCGAATTCACGACAGCCGGCAGCGACAGGTCACTGCCTACTCCAGAGATGAGGGCACGACGCGGCTCCTCCCAAGCGGCACATGCTGTACCTACCTACGTCAACTTTCATATACATGAAACATAAGATGTTATCAATTTCCTTGGATCACCAGTTTTCTGTACATCAGGCTCCCAGCTATCACGTCAAACTTTACACCTCCAGATTAATTACTCCGCCTGATTCATCATGATTAAATAGAACATGTGCGCTATATTATAGGCGTAAAGCTCCTAAACCGAACACTTTGTTCTCTCCTCTGTACATAATATCTACTGCTAAATGAAGTTTAACCACGAATAGCGGTTAACGTGTTCGGCTTAAACATCAGGGTTGGCGACCCTGATGTTTACTATTACCTACTAGTTATTATAAGGTAAGGACGTTGATCTTGTGTGAGTTCTTGAGGTTAAACTCATACCTGTACCGACAACAGGTACAACTACGTAGGTACATAATAGTAAAAGATGGAAAGATTATTTGGCCAGTGCAGAGTATGGGCAATGCTAAAAGACTTCACAGAGTAGCGGCATGACAATAATTAAGCTAATTAGTATCACACTGATAGGTCAGTAAACAAGAAATAAACTGAAATGATAATAAAGGAGGAGTTGAGTTATGCCAAACTTCAACCTTGCAAAATGTGTGGTTAATCGGCAGTTAATTATGTTGTAACTTTACACCGCGTTTAGCTATACTATCTATACTAATATTATAAAGAGGAAGAGTTTGTTTGTTTGTTTGGTTGAACGCGCTAATCTCAAGAACTTCTGGTTCGAATTGAAAAACTAATTTAGTATTGGATAGCTCATTTATCGAGGAAGGCTATAGGCTATATAACATCACGCTACAACCAATAGGAACTGAGGAAAAATGTTGCAAAAACGAGGAAAATTTATTCCTTTTGCAAGCTTCCGTTGCGTGCGCTGCGTAAACGGTTAAAGTAACGCAAAAATCATGTATGACGGGATTATTCCTCTAAAAAAGTTCTAAAAAAAGTCCGTGATAGCATATGTCTATCTTTTAAGGTTGGCTCACCCTAACTTTTTGAATGGTAATCAAATTTGTTATAAAATAATGCATTATTTGCGAAGGTGTTTTCATAAATATGGTAATAATCCTTATCCAAATAAATAGTTTCATAATCAAGGTTGATTAAGTACATGTAAATTCCTTTTTAAATTATTCGAATCCGACGTTTAGTTTAGAAATTACGACGGGTATAAAATGCTTAAAGTAAGAAAAATGCGCTAAGTCTATTAGTTACCGACACATTTTATTTTTTATTGACTGTATGATCGCGCTAATCTCTGTCACATCCAGTCGGATTAGAAAAAATCTTTTTGCATTTTATGATCCAATTTTTGAGGAAGGATTTAAGTATGTAACATTACGCTAGGACCCTTAGAAGCCGAGCAAAAATAAGAAAAGTAAGAACGAGCGCTAAGTTAAAACGATGTAACAGCACGGGCGATGCGATGCGACGGGGTGGGTTGGGGGAAAAAAAAATTCACGCGGACGAAGTCGCGGGCGGGAGCTAGTAATTATATAAGAGCAATGTGTTTTAATGGTTGAAAGGTAATAAGGCATAAGCGACATTTTGGTCGAAAATAAGTTATGAATGCCATCCTAAAAAGCGGAAATTTTTAAGTATGATGGCATTTATAACTCATTTTAAAACAAAATGTCGTTTATGCCCTATTACCTTTTAACCGTCGTTAAAGGGTAAGATGATACACTCCTGTGACTGCACTATATGATTTCATTATATCCATAGAATCGCTAGTAATCTTACGTGATCATTAGTAAATACACAAGTTCCACAAAGGATTCAGCAGAAATAACGACTGACGTCAGTAATAAAGAATAATGACGTAGCAATTGCTTTAATTGTCCTGGATAGAACTGATTGAGACAATTTTGCAACTGGCGATAGCAATTGACCTCATACCAGTGTTCCTATTACGTGTCACACTTATATTGAATGGCTTCTACAAGGTTTGGTGGTGATTTCGTTGCTTGTTATTTGTTTAGATTTGGGTCGGCCAAATCTATTTGCGAAAAGAGGTGTTTCGTTCTACGGTATAATAGCGGCAAATTCTTCTCCGTGGCAAATCAACTAAAGAGGTAACACTAACATTGTTTGTTTGTTAGAGGTAATAAACAAATTATATGTATAATGAATAATACTTTTATTTCACCAAAAGCCTTAAACAATATCCATTTAACTAAAAACATAAAAGACTTAAAAGATCAGCATTTATATACTCTGATTCCTAAACTAGGTGCAAGTTCAGGAACTAACTCCCACAAGTCAGGACTTGAGGGAGTTAGTGAGAAAGGTACACTATTGCTGTGCTATAAGATTATTTTTCAGTACAGGTATAATTGACTTCCAAGCGAACAGAAGTCGCCGGTAGAAAATAGTGTTTTTTAGGGTTACGTACACCTCAAAAGGAAAAACGGAACCCTTATAGGATCACTTCATTGTCCGTCTATCTGTCTGTCAGTCTGTCGAGACCCTTTTTTCAAGTTGAAATTAATACAAAATACGTAGGTCTATGACCCCTTAGAGCTCTAAAAAACGAAGCTTTGAAGTCAAGTCAATAAAAATTTACGGCCATTTATGCGACATATACTCGAAATGTATTGAAGTTTTGTATGGGATGACTGATTTTTATTTGCGATTACGATGTTGGTCCCCGGGAGAAAATTGTTCAGTTTGATGGTCTGTACCTCACCTTTAATTTTTGCCAAACCCTATACAGACACGCTGTATAATACGGAGAAGGTACATCACTCTAGTTATCGTCAGCCATATTTTAACTACTGTGGGCGTGCTATGGGTAGTGTTGGTTATTGCGCAATAGAAAAACCATTTGCAGTTCAAATCCATACTATATATACTATATAACTAATATATAATTCGAAAGTAACTCTGTCTGTCTGTCTGTCTGTCTGTCTGTATGTTACCTTTTCACGCCTAAACCACTGAACGGATTTCGATAAAATTTGGCAAAGAGATAGATGGCATCCTGGGGAAGGACATAGGGTACTTTTTGTCTCAAAAATAACCCTACAGGGGGTGATATAGGGGATGAAAGTTTGTATGGGAAACCCTGCATTTTTTAAGTTAGGGACATGATAATTAAAATGTATGCATTTGGTAGGAAATAAAGATTTATGTGGTTCAGCGTTTTTGAAAAATCATCCCCTAAGGGGTTAAAATAGGGGTTGCTTTTAAAAATCACAAATTATATTAAAAATTTTGTGTACCTCTTTTTAAGAGATTTAAGGGATTGAAAATGTAGTCTTAGTTCGTATCTTGACTTCTTGAGGTAACATTTTAGTCTTTATTTTTAACCGACTTCAAAAAAAGGAGGAGGTTCTCAATTCAGTTGTATGTATTTTTTTTAAACCGATTTGGAAAATTATTTTTTTATATTGAAAGGACATACTTCCAGATTGGTCCCATTTTTATCAAAATCCAGTTCTGATGATAGATTCCATGAGGAATTGAGGGAACTCCTCAAATATTATAGGCATTTAAATAATATTAATTACGTATTTTCATCAACAAGTCAAGCATTTGCATTCAGAAAGTATCATTTGGTGAAGTGGAACTGATGCAGAAGACCACATATGCCACGGGAAATCCTCAGTGATAAGTATTTCACGGGTGACGATATCTCGATTAACATAGTTAAGCGACTAAGACGAAGTAAATTTAAATAAATGGTTCTGATGAAAATGGTAGCTTTGAACTGATCTGATGATGAAGCCTGAAGGTAGGCACTGGAACTCTGTAATAAAATAATGTATCCTAGCCGTGTTTAGGCTTATTGGAATTGTCATGAGATGTACTCTGGCTATAAATTATTTTCATGGTACTATGCTTCAAATTGCGCTACTTGAGTCGTATGTTATGTGTGGCCTTGATTGTCAGAAGACAGATTTGGTCAACGATCTGTCGTCGTGTGGTTGACTTAATAATTTGTTGGCGACGGCGTCCAAACCTGATGAAACTACGCCTTCCAAACTTCTGACACGACTTAGCGCGACATATATTTGCCTTTTAGTAAAGTTTTTATTTGAAAGGGTAAACTCCTGTGGTCGCATATAAATTTGGTCAAATTTTGTTGAGTGGTTTTTGAGTTAGCTTCAATAATACGTTTTTTTTTTCCATTTAGTGTATGTTGATGATGTGATAATAGCTTCCTGTCACTGTTATTTACTTAGCAAGTAGTGGTATACGAATTTGGGTGGGGTAGGTTCCACAACTAAAAAGTGGAAAATAAAAACTTATTTATAAAAAAAACACCGATTCCCAAACAAACACTATAAAGTGAAAAATTACTTTTATTTCGGAAATCGGTGGCAAAAAACGAAAATACTAAACCGAAGACACTGACTTCCGAAATTAAAGTAATTTTTCGCTTTGTAGTGTTTTTTTTTTGGAAGTCGGTTGTTTCTTTTTATTTTTTTATAAACAAGTTTGTATTAAAATCAGTTCACTCGGTCAAAAGTTATTTAATGTTTGTTATTGAGCGGCGTAATAGTTTTGCAAATTCTTTTTGCAAAGTCCTCCCGTCGCGTCTGTCCGTCTAAACGCGATAAACTCTAAAACTACCGAATGGATTTTTATCCGGTTTTCACCAATAGACGGAGTGATTCATGAGGAAGGTTTAGGTGTATAATTCATTAAGGTTATATTATGTAAATTGGCTGAAATATGATGATTGTTGAAGATTTGCAAAAAAAAACATTCCGACTGGGGGGAGCTTTCTGGCGTCCACCGCGAAAACCAATAGAGTATTACGGAACATAGGGTACTTTTAATCCCGGTACGTTTCTGTGGGATATTTTCCCGACATCCACGCGGGCGAAGCCGCGGGCAAAAGCTAGTCAAATTATAATTCACGATCAAATTAATCAGACTATAATAGCTATTCACACACTTTAGGTACACGACACAACTATACGGAACGCGGGAGAGTTTCTAAACGTGTTCACCGCTCGACAGCCACCGACAAACTCTACTTAACTCTGGTCGACGAGCGTTATGTTGTAGACTTTGTCGAGCGCCGATTGGTGGCGCTGGTGTCCCGATTACTCAAACGACGACTAATCTACATATTTCCGACCTATACAAGATTAGTTTTAGTTCATGTGAAACCCGAAACACTTGTCTGGTATTTTTATGTAAAGAATCTATCTACAAAATTTCAAAACTATATCATGAAAAATCACAAAGTTATAAGCTTGTTATGTTAGCTGGTAATCCGTACAAAAACATGCTCACTACGCGGCGTCTCGCGCCTCCCGCGCCTCTAGCAGCGTCGTCTTGCGCTCATTTATAATAATATTATAAAGCTGAAGAATTGTTTGTTTGGTTGAACACAATAATCTCAGGAACCACTGGTTCGAATTGAAAAATTATTTAGTGTTGGATAGCTCATTTATCGAGGAAGGCTATAGGCTATATAACATCACGTTACAACTAACAGGAGCGGAGCATCAATGAAAAATGTTGCAAAAACGGGGAAAATTTATTCCTTTGGCGAGCTTCCGTTGCGTGCGCTGCGTAAACGGTTAAAGTTACGCAAAAGTCATGTACGACGGGATTGTTCCTCTTATAAAGTTCTAAAAAAAAGTCCGCAATAGCATAAGTCTATCTTTTAAGGTTGGCTCACTATAACATTTTTAATGGTAATAAAATTTGTTTCAAAATAATGCATTACTTGCGAAGGTGTTTTCATAAACATGGTATCAATCCTTATCCAAATAAATAGTTTCATGATCAAGGTGGATTAAGGACATGTAAATTCCTTTTTGTATTATTCAATTCGGACCCTTCGCTTAGAAATTACGGCGGGTATAAAATACTTAAAGTAAGAAAAATGCGCTTAGTCTATTAGTTACTTACACATTTTATGTTTTATTGACTGTTTGAACGCGCTAATCTCTGTCACTACCAGTTGGATTTGAAAAATTATTTTTGCACTTAGTGTCGCTCGGTGTCCAACGTGTAACCTTTTTAAAATATTTTTGGGACAAAATATAACATGATGTAAAAATTATTGGAATCGATTCAGTTACTTATTCTGAACAAACTATATATAGTTACTTATTCTGAACAACTGAATATAGTTTGTTCTTCTTCCTGGCGGGAAGCGTTGTTGGCACAAAAAAATATTATCTTAAAAAGGAAAAATTGCGAAAAGATGGCACAGGTAACAATAAATAAACATAATAAAGTTTACTCCAAATCAATTGATTCTATTTCTGATTCAACTGAAGAAACTATAATGGAGGACTTACATCAAGCAGTTGGTAGTATCAATGTTGAACCTGCCGGCTTTGATGACGAAAAAATTGCACAAGCTGATACAATTACATTCAGCAGCAAGGGTATATTATTTCCAGATAAAGTAAAAATTAACAAAATAAAGGATAAGGAGAATGACGCAAACATAATTAACATTGACAACTTAAAATTTATAGAAATGTTAGAGAATTCTTCATTTAATTTTACGGACATTAGCAATAATTCAGTAATGGACATTCCAACGAATGAACTTTTACCTGATATTTCCTCAACGAGCAACATAATATTATTGACAGAAACTATTACAGATATTGGAAACTCAAATCCTCAAGTCAATTTAAGTATGATTGCAAATGATATTCCCAGTGTACTGAATTCTACTGTTGTCACTGTCGGTGAGATATCAAGTATCCAACTCGATGAAATTACCACTGTTGGTGAGATATCGACTCCCCAACTTAATGAAGTAGCCGCTGTTGGTGAGACATCAACCCCCAACCTAACCAAGTTGCCATTATTGGTGAGCCATCTTACGACCAACCTGATGAAATTGACTTTTGGTGAAACATCTAACCCTCAACCTGATGGATTAGAAAAAAACTGATACGTATCACGGAGATTTATCAATCAATAGGAAAAGACAAAACAAAGCTAATAAAGAACCGGGTAAGTGGAAAAAAAACTTGAATAAAAATTTAAGAATGAAAGGAGAGGCGTATTTAGGCTATAGACGAGTCACGAATACTAATCATATGAAAAAAAAGTCCATCATGATGTTTTAAGGCCTGCAAGAAGTATGAAACCTACTTGTATTTCATCATTTTGTAAGAAATCAAAACTGAAAAGCTGTGATAACATAGATGAAGATAAAAGAAAGGAGTTATTTGAAATATTTTGGAAAACAATGTCATGGGAACAAAGAAAAACTTTTGTATGTTGTCATGTTGTAGCACTTCACAAAAAAGTTACTAAAATTACTGTGTCAACAAGATCTAAAACTCTAGCTTATTTCCTCACTATTGGAAACATACGGCACCAAGTATGCAAAAAGATGTTTCTACATACATTAGGTATTAAGGACTGGTTTGTACGATATTGGCTTGAGAAAACAAACAGCGCCATGCCACCACATTCACAAAAAGAAAGCCATGCAAAAAAAAAAGCCAGCCGCTCATGTCTATGCAGAAGAATTCCTTAATAGTCTTCCTAAAATGCCATCACACTACTGTCGATCAAGTACGTCAAGACAACACTTAGAGCCGATATTTCAGAACATGGGGCAGCTATACAAGGAGTTTACTAGTAAATGTGAATTGGAATCTGTAGAATGTCTTAGTCGCAGGATTTTTGATAACATCTTTTTAAAGCTTAATTTAAGCCTTAACACCCGAAAAAAGATCGTTGTGATATATGCTGCGGTCATGAAGCAGGTGATATTACGGACGCCGAAATAGCACTACATAGAGAAAGAAAAGAAAAGCTAGAAAGGAAAAAGAGACAGATAAAGATTTATCCAAAGAAGGAAAATGCCATGTATTTACGCAAGATGTTCAATCTGTTAAATTAGCTCCTATGCTTCAGGCAAGTGCACTACAAGACAAAACTGTGCGTACATAACTTTACGATGTATAATTTGTCTACTCACGAGGCTGTATGTTACTGGTTTGATGAATCTAATGCTTCACTGGAAGCTTCCGTTTTTGCATCTTGTATTGTTGATCAATTGCAAAGTATATTAAATAGGAAATTGTTACCTGTTATACTATTTTCCGATGGTTGCTGTGCACAGAATCGAAATGCTGTCTTGAGTAATGCCCTCTTACGTTTGGCAATAGAAAAGCAAGTTATAATAACTCAAAAATATCTTGAGAAGGGCATACTCAGATGGAATGCGATTCTGTGCGTAGTGCTATCGAATGTAAAGTAATAGGAAGAGAAATCTACTTACCTTCTCAGTATGCAAATATAGCAAAGTCAGCTAGAACTTAACCAATGCCATACGACAGTCGTTATCTAGATTATAATTTTTTTACTGATTTTTACAGATTTTTCAGATGGCACGATTTGAATTAAATTTTGATGATCCTCTGCAACTCTTGCCTCAACGTCCACTTAAACTGAGCAACGATGTGACGCCCTTAAGTGTGCTGCCTAAACTGTATGATGCGAAACTACCAATTTCCCAGTGAAAATACAAAGATCTGCAAGATTTAAAAGCGGTGCTACCATCTAACTGCCATTCATTTTATGATGACATACCATTTAAAGTTTGACTTTATACTGTGACCTGATTGATAGACGATTGAGACTGATAATTAACAAGTATGCTATACAAATGATTACAGAAATAATTATAATAATTTCTTTAAGTTTTTAGTATCTATGTAACCATTGATTATAATGTAACGACGTGTTATTCATGAGTCATGAACTCATGACTTTTAGTTTTGATAGAAAGTTTAATTTTTTAAAGTTTTTCTTGAAAGTTTTTGTATTTTTGTTGAAGTAGTTTTACTATGTTTACTATTTTATATTCTATAGAAACTGGATGATTACCAAAACTAGGTACTTAAGTAATGTGATATTACTTCATTATCATTCCTATGACACATGTGGGTAATTATTTTGTTGAAACTGAATAACAGATAAGCTAAAAGCATAGTCATATTTTCTAATATTGTTCCTACTAGCATTATGAAAGCATTGAAACATATTATTTTTGTTACTTAATTATAATAAAAAAAAGTTTAAATACCGCAGAAGTCTTTCTTTTGTTGGACTAATACCGCTTATGTCAATTTTATACTGATACAGTATTAAATACACAAATATTAACATGTGACATCATAATTGAACCTAATATATACCTATTTATGTATTCTGTACACATGTCTGAAGTATTTCAAAGATAATAATCAGTTTTTGTCTCTCCTGAAAACTTGTCAAAGAAGATGGAAAACGGTAGGCCCAAATGTAACAAGTTGAGATATGATCTAAAAAAATTGTCATATTTTTTTATCTTAGAATATCAAAAATCAGCTCAATTCTCAATCTGGAAGCGGAGAATTAAGAGAAATATAATAGTAGTAATCGATTACAAAATTACAAAAAGAAAACCTTCGCACTAGGTACCTAATTCACTTGAGTAATTAAATGCACTAAATATACTTATATACAATAAAGTGCATTTAATTACATGCCATATTAATAAATTAAATATCAATTAATTACTGAAAAACCAATATAATGAATATCGATTTCATATCGATTAAAATCAGTCTTATATTTTTAGTCTATGTCACTGGCATGACAGCTGTGAGTCAGCTCAACATTGACAGTAGACAGTTGCCGACTGCTCTTGCTTGTTCACTCGTTTCGTGTTTTCCGATGCGTTTTAAATGCTTTCCAGATTATTTATTTTTAACGAAAAGCAATGCAGTGGGCGTTGTTTTTTACAGATTCTGACCCTGCCTACCTTGTACGACCCTTGCTTTCACACTGTACACCGAAGATCGCTCACACGTTTGACTTGGAATTGTTATTTTGGATTTTACCTCCGCCTTATGGATTGGATATTGTTGAAACTACGGATCGCTGTGTGAATTGACGGATAGTAACTAGTCACTGCAATACACTAGGCCGACGACCCTTAGAAATATAATAAACATTAGTGTTTAAAGAACATCTTTTGCACTTCAGGAATCAGTTGTTAGTTAAAGATTGTGACATAACCTTACTTTTATTAAACCTCTAATAACTCGGCTCTCAGATTGTCAAACCTTACAGAATTTTCAGCGAGGGACTGATAAGTTTAAATCTATTAATTCACACCAATTTCAACTCGTTACATTTAGGCCCAAGATTGTATGTAATCGTTTCAGTCTCCTTTAACTTGCGCGGTATTGTTACTTAAGCGACGATATACTAAAAATAATGTGCAAATATATATATTATGTATGACCACGCATAACTTTTTACAGGGTAGTCCGATTTGAACGATTCTTTTTTATTCGGGTGGGTCCTCCAAGTTGGTCCTATGTAAAATTATTAACTTTTATTAACTTGGCTTGGGTGGTTTTGAGTTAGCTTCAATAATACGTATTTTTCCCACTTAGTCTATGTGGATGATGTTCTAATAACTTCCTGTCAATGTATTTTACATAGCAGGTATTCGAATTTGTGTGGGTACCACAACTAAAAAGAAAAATATAAAATCTTTTTTACAAAATTAAAACGGTTGGTTTTATTATTTAGTAAAAGTTTTTTGCATCATCCGTTTCGGCTAATCACGTGGAAACTAGTTCACATGTCAGAAAAGGTCGAAACAGGGCTAGTCCTTAGAAACGTCTGGCTTACCTACCCTCGTCTCGTCGTTCTCAAGTTACGTGCAGACTTTTTTAACACACCCTTATTTTTCATAGCGTTTATTTACATCAACAAGTTCCACAACATTATAGTTTCATATTACGTGACAAAAATAATGCATGAAAGAAAACGGACGCACGCAAAATCGCTTCCGTTCTACCCATATCAGATATTGAGGATTTGTTTAGACGTGCAAAATCATATAAAATAAGTCTTAGAAGTATTAGCGGGGTTATATAGCTTATACTTATGACTTGCGATTTACGGAGTAATCCGTGGAGCAATCGATTCCAATACAAGAGGTATTGGTGTTTTCGTACCTAATCGTTCATGGTGAAAGAATTGCGATATGATGTGAACGATACGAAAAGATGAACGAAGCATAATCGCAGACATCATCGCTCCAAGTAAGAAACGTGTTCATTCCCTAAATACGGTTCAACTCAAAGCTGCAATAGCTTTTTCTTCAAAACGCCCTTCCATTCTAGACATGCATTGTAAGACTCACATAATATCTCAAAAATAAAATGTTTGGACTGCCTCGTTGGTCTAGTGATCGCAAGCGCTACTGCTGAGCATGAGGTCCTGGGTTCGATTCCCAGGTCGGGCAAAGTGTTATTGGGTTTTACTATCTGAAATTTCTCAGTAGCAGCCCGGAGTCTGGATTTGTGCCCGCTAAATGGCAATAGGCTCGCCCCCTATTACATGGGACTTAAACATAACTGGCGAAATGTGGGTGTTACTATACTATAAGTACACCTCTGCCTAACCCTTTGGGGAAACAAGGCGTGATGTTGTGTTATGTTATGTTAAAATGTTTGGACTTTGGAACAGACCTCTGAGTTTGATTCGGTATTTCTTCTCAGCGATCAGTCAGCTAGGTATCATCATGGTTCATCTCTTTAGGGGTCATTGTATTTATCATTATGAACAACCTTTACTATGGGACCAAACCTTTTTTTTTTTTTTTGTGGATGTGAAATCATCAAATGACTTCTCCCGCTCTGGACGGAGCGGGAGGGCGTGTCAGAATTTTACTGACTGAAACCCACCCGTGTTCCTTCTATTGCCTGTGCCGGGGCCACGGTAAATCTTTCGAACATCCCGCAACCCTAGCTGGCATCGGCCCTAGCGGACCCCGTCAATAGTGCTGACATCTCTTTGAGGCGCGCGTGGAACACAACGCGCCGTCGACTCGGGCTTGGTCCTTACCGGACGGCGAGCTACCCATTGCTCGCCGTCCGCAAGCCCGCGCCTACGGTGGCCGGGAATCGGCTGCCAATTCCCGACGCCCAGGTCGTCTCCTCCGGCGACTAGGGGCGTGAGGGCGCAAAGGAAATCCCAAAAAAAAATCATCTTTTCCCTACATTTATATTCACACTAGCTGTGCCCCGCGACTTCGTTCGCGTGGATGTTATAAGATACACAATATATAAAATAACGGCCACATTTTAATAAAACTCCTTCATCCCCCGACCCGTTGCCAACCGTCGCGTTGAATCGCCCGCCCGCGCTATTACTTCGTTTTCGCTTAGTGTTCTTTCTGGCTTTTTTCTTTTTGCTCGGCTCCTACGGGTCGTAGCGAGCTGTTAAATAGCCTATAACTATCCTCGAGAATTGGGCTACCAAATGCAAAAAGATTTTTTGAAATCCGACTTTTTGTTCATAATTTCACGGGTTTTAATTTTTTAGCGCGGAAACCTATTTTTTTTAAAATAAAAGAAGCCTTAGTTACCCGCCGTAACATCAGCTATCCGCCAGTGAAAGTCCCGTCGAAATCGGTCCAGCCGTTTCGGAGATTAGCCGGAACAAACAGGCAGACAGACAAAATTTTTAAAAATTGCTTTTTTGTTATAAGTACCGTATATAGGTACTTTCATATGCATTTAGAAAAAAGTTGTTATTTCAGTTGTATTGTAGTTGATAACTCGTCAAAATGTAGGAAACACCTGATTTTTTTTCGCGATTTCGGGTTTGGTCCCATAGTAAAAGTTGTTTATAATTATGAGTACAAGAACTCCTTAAGAGGTTAACAGTGATTAAAATTACACCTTGTATAATTAAATAATTACATTTAATTTCATGACATACTGCGTCGTTGGTCTAGTGGTAGCAAGCGTGACTTCTAAGTAACGGATTTTATTATTAGCTGTAGTAAAATCTCAGTAGCTGCACAGATAATGTATTTATGACCGGTTAATGGCAATACGCTCGTTATTTAAACATAGCTGGCTAAATGTGTGTATACTACACACCTTTACCTTCCCCCTTTTACGAATACGGGAGAGATATGTTATGTTATGTGTCGCTGGGTTTCATTCCCAGGTCGGCCAAGCTGTTTTGGGTTTTTCCATCAGGAATTTCTCAGTACCAGCTTGGAGTCTGGATTTGTGCCCAATTGATGGCAACAGGCTCGGCTCCTATTACACTTAAACATAACTGCCGAAATGTGGATGTACTATAGGTACACCTCTGACCTCTGCCTATCCCTTCGGGGAATACAGGCGTGATGTTATGTTATATTATATGTTAAGTTGATTATTTGTAGTGTAATAAAACGTAGCATCTGTTCGTATAGAAAAGTGTCGCCCCATGGGTTAGCGACAATATAAAGCAGTGGTCATAAATAAATCCCCCTTGACAGAAAGTAGCTAGCATTTGGGTGAGGCCACTAAATAAACCAATAAGGTTGACCTTTTCGTACTCCGATTTTCTATAACCTTGTCTGATTCTAGAACTCGGGAGGCTTTTTGACTGTCAATGGAAAGAATAGAATATAATACTCTTTATTGTACACCATAAAAATTACAGATATAAATGTAGAAAAAAAAAATTTTAAAAAAAATGATGATATATAAATGTAGAATGTGCTCTTTCATAATTCTTACCGTGACGATATTATCGTGGACGTCCACGTCCATAAAATTTATGGAAATATGTTCACGTTATAACGTTATTGAAAAGCGTCTTCATATAATGTCCATACATTTTAATTTTCACGTCTATATCGTCGTCGGTAGGAATTATAAAAGCTTACATTGAAGTCTCATACGAGAAAAGGTAGAGAAGTAATAATAATAGTCCGCCAGAACAAATTTCGGCCATGGCGACCAATCTCAGCGGAGACCAGCCTTCGGCGCGGGAGATATTATAGTGCACACAGGCACAGGTGCACTCTCTCTTCCCTCACTCTCATAGTCCGATAGGACGGCAATCCGACAAGACCGGAGAGAGATCAGGCTCAGGGCCAACGGCTTAACGTGGTTTCCGAGGCACGGGGGTATCACACTGCCAACTTCCAAACTCCGGGCTTTTCTAAGAAAATCCTAATGGAAAAACCCAAGAACACTGCCCGACCCGGGCATTGAACCCAGGACCCTACGCTTAAGACTCGCGCTTGCGATCACGAGACCAACGGGGCAGTCCAAAGGTAGAAAAGTAGGTAGGTACCTACATACAGGTTATTTGAACAAGTGTTAAGTATATGGCGAAAATAATCACTATGCTACATACGAGTATATTGCGAGAAAAAGCTTCACTCTAAAATATATTGCACAATGAATTTCAAAGCACCTATTTCGTATACAATTCTACGAAGTTCTAAGCTGCGCTGTGGTACAATATTGAAAGAAAAAGTTAAAGAAAAGGACATCAGTACGCAGGAAGAAACTTGGGAAGTCGCTTCACACGTTTCTGTTGACAGCGACAATACCACTTTATTGAAACGTCCGAGTCGAGTAAATATGAGTTAGGTATTTCTTGGTATATGTATTTATTTAACTTATTGACCGTTTGGTTTTATATAAATTGCCGTGCTCACAGCGCCCAGCTCAAAATATCGACGATGTGTCGATTTATAATATCGGGTCGTGTAATAAAATTAAAAACACCGGCCAAGTGCGAGTCCATACCACCGTTCAATATTTAATACACTACATATTTAAATCAAATACTAAACGGACAATATTTTTCATCTTAAATTTTAACAATCGCAAAGATACGAGTAACTTTGTATTTCATAATGATACTGTGAATTACAAAGTTCATATCAAAAGGAGGAGCTCGTGGCTAAGTAATAACAGCCGCACGGGTCGCTCTATCAGGTTAAGCTACGCTTGCCGGGGTTGGTTCGTGGATGGGTGACCATCTTTACATACCGAGACTCCTCCGTGCCTCGGAAAGCACGTTAAGCCGTTGGTCCCGGCTGTCATTCGTGGATCTTTGACAGTCGTTACGGGTCGTCAGAAGCCCGAAAGTCTGACAACCAGTCTTACCAAGAGGTATCGTATTGCCCAGGTACTGGGTTGTGGAGGTCAGATAGGCAGTCGCTCCATGTAAAATACGGGTATTCAGCTGCATCCGGTTAGACTGGAAGCCGACCCCAACATAGTTGGGAAAAGGCTAGGCAGATGATGACTGTGAATTACAAAGTTATTTTTTGCAGTTGCAGAAAATCGGCCATACTTAAAGAAAAACCCTTATGAATCGGCGTTTTTAGTATTTGTTGATTAAATACAGTATGGTACATGATATACAGAAGTTTCAAATTCCTAACTTGTTTAGTTGTTGCGATAGAGTTCGTACAAAAATGGTCTAAAACTGGCAACTTTTGCGGCCCCCTATTTCTTCATCTTTGAAGACAAATCAAAAGTTGTATGGGGACCCCCTATAATTTTGAACTTTATTTTATTTTTATTATTTATTTTAATAGTGGCAATAGAAATACACAATCTGTGAACATTTCAAAAGTCTACCTATTACTGTTCATCAAATACAGCCCGCTGACAGACAGACGGACGGATAAATGGACGGACGGACGGACTCACGGGGAGGCTTAGTAATAGAGTTCCGTTTAGCGAAAGCCTAAAAACAAAAATGAACATAGGTTCTCAGTTGATCAGGCACAAAAATGAACATAGGTTCTCAGTTGATCGGGCACAAAAACATTTGTCGTATTAATCAGACTGGCCCCGGTCAATAGGTTAATTTAAAACTATGACTGGCCGAGTTAAACATATTTTTTATTTAAACTTTTCACACTTAAAAAAGGACAAAGGCGGACTTAGTGCCTTAGGCATTCTCTACATATTTAGCAAAATTTGAGTGTAGGTACTACGGTACACCTCTGCCCAACCCTTCGGGGATTACAGGCGTGATGCTATGTGTTTATAATTTTACTCCATTGTATAATACACATTAACATTAGACAATTATGACTCATTTTAGCAAAGAAGTGTGTGGAAAATTAGCAGGGATTCAACACAAAATAGGTACTAATAGGTAATGAAATTATGCTTTTATCAAAAACTAAATCCGATCCAGCCCGTCCCTTGCTGCTGTCCCCAGCAATGCCCTAAACCGAGGTCCGTAGGTACCCCACAGGGTCTGTACCCCTGTTAGCGTGTAGGCACTTAGTTTTTAAGTTTCCTTAGTTTCCTTACTTTCCTTAGTTTTTAAGCTTAGTTTTTATGCCTTGGCTGGAGGCTTTCATTTATTAAGGCACATACAGGAAAGTTTGGTTGCGCAGCCGACAACCTCCTAGGATGACATTTATAAAAAAAAAATACTTTTATCAATCAAGACTGTATGGAGAAATGGTTCGAAAGATATTCGTGCCTGGTTGGACTACTTTTGTCTAAGTCTTGTATATATAAAAATCTCGTGTCACGATGTATGTCCTGAATGAACTTCGAAACTACTGAACCGATCTTGATGAAATTTGGTCACTATGTGTAATTTGATCCAATTTAAAAGATAGGATAGTTTTCATCTCGATTATTTACCTCAAGTAACAGCGCGGGCAGGCGATGCGATGCGACGGGCTGGGTCGGGGAAACAAGATATTTCACGCGGCTGAAGTCGCGGGCGGAAGCTAGTTATTAAATAAATTGAACAAGTGTGAGTTGGGCTCGCACACGAAGGGTTCCGTACCACCGAACAATATTTAACACTACGTTTACGCGCTTACTTAAGTAAAAAAAAAAACACGTTTCTTATATACCCCCTTTCATTTTTAACTTTATTTTTTTTATTATTTGTTGTTACAGCGGCATTAGAAATACACAATCTGTGAAAATTTCAACTGTCTGTACTTATTACGGTTCATGAGATACAGCTCGCTGGCAGACAGATGGACGGACAGCGGAGGCTTAGTAATAGGTTCCGTTTGGCATCCTTCGGGTACCGAACCCTAATAAATGGAGTAGGTACCTACTTATAGACATTCATGAACATTGCGTTTTTGTCAACGTATTTTTTCCCTTTTCAAAACGATTTAATTCCGATCTCAGAAATTATTATGAATTTAAATAAAGTTCTGCCCGTTGAAAACCTTAATCTTTAAAAGACAATCCGTGCCACGAACTTTCATCAATGATCGTTTAAATTGAAAAAGTTCAAAAGCTTTGAATTTTTTATTTATCTTAACTGTGTACCCTATTATTTGGAGCTGACTTTCCTCATAATCGAAAGCGGTGAAACTAGAGTTGAAATATCTCCGTCACTGAAGAGAAAATATTACGGACGTTCCTATTTCCGGCGAGATATTTATTTAATTAAAACTAAGACTTTTCCTTGAACAAGTTCGAATGATGAGAAAAAACATCTGAAAAAGCTACCTATTTCCCTGTGTAAGGAAAGGCAAGATATTTATTGCGCATGTATTTAACATCTGTGAAATAGGTAAAAAAATTATGACTATGATTAACATAAGGTAGGTACTCCGTCAATCGAAAACAACTGTTAAACAGAACTCCTTATTGGACAATATCTGAGTCACGCAACACCGGCTTGACAAGTAGAAAGCAATCTTAAAAAGAATATAACTTTTAGTGAACCTAGAACCGAACAAAACCTGTTCCTCGAATGCCTCAGAAAATTGGCGCTATTATCATAAAGTCCAGATAGCATTTTCAGTGTCAGCGTTCTGACTTTCCCAACTCTCGTGTCTACCACTCGACCGTTTGAATGAACGCTATGAATTTTTGCATAACCTAATCTAAAAATACTTCCCGACAGGAAATTAGTTCACCCATTTTCGAGATGACCTGTACACACACACACCCCCACACACAAACGAGCGCGTCCCACAAACTTTATTTTTAGACAAATTGGAATTAACGAATCGATAGATTTCGTCGTAAAATTTTACTCGTTTGCTGAAACTATCTACGTATGAGAACGGAATTTGTGAATTAAAATGCCGCCATGCGCGCGCATAACTTTCTGGAAATTATAAAGCGAAAAATGCAGCCATTTTTCTACTGGAAATGGGATAGTTGGCTGTAATACATCAAAGGAATACTCACTTGTTTTTTAAATCTTATAGGATACCAGATTTGCCCTACTCTGTCGATGTAGGGTAAATTTGCACTGTTTCGAGTCGGTCGGAGGTTATAGACTTTCTGTAAACTCGTTTGGAGGGTCCGATAAAGGTGTTGAAAGAATATTTTATTATTGCTTTGTCTTTCTTTTTGTGGTCAACGAGGCACCTCTTTTGAACCTGCCCTGATCAATATTATATGCAGCAATATTTTCTAGGATTAAATTCTCTGTAATATGAACACTATGGACTAACGTGACCTGTTTGGTTATTAAATTAACCTTGTCAGCAAGAATATGTTCCAGTCAATATACCTTAGCAAACACGGTTTGAATGTCTTTTATGAACCTAACTTTACTATACTATAATTTTCTTTATTATGAAACGCATAATTTTATATGTTTACATATCTCGGGACCCTGTGGTCCTGGACTTTTGGTAGGCGTACGAGGGGCCGAAGCTAACTTGCTGAGGCCCCTTAGACAGTTTTAAAAGATGAGGAGGTACCAACCGACGATTATCCCTATATACACTATGCAAATGCACGCAAGGACAACCCACGGTTGGTACAGGACTATAGTAGGACATGGAAACGAAACATATTGGACTATGGGTTTGGGTGGCTATAGTGGATTGGTTACCAAGAACTATGGAAAGACTATGTCCCCTGCCTGATCAGTGTTATGTAATACGCGGATAAAATGGCAGGGGGTGACTTGCATACTCAATAATGGGCCCCCGAAAACAATCGCTAGCACATAGCGTCGTAGTGACAAGGGGGCATTACTGGAATACTTCCTTCCTCCGAGCACGTTTGTTGTTGCGAATCTCCACTCAAGCTGGCCATTAAAGGCAAGAGGGAGGTGAGAGTTCTGTTCCTCGTCAGTGTTCACTCCAGCCGGCCAATAAAGGCAAGCCAGAGGTGAGGAACAAGTCTTCTTCCAGGACCGGGGGGGGGGGGGGGTCCGTGGGGTCGCTACTGCCCAACAGCTCGCCACATGCTGCCCTGCGATTATTAACAGTGAAATAAATCTTTAGTAATAAGTAGCGGAAAAGTTTGTTCGTTTGGACGCGCTAATCTCTGGAACTGCCAATCGTATTTGAAAAATTAATTTTGCACTTCATAGTCCAGTTCTTGAGTAAGCTTATAGGCTATTTAACATCATGCTACAACCCTTAGGAGCCGAGCAAAAAAGTCCGAATGAACGCTAAGCGAAAACAAAGTAATAGCGGGGGCGAGCGACGCGATGCGACACAGTGGGTCGGGGGACGAGGGAGTTTTATAAAACCGTGACTGTTGTTTTAGTATATTGTGTATCTTACGACTTGCACGCGAACGAAGTCCCGGGCAGAAGCTAGTCAGGAATAAACGTTTCAACTAGGCACTTTTTTCACAAAAATCGTGTGCATAAATTGTAATTAACGTTTGTAGGCAACAAAGATTCTCAAAACATGCTCCTGAAATTAAAAACTTTGCCTAAAGCTGAATATTCTTTGAGCATCACCCTTTGGAAGTAACATGTCATTTGAATATGCAAATTCAAGCTTAGTTTCATTTCGTCCAACCATCTGCGACCATCGGTACCTACCTTAACATTACGACTCGTTACATAATGAAACCGGTTAGGCTTAGGAAATATAAACTACTTTTCGCAATTCAAACTAGTGCTAGTGTGGGTGCAACCTTATCCAAAAGATTAAACGACCCTGTATGTATTTGTTTAGTCCTGTACGAACTTAAGTTGATCCGGCCTTGACATTTTGTTAACTTTAAAATATCTATAAATTCTCTTTTACGATTGACTTTTATTTAATTATATACACAATACACACAGGTATTATAGAGGTGCGCGCCTCAAAGAGATGTCAGCAGCATTGAAGGGGTCCGCTAGGACCGATGCTAGCCGGGGTTGCGGGATGTTCGAAAGAGTTACCGTGGCCCCGGCACAGGCAACAGAAGGAACACGGGTGGGTTTTTGATTTCGGATCCACAAAAAAAATGTGTCTGTGTGACCGCGTTATTTCTCTAAATTATGCAGATTTTGATACGGTTGTCACAATCATTTAGAGAATTTATTCCGGAAGGTTTATGCGTATAATGTTTTAATACTAAACTTACATAATAATAATACTCGTAATAAAGAAATCTCGATGTTTTGTCAAGTCGTAGAAACCGTGTGAAGCAGGGGCGGGTTACTAGTTTATTGATAAGGCATGTTTTACCTTTCGTACAGTTCTCAGGATTATATAAATGCACATATATATATATATATATTAGTAGGATAACTATTTAAATAGCAGGCAATTTTAATAAACCAATAATAAATGGAGCTAAATTTAAATTATTCCCTCTTCAGTTTGAATTTCTAAGTTAATATTCATTCAGGATGAGTAGATCAACAGTAGCTTACTCCGAGTAAAGTACACAAAATGACAGTGGCGAGGCTTGATATTTCGTAGGACGGAAGCCGAAGAAGATATTGTTCAGTTATAAATAGACATACAAATACGATTATCACGTTGTGGCGTCGGGTTATTTAGAACAATTTGTGTTGTTGTTGGAATTCAAAGCTAAGAATAGGCGTATAGAGGCATGAGGAACAGGGTGTAAAGTTCACTCATCCTCCATAGAAAAGGGAGGATCTTCCGACCAGACGGGTGTTGTGTCTGGTGGGTCCGACGGTTGATGTCGGGATGTTGTATATATGCTAGTCGCGCGGTAAACTCTGATTGCGCGATGCAGGATTTTGCGTGACATCAGTGTGACGCGTTCCATTGTGGCGATGTAAATATGCCGCCACATCACTCCCCTCCGGAGACCGGAGGTCGATAGTGGGCAGAGTCATGTATCTTGCGATGCTTGCCAGGGCCAGTTGAAGTTCCAGTGAGTCGGAACCGGGTGCCGCATAGTTCACGGTGAGTCTGAACTGTCTGCGGAGATGCCCCCAGTGAGTCAGGGTGGCGATGCGTTATGCTCCAGTGCGTCGGATGTGGTACAGCGCCGGGTTGAGGCTGGCTACTGGTGTTGACCAGGAGAGGTTTTGAAGGGCTCTGCTGGTTGACCGGCCGAAAGTGCAGTGTGCTGTGCCAAGGTTGCTGATGAGGCTGAGGGTAATGACCAGGTATGCGCGGTCGCTGCATACTGATGGTCAGGATACCCGTTGAAGCCGTGAGTGCTGACTGGCTGTGCGACTCGCCGCTCGAAAAGCTCGAAGAAGTGATGCTGATGACGTCATGCTGTAGTAGTTGCACGAAGGCTGCGCTGACGTTCATGTTCGGGGTCACCAGTATAGAGGCATGAGGAACAGGGTGTAAAGTTCACTCATCCTCCATAGAAAAGGGAGGATCCTCCGACCAGACGGGTGTTGTGTCTGGTGGGCTACTGCCCGATGGTTGATGTCGGGATGTTGTATACATGCTAGTCGCGCGGTAAACTCTGATTGCGCGATGCAGGATTTTGCGTGACGTCAGTGTGACGCGTTCCATTGTGGCGATGTAGATATGCCGCCACAGGCGTTTTTGTTATTTGAATATTACAGTGTATTAAATATAAATCTACACATTACACACTGACATTACTGAATGTGTTATTTTTCAATGGTGGTAGGCGAAGTTGCTCTTCCGGTCCTCCGAAGGGAAGCCGGTAGGAATGGAGTTGTTAGCGCGCTACGCCTCTGCAAAATGAAGATGAGCTCGAAACTTCGAAAGTTCGTGCCTGAACTGACTACCTGAGTGTTCAGACCTTTCGCAGGACGCTTCACCAGATGAACAATTTATAAATACACTTTTAAATGTTCGTGTAACATTTTCTTTACCCTTTAAGACCTTTTACGGAAACATGAAGCCAGCTAGGCAGATAAAAAAAAATATTATTATTGCCGCTTCTTGTTCAGTGCTCTATGAATATATCTATCAGATACCTAGGTAGCTACATATTTTGGGCATCTACTTAGGTAAGTAGATGCCCAAAATATGTAGAGTAGGTACGATTACTTACTTAGTACAAATTGGTTACGATTTTACGAATAAGGGGACGCAAATATCTTAATTTAGAATATTATGTCTTAACTCTTTACGTCATCACTATTATCTACTAAATATAATTTACTTTACATACATACATAATAAAGATCATTACTCAATATTTTATCTTTACCTTTTTTGAATAATATGCCTTCGCTACCTTGTTACAGTAAATATATTTAAAATACTATGTTTAAATAATACGTCCCCCAGCTGAGGTCCTCTCTAAACCGTTTCAATCTTTCCCTATGTTAATGTTAGTAGTCCTGAACGAATCCTTGTATTATCCAGTACATAATAATATTATAAACACATTTTCATGATCATTAATTACCTATCTGACGATTTTGTAAATTAATTTCTCAATCTTTCAACGAAATGAAACCTCTCCAGCGCTGTATAAACGTTCTGATCACATTTGCCACCAAGTTGGTGTATCAAAATGATAATGTTCACACTACGAAAGCCTAAAAACCAGTACATCTATCTTAATTATTCATGGGGAAGGTATCGATCCATTTCGCCCGTCATCTGCTAACTGCCGCCCGTCTCTCAAGTCCCTCCTAATACAGTGCGCACATCAGAGTCAAACACAGAAAAATTTGTCGCGAGTTTGTGTGTCATTGTTAGTGTCATAGTACGGCAGTTTGTTTAAAGACAGAAACAATTTTGTTGGGTTTCGATAGAACAGTTTTTCTGACGAACATTTTTTTTTTTTTGTAGAGAGTTAGTCTACATACAGTTTTGGCTCGGACCAAGACAGCTAAAACTGTTCAATCTGTTGTAAACACTGTAATTTGAAAACATTGTAAAAGCCAATTATTTTTAAAGTAGCAACCGTGGAGTTTCTTGCCGGTTCTTCTTCATAGGAAACGACCAATTGGAACCGTGCACCTAGCTTCTGACCTTTCATAAGTGCACATGTAGGCTTATGTGAAATAAAATATTTTGATTTTGAAACACAATACTTTGGTCTGTTGTAGACAGAACAGTTTCGTGAGGCCAAAACAAAATAGTTTTATTGCAAGTGTACAGTCACGAGCGATTTTCTCCTAAAGTATTGATAGAAATTGTATGGTGTTACGAAGATCAAAACCATACTATTATGAAATAAGTCTTTTCTCAAAGTTGCAATCGGTATTTTATAGAAAATTCCTTTTGAATGTTGCGTAAATGTACGATATGCTCGTGCCCGAATGCGCCATCATTGTTCACATAAGGCCGGCCAAACACAATCGGAATTCCGTTTCGGAATCCCGTTTCGAAATATCGAGTCGGAATGTCCGAATGCAGCAAATTCATACAAAATCGAGGATCATCACGCATGTACAGTATTTCTCCGTTCAGAATTTTCGAACGGAAAAACTATTTACGTGTGTGTGATCCTTGATTTTGTATGAATTTGGTGCATTTGAACATTCTGAATCGATATTGCGAATCGGGACTCCGAAATGGGATTTCGACTAAATGTGGCCGGGAGATACTCGAAGTCTGCCTTGTCTCAAGTCTGCGCACTGCCTTACGACTGCCTGCCAACTCTGTAGCGTCATTATTTTATTATCTAATCCAGTCTTGGCTATTGTGGCTTTGGTACAGGTATTATCTTTGCCTTTGTTATTTTCTTTATAATTTCATATCGATCCAACCGGTTCAGATTTACTTTGGTATTGTATCATGAAGAATAAATACTGCAAGGCTAATTTATAAAGACAATAACTACCTAGTATTTAAATGGGTGACTTTTGTATTTTATTTGAATTGTAGGGTAGATCGGAAAATTAATGCCTAAAATCACGATAATGTAACAGGTAAATCTATTCAATTCAATTGTTTTCTTTCCTAGGTATATTAAAATTTCGTCTGTTACAAAATATTTGCCAAATAGCATTCGATTACCAAAAGCAAAGTTCTCGAATGTCTACATAATCAGCCTTTAACGTTCCCACTGCTGGGACATAGTCCTCCTCTCTGTGAGAGGGAGCGGGCCTTAATCCACCACGCGGGCCTTTGCGAGATGGAGATGTCACATGCCTACGAATTTTTGGTTCTAGGACATGCCGGTTTCCTCACGATGTTTTCCTTCACCGTTTTTGAGAGCAGTGGTGATGAAATAAATAACACAAAGTAATGTGCTTGCTTGGTTTCAAGGCCACGACCTTGCGACACGTAAGTCGGGGCTGTTACCACTGTGCCACTACTGCTCTCTCAAATATCTTATTGATTACAATAGTCAAAGTATCTTCAGACTTCTTGACTTCTTACACTTTTCTATAATAAATTTCAAAGACTTAAGGCCATCAATAAGAAACTCAAACAAAGAACTAATTTAATTACAACTAGAATCCAGCATAAAGCCCATTTGTATTTCATAAATCTATTTGTTTACATCAAAATAATTGTATTCCAGCAAGTTTTGAAATTATTTTGATCGAAACAGGGTAATTATAATACTACTCAGTGTTATTGAGATTGAAAACCTAATATAGAACCCAAAAATAATTCAATAGCGAAGAAAACTGCCTGTGAAACTGAAACTAGGCAAATTATATCGCCTTTAATTAGTAATTCCTTAGGAGAAATACCTATATTCTATAGGAACCTATCTCCTTAGGAATTTTTGTTCATTCACACAACCTTATTTTAGTATTTGTCCTACATTAATGTAAGAAAAAAAAAAGACAGTAGTTAAATGACTTCAAAAAAAGAAGGAGGTACTCAATTCGTCGGAACCTTGTTTTTTTATGTGTTCCCCGATTACTCGAAGACGGCTGGACCGATTTGGAAAATTCGTTTTTGTTTGAAAGGGTATACTTTCCAAGTGGTCCCATTGTCATCAGGTCAGGATCTGATGATGGGATCCTGGAGAAATCGAGGGAACTCTTCAAATATTTATATAGGCACACTTATAGCGATTTGGGTGTTTTTTAATGTAATTCGTGCATTTGCTCTCAGAAAGCACCATTTGGTGAAGTGGAACTGGTGATGAAGACCACAGATGGCCACCGGAACTACTCACTAATAAATGTTTCACGGGTTGCGATTCGATTACTTTAAAATTATTGCTAAGCAATATAAGCTCGTCACAATGCATATGGTGAAGTGGAGCTGATGGTGAAGTACCAGGAGAACACCTCAACAGTTAACGTCCCTGCATCGGGAAAAGCAATATTTTGTAAAAGGTGATGAGCAGTTGTCATTAATTGTAACTTAGATAAATTACAAACCGACCCACTAAAAAGCGAAAAATAAAAAACTTTTTTGCAAAAAAACAACCGACTTCCAAAAAAACAC
This sequence comes from Fissipunctia ypsillon, assembly GCA_947568875.1. Taxonomy (NCBI): domain Eukaryota; kingdom Metazoa; phylum Arthropoda; class Insecta; order Lepidoptera; family Noctuidae; genus Fissipunctia; species Fissipunctia ypsillon. The sequence continues at coordinate 12,260,889 of OX387647.1, forward strand.
TACAAAGTGAACAATTTTTATTTCGGAAGTCGGTGGCAAAAAACGAAAATACTAAATCAAAGACACCGACTTCCGAAATTAAAGTTATTTTTCACTGTGTAGTGTTTTTTTTTTTGTTTGGAGGTCGGTTGTTTTTTTTTTGCAAAAAAGTTTTTACAATACATTAAGTACTTACTATACACTGCCACAAGGATCTGTAGGCGCTCGAGGCATTTACAGGCGGTGTCATTGGTAAATATTGGTGAACTTTTTTTTGCGAAATTGTATTGAAAAAACTGGCCTAGCGCGTGTCGGACTACGTACAATGAAGGGTTCCGTAATTGGGATGAATTTATCCCAAGAACAAACTTAACATTGTAGTTGAAAAACATATTCTCGCATACATTCCAACTGCAAATTTAATGTAAGTTGGCCTACTATTACTAACTTGTAAAGCCTATTTAGCTGTGATAGTTTGCCTTGTAAGTTCGTTATATACAAGGTGTAACATAAATAACGCACCACCTCTTAAGGGGTCATTGTACTCATCATTATGAACAACTTTTACTATGGGACCAAACCTGAAATTACGAAAAAAAATCAGCTGCTCCCTACATTTATGTTCGCATAACTCGTCAAAATATAGGGAACAGCTGATTTTTTTCGCGATTTCAGGTTTGGTCTCATAGTAAAAGTTGTTCATAATGATGAGTACAATGACCCCTTAAGAGGTTGTGCGTTATTTACGTTACATCTTGTATACTTGCCGTGAATTTTTTCACATATACAAAAACAACCATTTGGCTGGCGGGGGGGAATTTAAAGCTTAATATTTCGCAAACGGATCCCTGAATCGAAAAATGTTTTTTCACACACCCGAAATATTTTTGAACCGCCTATCCAACGACACTCCACACCATTGGATAGACGAGAAAAAAAAGTCATCCCCACTTTACGTGTAGGGGAGGCACCATAAAAAATTTTATTCAAGATTTTATTTTACCACTTTGTCGACGTGATTAATATGTATACCCGTGCAAAATTACAGCTTTCTAGTTCTAAGAGTATCTGAGATAAGCCTCGGACAGACAGACAGACGGGCATGGCGAAACCATAAGCGTTCCTTGTGGACTACGGAACCCTAAAAACAAAATGGCGGTGTTAGTTTCGGAACTAACGCCGCCATCTTGTTTTTAGGGTTTTGGTCATGTGCCACAATAACCTTGTAGCGCTTTATACACAAACGTATCTAATATCGAGTGATATGTATAAAATGAAGTAATCTCAAAGATTTAAAAGGATTCTGTTCGTACGGGGTAAAACCGATATAGACCGACATCGGTAGAGCCGCCCCGGGGACCCACTGAACTCGTAAACTTTTACACCCCACCCTCTAACTGGTACAATTTGAATAGAATTCAAGTATTGGTGGAGTAAATATTGGAATTCATTAGTGAAATCTACATTTAATTATAATTTAATTATCGCTGGACATTGAGGTTTTAGATAATGTTCACTATAACATATTAAATAGTACCTACAAATATTATATTTCAACACTTTAAAAAAGCAATAGTTATGTAATAGAGCATGGAACGAATCGGTTTTTATCTAGTCGCAAAACTTTGAAGAAGAGAAAGAAATCAATTACCAAACTTGATGAATATTATTTCGTTTCGACTAACGTAGAACGTTTGCAAAAATATTTTACTTCTGTCTATGTGGACTCATGATATGGGACTTGTTCTGAATCCAAAAAAACTAAAGTTATACACATCCATTCAAGTCACGTAAGTACCTCCCATTCCTTTCAAATCATAGCTCATAGTCATGATTGTCTGCATAGAAATGTACCAGACTGCTACTTCTCGCCTATAGAGCAAGTCCCATATCAAACCTATCTGGGATTAATAATAGCCGATTCAACTGGAGTTACCAGGTGGAATCTGTTCGCGGCAAGTTACGTGCAATACTCACCAAAATTTCCATTATAAAGCGCAATGTACCGTACAGAACCCTCCTTCAAATGTACACAGCCCTTGCTAAATCGATAATCTCCTATGGACTCACCAGTTATGGACGCACGTTTAAAACTTACCTAGATAAAATACATAATTTGCAATCACGTTTGTTTAAGTAGTACCAAGCTATTTAAAAAATAAATACCCAAATTACACAGGGTTATTTAAACATTGCAAAGTACATTATTTATTACCTGTTCTAGCGCGCGCTGAGTATCTGTTCCTCATAGAACATTTTGATAACAGTGATATTCAAATTGCAGTTAGATATGACGTGAATACACGACAAGCCAAATCAAAATCATTTCAAGTGCCACGCAAAAATAACTTTTATGGCAGGCGTACCGCTTCTTTCGCAGTACCCAATTTACTAAATCAAATAACTGAAAACATTAGACTCAATGAATAGTAAAAACAGCGTAGGCTGAAAGAACATTACATCAACTCAACTGTTAATAGCGCGTTGATCAAATCTCAGGCCATGGCATGCTCGGACAGTCCCCAGAGGTCTAATTGTGTGCTTTGTTTAAATGTAAGGAGCTTGTAATTTATAAAATAAATAATAAAAAAATAGCCACCCAGAATCATGAAGTAGGTAGAGAAAATAATCCCGTTAGGTTCAGTGAGACCCAGATACGAGAAAATTCGTCTAATCTCGTGAAAAATGTACACAGTATTTTTCTTTTTAGCACGATCAGTACCTAGGTTATAATAATAACAAAAATTTGAAAATAAAATCAGACCGATATACTTTCATATTTGTTATTTTTCAGACCGAGTAGATATTTTAATATAGAAGGATATTACGCTGTATTGATGATTCTTAAAATATAATGTCTTCTGTATGCTGCTGAAATATTCCTCGGGGATGAATACCAGTAGGTCCAGTACCTTTATGACGCAACCTTTCCAATCTTTTTGCCCTTTTCGCGTTATTTATATCCAGTTATTTTAATATTAACCGCCAAACTGGATTTTTTTAATGGACATATCACGTAGGCTGGCCCAAAGAAGGATTGGAAAAGATCATGTAGGCCCAAAAATTTTAGTAACCAGCTATTAGAACATTCTTTGAAATTGATCGAAATGTTTTATTTACTAAATTAAAGAGGTCGGAATGAAAACAATCTAGTATCGTCTTGGAAGTGTTTTAAGACTCGTGACTGACTGAAACCCGGGATCTTCAACTTGATCCTTTAATACGTGCTTGTGGACACGGTCCCTTGTCCTTTAGCCGTGGTTGTGGATGTGACGCATATTTTCCCTCAACTTGTTATTTTTGTGTTCTTTCTTTGCGTCATGTTTACCGCAAATAAAGGTATTTTTAACCGACTTCAATAAAGGGAGGAGGTTCTCAGTTCGGTTGTATGTTTTTTTTTAAATGTTTGTTACTTCAGTACTCCGTCATTTATAAACCGATTTGGAAAATTCTTTATTTTTTATTTGAAAGGACATACTTCCAGATTGGTCCCATTTTTATCAAAATCCAGTTCTGATGATAGGATCCAATATTATAGGCATACACATAGCGATTTTGGTATTTTCATCAACAAGTCAAGCATTTGCATTCAGAAAGTATCATTTGGTGAAGTGGAACTGACAAAGAAGACTACAGATGGCCACTGGAACTCCTCCTCCTCCTGGCCAATGTATTTCACGGATGGCGATAAGATATCTCGATTAAATAGTTAAGCGACTATGACGAAGTAAATTTAAATGAATGGTTCTGATGAAAGTGGTACCATCGAACTGATCTGATGATGAGGCCGGAAGGTAAGTACCGGAACTCCGTAATAAAACAATGTATCCTAGCCGTGTTTGGGCTTATTGGAATAGTCATGAGATGCATTCTGGCTATAAATGATTTTAATGGTAATATGTTTCAAATTTGCAAAGTTTTTATACTCCTGTCATGTGGTCGCATATAAAATTGGTCAAATTCTGATGAGTGGTTTTTGAGTTAGCTTCAATAATATGTATTTTGTTCCATTTAGTGTATGTTATAATAACTTCCAGTCACTGTTATTTACTTAGCAAGTAGTGGTGCCACAACTAAAAAGTGGAAAATAAAAAATATTTATAAAAAAAAACGACTTCCAAAAAAAACACTAGTTTTTTTTTTAGAAGTTGGTTGTTTTTTTTCTAAATAAGTTTTCTTTCTTTCTTTCTTGTACTTTGTAGGTAACATATTTCTTGAGAAGCTTTACTTTATAATTTCCCTAAAACAATCACGTTGCAGTTGCACAACAAGCAGCGTTGGACATGTCAAGGTATACCTACAACTCAAGAAAGTTTCCTACTCTGGAATATTCTCGACTGTAGAAGACTGTTTCATGAGATGTGACCACGTGACCAAACAAATACTAGCGGTCAGAGGTTTTATAACATGATCAGCTGTTTTTCGTTTTTGTTCGCCTTATTGCACGTATCTACTTTATATTCGCGGTCTCGATTCTCACCGTGTCACATGTAGGTGGGTATCACATGTGTCACGTCATGTTATTACGAGATGCCACCGTGCCTCGGTGCCCCGTAGCGTTCTCGCTGCCATTATCAAATATTTGCCGCTGAACTTTAATGTTTCATTTATGTAGTCTGGTATTTCGAGAAACGTCTGAGTAGCGAATAATACAAGGATATATTTAATGATACATATAAAATAAAATTATATCACACTGTCAATTTCTTTCTGTACTCGTTTTACGTGTAGGTACTTACCTACTTTATTTCAGCTGTATTGAACGTTTCGATCGGCGCAGAATTCTTGGAAAAACATGTTTTCTTCCTTCAAAATCAAATCTCTCCAAATAAATTGAAGGAAACGAATTTTCCTTCAAATAAAATGTGGTTCCCGTGGCCTGCCCGTAACGGGATCGGGATGTCTTAAACAAACAGGATTTGCCGATTAAAAACCAACGTGAAACGCGCCTAACTACATGTTTCCTGGACGGCGTCCAAAATAAATGATTCAGGTTGTGTCCTAAAACTGTGGCTGTAAATGGCAATGGTATTGCCACGTGACACAATAGTACAATTAAAGGTAAGAGGGGTCGGGGTAGGTACAGTCCACGGGTACAGTCAGCCTCAAAAAGATGTATACATCGAAAAGAGTTCATTTAACTGTCTACAATCTTTATTCCATAATAATGGTAGCCACTAAACATATTACATACATATTAGGTACTTAATTGTAACTACACATTCATACAGTACTAGCTGTGTCCCGCGACTTCGTTCGCGTGGATGTCGAAAGATACACAATATACTAAAATAACAGCCACATTTTAATAAAACGCCCTCGTCCCCCAACACGTCGCCAACCGTCGCCTTGAATCGCCCGCCCGCGCTATTATTTCTTATTTATTTAATTAAGTACTGCCACATCACATACATTTAACATACTTGGTAAATAGTTAGGAGCATTTTCTCTGATGTATATGACAATAACGGCGTACATAGCACTTGCAATTAATTGGCTACGCGATAAAAGAAAGAACAGTTAAAATGTATACATGCTCAAAATCATGACACTAGCAATTACAACATGACACAGTAGAAGACACAGAGACCAACAACAACAATATACAAGAAGCAGCGCTCAATGAAGACCGTTTATTTTATTTTTGAATTTATGCAGTTTATCATGGAACACGTCCAAATCCGGTATTTGTGCCGCTAGGGTGTGGTATTCATCTATGATTCTGCGGAAGGGTGCTTGTAGTCCTAGATTTGTTTTTACAGCAGGAGTGTAAAAAAGATTTTTAATTTTTCCTCGGGGATAGGTGCGGGGAACTTTCAAAGACAAATTCTGTTGAAAATAGGAGCACTGGTTTTGACCACCCACGATTTTGTGAAAGAAACACATATCCAGCAAACGTCTTCGTTCACGTAGAGTACTCATTTTAAATTTTTTCAGACGTACTTCGTAGGGGTTCCTATGCGAGAAGCCGCTTGACTTGAAAGCCAGATGCCTAGTGAAGGCTCTTTGTATGCTCTCAACGCGTTGAGAGTGTGTTGCATAAAACGGGCTCCACACAGAACTGGCGTATTCGAGATGGCTGCGCACCAAAGTTTGGTAAAGCAAAATTTTGGTGCGCTGATGTTTAAAACCTTTAGTAATTCGTTTCAGAAATCCGAGCACCTGTGCTGCTTTTGTGACTAATTTGTTGATATGTGAAGTAAATTTTAATTTACTGTCATCTATCACGCCCAGATCTCGGATCTCATTAACTTCTCCCAGCAATGCACCTCCAAGCTCGTATGTAGTAACAAGTGGCTTCTTTTTCCTAGTAAACTTAATATGAAAGCATTTACTTGCGTTAAGAGTCATACTATTGTAGCGACACCAATTTAGAATCATGTTTAAGTCACTCTGCAATAGGCGGGGATCATCATCAGACTTAATAGTTTTGTATATCTCTAGATCATCGGCAAATAAAGACACCTTACAATGTCTTATTTGGTCAACTATATCATTGATGAAGATTAGGAATAGAAGTGGTCCCAGATGCGAACCCTGAGGAACTCCGGGGTGTGCAACATAAATAGTTGAGTTGAATCCGTTTACCGCCACCGACTGGGGTCTTTTTGTTAAATAAGACTCGAACCATTGCAAAAGTGCACCACTTATGCCAAAATTAGCCAACTTTACAAGAAGTATTGAGTGGTCAACTATATCAAAAGCACTGCTGAAGTCAGTATAAATTGCGTCTATCTGCATGCCTTTGTCAACTTCATTGGAGATATCAGAAATATAAGGAACCAAGTTAGTTAGTATTGAGCGACCACGTCTGAAACCATGTTGCGAATCGGTAATGTCATTGTCTACAAATTGAGAAATTACTGGGTAAATAATCGATTCAAATAGTTTGGCGAAACAAGATAGAATGGAAATAGGACGATAATTTTGAACATCAGAATGTTCACCCTTTTTAAAAACTGGCACAATTCGAGCTTTTTTCCATTCCTCCGGGAAAACACCATCTCCCAGTGATCGGTTAAATATCAATGCCAGTGGCCATGAAATCGCGGATCCACATCTTTTTATAAATATGGGTGGGATTGCATCCGGGCCGGCGGCACCCTTCGTAGAGTCCAATTTCTTAATCGCTTTCACAATTTCAGATTCCTCAATCTTTAATGAGTACAACATTTGTTGCGGAAACGTGTGACACTGGACACTAGGAGGGAAACTTTGGGCAGAAGATGCTGCGTTTGGCAAATAGATTGAAGCGAAATGTCGTGCGTCATTTCTTTTTCGCTTAGTGTTATTTTTGACTTTTTTCTTTTTGCTCGGTTCCTAAGGATTGTAGCGTGATGTTAAATATCCTATAACTATCCTCGAGAATTGGGCTACCAAATGCAAAAACAATTTTTCAAATCCGAGTTTTTGTTCATAATTTCATGGGTTTTATTTTTTTTTGCGTGGAACCCTAATTATTTTTCTAAAATAAAAGTACCCTCAGTTACCCGCCGTAACATCAGCCATCTGCCAGTAAAATCGGTCCAATCGTTTCGGAGATTAGCCGGAACAAACAGACAGACTGACAAAAATGTTAAAAATTGCTTTTTTGTTTTAAGTACCGTTTATACTTTCTTATGCATTTAGTAAAAAGTTTTTATTTTGACATTACAAACAAACACTTCAATTTTATTTATGTGTATAGAAAGCTGTGCCCCGCGACTTCGTTCGCGTGGATGTCATAAGATACACAATATACTAAACAGCCACATTTTAGTAAAACTCCCTCGTCCCCCGACCCGTCGCTACAGATTACCAGATAAATTACTCCATGTACTTACGCGCGCTAACTACCTACCGGCCGCTGGGCCCCACGTAGCCCTTTTCTCAGTGGGTTGGCGACAGCCGCGAGGCGCGTACGTACGAATATATTTCGGTCGACCTGACGTATTTAGTTTCTAATTCTTATGATAAGTCTGGTTCTGGTGTATTATGTGCAGTTGATGGATGTAGATCCAGCAAGAGAAGAGATAAAAACTTATCTTTTTTCAGTTTACATGCTGATACAGTTTTACTATCGTTTTTTTAAATAGGTAAATTGTTTAAACTTGCATGTTTCGTGTTTTGTATTTTTTTGGTAGGTACTTAATTACTTCTACTATGCATCTGAGATAAGAATAGAAAGGTCAATGATATCCAGTTGTCAACTGTTATTTGAAAATTATGTTTAGCAAAAATCTACTTTGTGCAAATTAATTTTCAATATTTATTATCGTTATTATCTTGTTAATGCTATGTTCATAATAATATGATTATTGTTTATTTAACAGTATGCAAGTGTTAGAAAAGCGTGCATGACGTCACAATATGGCACCAGCGCAGGTTTGTTCATAGTGTAGATGCAAGCAAAGTAGTTACCTATTACGCTTATTGTATAAATGAACGAACAAATCAATTAATCGTGTTTTCAGTTTCCTCCATTTCATATTTCATTCGTATTTGTGGCCTTGCGGAGTGGTTACGTCAATGGTTATTAAATAGTCAGGTACTACACGTTTAGTATGTTGTGTGTATTACTTGTCTTACAATTGCAGTCTCGGGGTGTGCCACAGAATACTAAATAGTTACCTAGCTTAAAAATATTCCTCCGTCTTTCATAAGTATTTTTAACAATTAAACATGCTAAAACATTAAAAAGCATTTTATTTTATTTCATATTATTTCATAAAGTGTGCTATAAATACTTACTGACATCTTTATCAAAAAAGGCAGCCCTGGCAACTCACAATAACTACGCAGCGGCGCGCAGCTACAAAGCAAAACTCACTTTACGCTTGTGAGGTTAGGAACATTTTCGTTCGCAGCGTCTAGTGACTCGAAGGTGTAGGCTATTATAGCTGTAGGTATTTAAAATGTTGTATTGAGTGATTTATCTGGTAATCTGTGTCGTCGCGTTGAATCGCCCGCCCGCGCTATTAGGGCAAAACTTGGGTAATCGGTGATAGTTTTGTTTTTTACTTGTAAAATTCGATTCATTGATCAGACTATTTTTTAAATTTACTGTGATATAGTAGACAAAATAAGTTTTGCTAACTTATATCTAAAAATGTGGCAAATACTATAATGATTGAAAAATGTACATTTATCAAGTCAGTAGTAACTTGGTAATAAAACACAATTATCTATCACCGAATAGCTGCATATCACGAATTAGCCAAGTTTTGCCCTACTTCGTTTTCGCTTAGTGTTCTTTCTATTTTTTTTCTTTCTACCCGGCTCCTAAGGCTCGTAGCGTGATGTTAAATAGCCTATAACTATCTTCAAGAATTGGGCTACCAAACGCAAAAAGAATTATCCAAATCCGACAATTTGTTTATAATTTCAAGTGTTTTCATTTTTTTGCGCGGAACCCTAATTATTTTTCTAAAATAAAAGTAGCCTTAGTTACCCGCCGTAACATCAGCTATCTGCCAGTGAAAGTCCCGTCAAAATCGGTCCAGCCGTTTCGGAGATTGGCCGGAACAAACAGACAGACCGACAGACAGACAAAAATGTTAAAAATTGGTTTTTTGTTATAAGAACCGTTTATACTTACCTATAAATTATGTAAAAAGTTGTTATTTTGACATTACAAACAGACACTTCCATTTTATTTATTTGTATAGATTATGAAACAGAAATTGTATACAGTGAAATTATTTCTTGTAGATCTGACTGACTGTACCATGGAGAGCTCTTAACCATCGCCTTATGTAAGCTCTTGTCATTCAGCATCAGGTTCCCACTATATGCTCATTTGCCGGAATGTTCTGACTAATTTTGGTGCCTCGGCTTTTATTATTATGTTTGCTGATTCGAATTAATGTTATTACATAATTTGTTGCAGAGAGCAGTGGTGGCCCAGCGATAACGGCCGCGACTTACGAGTAGGTCGCAGGTTCGAACCCAGACTGGCGTTTTACTTTATGTAAATTATTTCGTCACCACTGCTCTCAAAACGGTAAAGAAAAACATCGTGAGGAAACCGGCATATCCTAGAACCAAAAATTCGAAGACATGTGACATCTACCAACCCGCACTGATCCCGCGTGGTAGATTACAGCCCACTCCCTCTCATCGAGAGAAGGACTGTGTCCCAGCAGTGGGAACATTAGAGGCTGATTATGTTGATGCTTATGTATTAATTTTGTGCTGTTGTTTTTTTTTTTACAACATTTCTTATAATGTTTTACAAGGACTTGTGCACGAACCCAGATCTAATGATTTAACTAATGATTTAAACGAGGCCAATTTTAACAAGTTCCAGCAATTAGGTTAAGAGACCCGACCATGTTCATGAATATACAAGGGCTTCACTGAAACATTCAGTTATTTCTCGTTACTTCGCCGATATGGGTAAATAGGAAGCAAATAGCTATAAATAATTTAATAGGGGTTAGTGGGGTTAACCCTTATTATTAATTTGGGACTTTTCGGTAACATACCAAATCGATTAAAAGTCACTTTTAAATCAAAATCAAAATATTTTATTTCACATAGAGCTACATGGGCACTTATGAAACGTCAGAAACTAGGTGTACGGTTCCAATTGGTCGTTTCCTACGGAGAAGAACCGGCAAGAAACTCAACGGTTACTCTATTAAAAATAGTTGGCTTTTACAATGTTTTCAAAATACAGTGTTTTTAAGTATGGGAAGACAGCGTAGGCCTGTCAACAAGTACCAGGTACTTAACAAAATAGAAAATGGTCTACAAAACTCTAAATGCTCTATTAAGCTTACAACGTTCTCACATTCAAAAAATATAAAAGAATCTATTAAAAGACAAGACTATGTAATTTAAAATAATAAAAAGATTATATCATGGAAGTATGTTAAAAAAATTAATTAAAATCATTTGGGAGCAGTTGATAGATATTTACATAAATAGTTATGCTGTTAATGAGGTACCAGGGAAGCAAAAGGAATTGGCGCCAAACTTCAACGTAGTCTTTAATCTTGTAATATGCCTTTTTTTAATAAGGACACGTTTTTTTTTTTTTTTTTTTTTTTTTTTTGTGGATGGGAAATCATCAAATGACTTCTCCCGCTCTGGGCGGAGCGGGAGGGCGTGTCAGACTTTCACTGACTAAAACCCACCCGTGTTCCTTCTGTTGCCTGTGCCGGGGCCACGGTAACTCTTTCGAACATCCCGCAACCCTAGCTGGCATCGGCCCTAGCGGACCCCGTCAACAGTGCTGACATCTCTTTGAGGCGCGCGTGGAACACGACGCGCCGTCGACTCGGGCTTGGTCCTTACCGGACGGCGAGCTACCCATTGCTCGCCGTCCGCAAGCCCGCGCCTACGGTGGCTGGGAATCGGCTGCCAATTCCCGACGCCCAGGGCGTCTCCTGCGGCGACTAGGGGCGTGAGGGTGCAAAGCTTGCCTCTCCCTCACGCGTCCCGCCTCCTCCTTCACGAGCATTACTGTTTCGCAGAAGGAGGTAATGGCTTCCCATGCACTCTCGCTCCGTACCATGGCCTGGACCAGGGCCGGACGCGAGAGATCGCCGCCGCCAATCGCTTCCGCGAGGACACGGCGGTGCTCCGCCCAAGCCGGGCAGACCTCCACCGTATGCTCCACCGTGTCCTCCGGGCGATCCACACAGTGGTGACACCCGGGCGTTTCCTCCCGCCTTATCCGGAACAGGTACCTCCCGAAGCACCCGTGTCCGGTGAGGACCTGCGTCAGGCGGAAGGTGAGGACGCCGTGGCGCCTCTCCAGCCACTCCTCAAAGAGGGGACTTATCGCCGCAATTGTGGCGTGCCCAGCGCTGGGTTGCGACAATCGCACTCTCCATGCCGCCATGAGATCCTGCCGGAGCTCTGTCCGCCGTGCCACGATTTCTCGCGGCAACAGAGTTACGCCCCGGCGTCCTGCCTCCTCGCGCCACTCCCACATGTGCGCGAGGACTTTTGCCTCCAGATCCCATGGCGGTAATCCGGCAAGGAGGTTCGCCGCCTCCCCGGAGACCGTGCGGTATCCCCGGGCTAACCGGATGGCCATGACCCTCTGGGACGCGTTCAATCGACGTACCGGTCGTCGCCTCACGGAACGCGCCCACACCGGAGCTCCGTAAAGGGCCATGGACCGCACGACCCCCGCGTAGAGCCTCCGGCAGGAGGCGTTTGGACCCCCCAGATTGGGCAGGAGCCGCCCCAAGGCAGCCCCGGCCCGCTCCAGTCTGGGAGCCAAACGTCGGAAATGCTCCACGAAATTCCACCGGCTGTCGAGGACGAGTCCCAGGTACTTCATCGTCGACTCGACACCGATGAGAACCCCTCCTACCGTTATTTGGGAACCCGATGGTGGCGCGTTCCGAGGACCATGAAAACACATGGCCTCGGACTTGTGCAAGGCCACCTCGAGTCCCAATTTCCAGTCCCAGTTGATAGATATTTACATAAATAGTTATGCTGTTAATGAGGTACCAGGGAAGCAAAAGGAATTGGCGCCAAACTTCAACGTAGTCTTTAATCTTGTAATATGCCTTTTTTTAATAAGGACACGTTTGATGTGGGCTTTGAACTTTCCATCGCTAAGTTTTGTAACCGACTTTGGCAACTTGTTATAAAAGCGGATACTGTTTATAAGAAGTGACTTACTTGTTTTAGTTAATCTAAATTTAGGTATCACAATTTCATGTTTACTACGTGTATTTATATTATGGAAATCGCTTCTTATTATGTAAAGTCCTAAGTTTTTGCGAACATACAAAATACCTTCTAAGATATGAATGCAGAGTTAGTATATCAATTTCTTTGAATTTGTTTCTAAGGGACTCACGAGGACGCATTTTGTAGATCGTGCCGATTGCCCTATTTTGTCAAATGAAAATTGAATCTACGTCAGCTGCCGATCCCCACAGCAGAACGCCATAAGACATAATACTGTCGAAATAATCAAAGTATACTAACCTAGCTATGGCTATATCAGTAGACTGCCTTATTTTTCGTGCTGCATATGCAGCTGAACTTAATCTACCTGAAATATCTCTAATGTCAGTGCCCCATTGCAGTTAATAATCTAGAGTAAATCCTAAAAATACCGTTTCCGTAATCATCTCTAATTCGTCGGCATCTAATTTCTTGCCAGTCATGTTTTAAATTTAGATCCACTTGAGGTACATTTAGTAATGAGAACTTAAGACATTTAGTTTTGTTCGCATTATGTAAAAGGTTATTAGCTACAAACCATTTCGAATGAATAGCCAGGCTATTGTTGACTTGTAAGACATCCGTATCTTTTCTATCTATTTTTAAAATAAGCAAAGGGTCATCGACGAATAGAATTATATCCGATAAGTTAGCCATCATGTAAGGTAGGTCATTTAAATAAACTAGAAATAGGAAAGGGCCAATAATTGAACCTTGAGGCACGCCTATCTTAACTAGAGATCCCGAGGAAGTCGCCCCCTTAACGTTTACTTTTTGCTGCCTGTTTGATAGACAGGAAAGAACAAGATCAGCAGCTCATCCACGAATTCCGTAGTCGTGTAATTTACAGATCAGTGTATTGTGGTCAACGCAGTCAAACACTTTAGAGAGATCACAGAAAATGCCAATTGAATCCTGGGACTTCTCCCAGGATTCCAAAATTTGACTGATGAGTTTTACTCCTGCGTCAGTCGTCGACCTATTTTTCATGAAACCAAACTGGCGACTATGTAAAATCCCATTTGAATTAAAATATGACAACAAGTGAACACTCTTACTACAAGAACTTTACTATGTTTAATTAAATCAGGAAACATACCGCTGGCTAAACATTGATTAAATATGCCTGTTAGGACAGGGCAATTGTGTCAATGTTACTTCCAATAACCTTAACGGAAATCTCTTATAAGTCTTCAGTGTTTTTATGTTATGACTTCTGAATGCTTTTTCAATTGTGGCAATAGAAATTGGCTTGGATTCAAAACTTGAAATGTCCTTACTGAAGTTTTCTTTGAGAAGTGATTCAGCTAATAAAGATAATGAGGGGAGAGATTTCGTAATCGCGATTGGGATGTTGGTAAATAAATTTTCTAATGTCTCGGCAACTTTAAACTTATCTGAAATGGTTTCATTCTGAATTCTTAAAGACAATTCATTCTGACAGCGAGATCAGAATGAATGGTCTAATATTGAATGAATTGTATAAAAGCCGCGTGGCAGGTAATTAACAAAGAAATTTCTTTGTTAATTACCTGCCACACCGCTTTTATTTCATTATTAGAAATACTGATTTTATTACTTATTCATTTCGATTTAGCTTGAGCGCAAACTCTTTTGAATATCTTAGAATAGTTTCTTACATAATTATGAAGGGCTTGATCAGAAGTCAATGATTTCTCGTGGTACAAATAATATAAAATACCTCTGCTTTTTCTTATGCCAGCAGTGGCCCATTCTTTCAATTTTGGTTTGGTATTGATTGTCTTTTTTTGACAGTACACGCTTTATTGAATTCTTGGAATACTGTAAAAATAATGTGCCGTAGTTTATATTCGGGTCTTGTGAATCAAAAGTAGCTGTTGAAAGATTGCTTAGAACATTAATAATAAATATTTTCAATTTATTTTTAGTGAGAGGTCCCAATTGAATGGTTTTATCTAAGTGTAAATTTTTATGTAAGTCAAATAATACAAGTTGACCAGTATGGTCAGACCTGACGCCACTAATTAAGGACTAGTCTTTTATTTTATAATTAGTAAATACAATGTCTATGCATGAAACTCAGGTTGCCGTTATTTTAGTCACTTAATTAAATATACATTTTAAATTGAATGATTTAAACAATGATATAAGATTACATTTATCTGGTGAATTAACTAATAGATCAGTATTTAGGTCATCACAGACAAAAACTAATTGATTATCTTTAAAAAAATGACTTAGTATTTCTTCCATAATGATTAAAATGATGACAAGTTTGAGACTGGTGGTCTATAAACACACAAGAAAGTATGACCCTCAACCTCTGCACATGCTACCTCACTTATGCGATCAACAGAGCAGGTAGTGATATCCTTCCTTTCTTTATGTCTGAAACAGCTATTACATAATATTAAGGTACCACCACCCCCTATTGAGGACCTGTTGTATGCACTGGTAACTGAAAAACTGTTTATTTTAAACAATATCCTATCCGGTTTTAACCAGGTTTCACAAAAATATAAGATATCGATATAATATTTATCTATTAACGGTTCCACGTCTAGGATTTTGCCAGAGAAGCGATTTATATTTTGTTGATATAGTAAAATATTGTTATTACGCTTCTCTTTTGTCGATTCTAAAAGTTCAAAGAATCTATAACAGTATTATTAGTTGTACTAGATAATACTTTTTCGTCACTTAACCTAACCTCAATTAAATTATCAACAAAGTAGCCATGTTGACTTTTCTTGGTAAGAAACATATTATGTTCCCGAATTAACACAAAATCTCTAACAAAGTTGTTAGTATCAAAATACACTAAACAGTCACTATGACGACACGTCAAAATATGCATCAGATTGTTTAAACTCCAAATGTAATCGTTTTCTTCTTCATATAGATTATCTGACTATTGCAACGCACATAATATTAATTTACCTAATTTTAATTTAAGTAGGGTGTCGACACCATTCTGTATTTCCTATTAACCATTGGTGCACAATAGCAGGTACATCGAAATTTCGCCAGTTATGTTTGTTTATTCACAAGAAATAGGGTTGAGCATTTGCTATTAAGCAGGCACAAACAAAGCCTGACTACAATAATTTTCTAATAGAAAAAAGTCCCAATAAAACTGCCCGGTCCGAAAGATCGCCACAATCTCAAAATGTCTATATTTGTAACATACTCATACCATGTGAATATCAATGATATTAATAGAATGTATGGGCATGCTACA
Organism: Fissipunctia ypsillon; assembly: GCA_947568875.1. Taxonomy (NCBI): domain Eukaryota; kingdom Metazoa; phylum Arthropoda; class Insecta; order Lepidoptera; family Noctuidae; genus Fissipunctia; species Fissipunctia ypsillon. The sequence continues at coordinate 12,276,769 of OX387647.1, forward strand.
AAGAATTGACAAAATTAAGTATTGTATTTGGTAATACTCAATTTGGTAATCATTTCTGTCACGTAGGTACGGTGTGACGTCTATTCCAATTCGACATCGATAAAATCACGACTTAATAACGACGTAGGTACCTTTTATTGTAAATGAATACATAATTTTTTAATGTACGGTATCTAAGCGAATTGAACGCCAAAAGAATTAAGCATGAATTTCTAGAGCGAGGGCTGAGAGGGCCTAGTATGAACGCGCGACGTAAACCTCGTATAATAAATTCGATAGATTTTTAAACGAAAATATAACTATTCTATAGTATTCTTACGGGTTCACGTCACCGACATGCGACATGCTATGCAGGTAGGGGGAAATCTTACGGGATCGCGTCACTGAAATGCGACATGTTATGCATAGTTTTACAAAAAAAAAATGCAGTCGTTTAAGTTGTCACTTCTGTCGTGTTCTGTCTTCTGTGTGTGTGTTAAGTGAAAACTTAAACGAGTGCATGTTTTTTTTATCACTGAATGGGTCTGCTCTTGACCTCGATCACGCCTGATGGAAAGCGATAGATGAGGTTTATGATGGAACGAGCGTGCCCAGAAGATCCGACCGAACCGATCCGGTCCGATCTGAGGTGACTTGTTTATTTTTTGTGTTTGTGTTTTCTTTGCGTCATTTTACCGCAAATAAACGTATTTTCTTTCTTTCGTTAAGATGCCTGTTCACTCTTGCTTTGAAGGCAGACGGATTATATTACTCATAGATTATGTGCAAAACGAGTATTTTTAATTGTAAATCCAATCGAATTTACATTCCTTTTACTCCGCGCGTTTGTGCTAGGCCTAATTATCAATAATTACAGCTTTTAATAGAAACGGACAGTAATTATTGACTGAGTACACAGTCAGACTGATTTGTGATTAGGGAAGTTTGTCGAACAATATTTGCATAATTAAATTGATTGCACTCTGGAACTTTCCACTAATGGTTAGATGGAAACAGCCGGAATTGTTAAATAAGATTTACAGTTCAACTAGCTGTAGCCTGCGGTTTACCTCGCAATCTAGGGAATCTACTACGCGTACCCGAATAAAAATTGTCCAATATTATGTAAAAATGCCTTTTATCCAATTCCGTTCAGTTTAGATGGATTGAGTAAGTTACAATACATACAAACTCACAAATCCCACATTTATATTATTAATAGAATTTAGTGTCTAATTATGTAGGAATCATAGTTCTATGAAAAAGCGGCGTTTTCATTTCTAGCCCTATAAACTATTTCTATTGGATTTCAAATATATACAAATTGTACATAAATATGCAGCCAGTATCGATCGTAACCTTTTGAAACGGAAACATCTGTTGGTGGTACGTATCTGTCCCACTACATACTAACACGAGTAGGTAAGTACCAAGTTTACGAGGAGACGCCGGAACCAGAGGAACTCGGCCAGTCGGCCATATGTCTCTACGACTATTCTCGTACAAGTACTCTCAATAACCGTAAAACGCGGCAATCAACACACCAGTTTCGTGAAAAAACACAATTTACCTCGATCGTCGTCGATTCCTTCTTTTATAAAGATACGACCTTACCAAAAGTATAAAAAACTACCAATTAATTTTTACGAACATTATTCACAGCGTAAATCACATGTTATCACCGAAAACTAAACAAAAAAGCCGCAAACTAGTTCTGAACAAAAAACTGTGTAACAAAACGCTTCAGTGAAAATATTAACATTGCTCGTTGAGCATGATATTGCGACACAAGGACAAAAGGTATTACATATGCGTCGTATATGGGTGGTGAACCCCGAGCAATAAATAAGAGAATTTATATTAGCGAGGCAATTACGCGTCTAGAGTATAGCTCATTGTTCACAAAGACGGCAGTCGAGCCGAGATAAGGGACTTGGTTTGAGAAGACTCATCGCAATCTCAGGCTCATCTAGTAACAGACGACCGAGATTACGGTATAGTGCACCGCCTTCATCTTAAATATCGCTGCCGCCAACATCTTGTTACCATTCCATTTTGAAATTACCGTCGGCACCTTAGAGAACCGTAGATACAGTCAGAGAAACAGATTGCTTAGCAAAATGATTACCGACTTAAATATTCAAACCACAACTGTCAGTCTTTGTCAGTTGTATGAAGATATAATATATACCATATGCCAACGGCCTTGTGTGCATAGCTTGCGTGTTCTGTGTTGAGCTCACGAAACGCGTCGTTAGTTTACCAAGTAAAGTCGGGTCGGCGGACTAAAGCAGATAAGGCAAAAAATTGCTTTATTTTTTCTTTGTACCAAAATCATTAATTTAAATCAATATATCGGCAGACTAAAGCACATAAGTCATGTTCGCTTGTTCGGGCCGGAATCTAAGTGGCGTCTTTTTTCAACCTCTTGATTCTCTCAAGGAACACTTGACGTTCTCAGACTATAGGGATACAGAACGTGACTTATGTTAATAAGAACTTTAAGTGCGTCGTGTTATCTCGACGTTTAACTCGGGGGTAAGTAGTGTAGGTACTCAAATTATTATTTATTGCTTAGGATAAAATAAAGTGTTAACATTTGGGTTACTAGTCAAGTTAGTTTTGCTCTGATTTATTAAAATAACAGTTCTGTGGTGTTTGATATTTTAGTTAAAATATTTAAAATTACTATAGATTGTCAGCGAGGAAAGAAATTAGTTGAGATGGTGATGAGGAGAAACTTAAACGTTGAAGGTAAGTTTGCCACGTTTGATCTAAGTTAGAAATGAATTGTATTCATCTTTCATTGTAGTTTTAGTAAAAATCATCAGTTATTTGTTCATTCAGAGCATCAATCATAAATAAATCATTGAAAAGATTATTTTATTAGCCTTTACAGTACATTTTTATTTTTAGGCGAACAAAATGAACAGCGCACTATAGGCACAATGGCAAAAGAAGAACCAATGCCTTTTACATCATTAAGCCACACTGGCATTATGTTCACTAATCAGGAAATAGTTTTCTCCAGTGATGATTCTGTCCTGGATCCACATTTGGAACACCCAGAAACAGCAGCAGATTCGTCGACGTCGAGTGATATATCGACTCATCCGGATACTGACCGAAGAAGCCGTCACGCCGCCACATGCGCTCGAAACATCTCCAAAAAAAAGTATACGCATTACGAAACAGGATTAGAAAATAAAACGCAACACAGGTCGATCTTATAAAATTAAAAGGTAATGTTGTATCTAACAGAACAATGAAAGAGCTAGGGCTGTGTCGAATTAAATGCAAGGAGCGTATATCATTAAATGCTATTTTCAGGGAATATTGGCAAATGGGCACATATCTCAAGAGATCATCTTATATGGCGTCTTTAATGGAAATACACGACAAGGCTACTCAAAGACAACACACACTAGATCCTGACCAACAAAAGATTCGCATGAAAATATATAAATATTTTTTATTAATTCACGGGAAGCGTGAACCCATTTGTTGGGGATGCCTTTTAAAAACGTTAGGCGAAAGTGATAATTTTATAAAAACAGTTGCCATGAAAAAACGGTATTCTGTAGGTGGCACTCTAACAGATGATAACCGTGGGAAGAGTATACCCAAACATAAAATTTCTGATGAAAAAAGACAAGAAAAGGAAATAAATTACTAAAAAAAAAAAAATATATTATTATATTATTATTTTTATTATTTTTATTTATTATTATTATTAATTATTTGATGTTTAGAGGAATATATTTTATCATTTCCATCATATGAGAACCATTACACAAGAAAATCTACATCAAAAAAGTACTTGCCTTCTCATCTAACTAATAATAAAGTGTATAAATTATTTTGTGAAAACCGCGACAATCCATCTTCATTAAAAATTTATAGTCAAGAATTCGACAAATTAGAATAATATTACAATAATATAAAACGTGTAATATTTTATTCTGATTCTTGTGTCAGTCAAGAGGGGCTTGTGGCTAAGTAATAAAAGCCACACGGGTCGATCAATCAGGTTAAGCTACGCTTGCCGCGGTTGGTCCGTGGATGGGTGACCATATTTACATATCGTACACTCCTACACTCTTCCATGCCTCGGAAAGCACGTTAAGCCGTTGGACCCGGCTGTCATTCGTGGATCTTTGACAGTCGTTACGGGTCGTCAGAAGCCCGAAATTCTGACAACCAGTCTTACCAAGGGGGATACCCCTTATCACTTACAGTTACTGGGTAATACGATAGTATTACCCAGTAACTGGGTTGTGGAGGTCAGATAGGCAGTCGCTCCATGTAAAATACTGGTATTTAGCTGCATCCGGTTTGACTGGAAGCTGACCCCAATATAGTTGGGAAAAGGCTAGGCTGACTTGTGTCAGAAAAGTTCATAGTTCCTGCAGCCTAATTGCGTAACACACTATCAATCGAAAGCTGAATAATTTTGAAGCAAATTGCTAATTCAATGCTTCATAAGTTCGAAAAATTTGTCTGCTCAACACGTAAATAACGCAATGAATGTTGTTGAACTGTCAAAATGAAACCGATTCCGATTGATAATGTGTTACGCAATTGTCCCGCTGGTCATAACCACTTGGAAGTAGACACGATCATAGCATCATTGAAAAGAAGAAAACGGATTGCAGATTTATCACCCGCATGATTGGATACAACTTATCAGATCGAGCAGTAAAAATTTGAAGAGGTCGCAATACGCAGTTCCGACTTTTTGGATTTTTCTGAATTGTCGAAGGGTCCTTTAGTATTGAGAAACAAAGATGTAGAAGGGCGACAGTTTAAATGGCTCGATAAGAAGTGGTTGCGCTATGATTCTGAATTTAGCATAATCTTCTATAAAGACACGTTGGACACGGAATGTCAATTTTCCAAATTAAACTTGAAACGTTGAGTTTTTGCCTTACCTGACACTATTCCTGTTATATCGATACAGCCCTTACTGATATCAAAAGAAAAAAATGATCTGATTTCTTTACTGTCCTTGATACCCGATGTTTTTCATAGATTTTATTTAGGTTTGCCTACTGTAAACAATATACATAATTCTGAACCTGATATTTTAGATAGTGAAAAAGATGAATAAATAGTATATAAATTATAAATATAGGCCAGTATATAAATGATGCATAGTAAATATTTTACGTTTATAAAAGTAGCTTTTGTTTATTAACTAAACTATAGTTTATAATTAAATGTACTGTTCTCATACATTTAAGTCACAAGTACCTATTACGTACATAGTGTTATTTGTAACATAAATCACTAAAATCGCTTTTTATAATATTTGTATCAAATTAAGTGCATGTTAGTATTAATTAAAAACATCTCAATATTCCAATAAATTTGAATTTATAGTTTAACGTTATTTTTTTATTTAGTTTTTAGTTTTGACTTATGGTTTTTAGTCTGCCGACCTTAGTAGGACTCGCCCATCAAGGAGCGCTGTCTCAAATTAGACGCATTATTTATTTATTATACATAAAATAAAAGGTATTATATTAAAACACGTATACTAAAAGATAAATAATTAAATTATCTTTAAAACTGTGAAGCTTTCATAAAAATACGCTTGACAGTGTTTGCCTGATCCTTAGTTTTTTATCCGCGTTAGACATGACTTTACAAATTAAGTTATTAAGAAAATGCTCTAATTTAACACGTATATTTTTTTCCAAATCCTTACTAACAGTACTCGTTTAGACGTGATCTTCAGTTTAAAATCATTAACAGTCGGTTATCGTCGCCTTAAAATACTACATTTATACATTTCGTAAAGTTTTATCCGCTAAGCAATACATTTCGCTGACTGTACAATTAAGAAACCCTCGCTCTTTTCTACGTGTTGTTAAAATCAAAAACCATAAACCCTTTGCAATGATCCAATTAAAGATCTTTTAATCTGCTGACCGGCACAGCTAATAACAGCCGTTACGAGCTGCAGAATGAAATAAAATAGACGCGGAAACCGACTCCAATTGTGAAGCAATCCTTTGTAGCAATAAAGCTAGCTTTATATAGTACATTCATTTAGTTCATAATTCCTACCTTAGTACCATTTCTAAAAGGTTGATTTTGCTGTATTTATTATTATTTCATTTTAATCATGTCAGTTTCAATTTGAGTCTCCTTTCCATTTTATTTCATCTAAAAAAGTCTGGTTCTCAAAGCAAAGTGCGCTGCAGAAATGTGACAAGAAAAATGAAGAAGAAGAAACCATGTAACGAGTTAAGATTTTTGTAAAAATATGTGACGTGGTGTTACTCTAAGGCGAGTAGTATGTAGGGTAGGTAAACGTTGCCGCTGCGCCGCGGCGCGCCGGCCGTATCGACCGCCGCCTGTTGAATGCCGACAACCCCCTTCGCCACCCTCGACACCCCAAGACCTTAACGCCCCTTCCACTTTTCACGTGCTTAAAATAGAGGCGTGCAATGTCGATATTTCAAACATTAGCCTGTCACAGGACACTGAGCATAAATAATTGAACACAGAGAACATTAAATACGCGGAATGAATCCCTTTGTATATTTGCACACGGTTTTATTTATACATCCGAACATAATTCTTAAAAAAAATCTAGAAGGATTGTCGTGCTAACAATATGTTTGATAGAGCTGTAAGGTTATAAAGTCGGTGTTATAGCAATAACTGAGTACCGAATATAGGAGTTGCCACCTTTCAGAAAGCGTCAGTTAATGTTCAAATACAATATGTATTAGTGGTTAGTGCGCAGTGTGAGTGTGCCGTGTCAGCTGGGGTGATAGACCTACAACTATAAATAACTTTAGCTAGAGATATTAGATAGGGCCACAAATGAGAAGGTAGCTTGTAGATTTAATGTTCATGATGAGGCGTATATTATTACAAATTATATTGTATAATACAGAATAGTTGCTCTATGACCTTTGGGTATCAGCCGTCTTGTTAGTAGTTTTGAACTTTAATTAAAATCTAGGAGGCCAATGTCACGTACACTTCAGTGAGAAATTACATAACTACACATCATGTTTTGCGGGAATATGTAACTTTATGAAACATTTCAACAAGATAATGATTCTATTCAACGAGTATCTCTTAAGATACATCCTGTACTTGAAATGTTTCATAATATTTATGAAATATTGAATATATTGTACTAAAATGTAGGTAACTCAAACTCGTCAATATCTTCGCAGTCACAACTTTTATTAGAAGGATAATAAAATAGACTACCTACGCGTACAAAATAATATCGTTACATACGAAACGATCATTACAAATTAATCGCTGTCTAGCTGATACAGAATCTTCAGTAGTTTATTAAATGGTCTGACATGAAATAAAATTAACTAAAGTAACGGCTGAATACCAAATGTAGTGGGTAGAAAGATTAATAGACTGCTAAAATGTACGTCTATTATAACAACTTTGAGCCTTTCTTTACCTTGAATTAATAAGTTTCTCTCAGACAAGCTCCAACACCTCGTAGACATATTATTATGTATAATTGAAAATTATTAATACTCTTCGCCTAGTCCTAATAGTTAGCAAAATAATTTTGACAAACTCAAACTCAAACTCAGAGCATTTATTCCAATTACAGGCACTTTTGAATTGTTAAAGAGTCAGTCAGTTAGTCAGAAAATTAAAGCTAGTCGCCCATTCCAAAACGTAGATCTCTATGGAGAAAAATGGGCAAGAAACTCCATGGATACTCTTTTAAATCAAAATTATTACAAAACCCTGGGTACATTGTTCGTGTTGCTTCTATATGTGGGAACAATGTAAAAAAATTAAAAATTAAAAACAATTCAAAATATAAGATTAAAAATAAGCCTTGGCAGTTAAGAGATGACCAGTCTCCACTGACGGCGCCCGTTCACGAACATGACGCGTGGATCAGCACCGTCCAGCTCAACCATTTTGTAGGGAACCGAATGACAGAATATTTAAATTAAAACGGTGGAAATTTCTACATAGGTATACAATATACATATACAGAAAATGTTAAGTAACATTTTAATAAAGAAAATCAATTAATAATGAGAACCCCTAAACCTGTACAGAAAATTTAATTTTGTAATCATACATCAAGCAGCACACCTGGCTAATAGGCTCCAGTAAATTACTCGATTATATTAATATTTAAGAAAATTGTAGAGTAATACAAACACAATCATACATGGGGCCCGAGTGCACGTCTCCTTTTTAAGGAAATTCCTCGCCGACTGGTCGACACTTCACGTGACCAGAGGGCTGGCTCGTTCTTTGGCCAAAGAATTAGCATTGCCATTCAACGTGGCAATGCTGTCAGTCTTCTGGGCACGTTTCCGGATGACAGCGATGCGGACGAGTACTTCGACGCCGAAGTTTCCTTTTGTTTTGTATAGTTAGTTAGTTCGTTAGTTAGTAATTGTATTTAAAATTTGAGAAAATAAAAATAAAAATCACACATTGCCTCCTTTTTCTATAATTCACAGAAAAAAGGTATGCTTTTTTTTTAATACTATGGCATTCAGTACTATAAAGTCATCATCATCATCTGCCTAGCCTGTTCCCAACTATGTTGGGGTCGGCTTCCAGTCTAACCGGATGCAGCTGAATACCACTATATTTTACTTATTTCTTACTTACTTTATTCAGTACTTTATAGTAAACCAACATAAATTAGCTTTACCGAAAAAAGTAGGACGGTAGATTTGAGAGTATTTTGGTACTCAGCCACATGAGCGACATCTATCCACTGTTACAAGAATCTCTTGAGCTTCTTACCAGCCAGTTTTCTTAGCTGCCAATGAGTAACAACGCCATCTATCAGAATTTTCTGTAAAGTAACTAAATGGAAACTCTGATGTTCAGGGTTTCAGCTCTGGAAAAGCGTGTTAGCGTGCTGTTGGTGTTCCGTTAGATGGCGTTTGAACGTTGAACGCTGAAACTAATTTTATGACTCGTAGGTACCGGTTTTAGAAAAGACAGAATACAAAGTTCAACGCTTTTGAGAACGATCCTTAATTGAAAACGTACACACGTTTCTATAGACTGCATTTGCTTATAAGTACTTAAAGTACTTTTGGGTTTTATATCATATTCGAATGTCATGGGAATCCGCTGAGTACCTACCTACGGGCAGAGCGGGCCCGTGTTTGTGGCGATGATAGGGTCCCACCCAGCTATAGTGCAGCAATTGATGTCTTTTAGCTGAGATGATGACGTATTAAGAAGATCTGCAATTACTAATCTATGATTATGTACCTACCTAAACAGTTAAGCCTATTTAAAACGAAGTCGGTAAATTAACTACTAAAACAACATTATTGGAAAATAAAGCCAAGAGCTTGCTTGTAGCGGATAAGTAAATACGTTGGAACTCTTCATTAATGGGTATTAAGTAAAGACCTAGGCCTAAGCCTCAAGTAGTTTTAAAATTACAACGGTGTTATTTTTTAATACAGAAAGTTGTGAAATCATGACCGAGAAAAAGGTACGGGTGGATTCAACCGAATCATCTATTTGATAATATTGATAATATTGTTTGTTTATTTTGGTTTCCCCCTTATTATTTATATGTTTAGCATAATTTGTATTTTTAAAATATATCATAGCATGGTTCGTAATATGTGACGATGTTGTTGTTGTTTTCTGAAACTTAGTTATATGTTTGTTTACTGGGCTATCTTAATATGCAATATATAAAACTGATCATCTAAAAATAAAACATGAGAAACAATTAATTGTATCTGAGTAAAGTCCGTAACGATACAGTGTCAAATTAAATTAGCTCGCGAATCTCCGCAGACGTGAAGTATAAATTGATAAAATCTGTTTCATCATGTTGAGATATCGATACCCATTACGTCTGTGAAGCTTACACAAAAAAAACTGACTTTTAAACTGATATTTTAAGTGACTGCACTAAAAACAACACAAAAAAAAACCAACCAACCCCAAAAAAACATTATCAAATAAATTTATTTTTTATTTTATCATGTTTAGAAACTTAATATATCGATACCCATTACGTCTGCGGAGTTTCGCTAGCTAATTTAATTTGACCCTGTATCGTTACGGACTTAGATACAAATAATTGTTTCTCATGTTTTTTTAAGATGATCAATTGTAGGTATTGCATATTAAGATAGCCCAGTAAACAAACATACCTATAACTAAGTTTCACAAAACAACAACAACATCGTAACATATTACGAACTACGCTATGATATATTTTAAAAATAAAAATTATGCTAAACATATAAATAATAAGGGGGAAACAAACAATTTATTATCAAATAAATGATCAATCAAATAAATGAATCCACCCGTACCTTTTTCCCGGTCATGTTTTCACATATTTCGGGTAGGTACACTCAACGTCATTAAAAAGGGAGTTATCAAAGATGTCCTCAAGTTGAGGATAGAATTTGAAAGAAAAAGGCGAATTTGAAATAAAAACAAATGAATATGTTTGGTATGAAACACTCTGTTCCATAATTTGAATGCCATATTTAGTGTATTTGTCCGCCGCAGCCGTCACCTGGACGTCACCGAGAACGAGATGACGGCGCCGAAGAAGCATCACATACATTTACTTTAACCGCGTGTCCACCGCATGTTGGTCACCCGAGCGCCGTCATCCCGGCCGCCGAAGTTTCGAGTAGTTCGACACGACCGCTAGAACTCGGCCCGAGATTGTGACGGGCCGATGTGCCGGCATTGTCCACACACTGCAGCTGTCGCACTAGCCGCGTTCGCTCGGCTTTTATTTTGACATATCATCATGTTCATAACAAACTGAACCGCCGAGTTCGGTCGCGGTGAACAAACGATTGCCATCAGCGGGACGTCATGTTCGGTTTAATCTCGTTTCTCGGTGATGTCCCGGTGACAGCTGCGGTGGACAAACGCCCTTACGAAGAGTGCTATTTTTTGTCACTGTAGTTTCTTCCACTTAAAACACACTTTGTACGTTTATTATTATTTTTAACCGACTTCAAAAAAGGAGGAGGTTCTCAATTCAGATGTTTATATTTTTTTATGTATGGTCGGGCATAACTCCATCATATATAGATGGATTTCCAAATTTCTTTTTTTATTTGAAAGGGTATGTCTCGCAGTGGTCCCTTTATTATCAAGTCAGAATTTGATGAGGGGATCCCATGGAAATTGAAAATTATATAGGCACACCTATAGCAATTTGGGTATTTTATATAGTAATTCGTGCATTTGCCCTCGAAAAGCACCATTTGGTGAAGTGGAACTGATGATGAAGACGACAGATGGTCACCGGAACTACTCAATAGTAAGTATTTTACGGGTTGGGATTCGATTACTTTAATGTGGTTGCTAAGCAGTTTATGCTCGTCACAATGCATATGGTGAAGTGGAACTGATGGTGACTTCACCATCAGCTCCAGTTCTCCTGGTAATTACTAGGAGAACTCCTCAACAATTAATGTCCCTGCATCGGAAAAACCATATTTTGTAAAAGGCGAGGAACAGTTGACATTAGGCTATTGTAATTTAGATAAATTATAAACTGACCCACTATAAAAACTTTAAAAAAAAACACTACAAAGTGAAAAATAACTTTAATTTTGGAAGACGGTGGCAAAAAAGCAAAATACAGATCCAAAGACACCGACTTCCGAAATTAAAGTTATTTTTCACTTTGTAGGGTTCGGTTTTGGACATCAATTGGTTTTTTTTTTTGTAAAAATGTTTTTTTTTTATGTACATTTATAACGTTCCGACAATCAACTGCATCTGCAAACTGACTCAAAAATAAACAGACAATGTCTTTCAAATACCAAGAAGACTTTGTATCTTTTGCATTAGAATGTAGGTATACAACATGGAGTCAGAGTACAATGGCGTGTTCTTATGGTTTATTTTTAGTAATCCTTGAACTGACTACAAAATGTAACTGTGGCACAAAAGGAACACCAAGAGACTTTATATTTATAGTAATGTACTAGCTGCGCCCCGCGACTTCGTGCGCGTAGAAGACGAAAAAGGCACAATACTTGTACTAAAATAACAGCCACATTTTAATAAAACTTCTTCGTCCCCTGATCTTTCTCGTCCGCCGCATTGCATCGCCCGCCCGCGCTATTTGTTCACAATTTCAAGGCTTTTAATTTTTTTTCGCGGAACCCTAATTTTTTTTCTAAAATAAAAGTAGCCTAAGTTACTCTTCGTAACATCAGCTATCTGCCAGTGAAAGTCCCGTCAAAATCGATCCAGCTTTTCGGATGTTCGCCGGAACAAACAGACAGATAGACAAACATTTTTATAATTGTTTTTTTGTTATGAGTAGGTACCGTAAATAATTTCATATGCATTTAGTAAAAAGTTGTTATTTTGACATTACAAACAGACACTTAATTTTTATTTATTTGTATAGATAACTCTAAGTTAATTAACAATGTATCTGTTTTATGATGTTATAAAGTGGTTCTGTGTTATAAGTTAAGTGTGTGTGGCGTTTAACCTCGTATTGTACGATGAAAGAAAACTAGGTTTATGCAGTAAAAAGTCTTTATGTTCGTATAGTAAGCGTGGTGGTTGGCCTTTATCGTTACGGCTATAAACTTCTCTATTTTTATAGCTACTTATTTATGGGTTTAAGAACTAAGTAGTGCAATAGAGAACTTTATTAACGACATTAAGTTATTGTTAATTCACGTTGGCAGGGACATCGTTGAGTCGTGACGAAAACTCTTACTATTTAAAAAATCAAAGAAAAACGTCAACACTTCTTGGTCTTCTTTAGTCGATGTCAATTGTAACAATATTTTATTACTAGCTGTGCCCCGCGACTTCGTTCGCGTGGAAGTCGTAAGATACACACAATATATGTACTAAAATAGCAGCCACATTTTAATAAAACTCCCTCGTCCCCCGACCCGCCGCGTTGCATCGCCCGCCCGCGCTATTACTTCGATTTCGCTTAGCATTATTTCTGATTTTTTTTAGTTTTACTCGGTTAAAGGGTCGTAGCATGATGTTAAATAGCCTATAACCATTCTCGAGAATTGGGCTACCATAATGCAAAAATAATTTTCAAATCCGCCTTTTTGTTCACAATTTCATGGGATTTAATTTTTTTGCGTGGAACCCTAATTATTTTTTTAAATAGAAGTAGCCTAATTTACTCCTTATAGCATCAGCTATCTGCAAATTAAAGTCCCGTCAAAATCAGTCCAGCCGTTCCAAATTTCATAGGTTTTAATTTTTTTGCGCGGGACTCTCAATTCTTTTTCTAAAATAAAAGTACCTTAAGCTACTCCTTATAACATCAGCTATCTGTCAGTGAAAGTGCCGTCCAAATCAGTCCAGCCGTTTCAGAGATTAGCCGGAACAAACAGACAGACAAAAATTTTTAAAATTGCTTTTTCGTTAGAAGTATCGAATATACTTTCATAGGCATTTAGTAAAAAGCTGTTATTTTGACATTACAAACAGACAATTAAATTTTATTTATTTGTATATATGTAGGTGGCCACGCCAATTGCGGCATCAGTGGAGTTTTTTAGGTCCTCGAAAGCATTGTTTGGTCAGGGGCACTGCATTCGGTTGGGTCTATAATTCCCCGTTTCGCTATATTGTGCTCTTGGTGGTCTACTTGGGTCCGCAGTCGATTGATTGTGCTTGCAACACTGGGCCTCAAAAACCATGTATTCATGCTAAAACTTTTCGTTACGATCTCCCTTCTACCGCGTTTAATGAGAATATTCTACACATAAATTTATTCAAGAAAATGTTCGACGTATGAGACCAATGCACATAAACTTGCAATAATAAATAACGCGTAGCGCATCCGTTATCTGCTACGACAGCGTAGCCGTAGCTGGCGTAGCGTTGATATCAAAATACCTTTTGCTACGCCGCCGCGCCGTAGCCTCAGCATTTTATTTTTTATTTTTTTTTAATTTATCAGAGGATTTCACACCTATTACTTATCGTTTCGTATTTATGAAGGGCATGTATTTAACGCGGCGACAAATTAATCTCAATTTGGGATTAAAACATAATTAAAGCCGGTAGTAAAAATAGTAGGTCAGCGGCAGCTACAGCTTTTTTTTTTTTTTTTTTTTTTTGTGGATGGGAAATCATCAAATGACTTCTCCCGCTCGGGGCGGAGCGGGAGGGCGTGTCAGACTTTTACTGACTAAAACCCACCCGTGTTCCTTCTGTTGCTTGTGCCGGGGCCACGGTAACTCTTTCGAACATCCCGCGGCAGCTACAGCTAAGGATAATTTTAAGTAGAAAGTAGCAGGTTAATAATCAGTTATTAGCTTTGTTTTAATTTAAACTGGCATCGAGTTTTTGTTATGGTACTCGACTTGGTCAAACTCAACGTGATCGTAGTCGACGGAGCCCCGTATGACGGAGCCCCCGCGTGGTTCCTACTTCTGAATGGTTTAAAAAAAATAACCACGAAGGAGATGGTCCCGAGCTCACTTCGCTTGCTCTTGCATCCAAAGTTCTAATTGCCTTTTTACTAAGTCGAAGCTTAATTTAGCAAAACAGGATGAAAGAGTTGAATTTCATTTTAATATTAGTCGACATGCCGTTATTTATAGTACCTCGCCTATGATTTCAATTGGTCCTGTTTAATATGTTCGTTACCTTAAAGTAGCAGTCATTATTTCATTTTTATAATTCCTAGCATTTTGAAGCTCATCTAATATTATTTTTTTGTTATTGCTAAAATATTTAATCGCTGCCCAGTTATTGTTTAGTAACAAATAGTTAGTCGCCTTTTAAGTTGTTAGTAACCTGGAAAATAATTAAAAAATACTAAGTAGGTAGATGATTGTATTACAGCGATGCATATTATAATTGCCAACGATTTTTACACCTTAATTCTTTTTTTTGTCGATCACACAATCTGTTCACTTTACAAAAATTGCCCCAAAAACCACAGCCGGGAATAAAAGCCAACCAAATAAACTATTAATTTACTCAGAGGCAAGCCTGCCCGGGAATCACAGTAGAGAGGAATTTGATTTCGTCAAATACTGCTACTATACGTAGAACTTTGCTAGCGGCGCGCGCGCGTCAAAAATAACACAGATAGGCGGGTGGTGGCCAGACCCACACTTAAATTTAGGATCTTTTTGTGTTTTTTAGTAAATATTGCACTAGAATTTGACCAAGGTTTTGAGATGTTTTCCCTTTGACACCACACACCCGTAGCTTATACGTATTAGTCCATATCTTGAAAACTACTGAACTGATTTTGATGAAACTTGCACTGTTCCCTAAGTTGAAGTAAATGTAAGCCAATAAAATAAAAGATATTTGCAAAAAAACCACGGACTGCAAAAAAAAAAACTACAAAGTGAAAAATAACTTTAATTTCGGAAGTCAGTGTCTTTGATTTTGTATTTTCGTTTTTTGCCATCGACTTCCAAAATTAAAATTATTTTTCACTTTGTAGTTTGTTTTTTTTTTTTGAAGTTCGTGGTTTTTTTGCAAAAAAGTTTTGATTTTTCACTTTATAGTTGTAGTGCCTACCCCACACAAAGTCGTATACCACTACTTGCAGTGTAAATAACAGTGACAGGAAATTATTATGACATCATCAATATACACTAAGTGGAAAAAATACGTATTACTGAAGCTAACTCAAAAACCACTCATCAGAACTTGACCTTTATATCGGACCAATCTGAAAGTATATACTTTCAAATAAAAAAAATATTTTTTCAAATCGATTGATAAATGACGGAGTTCTGAGGTGAAAAACCTTTTAAAAAAATACAACCGAATTGAAGTCGGTTAAAAAGAGTTTAAATTCTAAATAAAAACAGCGAAATGTATTTACCTAATCACAATGCACATCCATACTAATTTTATAAATGCAAAAGTAACTCTGCCTGTCTACCTGTTACCTTTTTATGCCTTAACTGCTGAAGGATTTAAATGTGGCACACAGATATACCGTGACCTGGGTAAGGACACAGGATACTTTTTTATCCTAGTATTATGTTCCCATCGGAGAATTTCTGATCTCCACGCGCGTGAACCTGCGGGCAAACGCTGCTATACTATAGTGACATGAAGACGAAGTCTGTGTTTCAAACGCATCTCGTCACTATGTGTAAAGCTCATAATTATTACACAATTATTCTTGTGAAATAAAAATTAAATAAAAACAACATTTGCAGATACTTTTACTTATGCCAAACTGCATTGCCTTGGATCTTAATTTCCATTCATTATAAACACACTAAAAACGTCCTGCAGTTTCCGTGGTCTAGCGTCCACAATACATTCTACTTGTGGGATTTGCACTTAAGTACCGAGTCTTCGTCTGGTGTGCTTACCATTTAATTAATAGCTCGTGAACGAAAGACACTTGCATAAAACTTTTCTCGTTCTGGTTAAATTTAGTCTCCCTCACACTTACATTCAAAGCATTTACCGTGAAACTTCCTACCTGTAGGAAGACAAAACTTCACATTTGCTTTCGCATCGACCAATAGACTATCTCTTTCATAAGGCAGAGCGAGAAAGAGACGGTGTCAGTTTTGATTTTTGAGACACACACAACTAGTGGGGGGCAATTCCCGTAACTTTAAGAACGTTCACAGTCTGTTCTCAGTCTCAATATGCCAAAAATACCTATAATTTTCCTACATTTTTGACAAGTTTTTGACATTTGATTGTCACTGAGATGAGATAGCGACTAGATTTTGAACGTTTTTAGTCACGAGAATTAGGCTCCTGATCACGTTTATTATATAGGTATGCATGTTTAATCTTCAGTCTATCACTATCACCAACTTTCAAATTTGATTTTGTTCTAGATACCTACCTAATTTCTCAAATCCTATTTTCTTCCGCCTCTTTGTTTTTTTTTGTTAAGCAAAAACCGGAATGGTAAAAATGTTCTGGTTTGCACATGGTCTCATAACTGCTTACGTTTATAAATTCTACTCTTGGAACTAACATAAATCTACCCTTCTCACTTTGCATGACATGACTCACGTTCTGCCGTTTCGTCGTAGCTTACTCATGAACTCGTTCGTATTGTTTGGACAGGAACGTAATTTACTACGTAAGTACCAACGCAACGAAAACTGGGAAGTTGTCAATCTTGCAGCTTGGGTTTACCAAAGATGCTGCATATTATTATGTGTCTACAACGCACCATGTATAAATTGGTTGGACGTAATGAACAAGTTGCCATTGTAAGGAGTTCTAAACTAATGTCCTTAAAGAATATACCAAAATTATTAAAAAAAACTGTGAATTATTGAAACTGAAGACCAAGATTACCCTGCCCCTTTTTTGGACCTCTCTTTTTTGCCACGTTCATGTGAAGATTCAAAATATGACCTCTCTATGCATAACAAATGACACTGAAAATACACTTTTCTATAAATAGGTCAAACCGCACGTGTGAAACACGCAGCAGAAAAGTTTGGCGACAGGAAAAGAATCGGTAAAACATATTTTATCCTTTTCACAATAAAATACTATTTTCAACTCCCCTAGGGCAAAACTTCGGTAGCCTGTTTTTGTTCGCGCGCATTCATGTGACTGTGAGAAGATTTTCCGGCTTCTGATAATGTGACCTAATAAGGTTTTGTTTTATGAAAAAATAGTTACCTACACGTAGAAAATGATAGTGTTTTACACTTGTCGTTAGACGAGAAAAATATATTTGTTAACTGACTTCAAAAAAGGAGGTTTTGGTGAGCTTCCTTTTTAAAAAAGTGAGCTAGTGATCACGACTACCTTTTAAAAGAATGTAGTCGTGATCACTAAATAATGGATCTCGAACAGCAATTGCTGGATGACATAAAGTTAATACCTATTAAAACTTTTGGTTTAGGCATCATAGCATTGGAACACTAATCTCAAAGTTCGATATTACCTTTCAACGAGTAAATTGGATGCTGTGGCAACACGCCTCAATGAAAAATAAGTTGATAGCCAACAGGCACATGAATTTACTTTATAATGTAGATTATACCCACCCTGGGAGAAACTGCGTACTTTGGATACTTACTAACTTTTTTTAATTTAAAATTTATACAAAAGAATACAGGATCATTCATATTAACTTGCAACCAAAAACCACTAAGGTTTAAACTTGTGCTATCATGAGTGTATCTCAATATCGAAATGCAAAATGATGCATTTTATAGAAGTGCGTTATTATCGATACAATTAATAACATCTTTAGGTCTTTATATAGTAACAATCATTCCTACATAATACTTAAGTAATATTGCTTAAGTTTACATTTGATATTTTTATGTGAAATACATTTTTTTATTTCTGAGGGTGGACTATAAACCTAGCCTTTCCTTAATCCTAGCCTAACCTTTCTTTAATAGTAGGTATTACATAAATGATTTTATTTCTGTAAGTAGGTTTATACGAACACTTTTACACGTCAAACATTTTTTTTTTTAACTAGATGAGGCCGGCGTTTCCTATTTGACTACTCTGAGAAGAAAGGCCGAAACAAACTCAGAGGTCACAGTCTCTTTTAAAGTCCAGACCTAATCTTGGTCAGATCATGTAAAGACCATGTAGGTTGGTGTCTGAATTGGTCTTTTGAGGAAAGAATCACACAAACTGAGTGGACCTGTCCAGTCAGTGTAAGCATCTGTCAGTAATCGTACAGCTCAACTTAAAAGTTAAGGAGCTCAACGATTCGACGAACAATATCAAAGAAAGGACATTTGGGTAGGCCACGTAATTTACTCAAACTGGCAGACTATGATTAAAGCTGAGAGAAAAAAAAACAAGGACCTACATGGTCTTCACGTTCACAGTAATTAATTAGATACATAGATTTGTAATAAGTGCTTCGACTTTGCAATTAAGAAATTGGCCGTATTCCTAATGATTGAATCATTGTCTTGAATTTACACCTAGCACGTTTGACTTTTTATTTAGCTAGGAATAAAACTCACTTTAAAATAAGTACACTCTTTACACAATCATCGAGGCAATTGGGTACACTCATTTTGTAAAACGTCACTATGTCATGCTGTCTCTCTATCAGTGAGTTGTGTATCAATTCCAATTTGATTTGTAACAGAAGCATTCTGTCCATTTCTGTGGTCGGCACTTTGTCAAACCAGTGATAAATAATGTCCGAATCAAATTATTCTTTCTGTTCTGCAACGTTTGCTTCTGAGAGCTTGTTGGACGCTGGCGCCAGGTGCTCTTGATAATAAACCTAATTACCTACATATTAAGCTACTACATAATCAGGTCACGACTGTTAGTAAATAAGTCCGCCTTTGTACGATATTCTTTTTTACTTGTGCATAAAGTTTTAATAAATAAATAATCTAATTACTTCCAAATTTTTAAAAGTTTACATAACTACAACTACTAATAGTAAATTAATGAACTGTGTCTTTTATTCTTTGTCCATATTTTGTCTTAATGTATTGTAATCTTTATTCGTGATAAAAACACCCTCAATCATCGTTTTGTCTGTGTTTGACATATCCTTGTCGGACATTAAATATCTTTGTGATTTATTAGCTGAATGTTCTATGTATTCTAGTTTCTTATGTAAGTTTTATCTAGATTGATATTCAGGTCGAGAAAAGTAATAACCTTGTTTTCTCAGAGTGTAAAGTTCCTAAGGCAACTTCATAGAGCCTGACCTGAGGTGATTGATTAAATTTCAAGTCCAGAGGAGAATCAAGAATGCCTGGTAAATAATAGAATTAACCGGGAAAGCCCCACCGGCGCACAGTGGTCTGGAAATCGAGATCCATACTCATAGAAACTTATAGTAAAGAATTTAAAAAAAAAATTGTAATGGCTCTGGTATACCTACCTCCCTTTACATAATATTAACGTATGGATAGTACAAATCACAGTACGCATGAGAAAAAAAAGATTTGTGTTTTTTTTTTTTGTATGGGAGAAAACACTAAAAGTACGTTTTTTCGAAACTTAATGGAACTATTAGGCTGGTGCTCACACGAGATATAGTCCCATACACGGCGATCAAGATGACATACAATTCAACTAAATATTAGGTCACAAATTAGCGGATCGGATTGGAAACACTACACTGCGTTGCAAAACGCCAATTACTTAAGCAGTTCAAACTACCGCAAATCGGCAGTAAACCGAATACAACAAAGAATGAATATGATCCAATTAAGTAACAAAACTATCTTAAAATTATAAAACAACAAAAACATTATTAACTGGCTGTATCCTGCGACTTCGTTTGCGTGGAAGTAATAAGATATATAATATACTAAAAGAACAGCCACCCGCGTCCTACGACCCGCCGCGTTGCATCGCCCGCCGCGCTATTTGTTCACAATTTCATGGGCTTTATTTTTTGTTGCGCGGAACCCTAATTCTTTTTCTAAAGTAAAAGTAGCCAAAGTTACTTCTTATAATAGCAGCTATCTGCCAGTGAAAGTCCCGTCAAAATCGGTTCAGCCGTTTCGGAGTTTAGCCAGAACAAACAGACAGACAGACAGAGACAAATTAAAAAAAAAATGTTATTATAAGTACCGTAATGCTTTATTATGCATTTACTAAAAAGCTGTTATTTTGTAATTACAAACAGACACTTCAATTTTATTTATTTTTATATTATAAACTAACCTCCTTACTAATAAACGTATTATATCAGTATGCTTAGTGTAAGTTTGACAACTTTGTTCAAATGACTTCACCATCGAGTAAATCGAGTTGACGTCAAACGCATCGACCACCGTACGCAAGCGAGTGCGAGTTAACATCAAAGCTAACCATCCAATATGCGTTTGGTCACCGTGAATTGCGATCATTATTTTTCTTATGTTGGTGTCACGTACGCGTCGTCCGATAAACCGACCAAATAGAGTGACATTTATATTCAGTGTTCCTAATGAAAGCGGCTGTCTATCAAACTTGTATTGGTTATAACGACTGTTTATGTTTCGTGTTTGTTTGAAGATTGTGATTTGGATTATTAAGTACTTATTGGATTCTAATATTATATTAATTAAAAATGAAGACGTTGGTCCCAATTTGTTATGATGGTGACATTTATGGAGCAGTAAATGGAATTCAAATTATTTGGTGTTTAGCGAACTTATGATCTGTGAACTTTGCAGAAATAACACTTAGTTTGTTTGGTTTTTGGCTAGAGGTAGGATGTCACGCATAAAGAATTGGGAAGAGTTAACTCTGTTAGGTCCTTGACAGTGATGGTAGTGGTGATACTAAACTACCTACTGTGTGAACCTGTGTGACCTACTGTGGTGAAACTACCTACTGACAAATGATCGCTTTCTTCGGAAGCCAATATCTTCTCTTAAATTCGGCCTCCGGAAGATCTATTAGAGGATTGCTACAAGCACGGGCTTTTGCACGGACACCGGACATGTAATTACGCTCATCTTGTGCCGTAACGGTCTCAAACATCATACAAGCAAAATATAAACGTGATGCCATGGTTGTCTTTAATCCACACAACTTATTAAAACAAAATTACTTTGATAATTCACCACACTTACAAGGCTCTCACTACAAATCCTTCAGTGAACACTTTACTCATTCGAAAGTGAACACGTTTCCTATACGAGCTGTCAAAACTGTCAAAATTGTAACTCACACTCGCGATATCACAGGTTCACGCTAATTTACGAGCTCACTTTCGAGTGGGAATCGATCGTCACCATCTACAAAGTAAAATAAACAACTGACACTCACAATTTTTAGGTCTTGCGTATGGCACCAGATGGCGCTAACTCAACGCCATACAAATCTGAGTATACTCTAACGCGATGGTGAAGTTAAAAAAACTCGCACTAAGCACACTGGTGAATAGTTACACACCGATTTCTCTCTTTCAGTCGTCAGTAATTTGACTTTCGAAAGAAGAAGACAAAGTGTTGTGTAACTATACAGACGCTATACAATGTTTATTAGTAAGGACGTTAGTATAAACACATACATCTAAATAATAGTCACGCAAAGTCTAAATGAAATATGGAAACAGTAAAATTAAGATTTTCGGATTGAGACAAGAAAGGCATTGACACGACAGTGATAAGAAAGCTTCAATGATTTACGAGAACGAATGTTGTGGTATTTCGCTACACAGAAAACACATCTTTTAACTTGTCTATTTATTTAGTGTTATAAAGGCTCTTGTCTTAACTATAATTCATGCAGCTAAGGAAGGTCTTTTGACGTCCAACGGCGTTCAGCGGCGTGGCACTCACGTCCCTCTAATAGCGGCGTGGCATAGGAAGTCGCTGCCCTACACTGGGTCCACTCTAGGACGGAAGGACTCGTGACAACCCTGGGAGTGTGACGTAGCCCGTCATCGCGGTCCTCTTATTGAGCGTGAGGTGTAGTAAAGCACCTCCGCTATTCTTACCTTTTTTGTAAAGATTGCCTTCCTCTGGGCAGGCACCCCAGAGGTGTCGCCGTTGCCCATCTGCGACCTGGCGTGAGGAGCTCTGCAGCGCCTCTCTGCCCTCACCTGCCGTTCTCTGGACTTCCGGTCATCGAGTGCGCACCACAAGACCCCTCTACTGCTACTGCTACTGCTCAACCTCAACCCTTTTTCTATATTTTTTTTTATTTACCCTTTCGTATGTCATTTTACAATTTAGCCCTACGGCTAAATTGTAACGTTACAATGTCTCGATGCGATGGACCCAGAATAAAAATGAAGAATAAAAGGAAAAAAATGTTTCTTACATAAAACCGCAATACTTATGGTGAATAAAAACAATGTTTAATTGAGAAAAAACCTTTTTTATATCTTCTATTCTTTATAAAACATCTAGTCTTATTGGACTTACATACGAGTAGATGGTAGGTAGGTACATAACATATGAGAGCTTATTTCTTACGTCACTTCCTCCAAGATTAAACATGCTTATTATGAGACTGGCTTTCCACCAGTCTCTTCATTATCAGTCAAATCTTTATCAACGTAAAAACACAAACAGAAACATGTTTCATAACAAGTCGACACAAAAATATACATGTACAGTTTACTCCAAAACCTTCCTAGATTATGTTATAGCATTCTAAAATCGGACAAAACAGCTCTGTTTTACATTAAAATTGTTTATAGAATTTTTGAAAATATGTTTATCAAAAAGTAAACAGTGAATCATAAAGTCATCGATCCGTCATCCGTTGACAGGAGTAATAAACAAACAGACCACGCGAGTAATAGCTCCTGGGCTTTGAACGTATTTTTAGTCGCCTATGAAAATGTTATGCACAACTGGGGACTACTGTTGAAACTAGAACACAGCAAACTTCAATATCCATTGCTTGATTTACGTGTTGGATCAAGAAGACGACAGGTTCATTACGAGCAGTGTAAGTCGTTGTACATTTTCGACCAGCTGTAAGTTCGATCTCAAAGCTACGCCTATTTGATCTTGTTTATAAAACGCAAGCTCCCAATTCACACTTGGCAATGAAACCAGTTACGATGCCGTAACTCCAAGTTGTTTGAACAGAGTTTAATTATTCAGCGGTACCAATATCCTGTGTATTTGAATTCGACATTTTGTCAGGTCATGCCCTCGTAAAATACGAAATGTTTTCCTTTTGTCAAAGTATTTATGTGACATTGATTTCATAAATCCGGATAAAACTTTTTATATTTATTACTAACAGGTTGAAGATGGATATCAGTGGAAAAATCCAATCCGAAAATGGTTGCTCGATAATAAGTTCGTACCTACATATAATTATTACGTTTTTTGTTAGTCATGAACTCATGACACAAATTCCAAATAACCTTGAATGAAGTAACTTTGGACCACAATTCAGCTGGTCGGTTACATCTATATTCTATCGGAAATCATTATGAATTCTATGTGATACCGTAAGCATGGTTAAGGGCATAGAATTAATTAAGTTTAAGTTTTTGATATTAAATCAATACGGTCATGAATTAATAGATTACTATTTATAATTATGAACTTGGTCGAAACAAAAAATATACGAATGTTCTATAGTTGCTACCTACCTCGTGTTCCTGTAATTTATCATCATCATCTTCCTGCCCTTGTCCCATGTTACTTGGGGTCGGCGCAACATGTTTTCTCTTTCCATTTTCCCCTGTCAAAAGTCACGCTATCATTCACTCCCTTCTCTTTCATATCATTCCTCACACAATCCATCCATCTTTTCTTTGGCCTTCCTCTCCCTCTCCATCCATCAACATTTATATTCATCACTCTTTTAGTCACATGCGTTTCCTCCCTCCTCTTCACATGTCCATACCAAGCCAAACGATTTCCTTTCAACTTTTCTGTCACTGGCGCCACTTTCAAACTTCCCCTTATATACTCATTTTTTACTTTATCCAATTTCGTCACTCCACACATCCATCTCAACATTCTCATCTCCGCTGCATGCAATCTTTTTTCATCCGTCTTCTTCACGGCCCAGCATTCCGATCCATACAGTACGACAAACCTTATCACGGACTTATAAATTTTGTGTTCCTGTAATTTATATGAGAAGAAAATTAATTTTGATCACTTGTTGTCCAATAATTTATCTGCTTCATGTAACCGCACTCCCGATTTTTTGCAACTCTGAAACGTAGGTAGGAACTGAATAAATTCAAACAATAACTTAAAGATCCTAGGTACCTATTTGTCAAATATACATACATACATTATTTCTTAATATAGGATGTAATCTTTCTCTTGCATCTCATATAAAGGTACATTTATCTCGGCTGATTCACACCGTGCTCTTAGTTTAAGAGTTTTACAATTTAACTTGATTAAAATGCTGAACGACCTTTTAACATTATCCTCGGGCACTTTTCACTTGAGTATTGGATGATCCTTCAGAGTACTTTTGTTCAAATTATTTCAATTATACATCTAACACGTACATACATACTAATGCATTTGTACGTAATATCTCCATGACAGGAACCTAAATTAAATCTATAGTTACATGTTAAACCTATAACAGTAATTTAACACTCGGTAGTAAATTGATCATAATCTTGAAATTCATTCTCTCTCTCATTCTCGCTCTCTCTGTCTAAGAGCTTCACCTAGTTCATAACTAGAATAAAGTTAATCACGGTAAGTTACAAGAAAACCTAGATGGAATGAAGTTAGGTACATCTCTCATCTACCCTGACCAACTCGCGAGTATGATAAAATATTTCTAACTGCAATTAACTGATAACAAAAGTATATGACAAACAGTTTCTACCCACATATTTCTGCACCCGACATAAAGGCATTAAATAGTAATTAGACTCTTTACTAAGTGAAATGTATTTTATTATTAAAACCCGTTTATACTCGCCATATTCATTGAAAAAAGATTTGCCGCTGGGGCCCAAAATTCATCACAGAAGGATACAGATTACGCGCAAACAAAATAACATTTGACCCTTATAATCTGTGAGCTGTCCTGGCCCAAATTTATTGAAAGAGCGATTTACGTACATATCTACTAAGTAAGTAGGTATATATCGCTATACAGAGTTAACGCTAATTTAATCCCGCGTATAGGTTAATCAAATAAATTTTATTTGCCATATAAACATTTGCAAATAGCTGGTGTAGATTCGACTCCAGTTTTAGAAATCGCTTCAAGACATACATTATTAAAATCGGTGTTACTTTCTGAATTGGTTTACACATTTTTTTTACGAAATATATATTTTCAATCAATCAATCATTTATTTTGTAAAACATAGGTATGTTAGGCGTGGTATTTTATTAAAATAATCCTTCAAAAAATATTCTAGCAACATGAAACTCAGTATCACTCACAGCCATTTAGATTATTAAAGGATTTAAAAATACGTAGCGCTCTTTCAATATTGAAAAGCTGAAAAAAGTAACAAGAATTTTCCATAGACGTGTACATCGCTGATTGATTTCAGACATATTTAACTAAATCTAATAAAGGTGACTTAACAAAAAACCTTTTACTTTGTGGCACGAAGGTTGATACAAAAAAATGTATTCAGGTAAGAATATTATTTACAGAATTGAAAAACTAACAGTCTTAAAATAATAATATTATGTAGAAGTATATAAAAAAGGAGGGGAAATAATCAGAGGCATCAAAAAATTCACCCGCATCGCTGTCAACAGGAAAAGTGCCCAAAAGGCTGGCAGCATTGCCACGTTGTATGGCATTTAAGTATGATATTTTTACTAAAATTATCTGAGACGCTCTTAGTTTACTACTTTCTTATTGGTGATCAACAATGTCACTAGCAGTAAAGAGTCTCGTAAACTTGTCGCTACTGACCTTGATTACATTCAGTGGGTCTCTCCAAAAGATAGTGTTTCCATCTGCCTAATAACATTTTAAGACGCCGAGAGTCGCCTTGCGGAAGCGAAGTTTAGAACACGTGGAACGTGGCAATGAGCTGATGTGGCAGTAAAATAAAATGAGTTTATGTAAAGAGGAAATGCGAAGGCGTTAAGGACATTACACACGAGAGTTGCAGCGTTGGCAGGTCTCTGGTTGCGAATATGAACCGTTCGCGTCAACGTCGCGAAATTGATGCTAGAGCTTTTGCCGCCTGAATGACATTGACACGGGGGCGTTGTAGGTAAACAATATGAAATTTTCAAAAAAATTGCCAAAGATACCTTGTAGCGTTGGTATCTGTGCACTTCACTCCACACACAGAAGCAAAGGCACGATGCTGTTTTGTTTCCACAACAATGACATCAATCAATTTTGTCGTGATGTTTGCATTCGTTCGCAAAACGCTGCATAATCCCTCCGTGTGTAAAGGTACTCTTAGAAGGTACGTTTACACATGGCCCATTACGACCTGTGAATAATGACCGAGGAATACGTATAAAGGGGGTGATGGAGCATTATGCACCAAAGTTACATCACACGTAGGTACCTAAGTACGTAACAACAGTAAAATGAATTTAAAGTAAGAACGTCGCTAAAAGGTTGTAAATTGTATCTGTTCTTCTATCATGTCACCGGTACGTTGTTAATTTTGTCAGCACAGTATATGTTTACACAGTACATTCACCAATAGCGGATATTTTCATTTGGAGTGAAATTCAATCTGGGGAAAGTTCTTCCCAGGAACACTAAAATCAAATACGGGAAAGGGGGCTGTTAACCACACAGCAGTGTGGCTGGACCGTAAAGTACAATATTGGTTCCTTAATATTTCAAACTAACACGCTTAGAACTAATTTCGAAAGCTTTTAACGTTGTATAGACTTTGTTTACTAAACTTGTTTGTTTTCCCAATTTGTTCCCAAGTCAAAGGTTTTATTATATTTTATACTAAGTTCTATGGAAGCTATACACATAATGCCTAACCCTAAAGTCCAAGTGTAGTTTAATCTTTACTTACTTCATTTAGTTTTTATACTACCTAATATAATAATGTTAATCACGCCGTTAAGTGAATTGAAATCATGAAAAAAAATTTTTAGGGTGCCTCTTTTCTCATCTGTCCCTTGGTGTGGGATGTCTTAAGCTAGGTCGTTCAAAAATATTACGGGTGTAAGAAAATCATTTTTCGATTCAGGGATCCGTTTGCGAAATATTAAGCTTTAAAGTCCTAATTTTTGTTAGAATCAAGTGAACTTAGTAAACTTTACAAGGTCACCAGTATTAGTCAGCCAACTTAATTTGCAGTTGAAATGTATGCGAGAACATGTTTTTCAACTACAATGTTTTTTCTTGGGACAAATTCAATTCAATCCCAACTACGCAACCCTTCATTGTGCATGGCCCAACACACACTTGGCTGTTTTTTTTTATTTCATAGTATTACAGTAATGCTTATAGCGATCAGCCATATCAAAGCTCAATAGGGTGTCTAAACTATTTGGCCTCTAATACGCGATAATTATTATCCAACAAATTATTTACACTAGGTTCTAAATTAAAATAATAACTATAATGAACTAACTATACAAATAAAAGTACTGTAAATAATTTACTAACCTATGAATAAAGCATATAATGAGGGTAAGTAATATATGATATAATTACAAAATCTCTAATATTTACAAGATATTACAACTGAATCTATAATTTTATTTGCTATAATGATCAGTTAATATAATAAACGATTGATATAATTTTAAAGTAACTAATTTTTATAAGCATAACATACATTTAATATAAAATCGTTTGATATACCACTCAAAAGACATAAAATCTATTCAGTCTAATATACCATACATGCAGCATGCAAGCATAAACTGACAGCAGGTCGACGGAGCCCCGCTGCTCGGGGCTCCTATTTCTGCCTGCAGGGTTTAAAGGAACCTAACCAAACCGAACCTCGGATTTCCCCTGACGTCGACTGTCTAGGGTTAGGATTTTCGGGTCAGGTTCAGAATAATCCTTTTATTCCGAACCTAAACCGATAACCACAAACCACCAAAAAAAAACAACGGGGCTCCGCTCCGCTCCCGCCTTAGCCTTCTAAACTAACCTATCCGAGTCGGATTGCTCTGAATCGGGGTGTTAACCATAATGTCAATATATATTTTAAACGATACCTAATGATTTTTGATTAAATAAACGTTATATCCAATAACGTTATACGATATAAGTTTTAGAGTATATAAATGTTATATCTAAATAAATTATATTAACAGTTGGTTTAACTCACGTTTATTATATCTTGTGAACGTTATTGAAATCAAAATATACCAAATAACTTTATATGATATGAGACGCACCCATATAATGAAAAGTTCAACTTAATCCATTTCCAACTTCAGTTTACACTAGTTGCAAACTTCTCATTGTCTAGTCATATTTAATACTTTAATATCTAATCACAAAATAATTATATAAGTATAATGGAATATTCATGACGCTGTGAGATTTATATCATTAAAATATTTATGGTTGAAGTTGACAATAAATCACAATGCGAAGCTATAAAAATGTAATAAATCTTGCTAAACTTCAATATTTATTAGTCTACATTATCGCTACCAATTTGCACAAGACATTTTCAAATAAATCATTATAAAATCTGGAGTGATTAAGATGGGTTTCCAAAGGTTATCAATCATATCATTCAATTCATTCATCGCTTGTGAGAGCCAAGAGTTGTCATCGAACCGCACTTTGTTATATTTGCCAAAAGGGAAGATCTGATTAGCCATCATATACGTATGTCATATATACAGATGGTTTTATTGTTAACGCGATGTATAGAATCACAGAATGGGAACATCTTATCGTACCTTCGTCTGTCTGTACACATAACTAGGTATAGAACTTTTAATGCCACCAGCTATTGCCTTTGCGACTCTACCGGGCAATTTTCAACCCTATTTTCTCGTTTCAAAGTTGAAACTTGATAAACTTCGCAATAATATAATCGAAGAAAAATATTAGCTACGCGAATGGATTTGAGTTAGACATGTTCTAGAATTAGGTACACGCAGTTACAATCTATGCCCGAAGCTATGCTTTATTTTACGTCACAGATATTTTCAAATAGATAATAGGCATACAACCGATTGATCCATTCGTCCTACAAATATAAAATTAAATGGGTGGACGTTTGTTATATGCAAAATACCAACTCTATCAGATTACAGGAAATAGGTGAAAAATTAATCACAAGATTCGTCTGACTGGCACAGCATAAAACTGAATGAAAGCTTTTCAAATTATCCTTCATCGGACACGTTTCGATAGGAAATTGAAAACCATAGCACAGCTTCATACTTTCATACTCCCAAGCATTGAGGTAATATGTAATACGTACCTCCCAAGTGGGTTTTAAAATTTAATTAAAAACTGCCTGCCTCGTTGGTCTCTTGGTCGCAAGCGCTACCGCTGAGCGTGAGGTCTTGGGTTCGATTCCCAGGTCGGGCAAAGTTTTATTGGGTTTGCCCAACAGGAATTTCTCAGTAACAGCCCGCGGAGTCTGAAATATAACTGACGAAATGTATACCCAGTACTATGTGTACACCTCAACCTAACTCTTCGGGGATTACAGGCGTGATCATAACAACATAAAACATAACATCAACACACACAGGCGTGATGATATGTTATAAATAAAAAAATAGCACACATTAATTACAGTCAAGATTAAGGCTCAATTTAAAATAAGGTCACACACACGACGCCATTTTGCATATTACACCCGTCGACAATAGGTACAAAAGCTGATAGCTTTAGTGGATTTAAACACGTGCTGTTGTATATAATAGTAAATATTGTAGTAAACACAGATATACGAGTATTGTTAGCCATGTGTTTAGACAGATTTTACACGTGAGTCCTTTTTTTTTTTGGATGGGAAATCATCAAACGACTTCTCCTGCTCTGGGTGGAGCGGTGTCAGATTTTTACTGACTAAAACCCACCCGTGTTCCTTCAGTTGCCTGTGCCGGGGCCACGGTAACTCTTTCGAACATCCCGCGACCCTGGCTGGTATTGGCCCTAGCAGACCCCTTCAATGGTGCTGACATCTCTTTGAGGCGCCCGTGGAACACAACGCGCCGTCGACTCGGACCCGGTTCTTACCGGACGGCGAGCTACCCATTGCTCGCCGTCCGCAAGCCCGCGCCTACGGTGGCCAGGAATCGGCTGCCAATTCCCGACTCCCAGGGCGTCCCCCGCGGCGACTAGGGGCGTGAGGGCGCAAAGCTTGCCTCTCCCTCACGCGTTCCACCTCCTCTTTCGCAAGCATTACTGCTTAGCAGAAGGAGGTGATGGCTTCCCATGTACTCTCGCTCCGTACCATGGCCTGGATCAAGGCCGGACGCGAGAGATCGCCGCCCCGATCGCTTCCGCGAGAACACGGAGGTGCTCCGCCCAAGCCGGGCAGACCTCCAACGTATGCTCGACCGTGTCCTCCGGGCGATCCACACAGTGGTGACAGCCGGGCGTTTCCTCCCGCCTTATTCGGAACAGGTACCTCCCGAAGCACCCGTGTCCGGTGAAGACCTGCGTCAGGCGGAAGGTGAGGACGCCGTGGCGCTTCTCCAGCCAGTCCTCAAGGAAGGGACTTATCGCCGCAATTGTGGCGTGCCCAGCGCTGGGTTGCGACAATTGCACTCTCCATGCCGCCATGGGATCCCGCCGGAGCTTTGTCCGCCGTGTCGCGATTTCTCGCGGCAGCGGAATTACGCTCCGGCGTTTTTCCTCCTCGCGCCACTCCCACATGTGCGCGAGGACTTTTGCCTCCAGATCCCATGGCGGTAATCCGGCATGGAGGTTCGCCGCCTCACCGGAGACATGCGGTATCCTCGGGCTAGCCGGATGGCCATAACCCTCTGGGATGCGTTCAACCGGCGGGCCGGTCCACACCGGAGCTCCGTAAAAGGCCATGGACCGGACGATTCCCGGGTTTTTGTTTTATTTAAAAGGTTTTTCAACACACTTGCTCGTAAAGTGGCTCTTATTGAACCGCTTTTAGGTTCATAATGCAGTGTATTAAACACGCGTGCTTTCTAGTTTATATTACCGCATGATAAATTAATATAATATTTCATGAAATTATTTATTTTTGTCAAAAAAAAATAACATTATTTCGTATTATACATCCAAATGGCATACAAAATATTCAGTTTGTATGCTTTTAATACCTATTAGACTGTTCGACGGCTTCGTGCCTTTGCCTCTCCTTCAACCTGCGCAGACTCCGCGCTAGAAGGAATCAGTGGGCCATATTTATTTATTTTTTACATAGGTAATTAGTTTATTAAACTTTATTTATTTTTTGCCTCGCAAGTGTGTTGAAAAACGTCGTATAAAACGCGTGTGCATTGATTATTACACACTTGTATCATAATGTACTATTTGATGGCCCTTTCAGATATATATTTTTTTGTTTTTATATGTATTAAAAATACGTTAAAAGTATTAACACTAGAATGCTACGGGCATGCATTCTAGATGGAAGGGTAGGGAAGTTTTAATTGAAGCACACATATCGACGAAACAATATATATTTCAGTATGCACAACAACACACAAACATAAAAGTTTCATAATAAAACAACTATACTAAAGCACAAAACAAAGTGTAAACGTGCGGAACGGAACGTGCAAAGTTGACATTAGGAAAGGCAATCTGATTCCTTACTTTAACAAAATAATACGCAAAGCTGTGTCAGTTGTTTCACGTAGATTTCAATGTCTTACGTATATTTAAATTCCAAACGCAACATAAGACGGTGGGGTTCCCCACACCCCTTGTTAACCACCACATTGCCCACAGTAATTGTTTTATGGCATGTGGCAATCAAGACCCATCTATCTACATAGGTATGTTTGTATAGCACATTGTATAGTGATGTCCCTATAACAGCGCAGGGGATTGCAAATTATAGGATCGGTTCGGTTGGCAGTCCTTTGTAGGTACGTTTGTTTAGTTAGGTAAAATTTTGAATTAATAAATTGTAAATTTTAATTTGGTTCAATGAAATTATATGAGGGTTAGAATAAAATGACTTTTAGCAATCACCTGGTTGGAGGTCGTGATTCTGACTCTTATAATAACAGTGGGGAATGCACAGCATAATGCCAGGTCAAAGAAAATATGATTCGTCAGAAGTCCCGGGGCTAGATTTAATAGTTAGCCATGTCCACATGAGAACTTAAACCCATATAAAGCGAAAGTAGCTGCCTATTGCCTCTGGGTATAAAGGCATGATGTTATATATTTTTTTTATTTAAGCTAGTTATATCCATAAGGGCTCATAACTTGAATCTCTTTCCCATAATCCTTTTCCAGTGACAAATCATTATTCAAACCTTTTCACCGAAATTTATAACGGATCTTAGAACCTTTTCTAAAGCGGACTCAATGAAGGTAAGCATCGGCCTCAAAACCAATTTAATAGATATTCGTTTTTCAATTTCTTTTATTATTGTTATTTGGAATTGAATAGTCAACTTTGAAATTCAGAATTAAGTACATTAAAATTTTGGGACTTGTGGCTAAGTAATAACAGCCGCACGGGTCGATCGATCAGGTTAAGCTACGCTGGCCGCGGTTGATTCGTGGATGGGTGACCATTTTTACATACCGAGACCTATCCGTGCCTCAGAAAGCACGTTAAGTCGTTGGTCTCGGCTGTCATTCTTGTATCTTTGACAGTCGTTACGGGTCGTCAGAAGTCCGAAAGTCTGACAGCCAGTCTTACCAAGGGGTATCGTATTACCCAGTAACTGGGTTGTGGAGGTCAGATAGGCAGTCGCTCCATGTAAAATACTGGTATTCTGCTGCATCCGGATAGACTGGAAGTTGAACCCAACTTACTTGGGAAACGGCTATAGGCAGATTGATTGAAAACTTTAATAATAACAAGAATTACGTACGCTGCTGACTGCACATCGAATGCATCATCCACGATCATCGGTAATGAGACTGTATATCCCGCGAAAGTGTGGAGGTCGCGGCTTTTTAAATGTTAAGACCCTCCACAATCGCGAGATATGCAGTCTCAGGGAATATTTCCTTGAAGCCGACGTGGGGATGCATCGAGATGTGGTTGCAGTGGACAAGGGCCTCACCCCGCTCTCCTTGGCTAAAGAGAACTGGCGCAAGCCTGTAGTGCTTGACACTAACGATCGCCTGGAGGTATGGCAGAGTAAGGAGCTTCACGGACGCTTTTTCCGGGCCCTACATAAACCCGATGTAGATTTCCTAGCGTCCGTAGCCTGGCTGCGTTTTGGTGACCTCTTTGGGGAAACCGAAGGTTTTGTCTGTGCAATTATGGACGAAGTTATCATGACGAACAATTACCGGAGATTTATTGTGAAGGACGGCACGGTTGACATCTGTCGGGCATGCCACCGTCCGGGAGAATCAATACGACACATCATCTCCGGGTGTTCTCGTCTAGCTAACGAAGAGTACTTGCATAGACACAACCTTGTAGCCAGGATTATCCATCAGCAACTTTCTCTGAAATACAGTCTTGTGGAATCGGAAGTGCCGTACTACAGGTATGTGCCCGACCCAGTTCTCGAAAATGGACATATCACATTGTACTGGGACCGATCCATCATCACTGACAGGACTATTGTTGCCAATAAGCCTGATATAGTGGTGGTGGATCGAATAGAGCGGCGCGCAATGATTATTGACATAGCTGTCCCGCATGACGGGAACCTCGTGAAAGCCGAGAAAGATAAACAAATCAAGTATCTTGACTTGGCCCGCGAGGTTGTCGACATGTGGGATGTGGACTCAGCGATCATTGTGCCGATAGTCGTATCAGCCAATGGCTTAATTGCCAAGAGCCTCGACCAACACCTAAGGAGGCTCTCGTTGGGCAGCTGGATTAAGGGCTTGATTCAGAAAGCGGTACTTCTGGACACGGCTCGCATTGTTAGGAGGTTCCTCTCTCTAGAGCCCTGACCGCCGGTAGCTTGGACCCTGTTCCCGATACCGGTGGGCTACTATTTTTTATATTTTTAAATGTTTTTATACTTTTTATATTCTAATATTTGAAAATATAATTTATATGTATTTAATTAAATAAAGGAAACAAGAATTAAATAAATCTTTAACCGCGACACCCAATATTATTTTAAGATAAATACATTCAAATTCAACAATATTAGATAATGTAGTTGGTTAAGTATCCAAAATACTACGATGTTTTTGAAATGTCCTTAAAAATCTCAAAATTCACTGACTGACAACGCACAGCCTAAACCATTGGCTCTAAAAGCATTAACTTACCCATAGAGATGACATGCAACTCGAAAGTATTGCAGCCAAAACTTGTTAGCAGTAATATCTTATGTAACAAGGTTAGGTGGTTAGATAAAAAGGTACCAAGAATTGTGTCATACTAAGATGAGAGAGGTTGACTTTCCTATTGTTTTTCAAAAATGCTGTGATAATATGTGCCATAACCTGGAGCACAGACCACATATAGATAGCTTATATAACACTGTTATTAACATTTTGAGTGAGTCAGCAGCGACGACTTGTGTGTGTCGGACTGAATGGAAGCGGAGGTATGTCACGGGTTAGAACACGCATGTGAAAGAGGCTCATGCGGAGGCGCGACTCAGGTTTGAGCTTTAGATGCAGTATGGTAAACCCGGTGCAGGGCCTATTTACAACCAAATGCGTGACTCTAGAAAAGCTTTTAAAGGCGAAACTAAAGTGGTGTCCAAACAACCAGCAGCAAATTAAAATGAACATTATTGCTTCTCACCACTCGGCGAGGAACTTTGGAAGCTTTTGGAAACGAAAAGATTGAATCATGAGTCGAGTCTCCCCTCGAGTGTGGAGGGAAAAAGTGAGTCAGTCGATATGGCTAACTTATTTCGACAGCATTTCAGAATTGACTCACCTCTTGATCCAGCAGACCAAACACTGAATGTAAGCTGTAATGACCTAAGTGTACGTTTCACTGCCCGTGGCGTGTCTTCCGTTATCAAAAACATGTCTAGGGGTAAGTTGCCTGGTCACGACAGTTTAAGTATTGAGCGTCTGCAGAACGCAGGTGTTCATCTCCCAAGAATTCTTGCCTTACTGTTCAACCTATGTGTCAGTCATTCTTATCTGCCAGCTGATCTAGTGAAAACAGTTGTGGTGCCCGTTCCTAAGAATAAGACGGGTGATATGTCGGATATAAATAATTACAGACCGATTTCCTTAGCAACAGTTACAGCAAAAATTTTGGATAGTTTACTTGACGGTTATCTGGGTAAACAATTAAATATTAATGACCGATAGTTTGGTTTTAGGAATGGGTTATCAACCGAGACTGCGATTATGACGCTAAAGAGCACAGCGCAATATTACACTGGGAGGAGGACACCTGTGTATGCATGCTTCCTGGATTTATCCAGGGCTTTTGACCTTGTCTCATAAGACATCCTTGGAAAAAATTACCAAATGCAGCTAACCTGCCACCAGAAATAATTAATATGTTTAAGTTCTGGTACGGTAACCAATATAACACTGTAGGGTGGGCAGGGGCATACTCAGATGTGTACAGGTTAGAGTGCGGGGTGAGGCAAGGGAGTCTGACCTCGCCCAAGTTATTTAATTTTTTTTTTTTTTTTTAGTTACACACATATTTATTATACGTAGCTTTCTATATAAAATTAAATGTTATAATATATTATTAATTAATTTTTTCAATACATTAATATTTTAACTTATAACTAATTAATTAATAAAATAACAAAATTATTTAATATTTATATGAATAAGCTGATCGAGGAACTCAGGAGTACGGGCATCGGATGCAAGATAGATGGTGTGCCTTTTAACAACATCAGTTATGTTGGCGCTATGGTGCTGCTGAATCCGTCAATCAGTGCCCTCAGGAAGCTATTAAATATATGTGAGTGCTATACTGGAGCCCATGGACTAAGGTATAATGCCGAGAAATGCGAGCTTTTAGTTTTTATGGCACAAAATAAGACGTACGAAGTGGTACCACCAGTCTCGCTATGTGGTGCAACTCTAAACAGAGTAAAGCAGTTTAAATACCTTGGTTACTGAGTTACAGAGGATAGCACTGATAACTGTGATATGGAGAGAGAGCGCAGGGCGTTGGCCGTACGGTGCAACATGCTGGCCCGCAGATTAGCAAAGTGCGACAATAGTGTCAAGATAACACTGTTTAGGGCATATTGCCAGGCTTTTTACACCTGCAGTCTGTGGACCAGATACACGCAAAAGACGTTTAATGCCCTGCGTGTGCAATACAACAATGCTTTTAGGATACTGCTGTCGCTGCCACGTTTCTGTAGCGCGTCAGGGATGTTCGCAGCAGCGCGTACAGATAACTTTTTTGCGATCATGCGTAAACGATCCGCGTCACTGCTGCTGCGTCGGATGCGAAACAGCGACAGCAGTGTTCTTCAGTCAGAAGACTGAAGGCCAGATGATGGGGCACCTGTGCGCAGTGCATGTATTGTGGCCAGGTGTCTCCAAAAGATGGCATAATAGGTATATTCCTTAAGTTGTACTGTGTTATGTATTTGTGTTGTACAATGATTATTATTGTTTCTATATTGTTTATGTTTGTGTCTTTAAATGTACTAACATAGTTTAAGTAATACTAACCAATTATGGGTAATGTGCCTGAATTAAAGAGGAATAAATAAATAAATTAATTAAATTTTGCAAAAGATTAATTCCCTCGTACATACGAGTATTACCAGCTTATTTCATAACGATTCCAACGACATATAGTTTTATATACAGCTCCCATACAAACCTTTAGAGATACAGGGATGCAGGGGTCGTCATGTCAGTCGTGCCTGAGCGTGTCACAGCAAAACAAGTTGCTCTAATAATAAAGGGCGTGACTCGAGGAAAGTCGCCCGGACACGACGGCCTTAGCATCGAACATTTTCAGCATACGGGGCCACACCTCCCGAGGCTCCTGGGACTGTTATTTACGCTCTGTATTAGGCATTCCTACCTGCCAAATGAACTGATGAAGACGGTGGAAGTGCCTATACTTAAAAACAAGACTGGAGATAATTCTGACAAGTGCAACTACCACCCGATATTATTAGCTACAACCACATCTAGGGTACTTGATGGCTTGCTTGAGAGACAGCTTAAAGGACACCTAAATTTAAACGATGCACAGTTCGGTTTTAGACCAAGACTTTTGACATAATCTTTCTCAAGCAGACTGTCAGGTATACACAGATAGGACCACGCTTGTGTATGCAGCCTATCTTGACCTCTCCAGGGCATTTGACCTGGTTAGATATAATATTCTCTGGCGTAAATTGGAGGATACAGGTGTGCCGGGTGAGTAATTCATATTTTTAAATATTGATATGACCACCAAAATAAGCAGGTCAAATGGCCTGGCGAACTTTCTGACGAGTACAGGTTGAAGTGTGGAGTGAGACAGGGGTTTTTTTTTTTGAATGGGAAATCATCAAATGACTTTTCCAGCTCTGGGTGAAGCAGAAGGGCGTGTCAGACTTTTACTGACTAAAACCCACCCGTGTTCCTTCTGTTGCCTGTGCCGGGGCCACGGTAACTCTTTCGAACATCCCGCAACCCAACAGCAAGGGGGGTTAACATCTCATTCACTCTTCAACTTGTACGTGAATGGGCTGATTGTTGAGCAGAGCGACATCGGAGTAGGATGCTCGATCGATGGTCACTGTATCAACAGTATTAGTTTTGCAGATGATAGAATAGAATAGATAGATGATATGGTGTTACTCAGCCCATCAATAGTCGCAATCAAAAAGCTGTTAGGCGTATGTGAGGAGTATGCGAGGGTATACGGTCTCCTGTACAATGTACAGAAAAGCGAGCTCTTGGTATCTCAAGCCAGGGTCGTAAACTGGGGGATGTGGCACCTGTGCTTATTAACGCTGTCGCTCTTCGAAGAGTGAGAGAATTTAAATACCTCGGCCATGTGGTCACCGAGGATTTAAAAGACGATGGAGACATAGAAAAGGAGAGGAGAGCGATGACGGTCAGAGCAGCAGGCAGATTTGCGAGGTGTAGTGTAAGGGTAAAGATCACTCTATTTAAAGCATTCTGCCAAACTCTCTACACCTGCAATCTGTGGGTCAGCTACACTCAGCAGGCCATCAACGCTCTCCGAGTACAATATAATAACGCGTTCAGGGTACTGGAGGGGCTCCCACGCTACTGTAGTGCATCGGCGATGTTTGCGCACACGCGCACAGACGGCTTTCACACTGTGCTGTGGCGCCGCATCGCTTCGCTGATGTTCCGCACGTGTGGGAGCGCCAACACCATCCTGAACGTGCTCAGACACAAGTTGGACAGCCCCCTTCTGGGGCACTGGGTCCAAGCACGAGTGCGTGTGCCCGGGGCCCCAATGGGTGGAAAATACTTAAATTAATTTTTAAATGTAACATAGTTTTTTTAAGTCATTTTACTAACATTATTTTGGGACAAGTATGTCTGTAATAAAAATATTTTATTTTATTTTATTATTTTGATTGCCGTGACGTTGTTTAATCATGCTCAATTTATTGGATTGGGAACCTAAGAATTTTGATTATCAGAAACTGTCTCGCAGAGACAACGGTTTGACGGCCGACGATATTGCTCTTCATATAGGGTTCAAACAGACTAGCGGAGTTAATCGATGAAGCGGCAAGTGACTTAGACGTTAATTAATTACATAGATAAACACGGTTAGTTGAGTTAAACACAGTTTAAATTGCGTTGAACGTGTAATCTAACGGAATTTTTACTCTGGAGGATTGATTATGGTACATGTTATTTTCAAGACTGCCTTGTTAATAGTCACGATGACTTGACGTATCGTATGTGTCGGTGGTCCTTAGCGGACTCACAAAAAGTGTTATTTTGTTTTTCTGAATCTCACCAGCAGCTCGGAATTTAATTTTTGTGCGCAGTTACAATAGCTACGTAGCAATAGCTTACTCACCACCTTTTATTTTTACCAAATTGGTTCAATATGGGTGTACTATCGAGGAAACTTACATCTGACTAATTTGAATTCTTGAAAAAAAAAATTCAATTTGAATTCAATTCGCTCTTTGAATAATACCAATAGCTATGGATATGATGGCATCATTACAAAAGTGGTCAAACATGTAGCGCCATTAATAGGACCTGTTATGAGTTATATCATCAATCTTTGCATTGAATATGGTCATTTCCCGGACAAATTAAAAATTACTGTCATTAAACCTATTCATGAAAAAGATGATACAAGTATCAAAGGTAATTATAGACCGATAGCACTTATTCCTATTTTTTCCAAAATTATAGAAAAGGTAACATACTATATAATAATAGCCTTTCGTCGTTTTTCGAAAAGCATGATCTCATAGTCAGAGAACAATTTGGATTCAGGAAAGGTAAATCTATTAATATGGCGATTTATGATGTGATCAAGAAAATCGTTTCTAATGTTGATGCTAGAACTCCAGTGGTGGCCTTGTTCATGGATATGTCTAAAGCATTCGACCACGTAGATCATGGTATACTGCTAAACAAATTAGAGCGTCATGGGACTTGAGGGTTTGCATTAAACCTATTAAAATCCTATCTCTATGAACACACTCAAATCACAGTGCTTGATAGGCTATGTGCGAGCTCGAAAGTTGAAAGAACATACATGTCATGTCCTAGAAAAACTACTTATGGTATTCCCCAAGGTAGTATTCTTGGCCCTCCATTATTTAACATTTACATAAATGATATGCCTAAGGTCAGTAAACATCAGATGGTCTTATTTGCTGCTGACAGCACTATTTTGTTCTCTAATAATGACATTAATATTCTTGAAAATGACATAAATGACGATCTTAAAAATATAATAATTGGTTAGTCAATAATAATCTAAAAATAAATCTTAACAAAACTAAAATAATGACATTTAATCGAAGAACAAATAAACCAAAACTGAATATAAAGTATGGTAACGTAGCAATCTCTGAAAGTGACGTCACAAAATTTCTGGGCCTTTACATAGATAGTCATCTGACTTGAAAACATCATATCGACGCTTTGTCAAAGAAGCTTAGCCAATTTGCATATGCACTGTGCAGACTATCAAAAACGGTTAACCGCATTACGGTACAAATAGCATAATAATGCTTATGTGGCTTCCAGAATTAGGTACGAAATCATTTTCTGGGGCAACTCCACTAACAGAGACATTGCTTTTAAAGCTCAGAAAAAGTGTTTGCGATCTTTTACCAAATTGCAATCGATCGATAGTTGTAAGCCATTGTTTAAGGAACTTAGCTCACTCTACCGTCTATGTACATAAATGCAATGGGTGTGTTTGTTCGCTGTAATTTGCATTTATTTGAAAGACTGCGCTCTCGCAGTTATCCGAATACTATTCATGTTACCTCTCATAAAACCGCATTTTTCGGCAAAAGTGTAGTAGGTATGGCCTCAAAAATATATAAAAGTATACCAGCAGTTATTAGAAATAAAGAGTGTCTGGGATCCTTTAAGACGTCTTTGTTTAAATTCCTTATAGATAGATGTTACTATTCCATCACTGAGTTTACTACTGATAAACAGAGGTATGACGATTCCGACTTGCTAATCTAACACTTATGATTTTATTTATTGATTAAGTATAAATGTGTTCATTTATCTAAAATTATTATGACCTATTTACCTAGCTGACATATTTTGAATTAAATTATTATTTTTATTTTTTATGTAATCTATTAACATGCCACCTTGATTGTAATTGCCTCTTTATGTTAATTTTGCACGCCAAATATTGGCAAAGCATAGTGCACATATTTTAGACAATATACTATCTGTGACCATACCTATGTTTTACAAAATAAATTATTGATTGATTGATTGAAAACCCGTGCTCACGATGACCGCACCTGTTAGCAAGCGTTACTATAGCGGCCGAGCGCTGCAAGCAAGAATAGTCCTTAGGATGTATACTTATTCATTTCTCCCATGGTTTATACCTATGGTCTAAGAATCTGATGAAAGTGTCAACAAACCCGTTCAGGTTAAATGATTTTCTGTAAGTAGGTTTGTACAAACACTTTTACACTTGAATCATATTTTAAAAACTAGACGAGGGTTAAATTCTTACGTAATCACTCACTAAAGAGAATTAGTAACACATTCATATGTATTTTGAAGGATTCAACTTTATACATCACCACTTTTTCCAACAATTTTTGTTTGAATAACATTATTAATTAAATTGTAATTGAAAAATCATCGATGAAAATTGAGGTTATAAAATTTACCTCAATAGTCAAATGAAAAACATCTTTAAGGTGATTTAAAATTAGAATTTCGGGTTTAAGTATTAAAATAATCAAATAAGAGACTCATTCTGTAAGTGGCGCAACAAATTGCATACGCAACTATACATATTCATTTTTTTATATTTTTTTATATTATTATATTCATTTAATTATTGCATTCCATGTTGTAAAAAACATCATCATAATACATTTTTTTTTTTTTTTTTGTGGATGGGAAATCATCAAATGACTTCTCCCGCTCTGGGCGGAGCGGGAGGGCGTGTCAGACTTTTACTGACTAAAACCCACCCGTGTTCCTTCTGTTGCCTGTGCCGGGGCCACGGTAACTCTTTCGAACATCCCGCAACCCTAGCTGGCATCGGCCCTAGCGGTCCCCGTCAATAGTGCTGACATCTCTTTGAGGCGCGCGTGGAACACGACGCGCCGTCGACTCGGGCTTGGTCCTTACCGGACGGCGAGCTACCCATTGCTTGCCGTCCGCAAGCCCGCGCCTACGGTGGCCGGGAATCAGCTGCCAATTCCCGACGCCCAGGGCGTCTCCTGCGACGACTAGGGGCGTGAGGGTGCAAAGCTTGCCTCTCCCTCACGCGTCCCGCCTCCTCCTTCACGAGCATTACTGCTTCGCAGAAGGAGGTAATGGCTTCCCATGCACTCTCGCTCCGTACCATGGCCTGGACCAGGGCCGGACGCGAGAGATCGCCGCCGCCGATCGCTTCCGCGAGGACACGGCGGTGCTCCGCCCAAGCCGGGCAGACCTCCACCGTATGCTCCACCGTGTCCTCCGGGCGATCCACACAGTGGTGACACCCGGGCGTATAATACATCATCTCTGCATACCGCTTGGAGGAAATAATGCGTAGTGTAATGTATGTATGTTACTGTTGTGTAATTGGCAAAGGTCATAATTATTATTACATTAAAATTGTAAAATATTGTTCCCTGGGCTGATTAGCCCCAAGAGAGTTTTAATGGAATAAGTAACAATAACATTCCAGCTACACAGTACATGTACCCATGTGTGTACTATGTGTACCTCCAGTCC
This sequence comes from Fissipunctia ypsillon, assembly GCA_947568875.1. Lineage (NCBI taxonomy): Eukaryota > Metazoa > Arthropoda > Insecta > Lepidoptera > Noctuidae > Fissipunctia > Fissipunctia ypsillon. The sequence continues at coordinate 12,319,507 of OX387647.1, forward strand.
TTTACACAACTCTGATTTTTTTTTTTCGACTTAACAAAGCTCGATAAATGTTATATTTTATCAAAAGAATTCTTGTAATAGACATGTCTAGACTTTTCGTGGAAATACCATTCTTGAAAATAATTGGACTGGTGCTTGAAAGTGATCTGCAAATTGACCACGCATGTCGAACTGTTATAGATTTTCATCATTTTTAATTATATAAGGCACCCAACGGCTAACGAAATTACCTAACGGCTAGTTGACACTTCTCGTGACTCAAGAGCCGGTTTTTACCTTGGCCAGAGGCTAAGCATTGCCATGCAACGTGGCAATGCCACCAGTCTCTTGGGTACATTACCAGTCGACTGCGATGCGGAGGAATTTTTCGACGCCATATTTTAGTTTGTGAATAGTTTTAGTTAGGATATAATTTTGTAATTTTGGTATTACTTGAATAAATTAAATATCTTAAAAAAAGTACATAAATAATTCTACCTAAGGCACCAAATATTAGGTACAGATAGGTATGTACTAGTTCACTTTAAGCTAACTGTCATCATTTGAACAACATCTGTGTGATTTAGCACATTTAGTAATGAATCCGTTACGCGTTTACTTTATAACCACTTACAATATTTGCATGTCGTGTCATGAAAATCATGTTTACGTTCCAACAGTAAGATCAATAGGAAAACATGGATCCCTGTTCAATTTATGGCTGAGATATAATAATATGAGCATGAGGTCCTGGATTCGATTCCCAGGTCGGGCAAATTGTTATTGGGTTTTTCATCAGGAATTACTCAGTAGCAGCCTGGAGTCTGGATTTGTGCCCGGTTGATGGCAATAGGCTCGCCCCCTATTACATCGGACTTACACATAACTTGCGAAATGTGAGTATACTATAGGTACACCTCTGCCTAACCGTTCGGGGATTACAGGCGTGATGTTATGTTATGTGTATGTTATATAATAATATCCGTCATCATCCTATTAGAGGTATATATATCTACGTATGTAAAGAGAGAGTTATATTCTCATGTACTCGTACTTGAAATTTCACGAGCACACAAAATAAACCAGCATACTGGCTACAGTATAACAATGCTGTCTGGCGGCAGAAACATGTCCTAAAACTTATATAATGAAACTAGCTTCTGCCCGCGACTTCGCCTGCGTTGTAGACAACTATTTTCTATAAAATATACCTTAAGGCACTCGGCAATAGATTAGCTTTCTGCCAGTGAAAAACATTTTCGAAATCGGATCAGTAGTTCCAGAGATACCTCCTACTCGTAAGTACATCCAAACTTAGAAACTTTAACTCTTTTTTAATATTAGTGTAGATGGAAATTACAAACGATGTCAAATTATTATTTGGAAATCTTACAGCATCTTTAAAAAATATTCAAACGCAATCACAAAAAGTGAACGTTGGGGATCGAACTTATGAACTGTGGCTTACAAGGCGAACGTGGAAGCGTTGAGCGTTTACGACGTACGACATTTCATACAAACTTTCAAGTTCTTGTTTTTCGAAATGAATGAATCGATTTTATTAAAACTGAGCTGTTGAGTTAAAAAAAAAAACTGAGTTGTTGAGTTTTTTTTTGCTTTGTTTTTCGACCGGCACTGTTTTTGGACTCCATAATTATCGCCCCAGAAGCTTGAATAAATCAAAATGTTATTTTTTTGTCTCATGGGAAATAAAGTATTCTTATTCATTAATTCATTTTTTCTTGTATATCTACATATGAATATATCTAAGCTAGCCTAACTTAAACTGACACCTAACACTCTGACACCTGACACTAAACTAAATTGGTTTAAACGTGTCACAACCGTAAAACCTTACTTAAACTAATCTAACATTGTCAGAACTGTATAACCCTGGGACAGATTTTGATGCGCCTTGGCCTGAGTAAGGGAGAAGTAATATCTTCAAAATTACAGTGGTTTTAACTGTGGTGGTAGTGGGACCAGCGCCCATACATTTTTGCCCACTATCCTTTGAACAGAATCTATTTAGTAGGTTTTGCGCCAATCCAGAACATACATCCAGACAAACGGATAAAAATTCTAAAGACCATATTTTTGGCATCAGGCTCGTTCCCACACCTCGTAGCAATAACTTTTTCCCAAAAATATTCTATGTACAGTTTTGACTACGTTACTATTTTATTGTATGTATAGATATAGATTTCTTATAATGGAATTTCTTCGAAATATCACAAGTTCTGAAGCTAACAAATCGGTAATATTGTATTTCATCGAGAAAGATTAGCAAAGAAACCTAAGTAGGTAAACACACGCGAAGAATATTTGAAACTCAACCCCAAAATGCCGACGACACATTCTTAGTTAGCAAAGTGTTTACTTAGCGCTTAGGTACTAACGCGCGCTATATGAAATGTAGTCAGGTTCCTTGGCAACGCCTTTCAACCCTCGTGACTTCTAAGTAGGGTTAAGTTGATGCCCTTATTGTACACTAGCACGACACTGACGATGCTTTTGAACACGAATATATGTATGTAAAGCGAAAACCTTATAAAACTCGGAACATTTAGAAAAAAACGAGGAAAACTTTTATTCGAATAATTTGGTATCTAGTAAGGTGTCTGAAGGGCATGAACTTATATGACTATTAAGGCGAAAGCGCCAGGGTAGCCCGCGGAATTCAAAGTCAAAGTCAAAACGTTTATTGCGAACTAAGTGTGGTGTAATATTATGTCAGTACTTATGACTTAGCAGCCTTTTACAAGCATTGCAATTATCACACACACAATCACAATCAATCACAACCAAACAATCAATCAATTCACATTTTCTTAAGTTTTTTTTGCAATTTGCAGGTTGTATATTGATTCGAATGTAATTCGCGAGCATAACAAATATGTATTTATAGAATTATAATCATTAAAATCATTAATACAACTCTTTAAATTCATATTACTTTATTAAATGAGTATCATGAAATCGTGACATTTTGGGCCAATTCTAACTTAAGGAATTGTATTGCTGATTCTAATTATGTAAATACATATTTGTTACGGTCGCAAATCATACTTTAATAAATATACACCCAGATACTGAACTGCAAATTGCGAATATTGCGGGCTACCTTAGCGCTTCCCCCTTAACAGTCAAATATAATATTAGTTCATATTATACATATTTCACGTATAATTTCAAAGAAATCAAGTTACGTAAGTTAGATTAAAAAGTACGTAATCCTAGAAAATCCACGCAACACTTTATTGCACAATAAAAGAGTAAAGGTATTAATAATGTAATTTATAGGGCAATTAATCTATCATGAAATAAAAATCACATAAAGCATCGATGTTAATAATTAAATTAATAATCCATATCCTGCAATAGTCCTACACCAACCGGGAGTTGTCCTTGGGTGCACTTGCATAGTACGCACAAGGATAATCGTCGGTTGGTGCCTCATTTCCATTGAAAGCGTCTAACGGGCCTCTGCGAGTTGGCTTCGGCCCCTCATATGCCTTTCAAAGGTCCGGGACCCTAGGGTCCCGAGAAATATAAAAAAAAAAAAAATTATAATATAAATTTTCAACACACTTGCTCGTAAAGTGACTTATAATGATCCGCTTTTAGAATCTTAATGCAGTGTATTAAACACGCATGCTTATACTTTATATTACCTCACTAGTGCGGTAATGTGCGCCACAGATAACTATTTACTAGTCGGAGATGTGCGTTTTTTTAATCTCATCAAAGAGATTTCATGCTTTTTACTGTCTACATAAATAAAATATGATACTAACATTATATTTCATCAAATTATTTATTTTTGTCAAAAATATAACATTCTTTCGTATTCTAAATCTAAATAACATACAAAATATTCTGTTTTTATGCTTTTAATACATATCAGACTGTTCAACAGCTTCCTCCAGCAACCTTTGCCTCTCCTTCAACCTGCGACGACAACGCGATAAAAGGAATCTGCGGACCTTATACCGTAATTTTTTTACATAAGTAATTAGTTATGAAACTTTATTAATTTTTGCCTCGCAAGTGTGTTAAAAAATGTGCCTGGAGTATAATGACCAATATAGCACACTTGTATCATGATGTACTATTACCACATAGCCATAACATTATGCCACGCGACGCGTTGCATAAATATATTATGCATATTAATTTCCGCAAAACACTTTAAGGCTCCTGCAAACAGCAGGCACCGCTCGTCGCGCGACACGCGCTGCCTTTGTGTCGCGACGCGTGTCGTGCCTGTTTGCAGGTGCCTTTAGCCGCTCGTACATTTACCTACGTATTTATCGGCCAACTACCCCGTTGGTCTCATGGTCGCAAGCGCGACTGCTGAGCATGGGCTCCTGTGTTCGATTTCCAGGTCGGGCAAAGTGTTATCGGGTTTTTCCATTAGGAATTTCTAAGTAGCAATTCGGAGTTTGGAAGTTGGTAGTTCCAAACTCCGATTGCTCCGAACTCCGAATTGTGATAACCCCATGCTTCGGAAAGCACGTTAAGCCATTGGTCCCGGCTGCCATTCATGATCAGTAGCCCGAAAGTCTGACAACCAGTCTTACCCTTTGGTAAGAATGCTTGTCAGACTGTCAGTTACTGAGTAACACGATGCCCTTTGGTATTATGTTACCCAGTAACTGACAGTTAGATAGGCAGTCACTCCAAGTAAAATACTGGTATTTAAATGTATCCGGTTAGACTGGGAGCCAAACCCAATATACTTGCGAAAAGGCTAGGCAGATTGATTGGTTGATATTGATGACATCAAGTCATCAACATCAACCAACCAGCTGTGGGCCCGCGTGGTGGATTACGGCCAACTCCCTCTCAAAAAGAGGAGACCTGTGTCCCAGCAGTGGGAACGGTATAGGCTGATTATGCCATGCTATCTATACCAAACGCACTTATGCACTAATTATAATGTATCCTGCGTCGATGGCTAGTCTCTGCTAAGGTTGGCCGCCATGACCAAAAACGGTCAGGAGGACTATTATTATTAGCCATACCAAACTACCCAAGTTAGATAACATTGTTTACCTTCTACACGACTGCGGTGCCACAGGCCAGCTCCGCCGCGAGCGCAGCACCAGCCCCACCCGCGGCATGGATCCGTGCACGTTGCTCATCTGTGGTGCCGACGTGCGCTTGCGACTCCAACCGCGACGACTGTTGTTAGCGCCCCACAGGTGAGATGTGCCGTGTTCTGTATACATATAAATATTTGGGTCATTTATAATTTTAACGGCATTTATAATTTTCAATATACGCGGAAAATAGCATTAAGCTTGTCTCCTAGTAAATAGTAAAAGTCTTTGGTGAAATGGTTTGTAGTTTGTAGCTACACTGCTAACATCTACAGACTTAGTGACTAAACATAAATTAATGAAAAGTGCTGATTCTCAGTCTAATTTGAATAAATGACTTTTGATTCCCTGAAGGGATATGCAGAGGTAAATGGTAGGTAGATCCCACGTTTTGCCAGTTATATCGTTAGTCCCATGTAAATCATATTTCGGGTCCGCTACAAAGAATTTCCTAAGTGCTCATATACACGAGTGGCACGCGCCAACGGCAAAGACAGTAGACAAATCAAATGATCCATGATTAATTTGTACTGGACTTGACTTTGTAACGACCCTTTGAGTCGTCCCATAACTAATTGCGAAGCCACTTCAACCACAACTGATTGAGCGCCTAAACTTAATTTAGGTTCTTACTTCCTGTTATAATTAAAAACTAAGAACCTTGACTTTTAGTTGTGTTTACTTAAAAAACCGTGAATTGGATACTACTTAAACTGCTTCTCCTAGTGATGATATCTCTCATTTACTTAGTTGATTGACTGCAGTAATATCACTTGGGGCAAATGTAAGTGATAATGAAGAATGGAATGATTTGGTTAACACTTTATGATTTGAGTTTTAAATATTTGCATATTTTTAATTTTTCATTTCAAAATCAGACTTTTACTTATAATTTAAGATAGCAAACGTCTTTCAGTCAGACACTAAAATCAATTATAGTAACAGCGACCAGACAGACCACGACAAGAACCTTCACCGATTCGATCCTCGACAATATCAGTCTGTGATTGAACATTCATTAACAAAATAAATGGGAGCCTGGAAGGCAGGAAATTTCATCTGGGAGATGCCCTTTGTTAAACCTGATGGTACAACGATAACAAAGGGGGCAATAATGTATCGTTTTCAATTCGGCCAATGAATTACAAAACTCTAGAGTGAATGAATGTTCTAAAATGTAAAAATCACAACTAGTGCCACGCCTGTTTGAAGTTTTATTTCATGTATTTTGGTGTAAAATGAGCAGGTGGTCAGCCTGATGACGAATGGTGACGGTCTGTGAACATCTGTTAACAGTTGATGTGTCTGTGACTAGCAACACTGCTGGGCGGCAGAAGTAGTCGTGGTCTACTGGTTCTACTACTAAACATGGCATTACTTCACTTTTTAACATACATACCTATAGAAAAGAGTTTCTCAATTGCCATTTCCAACAATTGTCAAGACAACTGCTTAATTTCCATATCAAGTCAGAAGTCGTATGGGAATGCTACAATATCTCTATACCTACATTTATCGATGGCAACACAATAGCAGTGAGTTCTTCTATTTGGCGTTTTGTACGTGCTAGGAGTACAATACTTTTCAATTACTACGATTGTATCTCTCTGACATTGTTATCGCCTAACAAAAAGTTGTCTGCACAGTTGTGTTGTTCGTAGTTAGGTAGAGTTTATTCACATTTGGTTTCGTGAAGAAAACATATTGTTATGAAGGTATACAATCACATTATGCAATCGTTAATCACTTTAATTTGAACTCATCATCATCTTCCTGCCCTTATCCATTACGTGGGGTTGGCGCAACACGTTTTCTTCTTCCATTCTCCTCTATCAACCGTCACGCTATCATTCACTCCCTTTTCTTTCATATCATTCCTCACACAATCCATCCATCTTTTCTTTGGCCTTCCTCTCCCTCTCCATCCATCAACATTTATATCCATTTTTTGTCACATGCGTTTCCTCCCTCCTCATCACATGTCAAACTGAACTATGGCGTATTAAAATGATCACGTTGTAGGTTCCTACCTAGGTAGAATATCAAATATAACAGATTTTAATGTAGTCGTACGTACGACAACCAGTTCATAAGGCACGACAACAAGTCAAAAACTTACTTTAATGTGCCTCTTATCGAATCACAACACAGATGGCAGCTACAGAATTTACAGTCTCAACTCTCTTTGGTGACGTCATTGAATGAAAAAGAGTGACGTAAAAGGATTAGGCCAACACAGTATAATCAAGTCGTGGCCTGTTTACGACGTATTGATCTGCATGCCAAGCTTTTCATCGGTTTGTACATGCATATTAACCAGTTTCACATTTGAAACACTCGAATATTCTTCATTGTTAAGCAAGAAAAGGTTTTCTTATTTGCATGCTTGCTTTTCTTTTGATAATTATGGCCAGTAGTAGGACAGAATACTAACTGCTGTATGAAAACTAACTTATAAAAAAATACTACATTCTACTTTTGGATGTTTTGTCATTAGGAAAACAGATCACTATCATTAAGCAATTAATTTTTGTATCTTTTGTTGCATTATACTTACAACTCACACACATTACACATACGAGTATAACGTTCAGGAGTCAATTTCATTCAAACTCACGTAGATGTAATCAATCCTAAAATCTCTTGAGAGCAATAAGTTGATGCGTTCCACATAAAATGTGGACAACATCAATATAAACATTTGCCTAATGAAAAATACTCTCTATTCATCATAAGACATGCGCAATTCGCTAGGAATTAATTTGCCGTGGCCCGGGCAACAATTAATTAATAATATTTCTCATATTTTTCGCTTCTTGAGTCCACTGCGCAAATTGTATAGTTTCTTCAAAAAGTGTCTGATGAAAATGTAAACAAATTAAATCAGAAAACGTACCTGTGGATGGCATAGTGCCCCTGACAAATTTAGAGCTTTGATTGGATTGTTTGAACATTTAAGCCCGAAATTCTAATTATATTTTTCATTTGACAATTGAGTTTCATTGTAATAACCTCAATTTTCATTGATGATTTTTCAATTACAATTGAATAATTTCATTCAAACAATAATTGTTGGAAAAAGTGGTGAGAGATAAAGTTGAAACCTCTTAAATACAGATGAATGTGTTACTAATTCCCTATAGTGAGTGATTGCGTAAGAATTTAACCTGAACAGAGTTTATTTACCTTTTCATTATATACTTTTGGAACACATAGACTGTATTAATGGCAGACGAGTTATTAACTCTCGAGCTGCAGTCAAACGAGAATGTGATTGCCAGACAGAGAAACAGAACAAGGAAAACTTACCTCCTTAATATAGTTGAAGGTGAACGTGTAACCACACAAATGTCAATGTCACATTAATTAACATAACACAATTCATCAACGTAGGCACGTTAGGTAACTATGAAGCCACTTGCACATCGCCAAAATGCGTGAAAATTAAATGTCTTTTCACTTGACAACACCAAACTTTTCTTCGGATGGCAGCTTGTTAATAAACAAATAAATAACTTTTTTAAGTAAAACAAATTTACGTTTATGAAAATTTTTCACGAATAGACTAAAGTGACATACAATTATTTTCTATTTTCTAAGAGCAAATACCAAAATAACTGTAAAAAAACTACCAAACATACTTATAAAAGCTAGCGATCTAAGTATTGTCAAAAAAACCTCTAGAAATGCGACGTTGCCAGCCCACGCGCGATGAACGCTCATAAGACCAATGTAACAATTAGATAGTTTTAACCATAGTGAAATCAATTTACTGGAAGTCTTTGTCAAAAGTGGTAGGAAGGAATAATAACGAGGTCGACTAATACACGAGAATGTTCACAGTTATCAGCGGACACTACGCTCGTGTGTCACTAGCAAATATTGACTGGCGCGATAATATAAGCACCAAACATATTACAATCTGAAGAAATTAACATAAACGTGTGAGTAGGAAGTTTCAGAAATCAATATGTAATAAACTTCTTGGAGAGTTGCTTTGACATATTGCATCTGTTTTCAACAAGTGTGTTAAGAGTGAGACGACAGATTGCTTCAATAAAAGTACCTACCTATATAATGTTTCAGATTATTCTTACTTCACAAATTCTCACCAGCCTAAATGGACTCTCTAAAACCAAAGGGCTTCGTCCCTACTCTCACCGATCCCGTCTCTACATGATTTAAAATTACATAACAAAAAGTTTCAACTCTACACGAAACGATAAAAACGTACAGTCATAATGAAAACATTTAGACGCTATAAAAATACTTTAATCACCATGCTTATATCCATATGACAATGGGCTATTTTCTAATCCATGTTCAACAAAAAACACAGGTGGTGCTGACCTTCACCATTGAACTAATACGACTTTTGTTTTTTAAAGAAAAGAAGCCGTATCAGGTGATCTACCTACCTGTTACGTTTGTACGGGTCACCCTGTATACACAACTTCCCATCGTTAACCGTTGGGCAGTAGCCCGCCAGGCATAAGATCCGCCTGGTTGGAGGATCCTCACTTTTCGTTGGCGGAACACCATACCTCGTTCCTCAACACTAACAACCATTTTTCTTCAACCGAGTGACAGAGTCAAGTGCATAGAGACGTGCGCCCTAAAAAGATCATACGAACTTTATTGACACAGAACTGCATTCAACCTATAACATTTATTTCTCAACAAATATAATAGTCACCTAGTCACCCCAATCATAAAATCATAATTCACATATTTTTGTGAAACCTAAAAGTTTTCGTTTCAACTGTACTCTATAAGCATTTAAGAAATCGTGTAGAGTTGGGAATTTTGTTAGGTAAATGTAAATCGTGTAAATGGGATCGGTGAGAGTAGGGACGAAGCCAATCAAAGTACCTACCTACCTACGTCCCTACACCTATATTGTTCAGCTGCGTGCTTAAAAATACTGCTGATATATGTACGTGGTATATCATCATCATTATCCTCATAGCATCATTATCCCGCCCTTTCCAAATGTTTTTGGCGACAGGGCAGTATACGTATGTAATTTTCTTTTATGCGTCTCCTTCAGCTGTCATCATATTGCTTTATTTATTTATTCTTCTGAAAGCTTACAATCAAACATATAGGTAAATAATGTACAATTTTAGCAACCAGTTAAGTATGCCATCAAGATCACTTTCAAAGTAATTAATATAGAGCATATTTCGATACCAACATCAAGTGACATCACTTGTATGGGATTGCGTTCAATACCACTAATATGATTAGAGTTTACAGGCAGTCCATACAACTACTTAATTAAGTATCAGCTTAATAATGGATTAAGCTGATAACTTAGTAGTTGTATGGACTGGAGTTGTAGGTCACGGGTTCGAACCCAGGCAGGCGCTATACTTTGTGTAAATTATTTCATCACCACTGCTCTTAAAACAGTGAAGGAAAACATCGTGAGGAAATCGGCATGTCCGAGAACCAAAAATTCGAAGACATGTGGCATCTATCTACTAACCCGTACTGGGCCCACGTGTTAAATTACAGCCCTCTCCCTCTCGAAGAGAAGAGGCCTGTGTCTCACCAGTGGGAACATTTTAGGCTGATTATGCTTATGAACTGTCTGCAAACTAAATGATACATCCACTTTAAATAGACACAATCGAGCTAATTGTCTTACCACGACGATTGTAGGAAAAAGATTTGTTATTGTAGTAGTGTAGGTAAATAATTTTAACTATTATTTGTAATTTCAAGGCACACTTTTTACTGTGGTTTTAGTTTAACACTATTGCATTTTAGTATAGTTGATGTTATTTATGTTGTAACGTTAATTTGCCAGTTTGAAGCAGTGTAGTACTCGAGAAATGATGTCAAGATCTAGCTCTTTTACGAAGACTACCTAATAAAAGAGTAAATAAAACCGAGACCAAAATTCCGAGTCTACAAGGTGTAACATAAATAACGTACAACCTCTTAAGGGTTCATTGTACTCATCATCATGAACAACTTTTACTATGGGAACAAACCTGAAATCGCGAAAAAAAATCAGCTGCTCGCTACATGTATGTTCGCATAACTCGTCAAAATGGAGGGAACAGCCGATTTTTTTTTCGCGATTTCAGGTTTGGTCCGATATTAAAAGTTGGTCATCATGATGAGTACAATGACCCCTTAAGAGGTTGTGCGTTATTTATGTTATATCTTGTATACTCTGAATTTTATAGAATACTATTATCTTATTTTTATAGAATACTCTAGGAGCTCCTTAGGTACTTGTATAATTAGACATACCTACATAGATAAACATTACTCTCCTTCTGGGGCAATCGGGTAAAAAGGAAGGCGGGATAGAAAACGCTTTGCAACAATAATACATAATTGTACGGAATCGTGGCAAAACTATGGATTGTTTGAAAGTACCAAGGTTCTGCTTAAAAATGGTTTAAACATTGTAAACAATTACTTGGACACGATTCACTATCAATAGAGCCTTTACTACAAGCAATTTACAACATGCCGCAACGTAAAACATTTGGGAAAATAAAAAAACAGGAAAATTTATAAAACACAACACAACTAACATTCACGTAAATATTGACACTTACGTAAATTCAAGCTGGGATGTGGTCCCTGTTCGGAGCATGCGCGTCTCCCGCGCGCACTGAGCAATACTTCCCTGCGCGGGCGCTCCGGCATCTCGTCGCGTTCCACGCTCGGCCCGGCCTCGAGCGCGCATGCGCCACCGCCCTCCTCCCTACCTTCTTCTACCACGCACGCAGACATCACTATTTTTGTTCTCCAGAGATATTCACAACACCACTATTTTTTTACTCCCAACTCCCATAAAAGCCACTAACTACTTTAATATTTCACCATAGAGTTCACTTTCCTTAGTCACTTTTTAAGTTACACTGGTACTCTACACTCAAATCAGTAATATGAATCGTGCCATCGAGACGATATTAGAATCACTAAAGAGGTTGTATTCAGTTCCGTTGACTAAACTTCACTGCCACAATTCGATATCTAATACACTTAAAATCACTGTAATTTTTGTATGTATCTCATTGTAATTACATATGTTAAGTAATTTCGTCTGTGGTGGAAATCTGAAACAAAAAACGTCATTATAAAGATAACGTTAATATGGTTACGTTAATATTGAAACGACCTAACTACACAAAAAAAAACAAATATTTTACTATAATATATGCTGCAGTCGTCAATAGTAACTATGTCATATAACCTTTCATAATTAATCACTCTTTGCATAAAATTAAGTTCGCAATTAATCGAATACCTAATTGTAATTTCACACGCAATTTGCTGAAACGACAAGTATGGAGAATAAAATCCTGTATAATAATAACTTTTAATTAAACTCCTAGAAAAATAGACTTTGTACTTAAATCAAGGAATAAGGCTTTTGTCCAATATTGGGATTTTGTGGTCTAAAATAGAATAGAAAAACTATTTAATTTGACAGGACGTTTTATATTTTAGACTGGGTAACCCCACTCTTGTGGAAGTCATAGGTAACATAAATCTTAGCATAAACAATAATCGAAATGAGCAGCAATTACCTTACATAAAAATTAATGTCAACAATAGTACATTATGTTATAGTACAAGTGTGCTATGTTGGACATTACACTCGAGGCGGTATTTTTCGCGCAAGTCACAGGCGAGCGCGATAAGGGGGCCGAGTGTGTAATGATCAATGCACACGTAAGCGAGGCAAAAAATAAATAAAGCTTTATAAACTAATAAGTTAAAAAATATGAACTTTCGTAAATATGTGTCTTCGGGTTGAAGGGAGGCAAAAAAAAAGTATTCAGTAAAATATCAATATCAATAGCATAAAAACTGGATATTTTGTATATTTAGATGTAGAAATAATGTTATTTTTTTGAGAAAAATAAACAATTTGATGAAATATTATGTTAATTTATCATATTTTATTTATGTACCAAAGAGACGAGAAGTCTCTTTGATGATATTAAAAAGCGCACATCTCCGACTAGTAAATAGTTATCTGTGGTGCACATTACCGCACTAGTGCGGTAATATAAAGTAAAAAGCACGCGGGTTTAATATACGGCATTATGAACCTAGAGTACATAAATTCATTAAAAGTAGAGTCATATATATAGTAGTTAGAGTCATTTTACGAGCAAGTGTGTTGAAAAATAATAAAAAGGTTAGTTGTCAAAAAAGTTACAGGTTAATAATTTTACCTGAACAGGCTAAAAAAAAACATATAGGGTTTACGAAAGGTCAAATCGCAGATTAGATTGCAAAGTTATTAAACTTGATTGCCTGACCCTACATCTGAATAACTAATAACTGAAGATACATCGAATATTAGGATTGGACGTCTATTGAATTGTTTGGCCCACATTTTAAAACCTTTTTGTAGGTACGCATGTATAAATTAATCTTTTGTGCGATTTTTTACATACCGTAGAGAGAAAGATTTTACCTACTCGTACTTTAAATATCACTTAAAATCAATTTATAGGTAAAAACGAGAATAAAATGACCAAATAACCGTTCCCCCTATTGCAAAGCGGAGATAACATAATGATAAAATTATAATCACAAATCGGAAACTGAATGTGGCTTTAGTCGTAACTTAATTCCCTATTTTATTAATATGGGGGTTGTCTATCAACTGTTCGTCGCTTATAAACATCAACTGAGTTACTCGTATAAACAACAAATCTCCCGAACTTTGTACTCAACACTTCTGTGAATATTTCCCGCTGTCATTAACTTCGTTTTTAAACCCAAAACAACTCCTAATTCTCTGACAAAATTAATACAAAAGTTGCGACGCCTGCGGTCAAACAATGACTCAGGTAGACATATTATGTTGTTCTGCTCAAATATCCCGGCCAATATGCTTATGTTTTCCACCTTGTCGTATCCATCGATCGGTTTAACCTCCGACACAAACTTCATTAATTTAATAGAATTTACACCTGGGGCAGACACCATCAATTTATGAAATAAAGGCCTGGCTTTCTACCTGCCTATAAAGCAGTCATTTCGAGATCGACCGCCATGATATTTTCGTAGAACAATCAGGCTTTAATATAGGCGAAGGCAAAGCTGACTGCATTCCATGTGGTCGTGTTTTATTTTCCCTTTAAAACCGTGAGTAAGACTTCAAACGTCACGACCATATACGTTGGTATCATAGTACAGCAGAAGCAAATATTTTCGAGTTTGTTTTTCCTTACAGAGTACACAAAACATATTTAATCGAATGCCTGCCATCGCTGTGAACTCATGACATTTGATATATCCATGGCATTTGCTATGATTACCAGATATGGGAAAAATAGATTGAAATACATCGTCCAAACATTGAAAACCAGCCAAGTGTGAGTCGGACTTACTACACTAAGGGTACTGGACCATCAAAACCATTGTTAATTTTCCTTCTTTGTATTATTTGCCGTGATAGAGGCCATAGTAACACACGTAGGTTAGTGTTGATTGGTATGGTTAAAACGAAACAGCCCTGTGACACACAGACGGACAGACAGACAGATGGCTTACTATTAGGCCTTACTGGCCCAATACCAAGCAATTTATCTATTATTACCCTATTGAGTCGAAACTCTAAATTAATTATCTCTCTCTATTATACTCTCTCTCTACTAATTCTCTCTCTATTATAAACTCAGGTTCATAATTAATTCACCAGTATGAATAAATAAACGTTGCCTATTACGCCAAGCAGTCTTTTCAACAATAATTAATTTTGATGGAATTACTCCACCCCCTGTCAAATTATAAGAGACGTAGCATTATGGTAATTGATATTAGATCATACACCACTTATGTGGGAGCTCGAAAGGTTAGTTAAAATTACCATTGAAACATGATATTAGATAGTAGTTGAATGACGTAATTAAATTAACATGACATGAAGCTAATATTGACCAGATGTAGGTATGAACGTAAACGAAGCAAAAAGTATATGTAAGGATCGTAGCAGGTGGCGTTCTGTAGTTTCTGCCTACCCCCATGGGAAAAAGGCGTAAGTTTATGTACGTGTATTTATGTACAAACCTAGTTTAAATAATACAGCTGTAAGAACAGCAGCAAGCGAAAGTGAGACCCAGGACTCCATTACTAGGACACGAATTGCGATTTGCATTTTCTGTCAGAAACTTTTTAAATCCGGAGTTAATACTTTAAGTACCGCTAATACGTCCCGCGGTGTTGGGTGCCGCTAACTGACGCGGCGTGTTTATCGAAATATGTAATAGAGGTGGCAATGAAAGTAATAATTATAATAATTAATAGGGCAAGTAACAATAACACGAGGTCTCCCATAAGATTTGCAGTCATTTCCCTAAAAAATCCCAATTCTAAACTATCATTAGTTACTTTGTTAGTGCATTTGAAGCTAAGATATTTAAGCTGTTTTCAAAAATAAATAATCGCGCACCACTTGGCTTTACTGCACTTCGTAACCAATTGGGCTAAATTTGGCTCTGAGCCTAGCCGACTTGATATTGGGGCAAGTTTAGCTAAGCATCAGGGGATAAAAAAAATACAAGGGTCCACGGTCAACCTTTATTTTTAAACCTCTGCATTGAAGACTGCACAAAAAAGTTCTGGCGGCTTAAAATAAATTGCTAAAATAAGATATTTATTTATTTCAGGCGCATCACTTGGGATGTCACTCTCTCTCAAAGAAAGCAGGCCTGTGACCCAGAATTGGGATTATGCTCCATGAGGTTATTAGTCAAATAAACGGTATAGGTACGTTTTATAATCGCAGTACACATAAATAATAACGCATACCTAATATAAATACATATTTAAAATAAAGTTGACGAAAAGAAAAAAGAAACCGCGCGGAACCCTAATTATGTTTCTAAAATAAAAGTAGCCTTAGTTACTCCCCGTAACATCAACTATCTGCTAGAGAAGAGATTAGCCGGAACAAACAGACATACACACGAAAATTTTAAAAATTGCTTTTTTGTTATAAGCACCGTATATAGATATGTACTTTATTATGCATTTCGTAAAAAGTTGTTATATTGACATTACAAACAGACACTTCAATTTTATATATTTGTATAGATATAGATATGTCGTGGCCAGATCATAGAATTGACCATTTCAAGAAGTGTTCAGTCATTTCATGAAATGGTTGTATTTCATGAAATAGCCAGCTAAAATTGACCATAACGTTTAAACATCAATGTTTAATGATATGTCGACGTCTGGTCATATCATTATTGTCGGGTATCTGTCGTGATCCGATCGTAGAAATGGCCATATCGTGAGGAAAGCAACCTATTTATCGATATTCCCAGCTGACCACTGGGCATATAGCAAAGTAGTTGCATTTCACGCCGCTAGTGGCGACCCGACCAAATGGGTTAGGTTAGGTTAGAACTGTGACCAACCTTGTGCGAGCCGAGCGAGCGAAGCGAGCGGTGCCGCGGCAGCGGCCGGCGAGCACTACATCCAAGTTGGTCGCAGTTACTTAGGAATTATTCGAATAGGAATAGATGCACGACAAAAACAAAGCGACATCAACGCCTCTACCCGTGGATTACGATTTTTACGATATGATCACTTATGTTTGGCCACATCGTGAGGTAGTCGTGCGTTCAACTGTTCATATCGTCAAACGTTGAGTATTCAATGATCTTGCGGTCGATGTTCTATTTCATGAAATACAAGCATTTCATGAAATGGATTTATGATCATTTCATGGTCGATCACTTCATGAAATGATCAATTCTAAGATCTGGCCACGACAGATATATAAGAAAACTCTTTAGAAAAAATTGTAAATGTTGGTTGAACCTGCATTAAATATATTCATAAAATTTAAACCAAAAACAAAAGTATTTTGGAATTAGGAGGGAAAACTTAAGTTGGTCGCCACGTACGGCGTTTTGAAACGTAACAACTTTAAAGATTACCCTCCATAATCGTTTTTTTTCTTGTGAAAATAATTTTCGCTGCTTTCTTGTAACTTTTGTGACTCACGTTATGTCACGTCGTCATTTGACGCGGGAAGGGATGCTGAGGGCTGTGCTAGAAGCAGGGAGCATCAAAGTGAAACTGCCGACGCTGTACAACACGGAGTCAAGCGTAATGTTCCGATTATGGGTGCGTTTTACAGGAAATGTTGCTGAACGTCACTGAGGAAGATACAGGGTCACTAGTCAGAGACAAGACAAGACCGCTTTCTGCAAAATGCTGCGAGGAGGTATCCTCAAATTACGGCTCGCCAGCTGGTAGGAAGACTCCAGTCAGCTCTTTGACGTGGAAATCGAGAGCGTCGATTATTGTGGGCTAACGCACATTTGCACTGGACCGACATACAGTGGCTCGTGTTTTTTTTTTCTGATAAGTTGCGCTTTGTATTTCATCTAGTCAATAAGAGTGCGTATTTAGCGAGTTCCTGGTCGCCAGAGTCGACTCTAAAATCCTGAGGAAGTTCATCCGTACCAGGGCGAAACGATTATGGTGTGGGCCTCTAGATGGAAGAATATATCTCGTTTTGATGCGAGGCATTTTAAATGTGGTAAAATACTATGACGAGATTGTGCAACCTCTATAGGTTGCACAATCTCGTCATGACTGACGATGACTGAGGAATGACTATTCATTCCTCGCCGACAGCAGTATGGCCAAGATTTCATGTTAATGCAAGATAATGTGCGTGCGCGCACAGCCAGGCTGGTGATGAATGTGCTCTGCGAGAACAATATCACGCTATTATTGTGGCCTGCTCAGTCCGCTGATCTCGGATTTACTCGGGAGAAGAGCGTTCAGTGACCTTCCCCAACATTCAAGGACAACAACAACATTCAAGGAAGAAGAGCTTTTTTCACATATTTCCAGAGTTTAGAGCGATATTCCACAGGTAACAAAAGACAGCCTAATACTCAGAATGCCATGCCGATGTACAGCCATCGCTAAATGCCTTGGGAATTCCTATAGAATAGATTATTAAAAAGTAGGTGGAAACTTTTATTTTTATTTTTGTTATATCTGGGCGTTAGTTTAGGAGGGGCTTGTGGCTAAGAAATAACAGCCGCACGGGTCGATCGATCAGGTTAAGCTACGCTTGCCGCGGTTGGTCCGTGGATGGGTGACCATCTTTACATATCAAGACCCCTCCGTGCCTCGGAAAGCACGTTAAGCCGTTGGTCCCGGCTGCCATTCGTGTATCAAGGACAGTCGTTACGGGTCGTCAGAAGCCCGAAAGTCTGACAACCAGTCTTACCAAGGGGTATCGTATTACCCAGTAACTGGGTTGTGGAGGTCAGATAGGCAATCGCTCCATGTAAAAAACTGGTATTTAGCTGCATCCGGTTTGACTGGAAGCCGACCTCAATATAGTTGGGAACAGGCTAGGCAGATGATGATGAAATCTGGGTGTTAGTTTTTATCAACAAAAAAGTGGTATTTTTCGTGTAGTACCACGATTTTATTTTAGATTTTCATTTTTTTTTCCCAACAACCCTTTTATTTAATCAAACAATTAAAATCTGTATTAAATTACGATTCTATTGATATAAAATTTATGAAAAAGTGTTAAAATCAAAATAATTACTATAAATCTTACTCATGTTCTTGGACGTTGTTGAGTAGTTTAGTTTAATTTTATCAAAACCTTTATTTGTATAGATTGATTTTTTTTTAAACTGATAACTTACAGGAACCTCAACTTCATAAAAACAACAAGAAATACGACGTAATCATCTAATTCAGACGCGCTAAAACAAACAATTGACGAAAAAGATTTTCTTTACACACCACATTACCCACAGCCAACTAATCCAATAACTATAAAACATAAACCCCAAGACATTATATTTCAAAAGCACATTATAGCTTCAAGTAATTGCTTAGAAGGAAACCGATAATCGCTATGTAATTTTCTTCGAAATAATAATTTAATAAGTTCCTAGCCCTAATTTCTGGCAATAATATTATAGGGTCTTAAATAAATAATACGAAAATGTATGTGCTTTGAAAAAAAAGGAACGTTTTAACAAAAAAAGATAGCCTCATTATTCTGTGAGATATTCAGCGCAAACCTAATGAGATATGAAAAGGAACTGAATCATAAAAAGACTACATTACAAACTGCGATAGTTCACCAAATGCCGAAAATGTCGTGGGTGAAATGTCGGGCTAACTTAGTTCAGTCCTCACATTCTATTATTCGCGACCTATATTTGAAGAGACACGATGTCTTAAGGTACAAAGATGAAAATAGCGCGGCGTTGGGCGCTCCCGGAAAATAGCTAATAGGGTTAGATGTTGCAGGTAGGACTGCATTTGAGGGGTTAACGGTCGTACGGGGCAGTGACCGTCTCGACGCGGTGCGGAATACCGCCACGCTCGCCTTCGTGATGCCAACCCACAACCTACAGTATTTATGAGTTTCCACAATTAACTTAATTACAAAAGTGCTTTCATGAAAAGACTTGGCAACTTAATTGCATGATTAAAATCTTTAAAAAAGTTTTGAATTTTAAGTTCCATTCATAACCGATAGAAGGAAAGCGTAGGTTAATCTATTTTAAAGGCTTTACGAAGTTAAATGATACTACGCTATGATGAAGAAAAAATTGAAACTGAAAACCTGAAGAGGGGTGGTCATTTTACCTAATCGCGAAAAAAGAACAGATTTTCCATATACATTTTGTTGATTAATGTGAACAACAGCTGTTTTTTTTTTCACGTTTTCAGGGTTGGTCCCATAGTAAAAGTGGTTCATAATGATGAGTGTGACCCCTTTTCAGGTTTTTATACTTTTTCAATTACCTACACCGATGTATTGAATAGTTAGTCATTTAATTTAGTACCTAGTGTAAATAGTTACTTGTTAAGAATTGTATACATATAAGTAAGCAATAGTAATAAAAATTACACCTTGTACTTGGATGCCTCGTTGGTCTAGTGGTCGCAAGCGCTACGTCTAATCATGAGGCCCTGGGTTCGATTCCCAGGTCGGGCAAGGTAATCGAACCCAGAACACGGGTGGGTTTTAGTCAGTAAAAGTCTGACACGCCCTCCCGCTACGCTTAGAGCGGGAGAAGTCATTTGATGATTTCCCATCCAAAAAAAAAAAAAAAGGTCGGGCAAGGTATTATTGGGTTTTTCTATACGGAATTTCTCGGTAGCAGCCCGGAATTACATTTGTGCCCGGTAGATGACAATAGGCTCACCCATTATTACATGGGACTTAAACATAATTGGCGAAATGTGAGTGTACTATAGGTACACCTCTGCCCAATCCTTCGGGGAAATAAGGCGTGATGTTACGATGTACATTTTTTATACGTTACGTACGAGACATAATCTACTGACCTTTTTTGTACCAATAATGTACTACCTACACCGGTTATTCAATAATTCAATTTCATTTGGTGGTAGCACTTTACTTTGGTTCAATAACCGACCCACTTATACGCCACACACGAGCACTTCCTGTATTATTAAATTCGCCCTTTTTTGTTCTGTAAGTCCTGTACTTATTACATACTTAAAAAGCGGTAGTTGACGAAAATAGGAAAATTAAAGGGACTTTTCGCCAAATAAACTCTTTAAAAACTAGAACTGCAAAGGTATGTAGTTTTTAGTTAAACCTTTATGTATCTAATCTGATTAAGAAAAAACTATAGTCGGATCCAATTAAGTTCTTTTTTTTAATATTCTAAAAAAAGAATACATTCCAATTCAAACTACAACTTTGTAATTTTTATTTGTATTTCAGATCTAATGAGTATGCGTTGTGAATAAAGTTTATTTTCAAAATTGGGACAAAATAAGATAACATAGCTCATCAAAGTAAAAACATTCAAAAAAGTTGTAACTTTGTAACATTTTCAACTGCGAAAATTTTATGAGTCTGTGAAAATCCATTTCAAAATATTCGCCCGAGAAAATCAAATTACTGGCGACAAATTCCAACGTTACGTATAGACGAAATTCTCACAGTTCGCCAGTCTGAACTAACGTTGAATTATAGTATCAATGTCAAATATTCAATAAACGCAGCGATTTGTACGAAGATGTTAAGGCTATAAAAAATATCATAAGTATGCCTTTTAATCTTTATCCCTCTTTCTCTCTTCATGTAACGAAAGACAATGAGAGTAGGTTACCTATAATATACCGTGGTAAAAATATTTTCTTTTCAGCAAGTTGGTAACAAAGCCCAGTGAGCCGAATATAGGTTATAGTACCTAAACACCACACACACGACACAGATGTCACTATTGTTCAGCGTTAAGTACAATAGTATAGTACTCTTCTATTATCTGCAAGAGCGCATGTTTGTGAACACATATAATGCAGTTTTCTGAATAAAAGTCCACGAGTATTCTTTAAAACTGTTGCATTTAAGAAGGAACCTATGAGCTATATATAACGTAAGTATTACCATGCATGCAACCAAAAAAATACTTGGTAGGTATAAAGTAATCCTTCCTGCTAGGAATTAGTTAAAATTAAATCAATGAAACAGACTGACGAGCCGGTCTGTTCTGTAAAAATCACCGTGACACCGTGAAAAGGTGAGTTGATCTTGAAGTGAACTGTCAATTCACCTGATACTAAGGATCGCTAGGGATTGACACTATTAAGATGCAGATATATGTCAACGCCCTTGAGGGCATAGCTTGAGGGCATTGTACGTCCAACCAGTAATAGGACTCGCCCATCAAGGAGGGCTGTCCCAAATTACACCCATTATCAATTTATTATCAGAGATCGGAATAGGTAGAATAATAATAATATATTCACTTAAAACACTTGATATTCTACGAGTATTGTAACAATAATTTATGTTTCAAGTAGGTACATTGTTTATGCACGCACGGTGATGCCTGCGGATTAATTTTTAGGTTATTTCATAATATTTATCCATACATATATTTGGTTGTATAGTTGCAGCATATTTTAAGTAGTTACTGGTTGTTTTGTTTTGTTAAGTAACTATTAATGTACTAATCACTGAACCTGACTTGATTTCCGTACGTCTTTTTTGGGTGACCACTGAAAATCAGCGCTGTGCTGTGGGTCTCTCCTAGCACAGCATCATGCTGAGTGGAAGCCTTCTTGTCACAGTCATGACGTTCAGCTGCCGACTATTTCTGTTTTGAGCTCGTGATTATAATGTGGATCTATTTTGTTTTATCTTTCTGATTATTCTTATTTATTTTGTATGCACATGTTTTTGTGACAAATAAACCTATTTTTCTTTTTTTTTCTATAAACTTCGAGGGATTATGTAACATAACCCATCCGTTTTGGCGGCCTCGGCGTCCGCAAAATTACCAGTATTAGCTTACCGGCGTTCCTGTCCTCTGTCCACAGCACTGAAAAGTTGACGGGGAAAATTTTAGCTCCCTCCCTGGTCGACTCTGAAGTGCCATGCTTGAGTGATGCGGTGAACGCCTGGATAGCAACTTGCCCGGATACAGATCGGCCCGTGAACCCATCTTCCCAGAGACAGTGGGATGAGCCGCTCTGCAGGTTGGTACGGAATAATCTTATCAATACGTCCACCAATACTGCTGAGCGTGCCCGCCTGCTGGCTGTGGGTGAATGGAAGTCGGGCCTCTGGCTTCAAGCACTACCGTCACCCAACATAGGCACTTTGCTGGGTGACTCCACCTTCCGGCTCGCTACCTGTCTGCGTCTAGGCGCTCCTTGCGGGGCTCCACATCGCTGCCAGTGCGGTGAAGCCGTCGACTGCCTCGGACATCATGGCCTGTCTTGTAGTAAGAGCGCAGGCTGGATAGCACGGCACGCCAGCATTAATGACATTATCCGTCGTGCTCTTGTCACCGCCGGGGTGCCAGCTGTTTTAGAACCCAACGGCTTGGCACGCGACGATGGCAAGAGACCAGACGGAATGACCATAATGCCTTGGAAGTTAGGCAGGCCTTTGGTGTGGGATGCAACATGTGTCGACACCCTTGCGCCATCCCATCTTCCTAGTACGGCGGGCTGTGCTGGGGCGGCTGCTGCAGGTGCGGAAAACCTCAAACGGCGAAAATATTCCGATCTTTTTGGGAGTTATATGTTCGAGCCGTTTGGGGTTGAAACACTAGGGCCATGGGGTCCGAGTGCCCACTTGGTTTTCCGAGACATCTCCAAGCGGTTGGTCGATTCTTCACGTGACCAAAGGGCTGGCCTATTCTTTGGCCAAAGAATCAGCATCGCCATACAACGTGGCAATGCTGCCAGCCTTTTGGGCACTTTTCCTGTTGACAGCGATGCGGACGAATTTTTTGATGCCCTATAATTATATATATATATATATATATATTACATTTGTACATATTATAATTATTATTTTAAGTCTGTTAGCTTATATATTATGTAAATATTATGTATTGGTTTAATTGAAATAAACATAGAGTGGATAATACCTCCTCTAAAAATCCGGATTTTAATAATCACGAATTATTTATTGGACTTTTTATACAGTTAAAAATGATTGATTTGAAGACTCATATTACATTTTTTTAGGGTTCCGTACTAAAATTGTGTCAAATTCATATGTTTTTGTTTCAAGAAGGTAAAATAAAAGTAAGTTGGCTGGTTTATGTGCTTATTTGTTTCGTCATACTTACTTAGGGAACAGTGCAAATTTCATCAAAATCGGTACAGTAGTTTTCAAGATATGGACTAATACGTCCAAGTGTGACGGCCTTTTTTTTTGTGGATGGGAAATCATCAAATGACTTCTCCCGCTCTGGGCGGAGCGGGAGGGCGTGTCAGACTTTTACTGACTAAAACCCACCCGTGTTCCTTCTATTGCCTGTGCCGGGGCCACGGTAACTCTTTCGAACATCCCGCAACCCTAGCTGGCATCGGCCCTAGCGGACCCCGTCAATAGTGCTGACATCTCTTTGAGGCGCGCGTGGAACACGACGCGCCGTCGACTCGGGCTTGGTCCTTACCGGTCGGCGAGCTACCCATTGCTCGCCGTCCGCAAGCTCGCACCTACAGTGGCCGGGAATCGGTTGCCAATTCCCGACGCCCAGGGCGTCTCCTGCGGCGACTAGGGGCGTGAGGGCGCAAAGCTTGCCTCTTCCTCACGCGTCCCGCCTCCTCCTTCACGAGCATTACTGCTTCGCAGAAGGAGGTAATGGCTTCCCATTTACTCTCGCTCCGTACCATGGCCTGGACCAGGGCCGGACGCGAGAGATCGCCGCCGCCGATCACTTCCGCGAGGACACGGCGGTGCTCCGCTCAAGCCGGGCAGACCTCCACCGTTTGCTCCACCGTGTCCTCCGGGCGATCCACACAGTGGTGACACCCGGGCGTTTCCTCCCGCCTTATCCGGAACAGGTACCTCCCGAAGCACCCGTGTCCGGTGAGGACCTACGTCAGGCGGAAGGTGAGGACGCCGTGGCGCCTCTCCAGCCACTCCTCAAAGAGGGGACTTATCACCGCAATTGTGGCGTGCCCAGCGCTGGGTTGCGACAATCGCACTCTCCATGCCGCCATGAGATCCTGCCGGAGCTCTGTCCGCCGTGCCGCGATTTCTCGCGGCAACGGAGTTACGCCCCGGCGTCCTGCCTCCTCGCGCCACTCCCACATGTGCGCGAGGACTTTTGCCTCCAGATCCCATGGCGGTAATCCGGCAAGGAGGTTCGCCGCCTCCCCGGAGACCGTGCGGTATCCCCGGGCTAACCGGATGGCCATGACTCTCTGGGACGCGTTCAACCGACGGACCGGTCGCCGCCTCACGGAACGCGCCCACACCGGAGCTCCGTAAAGGGCCATGGACCGCACGACCCCCGCGTAGAGCCTCCGGCAGGAGGCGTTTGGACCCCCCAGATTGGGCAGGAGTCGCCCCAAGGCAGCCCCGGCCCGCTCCAGTCTGGGAGCCAAACGTCGGAAATGCTCCACGAAATTCCACCGGCTGTCGAGGACGAGTCCCAGGTACTTCATCGTCGACTCGACACCGATGGGAACCCCTCCTACCGTTATTTGGGAACCCGATGGTGGCGCGTTCCGAGGACCATGAAAACACATGGCCTCGGACTTGTGCAAGAAGTGCACTTAACGAGACACAGACGTTTTATTGTTATTTATAACTTCTATGGGCGTTTAGTGTCCCGCAAAGTGTTAGTTCAAGCCGGTTCCTGTTTAATTCATGGATACACATTACATTCGTAAAAATTCATCAAAATCGGTACAGTAGTTTTCAAGATATGGACTAATACGTCTAAGTGTGACGGCCTGGCTTATTGATACAAGCTACGGGTCAAAGAAAACACATCTCAAAACCTTGGTCAAATTCTAGTGCAATATTTATAACAAAACTATTAACTACATATTACAAACAAATATTCCGGTTTTACTTAAAACTAAAAATTACGAAATAAAAAGTAATAAAAAAATAATTAAATCGACTTCAAAAATAAATTAACTCAAAATTATGAAATAGCTTTAATTTCGGAAGTCGGTGTCTTGAGATCTGTTAAGCCGTTGGTCCCGGCTGTCATTCGTGGATCTTTGACAGTCGTTACGGGTCGTCAGAAGCCCGAAAGTCTGACAACCAGTCTTACCAAGGGGTATCGTGTTACCCAGTAACTGGGTTGTGGAGGTCAGATAGGCAGTCGCTCCATGTAAAATACTGGTATTCAGCTGCATCCGGTTAGACTGGAAGCCGACCCCAATATAGTTGGGAA
This sequence comes from Fissipunctia ypsillon, assembly GCA_947568875.1. Classification (NCBI taxonomy): domain Eukaryota; kingdom Metazoa; phylum Arthropoda; class Insecta; order Lepidoptera; family Noctuidae; genus Fissipunctia; species Fissipunctia ypsillon. Next base: position 12,345,284 of record OX387647.1, read on the forward strand.
AAGGCTAGGCAGATGATGATGGTGTCTTGAGATCTGTATTCTGTGGTTGTACCAATTTTTTTTTGTTTATTAAATTACTTTTTTTCAGTAAATTATGTTTAAAAAGTGTAGCTCCATTTTTCGGGCTTCCCCAAAATATTCCTTCCTTCCTATTTATTCAAAAGGTATCTCCAATAATGGAAGTTAATGAGGTTAACTAACAATTTTATGGCTTTTCTTTCAAGCTTGGCTTTGATAATAATAATTATAAAATATCAATCAATACTTATCGCTTCATGGATACGGATGAATATTGAAGGTTCATCTCAGAAACTTAAACCGATCATGTTTTGCGACATTATTAACTAAAGGACATGTTTGATAGTGTGGGCCTATTTACATCGCCACATGCGAACGCTTCACACGCTGGCGTCACGCAAAACTCCTGCATCACGCAATCACAGTTTACCGCGCGGCTAGTTGGTATACACGGTGGCCGGAACATTGACATCCAAAAAAAAATGTAGGTCCCTCGTATCGTGAGGTATCCGAATCACGCCCATGTATGTTCCGCGACTGTTTATAGTTTTCGAGTTAATAATTTTTTTTCTGAATTTTTGAGAACTCCGATCTGACCAACTTAAAAAATTTCTAAAAAAAAAAATAGAAGACTGTCGAGATTTTTTATTGCAACTGAATCTTCATGAGTAGTACTTTTATGCATAAAATATTCAGCTTCGTAGCTGAAGACATTAAAAAAGAGGATAACAAAACAAGAAATTAAATAATGGCCGATCACTGCTGTGACATCCCATGAGAGACGGCACAACAGCGACCCACATAAAAACAGTCCAGGTAACTCGCGACCATGTCTATATTATTGGAGCTGCCCCATACCCTGCGCATCAGGGAAGCGCAACTTTTACGCATCGTTGTCTAAAATCAATCCACATGCGCACCTGCGAACATCCCCGACGCACTACAGAAATGGGGCAACCCCACCAGCATCCTAAACGCGTTGTTTAATTGGCCATTTTCTCGTTCCTAAGGTTAAGTAGTTTGTTAAGTAACCAAAAATGACTGCAGGAAAGCTAAAATTTAAACAAAACTGTAGGTTTTTTTTAGTTAAAGAAACAAGAGTTTATAGTTTGTTTAATGAATTTTGCGCGATCAGTTCTCGCGGATCATGGATTGTAAAGGTGGGCGCAACTCTTTTACCTGTAATAACAATGGCACAGATTACCAGATAACTCACTCCATAGAAAATTTTCAATACCTACTACTATAATAGCCTTCACTTTCGAGTCGCTAGATACTGCGAACGGAAATGTACCTAACCTTTCAAGCGTAAAGTGAGTTTTGCTTTGTAGCGGCGCGCTGCTGCGGCACAGCTGCGTAGTTATTGTGAATTGCTAGGGCTGACTCGTTTGATAAAGATCATTCAGTAGGTATATTAATTGTAGTACACTTTATGAAATAAAATATAATGCTCTTTAATGTTTTAGTATGTTTAAAATACTTATGATCTTATGAAAGACCGAGGAATATTTATTATGATTCGTAACTATTTAGTATTCTGTCACCACACCCCGAAACTGCAATTGTAAGACAACTGAGACACACATAATTTGACATCGTACGCAACGTGTAGTACCTAACTATTTAATAACTATTGACGTAACCACTCCGCATGACCACGAATACGAATGAAATACGAAATGAAGGAAAGTGAAAACAGGATTAATTGATTTGTTCGTTTATTTACACAATTAGCGTAATAGGTAACTACTATGCACTATGAATAAATCTGCGCTGGCGCCATATTGTGACATCATGCACGCTTTTAAATAAACAAAAACCATACGAAAATAACATTAACAAGATACTCGTATTAATAGCTATATGGTATTAGGTTGTATGTTGATTAAAATATGATTCGCGGCCGTAACAAATATGTAAGTACATTTACAGAATTATAATCATTAACGTCATCAATACAACTCTCTAAGACCAAGTAATTCTATTGGATGACTATTTTATGAAATCTTAACATTTCAGGATTATACTAACTTAAGGAATTATATTACTGATTCTAATGATTATAATTCTGAAAATACATATTTGTTACAATCGCGAATCATAGTTCAATCAACATATACTCAGAAACTGAGCTGCAAATTACAAAAATCGTAAGAAAATTTGAATTTCGCGAAGGGATAATAGTTAATACTTAAGATTTTACACCTAATTTACCACGGAAGAGCACTGATTTCCAAGATACAGGTTTTTACCTAGTTTGCAATTCAGGAATATATAGTTTTAGCCGCCTGCTCACTTACATTACTTGTGTCCTAGTTACTATTAGGCTATATGTTATTGAGTCCAAATAAAACTTATGATATTACTTAGGCCCACTTGCATGTTTAGTCGGGTTAAATGAATAAATGTAGAGTTTGCAAACTCCTAGTTAAATAACTAACATTTTAACTCTTCTTAGTGTTAGGCTTTGTGAATTTTGATTTTGCTAATCGATTATTTTCATCGATATTCGTATCAATAAAGCTTTCATTTTAATATTTTATACTGGCAACTTTATCCTTTTTTTATATTAGTGGTCGCTCTGTGATTGGTTGACGAAAAATGGCGGGAAACAATGAGAGAACTCGCTCCTTCCCGCTAAAAAAAAAATGTGTGGTTACGGGCGTGAAGGGAACGCTTGGCCAGTTGCGCGGGGCTCTTGAATTTTGGGACTCGACGCGAGAGGTTTTTAGAGTTAATAAGTACCTAGTGCTAAGCATTGATTTTTGTATGTGCAGTTCAATTGAAATATAAGACAGTTACGTAATCCCGGAATCATTATTTGACTACGTCCTGATCCTGTCGGTGTTTCTTACATTTCAGAAGTGGGATAGCAACGTAAGTACACGCCCATTAATTTGCAATTATCTCTATTTTCTATTTATTGTCAATAGCCACTGCTTGGTAACATGACTTTTTATTTTTTTATTTTTAATAGTTGTAAATTGATATTTAAAGTCAGTCTGCCTAAATAAAGAACTCAATGGTTTTAATAATTGTTTTAAATAATCATGATTGTGTACCTACCCATACTAACTTTGCGTTATACCGATCTGTTACCGAGCAAAGGGATTGATATTCTATGATTGACTATGTTGTGTTACACTGTTTTTCTTGCATTAATCTCATTTTAAGTACTGTGAATCGTTTTTACGATATACTCTCAAGCATTTTGGTAAGATTGCTTGGTATATTAGCTCATTATTAACGTAGTTTTATGGACAGTAATGCATTGATATTTATCACGAATATTCGAATTACAGATCTTTATTAACTAAGATATTCCAGATAAAAAAAAAAAAAATATTTTATGTTATCTTCTGGAAACTTAAAAGATTTAAAACAAACTTTATTAAATTTATGATTTGCACAGAGTATGTTCAGACATATTACAATAGGGAGCAACATTTTACCGCTCCATTTTCGACATACGCTAACTAGGTAATGGAATGCAGTCATAATTTAGTAATAGTTGGGTGTTATCGTTATGTCAATTGCCAGCTTTGAATTGCATACACATACAGAGAACATAGTTTCACTGTAGAAATAGACATCACATATAAAAAAAAAAAAAATCCTTAAATCGCTTAGATCAAAAGCTAAGGTTGTTTTTCTGTTTTTCTTTTGAGCTCTTGCATCATGGATGGGACATCTAGACGCCCAAGCATGGAATCCAGTCATCGACGACTTGAGACGCCCTACGCGATGGAGCATCGAAGTAGGAGCCGGGTGAGAGACCACAGTCATAGTCGGTTGCGAACTCGCAGCTCATGTCGCAACCGGGATCAAGAACTGGCTTTGAGCCATGAACGAGTTAAGCTACTAGAGAGGCAGCTGCTACAAGAACGGGAGCGTCTTCTACATGCCAAGACCCACAACCGGAGTCGCAGCCGACGCAGCGCGCGGCGTACATCGTCGCGGCACGCCACTCAGCGTAGCAACCGCAGTCGCAGCCATCGCAGTGGAACACTCGACCGTCAACGGCGACGAGCGGAAGCCAATCGGCACGACGGTGACGGCCCACATGCTGAGCATCGTAACGTCGCGGGACACTTTGAAAGGTCACGTAGCCCATCTGTGTCTAAAAAATATATTGTTGATGTTTTCAAATGTTTGAAAGATAGTTTGGCATCTCAACCCGCCCGAGATACACGGTCCTTTCATAAAATTGATCACATGAACATACTGCCTAATTTTGATCCATCTACAAAAAACCAACGAATTGATGTATGGCTCAAGAAAGTCAATGAGTGTGCTAGTGTATACAGTTGGGACGACAAAACTGTCGTTCACTTTGCTATGCAGAAACTTCAAGGCCTCGCTAAAACATGGTATGAAGGTTTGAACTCTGTTTTGTTTAACTGGCATGAATGGCAAGAGAAACTAATAAACGCCTTCCCTTGCGAACAAAATTACGGTCAGGCCTTGGAGGAAATGCTTAAAAGAAGGAGTAGGTATAATGAACCTATAGAGGTTTATTTTTATGAAAAACTGGCTTTACTTAACCAATGTGACATAGTAGAGAAACGTGCTGTAGATTGTATCATTCATGGGATCAGTGATAGGACCCTGAAATCAGGTGCTCTAGCTTTACGGTCCTCTCACCCCGATCAGCTCTTGCAATTTTTGATGAGCAGCAGAGAATTTTTATCAGCATTTCGATCGAAATCATAACAAGAACAGAACCGATCACTCTAGTACCCCTAATGGTCAGCCCAGTCAAAGGTCGGGTGCTAAGTCGGGTTCATTCCCTGGGTGTTACAATTGTAAAGAAAGGGGTCACAGCTTCTTACATTGTCCTAAACCGCTTATAAAATGCACAAAATGCAACAAAATAGGGCATACAGTTGATAACTGTAACACGCAGATACAAAATAACGTCATAAAACCCAGTGGTAATAATATTCCAAAAGCCATGTGTATCGATGTAGCCAGTCAAGGACGCGACTCGCACCCGAACTCGAAATTTATGAAGGATGTAAAAATTAACGGTACGTTACAGCAAGCCTTTGTAGATTTTGGGAGCGAAGTCACGCTTATAAAGGAGTCTGTAGTTAATGAATTAGGCTTTACCCACGATCACATACCATCATTACTGAAAGGGTTTGGAAACGGTATAGTAGAGTCATTAGGAGGGTTGTTACTTAATTTTGAGGTGGATGGCGTCAAAGCTCAGGTTCCATGCAAGGTTGTGTGTGATAATTTGTTAGATAAATCCGCGCTTATAGGGCAGTCCTTCACCGAACAACCTCACATCATAGTTTATAAGGATGTATCTAGGCTCCAATTTATCGACATTGGCAATGAAATTCCATATCCAGATCCGGATCTAACAGAGTCCTCTCTTAAGATTAGGGCAACAGAATTGGTAGAGCTCTATGGTGCAGCATCAGTGAAGGCATGGATCGAACCCTCCACAAGTGGCAGCATTCTCTTGAAAAATGTTGTCGCTGGGAAACCAAATAAACAGTACTTTGTTTGTGGAGGTCTCTATCGCTCTGAAAATAGTCGTGTCTATATAACCGTGTTCCCATGTTCGAGTTCCTGCTGGATCACAAATAATTTAGTTTTATGTCGTGCAAAGCGAGTAGAGGTTGTTAGTAGGGTAATTGTCGAACCACCGGAAATCCCTATAGCGATTGAGGGCGACTTCGATGAAAATCTTATTTGTGTCGGTGATAAGGTGCCAGAAGAAGTGAAACAAAGGTTGTTCGAGTTGCTCAGAAAATATAATCATTGTTTTGCATCTTCTCTTAGGGACCTAGGTTGTACCAACGCGACCGAAATGAATATAGAGTTAAACAGTGAACGCCCTGTCGTCTATCGCCCATATAGGTTGTCGCATTTTGAACGTGAGAAGGTACGGGCTATGGTGAAGGAGATGCTGGATGCAGGGATAGTAAGGGAGTCGATCTCAGGCTACGCCAGTCCAATTCTACTCGTACGCAAAAAGGATGGATCGTTTCGAATGTGCGTCGATTACCGTATGCTTAATTCTATCACGGTGAAAGAGCGCTATCCTATGCCCATTATCGAAGACGAAATAGCACGTCTTACTGGCCAGGCTTGTTTTATTTCGCTCGATCTTACATCGGGTGCCAGGTGCCGATTTCAGAACAGAGCAGACACCTCACCTCGTTTGTCACGCCAGACGGACAGTACGAGTTTAATCGCATGCCGTTTGGTTTGGCTAATGCACCGGCCGTTTTCCAACGGATGATGAATTCGATATTAGGGTCGGCTCGGTTCAGCAAGGCAACTGCTTATTTAGATGACGTTCTTATTTTCGGTAAGGACTTTAGTGAATGTCTGGCACGGCTTGAGGAGGTATTGCAAGTTTTGGAGAAAGCAAATCTCACTTTGAATCTATCCAAATGCGACTTCTTACGAGACAAAATTGATTATCTGGGTTACGAAATCAGTGCAGCTGGGGTTAGGCCGGGTGATAAAAAAATCATTAGTGTCATGAATTTTCCACGACCTGAGAACGTCCACAATGTACGTCAGTTCCTTGGTCTGGCTAGTTATTTCCGCAAATTCATCCAAGATTTTGCCCGAATTGCCTTGCCTCTCAGTAAGTTGCTAAAAAAGGATACCTCATGGACATGGGGTGATAGTCAAGAGGAGGCTTTTGAAGTCTTGAAATCTAAGTTGGTTGATAGGCCCATTCTTGCAATATATGATCCTGCAGCAGAGACAGAGCTTCACACCGACGCAAGCAAATTAGGTTTTGGAGGTATATTATTGCAGCGCTCCGAAGGAAATGATGCTTTCCGTCCAGTAGCTTACTACAGTCGACAAACCTCTCCTGAGGAAAAAAATTTCCATTCGTACGAACTTGAAACTCTAGCAGTAATCTGTTCTTTGCGAAAATTTAGGGTCTATCTGCTAGGGAAATCATTTAGGATCATTACAGATTGCAGTGCTCTACGATCTACGTTTTCAAAACGAGACCTAATCCCGAGGATAGCACGCTGGTGGCTCTTACTGCAGGAGTTTCAGTGTTCAGTTGAGTATAGAGCAGGAGTAAAGATGGGTCATGTAGATGCGCTGTCCCGTAATCCAATCGAGAGCTCAGGAGACAATCCCATCGATCAATTTTCAGTTATGTCGATCAGTAGTGAGGATTGGTTACATACGCTTCAGCTTGGAGACACCGAACTTTGTAGGATTAAAAACATTTTAAATGATAGTCTTAATGAGAAGGAACTCCAATACATAAAAGATAATTTTGTGGTCAATGATAACAAACTGTTTCGTTGTATAGGTAATGATAAAAATAACGTTCGTTGGGTGGTGCCAAAAGGTGCGAGGTGGCAAGTGTGCCGGATGAACTATGACGATATTGGCCATTTTGGGGTGGAAAAGACCCTCCAAAGAATAAAAAAACACTATTGGTTTAGTAAAATGTCCAAGTTTGTCAAAAAATATGTTAGTTCTTGCATTGAATGTGCATATGCAAAGAACAAGACTAAAACACACGAGGGTCTGCTCCATCCCATCACCAAAATAGAAGTACCATTTCATACAGTGCATGTTGACCACATCGGGCCTTTTGTCAAGTCAAAGAGAGGCTATACTTACTTACTTGTAGTTGTAGAAGCCTTCACCAAATTCTGTTTTATCAAACCCGTTAGAAATACTAATAGTTTGAATTCAATTAGAGTTCTTGAAGATATATTTTTTACATTTAGGGTTCCTGATCGTCTTATAAGCGATCGTGGTACTTGCTTTACATCTCATGCTTTCAATCGATTCTGCCTAGACAAAGGAATCAAGCATATTCTTAATGCAGTAGCTAGTCCGAGGTCAAATGGCCAGGTTGAACGCTATAACCGTACAATCCTCGACTCTTTGAAAGCGCTGACTGTTAAATACGGTGAAAAGGATTGGGATAGTCATTTAGGGAAAATTCAGTGGGGTCTAAACAATACTTTTCAGAAAACCACTGGTAGGACGCCGTCAGAGGTACTCTTTGGAACTAGTATGAGTAGCGAAATAAATCCCATTCTTAACGAAGTTACCAAAGACTCTCGCGAAAACTGTGAAATTACCGCTATTCGAGAGGAGGTTAAGAAAAGGATTGACAACGAGCAGATTAAGCAAAAGCAGGTTTATGATAGAAAAAGGGTGCCAGCCCGGATTTATGTCGAAGGTGAACTCGTCAAAATAACCAAGACTTGTTTCAATAATGACGGACAAAGTAAAAAGCTCATGCCGTCGTTTATAGGGCCCTATCGTGTTACCAGTCTTAGGTAGGGACATATATAAGGTAGCACCTGTTCCGGGTTTGGCCAACATGCGAAACAAACGGCCCACAACCGTGGCCGCAGACCGTATGATGCCATGGATACACATTGCGGCCCTGGAGGTGAATAACTCTGATACCAGTGGCACTGACGACGAAGATCGTGCTGAACCATAATTTGACCGTTTTATTGTAATTTTCGCAAGCTCTATAGTGTATCTCACTAAGTTATAGAGACACTTAACTACAGATGAGTATCATTCATTGTTTCAGATCAGGCACGAGAATCGATCGGATCGTGACTTGATTCAACAAATGTCCTACTGGCTGCCACAAGTAAATCGATCGTCTTGTAGGCATCAGTTAGGCCCCGAAAAATCGATCGTTCGGGTTAGTAGTTCGCTGATGGGTAAACCGATTAATCGATCGTTCGGACCCTAAAGCAAAGTTGAATTGTAAGTGACAGAGAACATAAATCGATCGTTGTTTTCTGATCAAATCCAAAGAGAAATTTAATAATAGAAATTATACAAGATATTACTGATCCGATGAATGTAATTCAAGAACTGGACTTAAAAATTGTTACATAAATCTATTGAGTTGATTTGTACTTTACGTTCCTTGACAGTTGAATTAATCTTATGTTTGTAGTTGAGTTTAATATTTACATCAGATATGTACAAACGCCAGCAGGTCAAGCTACCCGAAACTGTCAAATTTTCCCAATCAATCTTGAACCTAATGCTATAGCAATAAAGTTGAAAATCTATTAAATAAATTTGACAGATTGTAATAGCTTGATGTGCTGCCGTCCATACTTCAACCTAATGAACTGTGAGCTATTGCATTTATACATTACTTATTGAATTTATACCTAATTTAAATTAAATACTTATATTATTTAGCTTAGTAAATTCGTTTGAGAATTATTATTAATTTTGTAAAGTCGTTACACACTTAGCCGCAATTGCTGGGGAACTGATTAACGAGTCATACTTTGATCAGTCTTAGGGAAGCAGGTGGTTAGGTATCTTCTATTGTAATTTGACGCTCAAACAATAAATATGTAAAACCAAGCAACCTGCCAGCGTTCCGATTGTTAGGGTTCCACCTGGTGTCGTGTGCGGGGACGCACACGTTGTCAGGACGGTCGATTGTTAGGCTTTGTGAATTTTGATTTTGCTAATCGATTATTTTCATCGATATTCGTATCAATAAAGCTTTCATTTTAATATTTTATACTGGCAACTTTATCCTTGTTTTATATTAGTGGTCGCTCTGTGATTGGTTGACGAAAAATGGCGGGAAACAATGAGAGAACTCGCTCCTTCCCGCTAAAAAAAAAAAATGTGTGGTTACGGGCGTGAAGGGAACGCTTGGCCAGTTGCGCGGGGCTCTTGAATTTTGGGACTCGACGCGAGAGGTTTTTAGAGTTAATAAGTACCTAGTGCTAAGCATTGATTTTTGTATGTGCAGTTCAATTGAAATATAAGACAGTTACGTAATCCCGGAATCATTATTTGACTACGTCCTGATCCTGTCGGTGTTTCTTACATTAGGCATTGCGCCACTAAAAAGTAACACCGGGTTAGATAACCTGACAATAGTGATTTTTGAGTTGGGAACATTGGCAGTTCAATCGACGAAACATAAAATAGGATTGCAGTGTCTATGGCCTAATATGAAATCCGACCAAAGATGAATTAACGAACAATGAACGGAAATTTTATCCCCATCTCTTTTACACTACATTACGATACGTAATACTTTCTTGTCTTTAAATTTTATAACATGACGTTTCATTTTAATCGATTGTATGTGGTTTCCATGGAGACTTAGTTTATGTATTGATTGAGAAAAACGTCAGATTTGGAAAATTATGTTTTAAGTTTTTTATAATTTGTATTTATTTTAATATGAGTTAATGAATATATTGCCTGCTGATATAGCACCGAATTTTCACTTACTATAACGTCGAACAATATAAAATACAAAATAAGTTATCAGCGGGACCTCCTATCTATGAATGAATGAATGAAATGCACCGATCCCAGCGTGGTTTAACCAGACTCGATTACTCGAATGAACCCAAAGATTCACACTAGCCTCTGTAGCTTCATGTTTCATGGGGCTACATAGGCCATTGCATATCAAGGAGTATTAAAAGTTTAACTCTAGGTTTACCTCTAACTCTTGGTGGCGCAAGATGAATTATTTGATTATCCCTGAGTTAGCTGTTAACTCCGATCTATATAGGAAAACCCATGAACACGCAAGTGGGCCTTAGGAATGTAGATAACAAATTTAAACTTTTATGACAGAAACTAGAGTTCCCGTATGAATCGGGCAAACAGTGTTTGTAGTTCTTACCCACTACCTACTTAAATACTTGATAGAAAGACTTTTAAACATTTTAAACAATATATTTAAGTTAAATGTAATATCGTTCATCTAAGCCTTATCTCTAGAGCCTTTTTAAGGGAAATAGAGTACCTATACTTCCCCTAAACGTGCGGTTAGAATAAATCATGATAGCTTTGCCCAACTTGGGAAATACCCAATGTGGGGTGGATTGACATGACCGAGCAGTTAAACAGCTGGCCCCTTCTGCATAAATTTTGCGTTTAAACGTTACTTTTCAAAACGAAGTGCGAGCCGTTATTAAATACCTCTGTTTAAAAAAGTTAACGACGCAAGAGATTTATTGCGATTTGGAGGCAACATTAGGAGAGTCTGCTCCGCCGTATTCCACTGTCGCAAGGTGGGCTTCTCAATTTCGAGTAGGGAGAACGAGCACGGAAGACGAACATCGTTGCGGCCGTCTGTCGACGTCAGTCACCCAAGAAAATGTTGCGAAAGTCGAGAAAATTGTATTGAGCGATCGAAGAGTTACCATCCAATACTTAATTCAAGAAACGGGCATTTCATATGGAAGTATTCAATCCATATTGAAACAATCTTTGAATATGAGAAAAGTCTCTGCAAGATGGGTGCCGAGAATGTTAACCGACAGTTAGAAACAAAATCGACTTGACATTTCGAAGATATTGTTGGACAAGTTTCAAGAAGATTCTGAAAACTTTTTGTCTCGTTTAGTAACAATGGACGAAACATGGGTCCATCATTTTGATCCCGAGACAAAACAGCAATCTTCACAATGGAAACGACCATCATCACCGACCCCGAAGAAGTTTCGTGCTGTGGCGTCGGCTGGCAAGGTTATGGCCTCAATATTTTGGGACTCAGAAGGGATATTGTTGATTGATTACCTGGAGCGTGGAACCACTATTACAAGTCAATATTATGCAGCTTTAATTCCCAAGTTGAAGAATGCCATCAAAGAGAAAAGTAGAGGGAAACTTCGAAGGGGCGTGCTGTTTCATCACGACAACGCACTCGCGCACAGGTCGGCAGTTGCGATGGCTGCCATTAAGCAAGCTGGCTTCGAATTGGTAGATCACCCCCCTTATTCACCAGATCTGGCGCCTAGCGATTTTTATCTTTTCCCCAAATTGAAAGAATACTTAAAGGGAAACAGGTACGAAGACGATAACGAGGTGATGGATGCCGTGGAGAGCTTTTTGCAGGACCAAGACAAAACTTTTTTTTTGAAAGGGACCTTTTGAAGGGGGCCTTGGAAAAGCGGACTCGGTGTGTAGAGAGACTCGGAGACTATGTAGAAAAATAAATTATTATGTTATCAATAGTCATTATATTCTATCTCATTCTCACTACTTTTTGATCCCTCCTCGTAATAAATATAATAAATATTATTGAAAATTAATTTGCACAAAGTACATTTTTGCTAAACGTAATTTTCGAATGACAGTTGACAAATGGAGGTCATTGAACCTTTCTATTCTTATCTCAAACGCATAGTAGAAGTAATTACGTACCTACCAATAAAATACAAAACACGAAACATGTAAGTTTAAACAATTTACCTATTGAAAAAACGATAGTAAAACTGTATCAGCAAGTAAACTGAAAAAAGATAAGTTTTTATCTCTGTTCTTGCTGGATCTACATCCATCAACTGCACATAATACACCAGAACCAGCTATATCATAAGAATATGAAACTAAGTACGTCAGGTCGACCGAAATACATGCGTACGTATGTACGCGCCTCGTGGCTATCGGTAACCTAGTGAGCAATGGGTCGTGGGCGAACCGGCAATCGGTAGGTAGTTAACGCGTGCAAGTACATGGAGTGAGTTATCCGGTAATCTGTGACAGTGGACCGAGAGGATAAGAGACCAAATTATTCCTATCTCTCTCACTCTCAGTGGCAAGAGGGGCAGCGCGCAACCGAAGCCAACGCAAAACAAATTACCTCAGTCGTGCTCACTTTGTGTTTGCTGTTACGCATGTCACCATTCCTCTATCTGACACATACTTCACGATGAAGGATACCACGCGTTCCGTATTCGACGAGTCCAAGCTTTACTGCCGACATATCACCAATTGCGCGTTGATTTTTGCCAAACCATGTTACGAAAAGAGCAAGAGGATCCTGGGTTTTTCAATAAAGCTTTATAGTCAGATGAGTCACGATTTGAGCGATCTGGAATATTCAATATTCATACATTACCACACGTGGGCGATTGAAAATCCACACGAAGTGAGAGTTTCAACGTTTCAACATCATTTCAAGGTTAACTTGTGGTCTGGTATCCACAATGGCGAAGTAATTGGTCCGTTTGAACTGCCGTCCAGACTTAATGGAGAAACCAACAGAAAATACCTTGGAAAAAGAATTTCCATTATTGTTGAGAGATGTGAGTCTCGAACATAGATAAACCATGGTGTTACAAAATGATAGCGCCCCGTGTCACTACGCAACGCAAGTCCGAAATTACTTAAATGAAACTTACCATAACAGATGGATAGAATGCAGCGGACCAATTAAGTGGCCTCCACGCTCACCTGACCACAACCCCATCGATTTCTTCATTTGGGGCAATAGCCCCCAGCTCTTGATCACTTGAATAGCATCGGGCGTCTTGAGTCGGTGTCTTGAGATCTTTATTCTGTGTTTTTGCCACCGACTTCCGAAATTAAAGTTATTTTATAATTTTTAGTGAATAAATTTTTTTGAAGTCGTTTTAATTTTCTTTAATTACTTTTATATTTCGTAATTTTTAGTTTTAAGTAACAACTGGAATATTGTTTGTAGTAATTAATAGTTTTGTTTTAAACACTGCACTAGAATTTGACCAAGATTTTGAGATGTTTCCCCTTTGACACCACACCCGTAGCTCGTATCAATAAGCCAGGCCGTCACACTCACACGTGGTTTTCAAGATATGGACTAATGTCCATATCTTGAAAACCACTGAACAGATTTTGATGAAACTTGCACTGTTCCCTAAGTTGAAGAAAATGTAAGCAAAAAAAAGAATGGTTCAATCAGGTTGCGGAGAAATGCGTGGACAAATATACATACAAACATACATAATTATGTACAAATATAAAATTTGGAATATTTGATTGGAAGCCCTAATAGATTATCAAAAAAATATTTAGACCTATTTAGTCTATTTTCACCTTCAGTGCCACAAATGCCCTTCAGACTTAGTTCATTAATGTCAATTTTTATGTCATTAAACTCTTTAATAAGACCTTTTCAATGCCTTTTCATTAAAAAGGGACTTAATTAACACTGGCACAAAATACCTACGAAAAAGCTTTTTAACACGACAAAACATAACTCAAACTCAAAGCATTTATTTCAAATAAACCAATTACAGGCACTTTTTAATTGTCAAAGAGTCGGTCAGTTAGTCAGAAAGTTGAAGCTAGTTGTCCATTCCAAAGCGTAGATCTTTATGGAAAAGAACGGGCAAGAAACTCCACGGACACTCTTTTAAATCGAAATATTGTTACAAAATATTGGTTATATCATTCATGTTGAAATTAAGTATGTGAGAACAATGTAGAAAGACGTGCACGTTAAAAGCGTCCGCAACAGAAAGATAAAAACCAAAAACGATTCAAAAAATAAAATAAGCCATGGTAGCTAAGAGATAACCAGTCCCTACTGACGGCGCCCGTTCACGAACATGACGCATGGATCAGCACCATTCAGCTCAACCATTTTGAAGGGAACTTAATGATCCAATACACATGCCACCACCAGCGAGACATTTAAGTGAGCATGATATACTCTCAGTCGCCAGGGCAAATTCAAGTCAATGAAAGACGTACCCAGCCAATGGTAGCTTCATAGTAGGTATGTATATATAGGTACATAGTGCTCACACATGTGCTATGCAATTATACAATACTAAGAGATTGAATCTATATAATGCAAAGATAGTTTTTATAATCTACAGCAGCTCCAATAATATTTTCGAATGCTAATCAATTAGTTTCTGCGCCCTTGTGGAGCAGGACCAGCATTGAGCCAAGCATTTTTGTCAGCGATGTGATCCCCCAACTTGTAATATGCTTGGCTGCATAATGTGTATTTTATAGAAGATTTAAATTTCGTTTCATCCAGTTGAAGAAGATGGGGAGGTATTTTATTGTAACACTTTAAACAGTACCCCATGAAGGATGAGTCTACTTTAGCCAGTCTGAAACCTGGTTGAACGAATTGGTCCCCATTTCTAGTCCTATAATTGTGTCGTTCACCTCTTTTACCGAAAAGATTTAGATTTTTCCTTACGTCCATGATGTTTTCATAGATATATTGACAAGATACCATCATGATGTTAATATCTTTAAACAGTTATCTTAGAGAATCGCGCCTGCGGAGGCCATATCTCTGATCGCTCTTTTCCGCAGAATAAAAATAGACTCGATATAATTATATAAATATAACCATTTATATGAATAACCATCTCTACTTTATTATTAAAAATAACTCGTACTGTATAAAACTTAATTAGATTCAGAAATATAAACGGGACTATTTTAAATCTTGTCCCGATTCTGTCAACTCATCTTCTCTAGAATATTATGGAGTGAATGTGGAAAGAATGTTCTTACCTTTGATCGCAAGAAACTCTTATCATCACAACAGAAAACTGGTTTCGGGATTTAATGAATACACCGGATTTCCTCAGATGAAATCAAGTGTCGATAGGGATTTCATATTTGGACGTCTTATCTCTGATTTCATTGGGCCTATCGTCGCAATTCATAACAGTAACAATTTTTTATACATTAATAAATTATCTAAGCAATGAAAAAAATTGCCGTTATCATTGTTCATAAACAGGCTCCAAAGCTTTTTAACGCATAAAGCATACTATAATGTCAGTGAATTCCTTGCTGAGAAAGAATTTTGTATAAGTATTGTGTAGTGTTTTTGTTGAGAGTTTTGTATACATAAATTGTAGTGATCTATATAAGTTGTGATTTAAAACTCATCAATGTATCTTATAATAGTCTTTATTGTTTTAGCGTCAAACTATAACTTTTGCAAGCCTATTCGTAAAATATAGGTGAACCTGTCTGTTATCAATTTATCACCATATACACATATACTGTACCCATATTTGCACTTACTTACTTTAAAATAGAATATTATTAAAATTGAAATATGTATGTTGAAACAGTCAATGAAGCGAAGCCTTTATTACTTCGCTTAAAAACGTTAGTTTTCTATGAACAGAACCTTCGTGAACAGAACTGTATTGTGCGAAATAAATTAAATTCTAACCAATGCAAATGTACCTAAGTAATGTTTGAATGGGATCTTCACGAAGCAGTAATTGTAGAACAAAAGTGTGGTACCTACATATAACCTATACTATATCTTAGTACCTGCCTATTTGTATACAAATGCATTTTAACAAATAGAACTGACTTTATTCCTCAGTTTTTTTCTGTAAGTACGAGACTCTGCTTTGAATCTTACTCCTTGCTATTTGCTTCACTAAACATTTGCTAAAAAGTTACCTGAAAATGTACAAAATACACATAATATTCCTAAAATATAAATTGAATCTACTAAACACTGCAATTAATTACGGAAAATGTCCCAAAAGTAAAAGAAAATACGATCCCAATTTGAAAATGGAATTGGTCCTTTGCTTTGCTATTGGGCAAATGACATGGAGGGACACACAAAGTGTACCTTGACATGCAATACAATACAATAGCATCAAACAACAATACATTTTTACACTGGCTCCCTTTTTCAACCAAACGGAAACATAAAATATGTCGCAGGCGCTTAAAATAAGTAATCTCGTAGATAAAATACTAGCTATTTAGAAAATTATGAAAAAAGGCTAACATCATAAAATGCGAAAAGAATAGTAAAATCAGTTTACCCAAAAAATGGCCTTGAAAATAAGAAAATAACCATCATAATATATTTAATAAAACCTTACGTTGATTCACAGACAGACAATGCACAGCCTAAACTAAACCGTTGTGTCTAGACCTAGAAGCAAAAAATTTAACAAAAGAGTTCCTTATATTGTGAAAGTGAGCAGCAAAAGAGGATCTTTAAAAATTCATCCCTTAAAGGGGTTAAATAGTTTTAGGCATTTACGACCTGCATATTATTTTAACGACCAATGTAACTCAGTATTTATGAACTGAACTCTATATTTATTTTATGCGTTTACGCACCCGATATGGGAAGCTCACCTTCGGAGAAGGACGAATTTTGGGACAGTATCAGGGATTTATTAAATAGATGTAGGTTGAACGAGAAGATTGTTATGATTGGAGACTTTAATGGTTGGGTTGTTGTGAAGAGAAAAGGCTACGAAAAAGTATTAGGTGCATTTGGGGATAATAGGGTGAATGAGAATGGAATGAATTTACTAGAGATATCTCTAGTAAATTCTGTTATGAACACTATGTTTAATCATAGGAAGGTTCACAGGTATACGTGAGAAAGGCAAAACAGTAGCAGTATGATCGACTTTGTGATTGTGGATGAAAGATTAAAGAGTAAAGTGACAGATACTAGAGCATATCGAGGTGTTAATGTAGGGACTGATCATTATCTGGTTATGTGTCGGGTGGATGGTTTGTTCAGACATTAGCGTCACCGAGTTCGAGTTCCTGTGACTGCTCTAGAGAGAATAAAAGTAGAAAGACTGCAAGATTTTAAAGTAAAAGAGGAATATAAGAGGGAAGTAAAAGTGAAGACGGATAAAATATTTGATGATGCGAACGATTAAAGTCTGGAAGAAGTATGGGATATAGCGAGAAATAGTATGGTGCAAGTGGCCACAAAAGTATGTGGTTTGGCGTAGAGGAAATGTGGTAGTAGAACGAATGATTATTGGGTAGATGGTGAAGTAAAAGAGGTAGTGAGGGAAAAAAAAGGGGCCTGGCTCAATTTGTTAGCCTATAAGGCCCAAAATAGGATGAATCAGGTAACGAATGTGACAGATGACTTTCAGGAAGTTCTCTGAAAACTTCAGGACCAATGTTAAGCTGTTCTGAAAACAGGTAAGATTGGCTCGCGGAGTGACAAGAACATCGAGTATGAATGTTATAAGGGCAGAAGATGGATGTTTACTAAGCGAAGAATGTAAGGTCTTTGAACGATGGAAGGGATACTTTGAAAGTTTATTTAGCTGTCAGGATAGTGTGCAAGGAGTGGGTAATTGGGCAGACGCCAGTTTTGAAGACCCAAGCTCAGATGTAGATGAAGAGAATGAAATAGAAATAGATGAGATTGTAAAAGCGCTGAAAGGGATGAAAGTTGGGAGAGCTGCGGGGTACGACAGAGTGTCTGCTGAAATGCTGAAAGGCGGTGACGGGGTGGTAGTAAGTCCGTTGTGCCGGATCTTTAATATGTGTTGGAGATATGGCCGTGTGCCGGATGATTGGTGCAAAGCTGTAATCGTACCACTATAGGGAAAAGGCTCTCAGCAGGAGTGTAAAAACTACCGCGGCATTAGTCTTTTGAGTGTTGTTGGCAAACTGTATGCAAAGATTTTAATAAATAGAGTGATAAGAGTAACAGAGGAGAAAATATGGGATGTGCATGCAGGATTTAGAGAGGGAATGGGCTGTACGGATCAGATCTTCTCCCTAAGGTGCATAGCCGAAAAACATCTGGCAAAGCACAAGAAAGTCTACTGTGCTTTCGTTGACTTGGAGAAGGCCTATGACAGTGTGTGGAGGGAAGAACTGTGGTCGACACTGTCGGTGTACGGTGTGGACTGGCGCTTGGTACGGGCACTGAAATCTTTATACAAGGATTCCAGTGCTTGTGTTAGGATAAATGGGGCATACACGAACTGGTTCTGCATCTCGAGGGGTGTTAGACAGGGTTGTGTAGCGTCACCATGGCTGTTCAACTTGTACATGGATAGTTGTCTGACGAATTTGAAAGAGGGTGAGTGCGGATTGAGGATGAATGATTTGCTTATCAAATGCCTTCTCTACGCAGATGATCAAGTTCTACTTGCATCGTCAGCAGAACAGTTGCAAGACATGGTGACTGTCATGGATGAAGCATATAAGATGAAAGGGATGAATATAAATGTGAATAAGACGAAGGTCATGGTGTTTGAAAGAGAAGAGGACGTATCGATGTGTGATGTGAAAATAAATGATAAAAGTGTGGAGCAAGTAAGTGAGTTTGTATATTTGGGGAGTCTGTTTACAAGGGATGGAAAGATAGATGAAGATGTGGAAAGGAGAGTAAATGCGGGAAATAAAGTGAATGGTGCTATACGTGCGGTTGTGACCAACCAGTTAATGTCCAAAAAGGCCCGACTGGCTGTTCACAATGGTGTGCTGGTGCCTACGCTTATGTATGGAAGTGAATGTTGGGTGTGGCAAAAGAAGCATGAAAGTAGAATAAATGCTGTGGAAATGCGTTCCTTGCCAAGCATGTGTGGTGTGACTATAAATGATAGACTGAGGAATGATGTGATAAGACAACGGTGCGGTTTAAAAGAAGATGTAGTGACAAAAATTGAAAAGAGTTTGCTTAGATGGTTTGGTCATGTTGAGAGGATGAATGAAAGTCGACTAACAAAAGGTATTTACACGGCAGATGTGAGTGGAAACGCCGGAAGGGGACGCCTCAGGAAGACATATAGTGATCTTATTTGTGATGTTCTTCAGAAAGGTCAGGTGCGTAGTACTTGCAATCGGCGTGCGTGTATAACCAGATGTATGAATGTAAACGAGGCAAAAGGAGTATGTAAGGATCGTAGCAGGTGGCGTTCTGTAGTTTCTGCCTACCCCCATGGGAAGAAGGCGTAAGTTTATGTATGTATATGTTACGGCTAAAACCCGAAGTGCGGCTACAACTAGTTTTAGCCGGCTACAACTAGGTGTGTTGTGTAGTCACAGTACTAACCTAACCTAACCTACCTTTCAGCCCACACCTAGTTGTAGCTGGCTAAAACTAGTTGTAGCCGCACTTCGGGTTTTAGCCGTAACATATATAACTCAGTCAATTAATAAACGATTAGAAGAAAAATAATAGTTAAACACCATAATATCGTACCTTATTACATATATCGTACCATAATATCGTACATGCGGCACATACCTATCTATAAAAATCTCAAAGCCTTATCAGTACCAAGGCAATTTTATTTATAATATTGTTTCCAAGTAAAAGGAAAGTACGAGTAGGTATGCCCCAAATATAATTCCGGAAATACACTTCAAACGTTACATTATGCTTGTTACGGGTTACAAGATGTGTAGTGTATTTCGCAGTTTCCCTTAAGTGCAAAACAAAGCAATAAGTATATAAACGGTATACATATAAAGTATGTTGGTTTTACGTCACTAACTCAAAGCTTTTTCCCTTGCTAACTGGGAAAGTTAATGTTTTTATACCTATGCATGTACAGCCATTTACAACTCCCCAAAGGCAAAAATGTCCTAATTATGTCTTAGTAAGTATAAGGTTTCATATAATTATCATACAGTCCACAGTTCGCTAAAGAAAAACTATTTGTACATAAGAAAAGTTTTCTTCTACCGCACTGCGGGTTACCATCCCTACCTAGTTTCTATTCCACCAATAAGCGTTAAGCGTTTCCAAATGTCTTTTGTGATGCGCACAGCAAAGGAGTGGAACTCTGTGCCTGCGTCTGTGTCTCAGCCGCGGCGGCAGGCGATAAAGCCACTTGCTCCTCAGCTCGCGGCCCGCCTCGCCCCTCCGCGCCTACGCGGGTTTAAATTGCACTTTAGGAGTTGGACACAAAAGACCACGTGGAGTCGGTTTTGCAGCGATTCGTTTCTGTCACTAATATCCCATATTATAATCATCTATATCTATACAAATAAATAAAATGGAAGTGTCTGTTTGTAATGTCAAAATAAGTCATCCGATGTTGTTTGGCTCTCTTTTTTTTTCTAAATGAAAAACTTCGATTCTGTTTTTTGACTATGTTTATTTGAACCTTTAGAATTTTATTGGTCAAGTCGAGAAGATTATATCGGCCAAATGGGCGCCGTCACAATTGATTACCATACGGGTTCGTTTTATGGCATTTTTCATCACTTCGGCGAGAACTTCGGACGACAGATTCTCGCACTCGTGTCGAATGTTGTCCTTGAGGGCTTCTAGAGCCTCGGGCTTGTTCACGTAAATACGGGACTTCAAAAAACCCCACAAAAAAAGTCTGGAACGCTTAAATCGGGCGATCTTGCGGGCCAGTGCAAATCGCCAAAACGAGAGATGAGGCGACCCGGGAACGCTGCCTTCAGAATATCGGTTGTGGCTCGCGTAGTGTGTGCCGTTGCTCCGTCCTGTTGAAACCACGTGTCCCTCAGTCCTAATTCGTCCAATTGCGGCAGAAAAAACTCGGTCAACATGGCCCTATAGCGCGCACCGTCCACTGTTGTCGTGGCACGGCGTCTGGTCGATGTTTCCGGCGACAGCTGGACATCCTCGGCAACAGCGGCGATATTCTCGGCAGAACGGGTGCTCCGGGCCGACCACCCTTGGCAACGTCTCGTGTGCTCCCATACTCTTCAAGGTTGGTGGCCAAACGGCGCAGCGACGGAATTCGCGCTGTGCCAACACCACAGACAAATTGTTACGCAAAAAAATAGACACGATTATTCCGCGTTCTTGGGGAGTGTATCGCTCCATGGCTTCATCACTTGCATTCTGCATCTGTCTAGTCCACAAATGTCAAAACAGATTTGACATTGGCGGCCATTTGCAAAAATGAGAGCATCTTCCAATAGGGTGATTTCTTTTGGCCCACCCAGTATAAACGGTTATTTTTTAAAAAGCAATTTTTAACATTTTTGTCTGTCTGTCTGTTTGTTCCGGCTAATACCCGAAACGGCTGGATCGATTTTGACGGGACTTTCACTGGCAGATAGCTGATGTAACGGCGGGTAACTTAAGCTACTTTTATTTTAGAAAAATAATTAGGGTTCCGCGCAAAAAAACTAAAACCTTTGAAATTATGAACAAAAAGTCGGATTTGAAAAATTATTTTTGCATTTGGTAGCCCAATTCTCGAAGACCATTATAGGCTATTTAACATAACACTACGACCCTTAGGAGCCGAGCAGAAAGAAAAAAGTCATAATTATGAACAAAAAGTCCGATTTAAAAAATTCTATTTACATTTAGTAGCCCAATTCTCGAAGACAGTTATAGGCTATTTAACATCACGCTACGACCCTTAGGAGCCGAATAGAAAAAAAAGTCAGAATTATGATCAAATAGGCGGATTTGAAAAATTCTTTTTGCATTTGGTAGCCCAATTCTCGAAGACAGTTATAGGCTATTTAACATCACCCTACGACCATTAGGACCCGAGCAGAAAGAAAAAAGTCAGAAAGAAAATTAAGCGAATACGAAGTAATAGCGCGGGCGGGCGATTCAACGTGACGGCACAGTTTACCAGATAAATCACTCCATACAAAATTTTCAATACCTACTACTATAATAGCCTGCACCTTCGAGTCGCTAGACGCTGCGAACGAAATGTACCTAACCTTACAAGCGTAAAATGAGTTTTGGTTTGTAGCTGCACGCCGCCGCGTGGTTATTGTGAATTCACAAAAAGGCAAAAAGGCAGCCCTGGCAATTGCCAGGGCTGCCTTTTTCGAAAAAGATGTCAGTAGGTATTTGTAGTACACTTTATGAAATAATATAAGGCACACATCGTACGCAACGTATAGTACCGAACTATTTAATAATCAGTGACGTAACCACTCCGCATGGCCATGAATAAGAAAGAGATATGAAATGGAGGAAACTGAAAACACGATTAATTGATTTGTTCGTTCATCTACACAATTGGCGTTATAGGTAACTACTATGCTTCTACACTATGAACAAACCTGCGCTGGCGCCACCATATTGTGACGTCATGCACGCTTTTCTAACACTTGCACGCTTTTAAATAAACAATAATTATATGAACATAACATTAACAAGATATTAACGATAATAAATAGTATTGAAAATTAATTTGCACAAAGTACATTTTTGCTAAACGTAATTTTCAAATGACAGTTGACAAATGGAGGGCATTGGCCATTCTATTCTTATCTCAGACGCTTAGTAGAAGTAATTACGTACCTACCAATAAAATACAAAACACGAAACATGCAAGTTTAAACAATTTACCTATTTAAAAAACGATAATAAAACTGTATCAGCCGGTAAACTGAAAAAAAGATAAGTTTTTATGTCTTCTCTTGCTGGATCTACAACCATCAACTGCACATAATTCACCAAAACCAGCCATATCCTAAGAATTTGAAACTATATATGCGTACGTACGCGCCTTGCCGCTGTCGGCTACCCACTGAGAAAAGGGCTGCGCGCGGCCCGGCTGCCGGTAGGTAGTTAGCGCGCGTAAGTATATGGCGTGATTTATCTGGTAATCTGTGGCAACGGGTCGGGGGACGAGGGAGTTTTATTAAAATGTGGCTGTTATTTTAGTATATTGTGTATCTTACGACATCCACGCGAACGAAGTCGCGGGGCACAACTATATGTACAAATAAATAAAATTGAAGTGTTTATTTGTAATGTCAAAATAACAACTTTTTATTAAATCCTTATGAAAGTATAAACGGTACTTATAACAAAAAGCAATTTTTAACATTTTTGTCAGTCTGTCTGTCTGTTTGTTCCGGCTAATCTCCGAAACGGCTGGACCGATTTTACTGGCAGATAGCTGATATTACGGCGGGTAACTTAAGCTACTTTTATTTTAGAAAAATAATTAGGGTTCCGTGCAAAAAAATTAAAACTCATGAAATTATGAACAAAAAGCCGGATTTGAAAAATTATTTTTGCATTTGGTAACCCAATCGTCGAGGATATTTATAGGCTAGTTAACATTACGCTAAGACCCTTAGGAGCCGAGCAAAAAAAAAGACAGAAAGAACACTTAAGCGAAAACGAAGTAATAGCGCGGGTGGGCAATTCAACGCGACGGTTGGCGACGACGGGTCGGGGAACGAGGGAGTTTTATTAAAATGTGGCTGTTATTTTAATATATTGTGTATCGAACGACATCGACAATACGACATCCACGCGAACGAAGTCGCGGGGCACAGCTAACTGAATCAAAATCAGAATCCTAATTTTAGCAGTTTATTCGAAGTATTGACCATCGGGATGTCGTTTTTCGGACCGAGAACCCATCGAACATTTGATTCTGCGAACATATGAAAATCGAAAAACAAACAAATCGCATTTACGACTTTTGGTAAAATAAATTTCGTGATTTTATTAATAGACAATATAATTCTTAGGTATTAAATTCGTAGGTAGGTAGGTAGGTATTAAATTCGAACTTTTGAAAATCGGAACATCGAAATTCGGAATAAAATATTTTGGAGTATTTGGGTGTTCCAATTTACGATAAGTACCTACTAAGATTAATACTTTAATTTTTGCTTCGTTAGACGTCATCTAACACAGCGCTATCAAGTTTTAAATACAGAACACAGCGCTATCAAGTTTTAAATACAGAACAGTTTTCCCTCCAATTTCCTGTACATTATCTACATACACTCACGCCTTCTTCCCATGGGGGTAGGCAGAAATTACAGAACACCACCTGTTACGATCCTTACATACTCCTTTTGCCTCGTTTACGTTCATACATCTGGTCATACACGCACGCCGGTTGCGAGTACTACGCACCTGTGCATTATCTATTACGTTTTTCTACATATCGAGCCTTTCAGGAAAAACATCGTAAGCGCCAAAAATCACCGCACCGCCAAAAAACAATGTTTTCTTCGGAACATCTTAATTAGACAGTTTTACATCTTGACTAATAAACTATTCTATTAGATCAATAGTTGTATAAATAAAAAGTCACGAAAATTTAGAAATACATCATAAATAATTTTTAATTAGGAAAGAAAAAACCCTTTCCTGTAAAAAGTGCAAATTGTCGCTTACGATGTTCTTCCGGAAAAGGCTCGATATTTTATAAATTATTAGGCCCACTTGCCTCTTCATGGATTATGCAATATAACTCTGAATTAACAGCTACCTCAGGATAAAACAAATCATTCATCTTGCGCCACCAAGAGTTAGAGGTAAACCTAGAGTTAAACTTTTAAATTTTTAACCCACCGATGTGGGAGATTTAATTCGCTTAACTCTGGGTAAGTGTAATTAATGTCAAAATAAATTGACGTTATGAGATACCGCTGATAACATATTTTGTATCACTGTAAGTGGAAATTCGGTAGTATATTATATCAGCAGGCAATATATTCATGAACTCATATAAAAATAAATACAAATTATAAAAAAAAAACTGAAAACATATTTTCCTTATCTGACGTTTTCATCAATCAATAAAGTAAATCTCCACGGAAACGACATACAATACGATTAAAATGAAATGTCATGTTATAAAATTCAAAGACAAGAAAGTATTACGTATCGTAATTTAAAGGAGATGGGTATACAATTTCCGTTCATTGTTCGTTTATTCATTTTTGCTCGGATTACATATCAGGGCACAGATATTGCAATTCTATTTTATGTTTCGTCGATTGAACTGCAATGTTCCCAACTCAAAAAATATTAAAATCAGGTTATCTAACCCGGTGTTACTTTTTAGTGGCGCAACGCGTAATAAAAATTAAAATGTAAATTACTTAACTCCGAGTTTACAAACTCTATATTTATTTATTTAACCCGACTAAACGTGCAAGTGGGTCTTAGAATGGTCCTTTGTATTTCTTTTATTTCTGAATAGGATATTGTTTGTAGTGCTAACACAGAACCCTTTTGGCGGCTAAAGTTTATCCTCTTTTGTTACTAATCAAACATTGAGTCTTGGGAAAATGACAATAAATTCTGTGACCTTGCTGGATTAAATGCTTTTTGGAGCTTAGTATTATATGGGTATTTATTTTGGGGTAATTGAGGGTGAGCAAAGTCGATACTGCCTAAAGTAATACAGTGGTTAAAGCAACCACGAACAGATCACAACTCGTAAAGTCAAAGTGTCACAGATGTAACTGCTGGCTATATTTTGGGTATGCCAGTATAAAGTTAACATTTTCATTATAATGTTAAAAGTAGCTATATACACTAAGTACCTAAGCATGCCCGTTTCCTAGTTGACTCCTTTGCTAATTTAATCAAAAATAATGTAACATAGGAATGTCATTACGATTTCATATCTGTATCCACATCAGTATCTCAGGTATTGAGGGTAAAAGCTGCCGCAGATAGCGCGACGCGACTCTAGTAGAACAACTTGTATGAAAACTTCATGAAATTGTCCTACCAGAATAGCGTCACACCATCGGGTCTTAAACTGCGTATATACGTGGCCTACCTCACGCAACGTTCTGTACCATCGATAATAACATCTATCATCCGCACCCTTATAATATTGCTACCAGAATTACTATTTTTATAATCCATATTCTATTCGTAGGGGCTCTTGGCTAAATGGTGGCTTGGCTTGATTGATCGAAGATTAAGCTACGCTTGCCGTGGTCGGTTCGAGGATGAGTGATATCCATTGCATATCGAAATCCCTCCGTGCCTCGGGAAGCACGTTAAGTCGTTGGTCTCGCGTAGATCTTTGACAGTCGTTACGGATAGTCAGTAACCCAAAAGTCTGACCACCAGTGCCCCCACACAAAACTGCGATACGACGTCGCACCGCAAGAATCTGCGATTGAATTGTTAGCTACAATTCAATGCGCAGCTCATAGCTTTTTGCAATGTGATACGAATTCGCAGTTTTGTGTGAGAGCCCTTAGCAAGGGGTATCGTGTTACCCTGTAACTGGGTTATGGAGGTCAGATAGGCAGTCGCTCCATGTAAAATACTGGTATTCAGTTACATACTGGAAGCCAACCCCAGCACAGTTGGGAAAAGACTAGACACATTGATTTTGATTCGATAAGTGTGGATTACTAATATTTGACTGCCTCATTGGTCCAGTCGTCGCAAGTGCTACAGCTGAGCTGGTCCTGGGTTCGATTCCCAGGTCGGGAAAAGTATTATTGGGTTTTTCTATCTGGAATTTCTGAGTAGCAGCCCTGGATTTGTGCCCGGTAGATGGCAATAGGCTCGCCCCCTATTACATGGGTCTTTAATATAACTGGCGAAACATGGGTGTACTATAATAGGTACACCTCTGTCTTACCCTTCGGGGAAACAAAGCGTGATGTTATGTGCTATGTATGTGTACTAATATTTGATTTTGGAATGCTATAATATGGAGTGTGATTTCTTATTAAATAATGTTCTTATTAGTTGCTACAGCGTATCTAAGTTGTATTATAAATTTTATAATACAACTTAAGTACGTTTTCATTTAAGGCCTTTCTAGTCAGTAATCCTCAGGTGAAAACGAAACAAATAGGCAGAGACAATTCCGTATTTATAATGTAAGTATTTAAATTTATTGAATTTTTACCAGACTGCGGGGAAGCCAAAAATGGAGGGTTATGTGTTTGGCCTGTATGTATTTTATGTATGTATGTCCGTTCCTATGTTACCTCGTAACTACTACGTTACCACTGAACCGATTTTGATGAATGATATGTTGTTAGATTTGTCTTTATTGCGCAAATGTCACTGGGTATATTAAAATTTAAAAAAAAATCAAAGGTGATTACAAAAATGTATTCAACGTATATGTTTAAATGTAATTTGGAATGAGAAATGATAAAAAACAATCCCGAAATTACAGAGTGAGTAAAGAGCCGTTATCACCCGATTATAAGCGCGTATTGTATTGTATTTACGACCGTTACCTAAAGCATTGCTTAATACAGTGAGAGAAAAATAATCCTAACTAAAAAGTGTAAAATAAGAAAAGTAAATTTTAAAAATCTAAAAACCCGACTGCGTAAAAAGTGAACTTTAAAAAAGATGGAAACAAAATGATGACTATTTTGTCTCCAAACAATCTCATGCAGTCGGAGGCATCTTCTTAAAGGAGAATGCCAGAGGGCCGTACCAGCTTGCGGGGGACCGTGCACAACCAAATGTAGTTCATAAAATTACTCCTATTTTTTTAAATCTCTACATTGTTTTGTAACATTTAAAATTGAACGCTTAAAAACCAGGCAACAAGTTCAATGGTAAGCCGCTTAAATAACACAATGAGAATTATTACGTTTTGACTACCAACGCGTTTTAATTAGAAATTAAATGTCGCACATTTCCTTTTCTAATTACGTCACATCCGAAATGTGTAATGAGAGCATTGTTTTATATTCACTTATGTAACTCATGAGTAAGAAGGATCTATAGGAACTTATATCGTATATGTACCTTCAACTGTCATGATAGGAGACACAATTAAATTTCTATTGTTACTGACCACTAGCCAATCGATCGACAGCTGAGGGATATGAAATACAGACAATTATGAACAACGGAAACGCTTAAATATACGAATTACTGGAGCAGGTAGCCATCCTTGACTGGTGCAGGTTGTCTTTTACTGATTGATACTGATAATGATTATAATATAGAGTAAAACTAGTATTTCACTTGATACGTGTATTGAGTCCACAAATTTAACTAATGCCAGTGAGGGTCCGAATGTGAACTGAACATGATGCAATAAAAGGAAATTAATAACAATTCCATTTTGAAGAGAGTGCAAATATGCACCGTACAACTAACACACTCAAACTCAAGTTTTCCCTTGAGACTAGCTATGCCGATGCATTCCACCAGTTTCTATGATAAATCTGTTACAGTTCAAGCAATACGGTTATGGAACGCCTTGACCATGTCGATAAGGCGTGCCCAATCATTGTCCATTTTTAAAATTATACTAAAAAACCACTATCTCTCTCCTTCAACGTCATTTTTTATATTCTTTGCGCGTGTTTTATGATTATTATACATTTAAATAACCAAATAAACATTCATATAGATAAGTAAATGTTTCATGTATGTACATATGTATTTATTGTATATATATAAATGGTACACCACAGACTACCTGCAGTATTGTCTCTCCTTTCTCCCTTTGTCCATCCAAAGGTTGTCTTTAAAAGATCGCTCTTAGCGATAAGGCCGCCTATTGTGTCACCCCTTGTAAAATTTCTACTTTATATCTGTAATATTTATGGTATACATAATAAAGAGTATTCTATCTATCTATCTATATAAGTATGTGAGAACAATGTAGAAAGACATGCACGTTGAAAGCGTCTGTAATAAAAATATAAAAACTAAAAACGGTAGAAAAATTAAAATATTTAAATTATATTATATCGACATTTCTACATAGTATAAAATAAAGTCGCTTTCCGCGTCTGTCTGTATATCCGCTAACTCCTCCTAACCAAGCGTCGGATTTTGATGTGGTTTTCACCATCATTTAGAGAATTTATTCCGAAAGGTTTATGTGTATAAAACATTAATATTTAACTTTGATATAGTTCAGAAATCTCGATGTTTTGCCATGTCGCCATATCAGTACATTGCTTGCACCTGTGCGAAGCAGCGGGCGGGTCACTAGTAATATATATGAGGAACCCGAAAAAGTCTCATGTCCTCCTATGAGGTGTTTACAGGTATAAAGCCTCCTAATGACAGCTACTTCTATAGAACCGCATATAATGAGCACGCTTCAATTCTGATTATGCCAGTATTTATTGTCCCGGTTTTGACTTTCGTGTGCTAATTAAGGGTGGTGGCACACGAAAACTTACAACAACAAAACATCACGCCCATATTCCCCGAAGGGTTAGCCAGTGGGGTCAATATAACTAGTACACCCATATTTCGCCAGCAATACATTATGTTTGTATGGTTTTTAACCGACTTCAAAAAAAGGGAGAGGTTAAGTAATGTTCATCTGCATGTTTTATTATGTATATTCATAGATATTTTCATCAATTGTGGACCGTTTTCGATTTGTTTTCATTTGGTAGAAGAAGCTTGCGCGATAGTCCCATATAAAGAAGCAACAGAGATGTGAATTTACTTTCTGTGATCTAAATAATGCTTATATTCAATTGAAACTAAATTAAAACCACGGACACTTCTGATAATTGTACAAAATCGAAAACACTTTTGGAGTTTGAGGTTATAATTAGGCCAATAGAAACATACTACCTTAGCCTTTATTAGTGAAAATACATTGGATTTTATCTTCAAACGTTTCACTACATACTATTAGGTAATCAGAACTATTCATTGTTTATACTAATTTATTTGTAGTTATGACAAGATTACCTATATGGACTATTTCATTTTTGTGTGACTTAGGAGTAAGTTTTGCATTTTACTACGAATACTACTTAAATAAAATCTCTCTTATTTACCCAAAAGGGTCAGGCAGAGCATCAGAGGTATACTGTAATTAATGTCAAATTGTCATCTGTCAATTATTTTTAAAAGAATAACCGTGGAGTTTCTTGCCGGCTCTTTTCCATAGGAAACGACCAATTGGAACCGTGCACCTAGCTTGTGACGTTTCAGTGCCCATGTAGGTTTATGTGAAATAAAATATTTTGATTTTGAATTCACTGACGACACTGACATGTCGATGTTGCTTGTTTTACACATCGCAGAGAATGCTGAGTTTTGTGATTACGGTGCACAAGACTTGGCTTTATGAGCTATAGTACCCTTTGCCTATTCAAAACGTCAAATTGAAACAAAAAATAATGGCGCCGGGGATCGAAGTGAATTATTTTTTTAAATGTTTTCGAAATTCGAAGTGTGCCTTCTATTGTAATAATTGTAACGTAAATTATTAAAAAAAAACTAGTAATTATTGTAAAGGTTTCAAACGTGTTGATTCACAGGCCATTTTTAACAATGTCCTTGCTTGAGCAGTTTTTGAGTTAGCTCCGATAATACGTATTTAATCCACTTTATAATAAATACTTCCTGTCACTGTTGTTTACATAGCAAATAGTGGTATACGAATTGGTACCATAACTAAAAAGTGAAAAATAAAAAAAACTTTTTACAAAAAAAAAAAAAAAGACTTCCGAAAAAACACTACAAAGTGAAAAATAACTTTAATTTCGGAAGTTGGTGGCAAAAAACTAAAACACAGATCCAAAGACACCGACTTCCGAAATTAAAGTTATTTTTCATTTCGTAGTGTTTTTTGGAAGTCGGTTGTTTTATTTTTTGTAAAAAAGTTTTTATTTGTATATAGTCAATATGCTTGAATAATATAACAGGCACTTCATGTGGGTATCTCGTGCCGGAAAATTCTCGTAGATGCGATTTTGTCTTCGATAAAATAACAATAACAGAATTCCTCGAAAGCAATTACCCTCAAATGGGGAAATTGGTACAAACAACAAGACGTAATTTCCTACGTCGTAAATATCGTCTATATAAGCTGACATTTAATAAAGTATGTACCTACATAATAGATGGCGAGATCATAGGTTAACGCACAGGAGGTGGTCAATTTCTTGTGGAAACTGTTGAAACGAAGTGTGTGTTGTATACCAAAAATGGGTCTCCGCGTGCGGTTATTTCAGAATAAATAATGGTTCATGGAATATTTTGTGGGATAAACTTAAGTTGGAAATTTTACAAAAGGTTGTTTAAAACAAAATGATAAAAACAAAAGGTAGATAGTTTTATTTGATAATACAGTGACAATATTTTACTCGATTCTGAAGCATTAAAATATTAAGTGTAGCTAATTATGTACAAGAAGTAAAAAATATAAAGATGTTTCAGCTTTCAGTAACTCTTAATTTGTAATTAGAAAAAATGTATACAAAATATGTTTAAGATTATAATGATTCCACAAGCGCCAGTCTATGTATAACATATGTATATATACATATATAGTCAAAACAATTTATACGAAATTCTAAAACAAATTCTTTAGGGACCTAACGTTACTTTGACTACTTTCTTAGTCTAGTGGTCTTAAGCGCGAATATTAAGCGTTGGGTCATGGGTACGAGCCCCAAGTTGGGCAATGTTACCTACTGCTTTTACACGTATAGAACTTAAAACCGGCTAAATGTAGGTGTACTAGCCTCTGTCTACTTTGAGGAATACAGGCATGATGTCAAGATGCCAGATATTCATAATATCCAGTAAGAAGATTCGACCACAAGGCTAGACTCCATTTTATTCATGGCCAGGTATACGAAGATGCAACACAGGCCATTACTTTGTGTCTAGTCTAATAAGCTCCTACTTGTTCGCATAATAGACAATCATCACGCAAATTGCTACAGCAGGAGTTGCTTCATAAATACGTACCTACATATAGTAAGTTATATAATATTATACAATGTGGAGCTAAAAAAGGGCCCTGAAGGGAAATCACTTTAAAAGAAACATTCCTTTATTTTTTTAAAGAGACAAAACTGTATTCACAGATTCCTCGCCAAGCTTGCCTAAACCGGGAATCGAACCAGCTAAAAATTCAAAATTCGCTATTTTATTTCACTAGTCGATACAGTCAATGTTAAAGATAAAATTTCTCCACGAAACATTACATCTTACACTCGTCTGTCGTGCAAGATATCCATGAAATCTAATATTGAGTAAACAAGCGCTTTAATCACCATTACCTAGACTAGAACTGTTCATTTTCAACAAGTAAAAGACGGTGACCGGTCAGTTCACCAAAAATTCATTCATAAATTTTTACTTAACAAGCAACGATTGGCAAAAACATTATTTGTCATTTCATCATTATACAACAACAAGTTTACCAAATAATTCACTTAGCAAAATAATTATCCGATAAACTTTTATTTAATAACGTATTATTTGACAAAGAATTCATTATTTTTACATGGTACAATTTCACTTGGCATACTATGAAGATGGCTGAACTTAGGATGCAATTGCGAGCGAAGCGAGCTCGGGACTTCGGGTACCCTCACTCGGACAGGTTAGGTTAGAAGGGGATGGTGGGGTCTACAAGACCCCGTCATCCCCTTCGTGGTTATTTTTCTTTTAAACCATCCAGAAATAGGAGCCCCGCGAAGTGGGGCTCCGTCGATCACGCCTTACTTCGAGACGTCTGTCATTGACCTTGAAAATGCTCTTGACCCCAAAGCTCGTCACAAAGTAATATTTTAAGATTTGAGCATAATAATATTTTGGTTTGTTGACCTTGACTTTTGGGGTATGCGATAGATGAGTCTGTCCATCAATATGGATTTTTAAATGTATGCCAAAAATGCATGAAATAAAATGGAATCATTAAACGAATGTTGCATTTAATAAAAGAAGGGTTTGCCAAATGAATGTTTATAAAACGAGTGTTTTTAAAATGAAACATTTGCAGAACAAGTTGTTTGCGAAATAAATAGTATACGAATCGTTGGTTGTAAAATGAAAATTTGTCAATGGAGTTTTGGTAAAACTTTAGTGAACCGTAAAAGACACGTTATAATTTTATTATAACTCTAACATCCAAAGACATTCTATGAAGTACGAGCTTGCTAATTTATCTTTAAGTACCTTGTTGAAGACAGATAAGAAAACTGTTTAATTGGTAATATAATTCTATGCACATTTCCTTCTTAGACGAGGCGTTCTGACGAAAAGTTTGAAATTAAAACGTTTAACTTTGTTTATGATTAGATGGCCTGCAAGAAGTCCAGACCTGACGCCTC
Source organism: Fissipunctia ypsillon (assembly GCA_947568875.1). Classification (NCBI taxonomy): domain Eukaryota; kingdom Metazoa; phylum Arthropoda; class Insecta; order Lepidoptera; family Noctuidae; genus Fissipunctia; species Fissipunctia ypsillon. The sequence continues at coordinate 12,378,599 of OX387647.1, forward strand.
TGGACTATTTTTTAAGGGACCATGTAAAAAATGTTATAATTACAAAAAGTCTTATGAAAATGTAGAAGAGCTAAGGGTTGAGGTAGAAAATGTTATTAGGAGCATACACCACAACACTGCAGAAGGCAACACGGAGTGAATTTCAAAAAAGACTAAATTTGTGTATCCGTAACGAGGGGTCTCATTTCGAACAACTTATCAGTTCAAGTATCAATGTCTTGCTAGGTAATAATTTTCTTTCATGTTTACGTGTCCTTCATATTAGATTTTTTTTTTTTTTTTTTTTTGAGATAGTTTTGCTCTTGACTCTAGTCTAGGTCAGAGATGACAGAGACAAAGTCGACGATGGAGCGAGCTTATCCAGAAGAAGCCTATTCACTCTCACTTTGAAGAGATCGGGTTTGTATGCGATCGGAAACACAGACACAGGCAGAGAGTTCCACTCCTTTGCTGTGCGCATCACAAAAGACATTTGGAAACGGTTAGTGCGAATTGGTGGGATAGCAACTAGGTAAGGATGGTAACCTGCAGTGCGTCTAGATGTCCAATGATAGAAGGGGGCCGGCGGAATGAGGTCGTGGAGTTTTTGAGCACACTCCCCGAAGTATAATCTGTAGAACACCGACAAGCAGGCAACCTTGCGGCGATGAGCCAAGCTATGAAGCTTGGCATCCACCAATCTTACGTCGCCAATGAGCCTCTTAGCTCTGCGTTCCACCGAGTCAAGCGCGGCAAGTTGGTATTTGGCTGAGCCATCCCAAAGGTGGCTGCAATACTCCATGCAGGATTGGACTTGCGCTTTTTAGAGAATTAAAAGCTGTCCAGGCGTAAAGTATCGCTGAAGCGATACTTTACGCCTGGACAGCTTTACAGCTAGGGTGAACCCTATTTAGGATGCCCAGTTTCTTAGCCGCAGTTTGGGCTTTGTACTCGATGGTGGCACCGAAGTTGAGACATGATGTCAACTCCATGCCTAGGAGCTCGAGCCGATCAGTTACAGGAACAGATGTACCCCGAAAAGTAGGAGTTTGATCGAAACGACTCCTTTTAGCGGTGAAAAGACACGCCTGTGTTTTGGTGGCATTAAAAGAGACCAGATTATCATCACCCCACTGGGAGACAAGGCTTAAGGTCAAATCTGTCCGCTCTACCATGGCCTCTCTCAAGGAACGAACTTCCGCCCCGCTAGTTTTTGCACTAGACAAGTATCTCTCTGAAACTGTACTGTCATCTGCGTACCCAACAATACCAGACTGAAGTAGGTCATTGATGTGTAGCAGGAAAAGAGTTGCAGAGAGAACAGACCCCTGAGGAACTCCGGCATCAATAGCCATAAGGTCGGAAGAGCAGCCGTCAACGACTACTCTGATCGACCGTTCACTAAGGAAGTCAGATATCCAGCTACAAAAATCAGCTGGGATGCCATAAGCAGGAAGTTTGTTGAGCAGACCAGCGTGCCAGACCCTGTCAAAGGCCTTCGAGATATCAAACGATACAGCAAGTGCTTCGCCATGTTTCTCGATGGCCTCGCCCCAGCAGTGCGAAACATACACAAGAAGATCGCCAGTTGACCATCCCCGGCGAAAGCCATATTGACGGTCACTGAGGAGATCATTGTTTTCAAGGTAGGACAGCAACGTACTGTTCAGTACCCTTTCCATAACCTTGCATAGAATGGAGGTAATGGCGATCGGACGGTAATGGGCAGGGTCTGCACGGTCGCCCTTTTTGGGCACTGGATGCACATTTGCAAGCTTCCAGGATTTTGGAACCGTCCTTTTTTTAAGAGAGAGGCGGAACAAACGTGTCAACACAGGAGACAGTTCAGGCGCACACTGCCTCAACACTCTCGCTGGAATGCCGTCAGGCCCGCTAGCCTTGTTCACGTCTAGACTGCACAATACTCTTCGGATCTCTTTAATGTGAACTGCGATCTCCGGCATCGAGGAGTCACAATGAGGCACAGTAGATGGTTGCTTGGAGTCGGCTTCCAGACGTGAATTGCTTGCAAAGAGAGATGCAAATAGATTTGCTTTCTCACCTGCAGAGTGAGCCAGCGACCCATCAGGTTTCATCATTGGAGGTAAAGTGGGTCGACAGAAATTTGCTTCAGCCGCTTTAGACAGGGACCAGAACTGTTTACTACCCGGAGGGTGCGAAGTCAGCTCGGCCCCAATACGTCTGATATGGTCAAAACGTGCCCCACGTAAAACCCGCTTGCAGAACTTGGCGGCAGAATTAAACGCTCTTTTCCTCGTGTGAACCCTACGCGCTCTAACTTTGCGGTCGCGGGCCTTGACCCAGGCTAGGTAGGCAGACTCTTTTCGGGCCTCAGCGTGGGCGCATTCTGCATTATACCAAGGCCGAGATTTGTGACCGAGCGGGCTGTCGGAGAATGGAATAAAATACTCCATCCCCTGCCGAATCACGTTCGCAACCACGTCAGCATAGCACGAGGGGTCACCCGAGAAGAAGCACACTTGCCGCCAAGGATAAGACGCAAAAAAGTGCCGCATCTCATCCCAGTCTGCTGACTTGTATCGCCATACTCGCCTCGTGCCTCTAGGACTCTCATCTGGAGGAGAGCATAGAGAGAGCATTGAGAGAATTAATTATAAAATAAAACTAATGTTAGATTTCATCATCTTTTTTATTTCTAGGACCAAATGTTGATTAGAGAGATTTTATCCTGAACAATAATCCTATCGATTAGTAGAATAAGACAGCGAATATTTAGTTTTTGAATTTTTTGCTGGTTCTGTTCCGGTTTAGGTAAGTTTGTCGAGACATGTGTAAAAACAGTTGTTTCTTTTTAAAAATAAAGGAATGTTCCCTTTAAGTAAAATAATCTATCTTAAGGATTTAAAGTGATTTAAATAGGGCCTTCAGGGCCAATTGATTCTATCCACCCTGTATGCTCCATGTATGCTGTGCCCCGCGACTTAGTTCACGTGGAAGACACATTATACTAAACTAACAGCCACATTTTAATAAAACTCCCTCGTCCCCCGACCCGTCGTGTTGTTTTTACTTAGTGTTCTTTCTGACTTTTTTCTTAGTTTTCGCTTAGTGTTCTTTCTGACTTTTTTCTTTTTGCTTGGCTCCTAAGGGTCTTAGCGTGATGTTAAATAGCCTATAACTATACTCGAGATTTGGGCTACCAAATGCAACAAGAATTTTTCAAATCCGACTTTTTGTTCACAATTTCATGGATTTTATTTTTTTTACGCGGAACCCTAATTATTTTTCTAAAACACAAGTAGCCTATGTTACTCCCCGTAACATCAGCTATCTGTCAGTGAAAATCCCGTCAAAATTGTCCAGCCGTTTCGGAGATTAGCCGGAACAGACAGACAGACAAAAAAATTTAAAAGTTGCTGTTTTGTTATAAGTACCGTATATACTTTCTTATGCATTTAGTAAAAAGTTGTTACTCGTATTTTGAAATTACAAACAGACACTTCAGTTTAATTTATTTCTATAGACTATACCGTTTAACAATTAGAAATAGAATATAGTATGAGAAAAGGAGGCCTACTTCCATTTTCAGAAAGAGCTAAAAATAGGCCTCCCTTTTTCTTTCGAATATCGTTGAAAGCAATAATTAAAGCGAAAGCACCAGAGTAGCCCGCGAAATTCAAATTTTCTTACGTTGGTTGCAATTTACAAGTCAATATTAGGTTGTATGTTGATTAAAATATGACTCGCGACCGTAACAAATATGTATTTACAGAATTGTAATCATTGAATTCATCAATGCAACTCCTTCATCATCATAAGCCTCCAGCAATCCACTGCTGGACATAGGCCTCTCCAATTGCACACCATTCAGCTCGATTCTCGGCAACTCTCATCCAGCTGCTACCAGCCACCCTGCGAAGATCGTCGCTCCACCAGCCACCTAGGCGTCCTACCTTACGTTTGCCGATTCGCGGTTTTCACTCAAGAACATGTCTATCCACCCCAACTCTCTAAGACCAAGTAATCCTGACTGTACTAAGTTAAGGAGTTGTATTCTGGTGTAAACAGGTCTGGCAACACTCGAACTGTTTATATCCCTGCGTATTTAAAATTTGTAAATAATAAATCTAATCACTTAAATTGTATAAAAAAGTGCTGTAACAAAGTGTAATAACAACTTTCCTTGACAAATCCTTTACTGTCCAGGTCCAGGCCGCTCGTTTGTGGAATGCATTACCAGTTCCAATAAAGCGCGCGCAATCGCTGCCTGTGTTTAAACGACTCGTGAAGGAACATTACTTGTCGTTGTGATTTTGTTCTCGTTGCTGGCTGACAGTCGTCTTTTGTTTTCGTTGCTTACATATTTAGTATGTATGTATCTGACGGCGCTTCGACGTTTTGAGAGTGTTAAGAAACGTCAAGAATGACAGCGGACATTTGGACAAGCGCGGATTGACGTTTCTTCACTCTGACGCAACTCCGGTCTCTTTTGCAGGCGACCGTCGGACGAGAAGGGATCCGTTGGCATCGCGCTCAAGCAAGACGTGTTCGGTGGAGCGTCGCTGTGTTTCAATTAATTAGAAAGTGCTGATTGCAATTCTGTTAATATTTTGTTAAAATAATAATCGTGCATTGTTAATCTTCTTCAACACGTGGTCTTAATTCTCCTCGCCCGCCTACCCACGATAGCTCGGCAGCCGCAATAAACCCAGAATTAACTGATGATGGCCAGGTGCCGTTATCAGAAGTGGGATTTGAAGGGCTTGCTTCAGGGGAGAATAGTCGCACGAGATCTTCAGCGCCGGCATCAGAACCAAGCCTGTCTCAACAGATGGAGCTGTTTTCATCCCGATTGATGGCTATATCACAGCCGCAACCTTCGAGCAGCACGTCTACCCAGTTGATCGAGTTTGATCCGGATGGCAACGAAGCGGACATCGAAGGTTGGTGCAACGTGACAGAAATCGTAGTCAACAACCGTAAGTTAGAAGGTGCAGAATTGCTTTTGTTACTTACACGTGCACTCAAAGGCCGAGCTGCTACCTGTTTAACAAGACTACAGGCATCGCAGCTGACATGGCCTCAAATAAAAGAAGTATTGCTTGCGAAGTTTGTTAAACCTATGCTGCCACAAGAATACTTCGATGAAATTCTACGTTTTCAAGTTGGTGTTAGAGAAACCGCGAGCGAGGCAGCCATGCGCCTTTGGAACATCATCGAACGCATCCCGCGGATGGAGATGTCCGAAGATGTTACAACGGGATTCGTATCTTCAGTTTTATGCCAAAAGGAAGCCGTGATTCGCCGTGAGCTCCACTCTCATAACCTGACCACTAGATCTCAACTTCTACGCGTTCTTAACGGCATTTCACTGAAACGGAGGCATGAGGGTAACGATAACCATGATGCGGACGTGAAAAGGACCCGATTCAACGAATCACGCTTCATGGGAACATGTCACCGCTGCGGTACTTCGGGTCACAAAGCGATAGACTGCCGCAAGCGAAAAGAAGAGCCTGCTACTTCAGCGAAGACGCACGACCAAACATCCAGAGCCGCTGATAAACCAAGACCAATCACCTGCTTCGTGTGTGGATGACCAGGACACTTGGCGTCGGCGTGTCCAGATCGAGCAGGAGGCGGCGGAGCAGCGGGGGTCAAAGAGGTCCATGTGTGTGAACGCAAGGCATCGAGGAGCACCTTGACTACATCATCTGGTGAGTTCTTTTTGATAGTGAATCGGCTTGTTCATTAGTAACTAACAGCTACGCTGAGAAGTTCCCAGGTACTGCGCAGAATGATTTAATTTATCTGACGGGCATTGGTAGGGAGAATGTAGAATGTTTTTCCCAGGTAATTAGCCCCATCAATGTTCAAGGTCTCTCCCTCTCAGTGTTGCTTCACATAGTACCTGATGGCACCATTGCTGAACCAGTTATAATAGGTAGGGATATATTAGAGTGTAAGGTACACGTGTACATGGATAACGATCAAGTTACTTTTTCTCAGCATGTAAAGAAGTTAATTTTTCTGACAAATCTGGTAACATTGATTTCATGAATATTGATACGGAATTACGAGGTGATGACAAATTAGCATTGACTAGAATTTTAGAAAAATATAGTGAGTTCTTCACAGACGGTATACCAACGCGACGGGCCACGACAGGCGTTCTCCGTATAGACCTTATTGATCCAAATAAGACCGTGCAAAAGCATCCCTATAGGTTAGCACCCGCGGAAAAAGAAATAGTCAATGAGAAAATAGAGTCCCTATTAAAAGCGGGCGTCATTCGGGAGCGCAGCAGGTTCGATTACATCCAATACCTAAAGTGTCTACGCCTTGGCATACGATACATATAGACATCACGGGCAAACTAAGTGGTAAAAGTGATAGGAAAGAATATGCGTCTGTTATTATCGATTCGTTCACCAAATACGTTCTTTTAGATTACACACCTTCTCTCGATGCTGCTAGCGCAATTAAATCTCTTAAAAGGGCAGTTTACCTATTTGGTGCACGGAAGCGCATAATATCAGACCAAGGTAGGTGTTATATTAGTGCAGATTTCAAATGGTTTTGTATTGAGCATAGTATAGAGCTTCACCTTATCGCTACTAGCTCCAATAGAGCCAACGGTCAAGTTGAGCGTATAATGCGCACTCTAAAATGCCTGCTCACAATAGTAGAGAACGACCCAAACAAAACGTGGCGTGACGAACTTCCCGAAGTTCAGCTTGCCTTGAATAGCACCAGATCCAGAGTGACAGGCTACTCCCCTACGGAATTGATGTTTGGCATATGAGCAAAGTCATTGGGAATGTCAACCTTATCTTTGCACGCTGACCCAGAGCCCCGTCTAGACTTAGACACCATTAAGCATAATGCTTCCGAGAGCATCAAAAAGGCTGCTTCGTCAGAAGTAGAACGCTTTAACCGGGGTAGAGCAATAGTGAGACCATTTAGTGTAGGCGAATTTGTCTTTATCAAGGGTAGTGAGCGTAACCAAACCAAACTACAGCGAAAGTTCAAAGGTCCTTTTACGATTGTCAAGGTACTAGATCACGATAGATACCAGCTGAGAGACATTGATGGGTCTAACCGAACCTATAAGTACGCCCATGAAAACTTGCGCGCAGTACCCAGGGGTTACGGTGGGTTGACTGAAGTAGCTACTTCGTTAGTCAACGAGGCAGAGGAGGCCGAGACGGCGGATGTCCATAGTCATGAGAATGGAATGGCAACATCTGATGATGATAGATGGTGAGTTTATAATAATCGTGTAAATCCTGTTCTTTTATCGAGAATCGATCCAGAGCGTAGGGCACTGGATAGGCAGTTGGGAGCGGCGTGGTTGATCAATGGGGCTGGCCTAAACCGGGTCGATGCCTCTGATCAGACTACGTCTTCCTATGTGGTATGTAGTGTAGTTGATCGACTGGGCTGGCCTAAACCGGGTCGACGCCCACGATCAGACTGCGACTTCTCTGGTGTACGCTGGGTGGCAGGAGATTGAGCTGGGACTGGCCTATGCGGGTCGACGTCCCGGACCAGTTGATTGCAGCAGCTGCGTGTGGATTTTGTCACTGGTGGAAGGGGCGCTGACGGGTTGTCCGGTCCACCGCACCATGCGAGTTAGTGGGTGGTCGAAGGGGCGCCTGAGGTCAGTTGTCCGCCCAGTGTGTTTAATTCAGATGTGAGGGGTGAAGATCGAGATCTTTTCAAACAGGCAGCGTAAATGGGTAGCTAGTCAGGGATGGGCGAGCGTGCCCAAACGTGTACTACAGATTTGTATTTGGTCTTTGCAGATAACTCGAGGCGTGAGCAGTCGCACGAGGACGTGCGAATGTCAGTCCAGCCGTGACGGCGCTTCGACGTTTTGAGAGTGTTAAGAAACGTCAAGAATGACAGCGGACATTTGGACAAGCGCGGATTGACGTTTCTTCACTCTGACGCAACTCCGGGCTCTTTTGCAGGCGACCGTCGGACGAGAAGGGATCCGTTGGCATCGCGCTCAAGCAAGACGTGTTCGGTGGAGCGTCGCTGTGTTTCAATTAATTAGAAAGTGCTGATTGCAATTCTGTTAATATTTTGTTAAAATAATAATCGTGCATTGTTAATCTTCTTCAACACGTGGTCTTAATTCTCCTCGCCCGCCTACCCACGATAGCTCGGCAGCCGCAATAAACCCAGAATTAACTGATGATGGCCAGGTGCCGTTATATCTATGTATTTATTTATTTAAACTTTTCACACTTAAAAAAGTACAAAGGCGGACTTAATGCCTTAGGCATTCTCTACCAGTCAAGAAGGGAAGAAGGGAAGGTGAAGAGATTAGGTGGCAGGTGCTCTGTTACAAATGGAACAATTTGTACATAAATAAGTCATAAACTTATAATACACATACATACATATTTACTATAATATATACCTATATTATATATATATTGTATACAAATTCAAGAGAGAGAGGTTTTGAGATAACTCTACGCTATTTATTTTGAAAATAACTCCGCAATCTCCGCTTAAATGCATACCAACTGGTGGCCATCCTGATGTCAAGAGGTAGCGCATTCCAAAGAAGAATGGACTGAATATGAAAGGAAGAATTAACAAAGTCAGAAGTATGAGAAGGACAGAGTAGGATGTATACATTATGTATATATTAAATGGCATATTTATCTACTATATAGCGTATGTATGTATCTGTGTATCTATTATAGTATGCTGTACTTATATACTTTTTATTTGCACCTAGAACAACCCCATTTAATGTCCATAAAATCACTGTCCATTCCAAGGTTGCCTGGAAGAGATCGCAGTATGCGATAAGGCCGCCAATTGTATATTTTGTAGTTTAAGATGTATCTTTATGTAATGTGCAATCTGGCGTACAATAAAGTATATATAAATAAATAATAATAAATAACAAGAATTTTGATGCAGTGATATCACTTGTAACAATTTTGACCCAGTGAAATAACAATTATGACAACAGTTTTATAAGGGAACTACATCAGTGATAAACCAGTTATAAACAATAAATTGGTGCTTTATCTAACATCAAAACGTTAAACCTATACATCCCCAATAAATAACTGCTTTGAGTGACACTTTTATTAACTTCAATGATAAAAACTAAACCATATTAAACTATCATACCGCTCCACCGTTTAGAAAAAATATTTTAAACAGTGGACTTTGACCCCAACTTAATGTATGACAACTTGCGCCACAATCGTCAGAAGTAGTGAATAGGCAAACTAAAAAATAACGTTACTCGCCACCAGAGGGTGGTTAATGATAATAAATAGTAAAAAATATTTAGTATTTGGTGAAGAAAATTTACACTATGGCGGACGAAAATATTACACTGAGAAAAATACCCCGTCCTGTCTACATCGTTCTCAGAGACGTCATTATTCGATGCCACAGTAATGAGTATGACTGATACTTCACTGCAGGACAATGAATCCTTTGCTAAACTACAGGAAGAGATTAATGGGTTAAAAATTAAGTTGCAAAGTGCTAATCATGAAATCGACAATGTGCTTTGTGAAAATGAAAAGTTAAAGTCAGATCTAAAGAAATCAAATGGCGTTATACAATTATATAAGGAAGTTGGTACAGGAGAACCCAAGTGTTCCACGCCAGGTTCAAAATGAAAAGTCTCAAATACAAAACCTCAAGTGAGTAGACTAACATTAACTCCAATAAAAAATAACAAAACGGTTACTTTGAATAAGGAGACGCAAACAAATAATCCCACGGCTCAAACGCCAGCAACATTAAAATGCCCAACCCCAGTATCAACAGATTGCAGTAATAACCGACTAAGTACAGAAAAAACATTGAACCTGAAACGCAAACATAACTTATGTATTTTGAGTACTAATACCACTAACAGGAATATATTGTTGCGAGAATGGTAGGTATCAACACGTTGGAACTGAGACGTACAGTTTGGCAAGAAAGTCCTGTAACGGTACTAAAATATTTAATCATTGGCAACACTCGCTATGCCTCGTCGAGTAAGGTACATATTCTGTCATTACTTGTAATCGGTCACTGTTTCTCGTGTTTATTTTTATTTATTTGCGTTATTGTGGTGATATTGGTGACCCATTGTGTTCATAATGAATAGATCTGTTATCCACAGCTTCGCAAGAGCGTTAATTTATAAAGTGTACGTGAGATGTTTGTCGGAACTCGAGGCCGGACAAATTTTATCCGATCTCAACGATGTGTATAAAAGAACCGCTGAAATGACAGGTAAAATGATATTTTATACATGTATTCAGATGTAATGTGTGTATTTCAAGGTGCAATATCTAGTATAAACCTTTCATACAATTATTGAAATGTACATTCACGAATTTGAGGTTATATTTACAAAACACATTCGGTATGCAGCGCGTTCGTATAATTTTGATATTTTTTGTTAATATTGCATAAATCATTGAACAAAAAGACATTTAGGACATCAAGGTATTTTGAAACACCTAATAATTTCATTTATAATTAATTAAAATAAATAACTGCAAATGTTATCGCTCGAGGCTAGGCAGTGGCTGAACAAACGTTTCAGAGCTTTTCTTTGTTTCATAAAACCCGCCAATATTCACTTCAGTTGTAAAAAAAAACTAAGTATCAAAACCTACTATATAGGGTTACAACATGCACGATAGTGGCGCCTCCATTATTTTCACGACTTTTTGGCCAAGCTGTAAGTGTGCTCCGGTGATGCACTTCTACTTATTACTCAATACTAAGATCGATAACGCGACTACCTAGCTCGCTGCGCATTGTTTGCTCCCGGACCGGCTGCGGCGGTCGCGCGCCTGTCCCTCAGGCCTCTGCCTCGAATTTTGCGGGCAGCGGCGCGGGCAACGCAGACCCGTTCTCGAAACCAGCGGGCAGATCGCGCGGCACTATAGCGGCATAGTGTTGTGTCGTCGAGATATTTGTTTTTGTTCGCGAACGATGTCTGAACAACAAGAATATTTTGTAGATAATCCCATTAATTACTAGTTATTTTATTAACATAATAAAACATTTTTATATTTGCCTTCAATATTTAGTTCGTTTTTAATTTCTTCCCATAACTGATTAATTAGCCTCCTATTTTTGTGGTTCACATCTTTGCTGTTCCATATCGGTGTCCTATCAAAAATAGCTGAAATAATTTGTTCCTGCACGTCCGAGTACATTTCGATACGTCACAAAAATAAATTGCGCAGCACTATCAATGCAGACGCGCGGCGGTCACCGCTTGACTGGAGTGCACCGCTCGTCGCCCGCTCCCGCCCCGCTACCGCGCCGCTTTTTTCGAGGTCCGGTCCATTTAATTTTACGCATAAAATCCTGCCGCTCCCGCGCCGCCGCCGCTGCCGCCCCGCTGCCCGCAAAATTCGAGGCAGAGGCCTCACGGTGCCTGTTCGCGTTGCCACCAGTGCGTACCCATACGGCTCGATATGCTCCCATAACCCAGGTGATCAATCTGCTGAACGCCCTGATTGCTTAGGAGCCGGATGTTGATATATTTATGTATAGCAGTAAATCTATGTTCAATGTTTGCATGAAGTTTTTTTAGTTAAATGTTATGTTGTTGGCTTGCTGCGCGCTTTGGTGTTTACTGTAAGTGCAGCAAGCAATTGTTATATAAATAAATAAATAAATGAACTTTAGCACAACAGTATTTTCAATGAAATTTTCAAGTTTGTCACTACCGCACACCAAATGTGAGTATTATTTATCTTCTACGGGATATACAGAATAAGCTCAGAAATTACATAGAAAATGGTTTCTGCATAGATCTTAAAACAATAAAATGTTATTTCGATATTAGCACATACATGAGAAATGCGCTGCGGGACATAAAGAACACAAACATAATCATTACTTTACCAACATACAAAAATAGTGATAATTATAATATTTTCCATAACTCAAGGCTGGAAACATTCAATAACATGCTATATTTGGACAATGTTACATATATATTCTGGACTCAAAATTTGAACTTAAGCTATGAACATACTATGTTCACAAGGTCGGGAGCCTTAAGAGACTACGCCATGAAAACTATATTTGAAGCTATGCAACCTTCAATTGGAAATTGTAGAGGAAAATAAGTGCATCACAAATAGTGAACCAAAAGAACTGTTTTTTCTCCAATCAATCCCTAGGAAGACATATAATGATCTTATTGGTGATGTTTTTCAGAAAGGTCAGGTACGTAGTACTCGCAACCGGCGTGCGTGTATGACCAGATACATGAATGTAAACGAGGCAAAAGGAGTATGTAAGGATCGTAGCAGGTGGCGTTCTGTAGTTTCTGCCTACCTCCATGGGAAGAAGGCGTGAGTTTATGTATGTATGTAAATATATCAACATACTACACCAGAATATCGCAGGTTTATTAAATAAATCGAATGCTCTTACAGTAAGATTAGACGAGATAATAATTTGATGTGAATAATAAGTGATACCTAATAATTTGATGTAAATAATATATGATAATAATTTGATGTAAATGATATATACAATAATAATAATTTGTTGTAAATATTTGCGTGCCGAATGGCAAAATATGGCTGATATTTGTATTGTACTAACATCTATTTGATGTATCATCTACCCATATTTGCAACAATAAATTATTCTATTCTATTCTATTACTGATTCTAATGATTATAATTCTGTAATCACATATTTGTTACGGTCGCGAATCAGACTTTGATCAACATACACCCAGACACTGAGCTGCAAATTGCATAAATCGTTAAAAAATACCTTAAGTAAGTATGTTAGTAAGTTAAGTACCAAAGCATCCTTTGATTCTTCTATTTGTCTCTTATCGGCGAATAGCTCATGTAATTATAACAATATTAGCCAGTCGGAAGGTGGCAGGGCTGAACGCCCCGAGTAAGCCGGACGTATACTCGAGAAGGCTGTTTTAGTGAATCCAAACATCCTTTGATGAGTTAATAACAATAAGGGTAAGGTACATTAAGTAGGTACATTTGGCGGTCACTAATCCGTTTACTAACAGTGATGAGAAGTGATGATCTAGGATTGAACGTGATTCCTCATGACCGTTATTTTATAATCTCATGTGGACGTTTAAGAGCTTATCATAATGATGATTGATGATGTTATTGTGCCCTTTTTTACCATACCTACAAATGCCACAAAATACAAAATACAATCATTTATTCCAGATTTACCCTAGCATTAGTACCTACGTACCTACGTTTTATCTTTCCCAAAGTAATTTTACGTTCCAGAGTATCGAGGAAAGGTGAACTCACGTGAAATAATATTCACGGAGCGAGCATTCAGGATTATTGAGTGAAGATTTCGGTGAAATGTTTTGAATGAATTCTTGAATTTGTACTTGTATAGGAGTGTGTGCGAGTTTTGTATAGACTTTGTGAAAAGTCGTTTGAAAATGCTATGAGGAACGTTCTGTATGCTAAGTTAAATACGAGTAAACTCATACATTCAACTTTCCCTCACGGTACTTGTTCGCTATCGGTCTCGCGGTAATATTTAGCCTTAGATGGAGTTTACCACCCACTTAGGGCTCATAAGTCCTTACTTATGTGCTATAAATTAAAGGATGAAAGATGAATGTTATACATTCTGTACAGTAATGTAGGTATGTAGAGCTCCAATTGAAAGAGCTTTTCGGGGAACTACTATGTCCATACATTGGTACAAATCTGTCCCCAAAAACTTATTTTAAGTATGGGACCGGCTGCTGAAATGCCTGAAGATATTAGTCAAGAAAGCGGAAAAATATATCACGTCTTAATATTTCCTCTACTTAATCAGGAAAACAGGAAAAAATTGTCTTAAGTATTTTCCTACAAATATTTTCCATCTTAATCCTACGCAATTCTATCTCCCATTCAATTCACTATATAATCAACAGCCCCATTTAATAATAGAACCTTGACGAAAATATTATTATCAATCAATTGACAGAGACAAAGGGAGTCAAGTCAATGAACAATAAACATTGATGTTTATCCTTTCTTCATTACGATATCCATTATAAAAGGGGTCCATAACAAAAAGAACACAATACAAATACATGACGTGATTTCACAATATTTCCTGAAGATATAATCTCTCAAAAATATTACTTTCCAGGTACAATATTACTCTCAATTAAAATATTTTTCCAACCCAATATTGTAACTCTGTTTTCAAAGAATCGGTAAAGATTAGAAACCGGTCAAGTGCGTGTCGGACCACCATGAAGGGTTCCGTAGTTGGGATGTATTTATCACGAGAACAAACTTAACATTGTAGTTAAAAAACATATTCTTCTCATACATTCCAACTGCTATTATATTTTTATATATTTATATATACTTTATTGTACACCAGATTATACATTACATAACGATAAATTTTAAACTACAAAATATACAATTGGCGGCCTTATCGCATACTGCGATCTCTTGCAGGCAACCTTGGAATGGACAGTGATTTTCAGGACATTAAATGGGGTTGTTCTTGGTGCAAATAAAAAGTATATAAGTACAATATACTACAATATATACACAGATACATACATATGCTATATATAAGTAATATACAGAGCATCCCACGGATATGCCACATGGAGGGAAAGTACCTTGAATATTGTAGATGGAACATTTTACTGAAAGAAGACATTATTTGAATTTAAAAAAAAATTTAAACTGCATTTATAGATATTTAAATAATTACATGGTTGAACCGGAAATCGACCCATTACACGAGAAAAGTAATCACCCTGTAGGTTTATCATACCGATCGAAAGGCTTCACGTAATGATAAGGTTAGGTGTAGGACTAGGTGGGCGAATTTTGTATGACAGAAAAATCAAGTCATGATAGGAAAAGGCATCAGCTGAGCATTGGCCATGCTTAGCGACGCGATAAAGAGAGGAGACAAACATCAAGTCAAGAAGTGAAGGAGTAGCGTTAGGAAAACGGTGATTGGCACTCAGCGTAAGAATGGAAAGATTACTGGAAATCGAAATATTAGTCAGAGCAGAAGAGCCATGGTCTTTTTTCAGAAGATAAGTATTAAAGTCACCCATGATTTTATTATGACTGTAAGAAGGGATCAGCATTTCTAAGAGATTTTCAAAGGATGAAAAGAAATTGACGCGTAAAGAGGGACAGAAATAGACACCAAGAAGTAATTTCGAATGGTGTAATTTGACTTCTAGAAACAGATGTTCACCAGCATTTGATGGCGGTGGCTGCACTGACACATTAACAATAGAGAAAGAAATATGTGCACGGAGATATAAGTCCTTGCCTTTATTATTGTTTTAGATAAATAATAATAATAGTCTTGAAAGTTTTACCTAGTTACTATTCTTTAATAAGTAATAATTGACAAGTTTTCATTCATAAAACTCAGAACAGAAAACTCTGGACTGATACCTATTAACCGACTTACGACGATTCCTTGTGCTTCCCTTCCCTTTCCTAATCTTCTCTTAGGAAAACTTCTACCCTGCCATTTTTACCAACGTATTCCACACTCTTTAGCTTCGTCCATTCCCGTCAATCCAAACACAACACGTACTTGACAAATAGCGTGTTAAATAACAAATGGGCGACCAGCGAAGTGGCTCGCAGTTTTATTGTATTGCACGACAACGTGTTAGCTCTCAACGTGATTGCACGTCCCGCGCGTAACGTAACAAAATGAACTTCACTGTTACGTCAACATTAGTACGAGACGTGGGACAGAACAGCGGTACGTGCCATCATCTAAAATCGAGTTCAATATTTTAAAACCCTTCGTATACTCTACAAGTGATATACACACACATAGAGATTGCATTCAGGAGATAAAATTGCAAAACTAACCGGCCATCCTTCATTTAATCTTTCAGGAATTCAATGGTTTACATCACGTAGAAAATATGCTTAATGCTGGACTTGTGCATAGAAAATATTTTATTGCTTTTTTTAAGTTTTTATTTTTCACTTTTTAGTTGTGATATCTATCTACACTACCTACACAAAGTCGTATACCACTACTTGCATTGGAAATAACAGTGACAGGCAATTATTATAACATCATCAACTAAGTGAAAAAAATACGCATTATTGAAGCTAACTCAAAAACCTCTCATCAGATCATGACCAAATTTATATGAGACCATTCTGGAAGTATATTCTTTCAAATAAAAAAAAAAAGATTTTTTTTAAATCGGTTTATAAATGATGGAGTTCTGAGGTAAAAATAAATACAACCGAATTGAGAACCTCCTCCTTTTTTGAAGTCGGTTAAAAATGCTTTAACGTAATTGGAACAACTTACCTACTTAGGTACTAAAGACGTAACGCTATTAAAATGAGTTGTCGAACGTGTGTCACTGGCATACTTATTTGTTGTCCTTGTTTGAAAATACATAATTACTAGCAGCGCCCCGCGGTTTCATCCGCATAAGTCTCGATCCCGTGAGGACATCGGGATAAAAAGTATCCTATGTGTTTATCCAGGTTATAAACTATCTCTACGCCAAATTACATCCAAATTCGTTCAGTAGTTTTTGCTTGAACGAGTAACAAACATCCATTCGTCCATCCATCCACCCATCCATCCACCCATCCATCCTCACAAACTTTCGCGTTTTTATTAGGATTAACTGATCCGGAAGTTCGTGTAATACAAAATGACGTGTACCTATACGCCGTTTCATGAATAAATAGTGAGTGTAATTATGTACCATTAGACGTTAATTTATGGAAAGGTGATATAGTTTCTACGATAAATCTTTTACAGTTCAAGCAGTGCGGTCAATCTATGTTTCATGTATGTGTGTATTTATAGTATATATGTAAATGGTACACCACAAACTACATGCAGTACTGTCTCTCCTTTCTCCCTTAATCCATTCAAAGGTTGTCTTTAAAAGATCGCTCTTAGCGATAAGCCGCCCAATGTGTTCAACCTTTGTAAAATTTCTACTTTATATCTGTAATATTTATGGTATAGATAATAAAGAGAATTCTATCTATCTATCTATCGTCATGGTGTTACAGGGCATACTTTAATAGTCTATAATAACATAACACGATAACGTATCTAATGATATAATTTCACCACTACACTACACAAATTAATCAATAAAGGTTCTTGAACGTCCGTACTACCAAAAAAAATAATTACCTAATCATTTCTGAAAATGACGGCATAGCAAATTTACCTATGACAATTAAATGAAACCGTTTCAAATAATCTTAGAGGTTACTAAACAGAACTGTAATTATGTAGGTAGGTATGCGTTTTGCGTGGCTGGATGCAATTAGTGATACTACCGACGGTTTTGAAATCAATATCATACCGCGATACTGAGACCTGTAAGTACCTATCACTAAACCTATGTATAACATGTGTATTTCCTATTACCTTGTTTCAATAGATAGCTAAATCATTTAAATAAATACATATTAAATAATAGTAGGTACCATTTACGCAAGTATTTACGTCGTAACCTACCAAGACTTAAAAGTAATGAGATACAAGGGGGGGCTTGCATCAATAATTGCATGCATATAGTATAATCAGCCTATAATGTTCCCACTGCTGGGACACAGGCGTGGACTGTAATCTACCACGCGGGCCCAGTGCGGGTTGGTAGATGGCAGATGTCTTCGAATTTTTGGTTCTAGGACACGCAAGTTTTCTCACGATGTTCTCCTTCACCGTTTTGATAGCAGTAGTGGTGGAATAATTTACACAAAGTAAAGCACCTGGCTGGGTTTGAACCTACGATCTACAACTCGTAAGTCGCGGCTGTTACCACTTGGCCACCACTGCTCCCAATAATTGCAGGTACAAATTATTTAGAATTGCACGTATAACTTATCAAGAATATCACGGCATTTGACATTTGCATTGTTCTCTGAAAATGTTTCCATTAAAGCTAGTATAGGATGAAAACAAAGTTGTTTAATTAACCGTAACCAATTAAGAATAGTTTATATGCAATTTATATTAATTTAATGGTGATTTATAAATTTTCCACTCCAGCTATCCCTACTTGCCTATTTTCCGAGCTGGACTTTTCCAGCTTTTGCAAAATTATAATATCCGCTAGTTGGATTCTTTATATCCAATGTAAGACCTCCTTTACTTTTTCATTTATTATAAACTAGCTGTTGCTCGCGGCTTCGCCCGCGTGTGTGTCTATACTTCCCTATTTGAATCGAATTTTGTTCTCAATTTTATGGGTCATCTGTCAGTGAAAGTCCCGTCGTCAGTCCAGCCGTTTCGGAGATTAGCCGGAATAAACAGACAGACAGACAGACAAAACTTTTAAAAATTGGTTTTTTGTTATAAGTACCGTGTATGTTGCCTGTTGGTTGTTGCATAATTTTTTTCCCACTTCTAAATTTCCTTAATATTTCCAGTTGTCTCGGAAATTTTCTAGAATAAATCTACGTACGTAGTAGAATGTTCTCGAATCTTTCACATAGGGTATATAAGCGCGAGCTCGTTACTGGAATTTAGTTAAAATTGAGAAAATGGATCAACAACATCTTCGAGCGATTTACTTATACGATCACAAATTGGGAACTAGTTCGAGGGAAACGGCAAATAAGATCAACACCGTTTTTGGCCACACTACTACCTACTGATCGGTTCACTAAAGATTTTCAGATAGAAAAACCCAACAACACTGCCCGACCTGGGAATCGAACCCAGGACCTCGTGCTCAGTAGTAGCGCTTGCAACCACTATACCAACGAGGCGGTCAGTCTGAAACACTTATTTTCCAATAATCCGAACTCTGCAAGCCCTAATGCTATATCTATGGAACCTGCACTCTAAGAATTAGTTTCAGCTGCTCTTCCAAGAATAAGCTTTCAAGTGATGAAACGCCTCCATTCTCTCTGTATTTTCTAGTACAAGGAGAGCATAAACAAAGTAAACTTTGCCGCTTGGCTCAATTTCAAAATCTCATAAAAAATGTCGCGAAATGAACTGTCAATCTTACTTTTGATTATTTTGAACCACCTCACCATTCTTTTATTTTACCTTGTTCTATATTACACAATAGCAGCATAATAATGAAGGTTAGTAAAGCTCGGGGTTGTATTGTATAGCTTTTGTTAAGGGGGAAGCTCCAGGTAGCCCGCGAAATTCAAACTTTCTTATGTTTTTTGCAATTTGCAAATCAGTATTAAGTTGTATGTTGATTAAAGTATCATACGCGACCGTAACAAATATGCATTTACAGAATTATAATCATCAAAATCAGTAATACAACTCCATGAGTTTGTATAATCCTCATTGTCAAGATTTCATGAAACAGTCATTCAATAGAATTACCTGGTCTTATTTATAGTAGTAATGATAACTTTAATTATTATAATTATGTAAATACATATTTTTATGGTCGCGAATCATAGTTTGAATCAACATACAACCTAATACTGACTTGCTAATTGCAAAAACTTAAGAAAATTTGTATTTCCCGGGCTACCTGGCGCTTTCACCTTAAGTCAGTTAACTTTATTAAATATAATAAAAGCTAGACTCATTCCAAACTTATAGTGCAGTTCATTCTTTTTATACTTCTAAAAATAATTGCATGCTTCGACACCTCAGTTATAAGGCCTGACCGAAACTTATGAGGCAGGTATTTGCAAGTTTAGAAAATACATTTAATTTTTCAAATGTATGTTTTTTTTTTTAATTAATCTGCTTTCAGATGGGGCTTATTGGCGATACAGCCCTCAAACATTGTCCCGATAAGCGATTTTTACTTGTAGCACTTACAGAAAAGTTACGTTTAAACGCAAAATTTATGCAGAAGGGGCCAGCTGTTTAACTCCTCGGTCAGGTCGATCCACCCCACATTGGGTATTTCCCATGTTGGGCAAAGCTATCATGATTCATTCTAACCGCACGGTTAGAGGAAGTATAGGTACTCTATTTCCCTTAAAAAGGCTCTAGGGATAAGGCTTAGATGAACGATATTACATTTAACTTAAATATATTGTTTAAAAGTCTTTCTATCAAGTATTTAAGTAGGTAGTTGGTAAGAACTACAAACACTGTTTGCCCGATTCATACGGGAACTCTAGTTTCTGTCATAAAAGTTTAAATTTGTTATCTACATTCCTAAGGCCCACTTGCGTGTTCATGGGTTAACCCGACTAAACATGCAAGTGGGCCTAAGTAATATCATAAGTTTTATTTGGACTCAATAACATATAGCCTAATAGTAACTAGGACACAAGTAATGTAAGTGAGCAGGCGGCTAAAACTATATATTCCTGAATTGCAAACTAGGTAAAAACCTGTATCTTGGAAATCAGTGCTCTTCCGTGGTAAATTAGGTGTAAAATCTTAAGTATTAACTATTATCCCTTCGCGAAATTCAAATTTTCTTACGATTTTTGTAATTTGCAGCTCAGTGTCTGAGTGTATGTTGATTGAACTATGATTCGCGACTGTAACAAATATGTATTTTCAGAATTATAATCATTAGAATCAGTAATACAATTCCTTAAGTTAGTATAATCCTGAAATGTTAAGATTTCATAAAATAGTCACCCAATAGAATTACTTGGTCGTAGAGAGATGACGTTAATGATTATAATTCTATAAATATACTTACATATTTGTTACGGCCGCGAATCATATTTTAATCAACATCCAACCTAATACCATATAGCTATTATTACTACCGTACTTCATCTCAGTGCCTAATACTCGTACTGACCTGCAAATTGCAAAAAACGTAAGTTTGAATTTCGCGGGGTACCCTGGCGCGATCGGAACCTTAAAAATGTCAAGTTATGCCTTGTGTTGTGGCCCCTATCAAAATGGGCAGTCCTCCAAGTAATGCTAATAAAAACCTTAATCATAATTTCTTAATGTTATTTACCGCAGTATATTGGGTCATTAATCTTTAATATAATTACTAGCCGTAACACATGGCCAGCCTTTGCAAAACTTACATATACTTATATAATCACATTTCTTTCAGCTTTACTAAGAAATTATACCATATAATGTTTTGGTTAGGTATAAATACATAGTTGGTTTCTTTTCAAAGGTGGTTATCTCTAGTATATGTATATGTTACGGCTAATACCCGAAGTGCGGCTACACCTAGTTTTAGCCGGTTAGAACTAGGTGTGTTGTGTAGTCACAGTACTAACCTAACCTAACCTACCTTTCAGCCCACACCTAGTTGTAGCCGGCTAAAACTAGTTGTAGCCGCACTTCGGGTTTTAGCCGTAACATAGATATAAGGAGAAACTGACTGACTGACATAATTATCAACGCACAGCCGAAACTACTGGAACTAGGAACTTGAAATTTTGCATACAGCGTCCTTTTATAATGTAGGGGAGCATTAAGAAGGAGTTTTTGGAAATTCGACCTTTAAGGGTGAAAGGGGGGGATTTATTTTGTATAAAAAATTTTATTCCTTGAGTTAAAACTTGAAGCTTGGCACGAATACTTATCTAAGTAAATAATGAACTTCGTAATTTTTCATTTTTCTAAAATACCACCAAGAGGGGGATTGGGGAGTGTCAAAGTTTGTATGGAATAATTTTAATGCTCAGTCTGATTAACTCGAAACTCAGTATTTATACTCTAGACCAAAAACAAAGAATAATCTGTATCAGGGTTTTTAAAAATCTGCCCCTAACGGGGTGAAAAGGGGTAGTCAATTTTACAGGGGAGGATTTTACTGCGTGGCTTGATTAACTCGAAAATTGCTATAAATAATCTTTGAGTCAAGTTTTGGAAATACCTAAACGATTTTTTTAATTTCCACCCCATGGGGGTGAAAAACGGGGATAAACTTTATATGAAAGATCTTATTCAATTGGGTACTAAACTTGAAACTTGGCACGAATATTTCCCTAAGCAAGCAATACAATTTTTCACTATTAGTTTTTAAAAACTACCCTTCAAAGGGGAGTTAAGGGATTTTTTTGGACACACATAACATATTATTATGCCTTTTATTATACTAAATATCAAATCGCTACTTACATAATTATCTTCTTCATTTAAATGTTTGTTGGCAGGTATATTACATTGCTATATTTTTATTAACATTGTAGCAACATTCGGAAAGGTAGTGCAATGATAATGACATGCGTGGAAAATACGTACAAAAGTAAAAAAATACTTTTATTTTCGATGGCTGAAATCCGGGAATCTTTATCATAACAAAAACGTAAATCTGATTTAAACAAAGGCGCAATGGGAGGTTTGCTTCGCTAAAAAAAAACTTAAATCATTATAACATACTTTTTATTTATTTTAGTAATAATAAATAGGTAGGAACCTGTATTATGTTAAGGAATATCTATTAAATTATTTCAGTAATATGTACTGGCTAACGAATACCTACGAAATTATTTCAACTGTTAGATGATATTCCTCCTCGTTATTTTCTGACTTCAATCATGTAAATATAAAATAGATATTCACTATTAGGCCAGTCAACGTAGACACAAAAATCGCGTTAGGTCGCAAAAAATTACACTGTACTGACGGAAGACGGCTAAGACTGAACTGAATTTTGAACTTTTTTTGAAAAATTACCTAAATATATGTTTCAAGTGCTGTATTTCGGTTTTATTATTATTTTACTGAGTTATGGCTGCGCTCAAATTTTAGAAAATTTTGTATACTTTAAAAATGTACTGGGTGACTTATACGTAGGTATAAGCCTTATAGAAATTATAAGTCAAAAACTGAAAAAAGTCCGAAAACTTAGGGGGTTTCAAGCCCCATGCAGTTAGCACAGGTATTTCGAAGCTGCAAACTTTTTTTTTTTTTTTTGGTTGGTTTTGGTTGGTGGAACTTGGTTTTACACGACTGGTATCTATCCTAAAAACATCCCAAAAAATCAGTGCAGTGTATTTTTTTACGACCGACGATGACTTAAAATATGATTGGCCTATAAAGGATGTAAGGAACAGCCCTCCGCAAACTAACTGGGTGCATTCTGCTCCTTATTTTGAATCATATTCCACCGGAAATATTCTCAAGAAAATTGGCATTTTTTATCGTATTTTTCGTTACTATACCTTTATTTCAATGTAAAATAACATTATCTGTACGCAGCACTCCATGTATGTAAATAAAACGGCTAAAATAAAAAATCAGTATTGGATGTTGAAATACTCGGCGGCCAAAGGCTCGCTGCGCTGCCATTCACTACGCGCGTTTTGCCACCCACGGTAACGATACATTGCGTGTGAGGTACTAAAACAAATCAAGTTTATTAGATTCCCATAACGTTCCTGAAATAATTTCATGTACCGGTTATCTTAGTATGATATAATGAATTCACCCCATCAGTCTGCGGAGGGCTGTAATTTAAGCCTTGTATGTTAAAAGTATTCCTTAGTCTGGTGTGAGCATATAAATACAAAGGACTTGTACATTGTACAATAACCTCCTAAAACACAAGCATAGAGGGTGGTAGGTATACTTGCAGGCTGCAAGTTTCACTAAAACAACATTAAGTACCTACTAAATCTGTATAACGTAATCATTTTCCCATCGACGCGCGTGTTGGACGGACGTGGCTTTTTCCTGATATCCTCCAGTAAACAGGAGGTTAATGAGAAAACTTAGAGCAAGGCCAGACTGGATGTAGTCGCGCGGCATCAAGCAGCGTCCGGTGTGAACTCGCGTGCGACACGCCATGCTATATCTCTGATCTTTAATGCTTTAAGTTTTGCTTTTATATCTTGTTGAGGCGCATATGTCGATAAAAGCTCAGCTGTCGTTATTGGAGATGCTCTCGATTTACTTACAGTGATAGTCATTAATTGATAAAAAGTTTCAGTGAGAAAAAGAAATCCACTGTAGTATTGTTTTAATAGGAACTCATGTAATTAAACATTTCTTACAATAAAATTTAACACTGCATTGCGTAGAAACATTCATTAAGAATATATGGGAATTTACTAATCGACACTATCATGTGAAAATGCTTTTATTTTGCTTTTGATGTGCATGAATTAGATCCGTGCATTTAAAAATAAGATCGGTTCCGAGACGTTTTAAGGAAAGGTGAGATGACTCTTCATGTAAGTGACTTACCTATAATACCAGAATAATAGGAACCATAGAAACACCGTAGTTGAATAGGTCACCAGGTTAAAAAAAAAACTATTCTATGATGATATAATTACTACTAGCTTATGCCTGCGATTTGACCCGCGTGGATGTTGGAAGTATCCCAAGGCAACGTACTACTGGGATTAATAGTACCCT
The DNA here is from genome assembly GCA_947568875.1 of Fissipunctia ypsillon. Lineage (NCBI taxonomy): Eukaryota > Metazoa > Arthropoda > Insecta > Lepidoptera > Noctuidae > Fissipunctia > Fissipunctia ypsillon. Next base: position 12,402,851 of record OX387647.1, read on the forward strand.
ATGTGTTAATCCAGGTTATAAACTATCTGTGTGCCAAAGGAGAATGGCGAGGTTGGAACCACATAATTTGAAAATTATGGAAGCGCCATTCACGTGCAAGTTTATATTGATTATAATAACAAGTGTATAAGAGTATTACAAAAAAAATATTGAGTCACTTAGGGATTGGGAATTAAAAGTTAGAAATGATTTTCATTTATTAAAAAATAAGTTATCGTGCAGTTACGAAACGCAACGTGTTTTAGATTACATTTCAATCTACAGTGGTGATTACAACAGATTCACCTTTTTACACTTATGTACGATTTTACTTGAGGGTTTTCCTTTTTAACACGCTTTTCATACTTGAATCTTGTAAAATATACCACAAAAACATAGAAAACCAAACATTAAAACAAAATGTAAACCGGCCCTAAAAATATATAATTACGATTATTTTTTGATAACTCAACTCAAAACGGAACGTTTTGCTGTCAATATAGACTGGCTGTCAGTGTAAATACAGACAATGGAATTCTTATTCCACTATCTGTATTTATCGGCGTGACTTGCGGTGAGTTTTTTTTCGCCGCAACAAAAAGTTTTTGTAAAAGCCTACTTACAAAAAAAAAAAATAAAAGACTTACAGACTCCTGTTCACAGAAAATACCACAGCAATTCAGCTCTTCCACTACACTGTGCATCATTATACAGGCGGTGCCTCTGGCTAGAAACATGTACATACTTATACTATTTAGGTATACTATTTATAGAGATTTGTATTCTAATTCCACACATGTTTGATACATCATAAATAAAAAATAAAAATTCTACTATTAAATAATGTCCTTTGAGTACTTTTAAATTCATTTTAGGTTATAATCTTCTACCTTGCATATCTTTTGTCTCCCAATTTCTATAACTTTCTTTCCATTTGATTTTTTGTTGGTTTTTTATCGTTCTTAAACTTTTTATAACTTTCCTTTATGTACGCTACCCCTATCAATGTGTCGCAAATTACATGCAATCTCGCCATTCTCTTTTCATCCAAATGCGTTCAGCTGTTTTTGCGCTAATCCGAAACATACATCCATACAAACGGACAAAAATTCTAAAAAACTATATTTTCTTTAGTTTATTTAATTTATACAAATAAATAAAATTGAAGTATCTGTTTGTAATGTCAAAATAACAACTTTCTACTAAATGCATATTATTATGGTAGTATTGTATACATATACGGTACCTACTTATAACAAACGAACAATTTTTAAAATGTTTGCATACTTCGAAACGGCTGGACCGATTTTGACGGGACTATCACTGGCAGATAGCTGATGTTATAAGGAGTAACTTAGGCTCCTTTTATTTTAGAAAAAGAATTAGGGATCCGCGCAAAAAAATAAAACCCATGAAATGGTGAACAAATATGGTGATATTGTGTATATTACGACTTCCACGCGAACGAAGTCGCGAGGCACAGCTAGTATATTATATAATAATTAGCTGTTGTCCGCGGCTTTGCCCGCGTGGATGTCAATACTTCCCTATTCATGGGTTTCAATTTTAGAAAAAGAATTAGGGTTCCGCGCAAAAAAATTTTAACCCAGAAGTATCGTACAGAAGACAAGCGTACTTTCATAATTTGGGTGTAGGTATCTATCTACTTACCTACTGCGTTTCTATCTACGTTCATTGAAGGCCGAACCCAATAACCTATTTTCAGTAAAATACAGATCGTTATTGATGATAGACAGTATAATTATATCCGTCCATAAGTCAGGCCGGTAAGATTCCATAATCTCTTATACTCGTAGATTATTGGGACGTTAAAACCATAGATAGATAGTTTTTTCTATCTCCAGTATGCCAAAACTGGTGATACTCGTAGATAAGTTATTGGGTTCGGCCGTTAGCCAAAATCGCTTATTCATATTATTTTCCTGAAACTGAGCTTTCGCACTAGCAATCTGAGACTTAGCAGAAAATAATTAACAGACAATAGCTACGAATCATCATCTTCGAGAATAAAGGGACTCATTTTTTGAGATCAGGATTTTTAGCAAACGGTCTTTAAAATCTGGCAAATGCATGCAAACATCATGCAAACATAGGGTCCTGTTTTGTTTTGTTAGAATGCACATCACGAATATCTTACAAACTAGCCAGATGTTTTATGCACGAACACATAGTTTAACGAACCCATTTAAAAATGATAACGCGCTCGTGTTTATAAAGTACTTTTAGGAAACTCTTTGTGTGTGACGTAGGTTGACAATATCCGGTGATACATCGTAGTGAAAAAACGGAACCCTTATAGGACCACTCATAGGATTCACTAGTGTGTCTGTCTGTCTGTCTGTCACAGCCAATTTGCTACGAATCTATTAATGCACTGATTAAGTTGTTGGTACCCAAACACGTTGGGTCGCACAGTGTTTCTGTGACCCAAACACGGACGTGTTACATAAATAAACGAATTTGGAATACGGGGGTCACTTTTGGGGGCAAATAAGAAAATATTAAAAAAGTTTTGCAAACTATACCGTGACATATCAAATTAAAGACCTTACTGTGGGGGTCTCAAATAGATTTTTTTATAATTTGAAAATAAATAGTTTTAAAGTTATTTAAGAAAATAGATAAAAATTGACCATACCCCTTATCTCCGAAACTCATTCATTTGCCTAGCCTTTTCCCAACTATATTGGGGTCGGCTTCCAGTCTAACCGGATGCAGCTGAATACCAGTATTTTACATGGAGCGACTGCCTATCTGACCTCCACAACCCAATTACTGGGTAATACGATACCCCTTGGTAAGACTGGTTGTCAGACTTTCGGGTTTCTGACGACCCGTAACGACTGTCAAAGATCCACGAAGGACAGCCGGGACCAATGGCTTAACGTGCTTTCCGAGGCACGGAGGAGTCTCGGTGTGTAAATATGGTCACCTATCCACGGACCAACCTCGGCAAGCGTAGCTTAACCTGATGGATCGACCCATGCGGCTGTTATTACTTAGCCACGAGCTCCTCCCCTTATCTCCGAAACTACTAAGCCTAATTTTTTTTTTTAAATACAGAAGATAGTTCTTTACTTACAGATTACAGGAAAACATATAAGAAGTCTATGGTCTTAAAATAGTACAGTAAATATCTCAATATTGTGCGTACAAACCTTCATTTGCATTTGGAATGTATGGGGGAGAATATGTTTTTCAAATACAATTTTAAGTTTGTTCTTACGATAATTCTGTCTCATCTTTCTTCATTCTAACTATATGTAGAACCCTTCATTGTGCGTGGTCCGATGCGCACTTGGCGTGGCGTTTTTTTTTTTTTTTGTATCAGTCATACGTACCTATATTAACGGAAACCTGCTGCACTGAAGTAACATTTTGACAAAATAAAAGATGCAAAAGAAGGTGATCACGACACGTATTGACGTAGACCGTTAATCATTCACCGGTAAAGTTATTTTCTCGTCCAAACAGCATGAGCTATTACAATACTAGATTCTACTTATCTATTTTAAAGGAAAAACTATTAGGGATTTTGAAATGCAGAAACGTTTGTATCGTAGAAATAAGTATATCTATGATTTATATCATACCATACAGCTTAGATACATAGGTATGTAAATATGGAAGCCGACTTCAAAGATTTTTTCCGACCCCATTAAACCAACGAAATAGCCGGTATCTCGTTATCCACAGTTTTTATAAAATGAAAGAAGAAAGAATACGATTATTACGTTTATTGATCGTGATAACCAATAAGATAAATAAAATAGATGACGGATAAAAATACCGCTCGTAATTTTTAAAATAACAATATCTTCCATGGCGGATGATAATTCTACTGTTGAAAATAGTTTAAAATGGGTATCGCTGAACTATTCGCGCTGATACCAAAACATGCTTCGCAGGACAGATAATCCCTTACTTGGTTGCAACAACTTACGCGGCAATTTACACTCTGAAAGTTTCTACGATACCTATGTATATACGTTTAGTTAAGCCTCCATACATTGCCCTCATTCGAGTTAAGCCTTAATAAATGATTATTTTTAAAACGCCCTTCGTAATCTGCCTTTGTGTGATCTCCACAATTTAAAGCTGTCATCAGTCACAGACTAAAAGTTATTAACACTAATGACAATAATCATAAACTTAGAATTTGACGTTAAGAGAAGTAAGCACGCCAGTCGGCCAAAGCAAAACTTCTGTAATAATAACTTAGTTCGAGCGACACAGTTTTCTATTCCCGACTACCCGAGTCGAATAAAATTCCACCACACGTCAAAATTGATTTTCAACTTTGTTTGAAACAATAGAAACAAAATATACGGACGTCATAAAGTCTGATGGGGTCACAAATTGTTGGGTTTGTGAATATCGTTTGAGGTTTTGACCTTAGTAAATTGATTTGACTTTATGTTTCCAGTAAAATACGTGAGTATATTGGTTCTTTTCTGAATAAATAGCCTATGATTGTCCGAGGTCACCGAAAACATGCCTACAATTTTCTGGGCAAAGTTTCCAAAAGTTTTTGCTATCACACAGAACATTTTTTGCTAGCTTACTGTGAAAAAAACGAGTCTTATCATCACGTATTATGGACTATGGTCACAAACCTTCGTACAGATTTTACAAAAGAAAGTCATCTGATATACAGGCTCAAATTATATTTCGATATTTTACAAAACAACTCATACCTAATTAATTCATAAAATAACAAAATTATATCCTAACTTAACTAAAACTATTCACAAACTAAAATATGGCGTCGAAAAATTCCTCCGCATCGCTGTCGACTGGTAATGTACCCAAGAGACTGGCGGCATTGTCACGTTGTATGGCAATACTTAGCCTCTGGCCAAGGTAAAAGCTGGCCCTTGGGTCACGGGAAGTGTCAACTAGCCGTTTGGAGATTTCGTTAAACAAACCATGAGCGCTCGGACCCCACGGCCCGAGGGTCTCAACCCCAAACGGCTCGAAAATATATTACCGATGAGGTTATTATACTTTCGCCGCTTGAGGTTTTCCGCAGCCGCAGCAGCAGCGCCAGCACAGTGCAAGAGTGTCGACACAAGTTGCGTCCCACACTAAAGGCCTACCCACCTTCCATGGAAATAAAGACATGCCGTCCGGTCTCTTTCCATCGTCGCGTGCCAAGCCATTGGGTTCTAATACAGCTGGGACGCCGACGGTGACAAGAGCCCGTCGGATTAATCGCCATTAATGTTCGCGTGCCGTGCTATGCGACCCGCACTTCGGCTGCAAGACAGGCCGTGGTGTCCTAGGCTGTTGACAACTTCACCACAGTGACAGCGATGAGAAGAACAACTAGGGGCTCCTAGTCGCAGGAAAGCAGCGAAGCGGAAAGTAGTGTCATACAAAGTGCCTATGCTCGACGACGGTAGTGCATGAAGCCACAGACCCGACTCCCACTTACCCACAGCCAGCAGGCGCGCACACTCCGCAGTAGTAGCAGACGTGATTAGTAAATTATTCTGTACTACTCTACAAAGCGGCTCATCCCACCGTCTCTGGGAAGATGGATTGTCGGGTGAATCTGAATTCGGGCAAGCGAGTCTCCAGGCATCCATAGCATCGGTGAAGCACGGCACATCAAAATTAATCAATGTCGAGGCTAGGATTTTCCTGATTAAATTCTCAGTGCCGTGGATCGAGGATATGAAAGCCGGTAAACTGATACTAGAAATTTTGCGGACGCCGAGGCTTCCCATACGTATGGGAAGAGTAGCTTGTTCCCAAGCTCGGTCATCCATGGCCACATTTAAGATCGAAGTTAATGTATGCCGGATAATTTGGTCCATTTTGTCTAAAAGATGAGTGTGCTTCCATAAATGGGAAGCGCGAAGGAAATATGTTAATTTAGGGCCGAAACAGCAGTAACGAATTAAGGTTATGGCCGAATGCATGTTAATTTAGAACAATCTTTCCGAAACGTCATTAAAATTTTGTATTTTTTCCTCAATAAAAACGGGAGAGGAATTTTCAAAGATTGGGGAACCAAGGAGGCGGAGAGAGCTTTTTTCAATAATTTTGATATCTGGGGCTATTGCGTTAAATTTGGGAAGTGTCAAATGTCTGTCAGTACTGTCCGCTAAGAATAGTTCACATTTCGAAAGGTTGAGATCAAGGCCAATGGAATGAAATTCATTTTTTAAGAATTGAAGGTCATTTAAAACAGTTTCTACATCGCCTCCCAAGGTTCCATCATCAAGATACCAAACGTTAAATTTGGAATTTAGCTGTCGAATAATTGGGTGAATGGCTAAACTAAAAATCACTGGCCCGAGGGGATCACCTTGTTGACAGCCAACAGCAGATTTCAGAAGGTTGTCCCGATATAGTAATTTTGAAGGGTACCTGTAACATTGCCAAAGGAAACTATGGGGTACCTATTTCTTTTTTAGTTTCTGCCAGCAAGGTGTCCCTATATATACAGGCTGACTTTAAATCTATTGAAAATCTTTTAGGGAGTGAAAGTACTCATGAATAGGAACAATTCTTATTATGCGAGCAACAGCTATATTGAAGAAAATGGGAACACCCAAATACTCCGAAATATTTTATTTCGAATTTCGTTATTCCGATTTTCAAAAGTTCGAATTTCATAATCCTAAGAATTATAATGTCTATTAAAAAAAATCACGAAATTTATTTTACCGACAGTCGTAAATGCGATTTGTTTGTTTGCCGATTTTCATATGTTCGCAGAATCAAAATAATGCTCGATGGGTTTTCGGTCCCAAAAACGACATTCCGATTTTCAATACTTCGAATAAACTGCTAAAATTAGGATTCGGATTTTGATTCAATTGTTATATTAGGGGATATTAGTGACAGAAACGAATCGCTGCAAAACCGACTCCACGTGGTCTTGTCTGTCCTACCCCTAGAGTGTTATTTAAGCCCGCGTAGGCGCGGAGGGGCGAGGCAGGCCGCGAGGTGAGGAGCAGGTGGTTTTATCGCCCGCCGCTGCGGCTGAGGCTGCGGCCCGCAAGCCGAAGCCGCGGTGGTGAGCGTTAAAACCGTCTGCGACGATAAGCTCGCGTGGGACCGCCGGAGCCCCGCAGCGCCGGAGCCTTGACAGAAACCATGCATGATGCATGTTGCATGCTCACTTACATGGACATCTTTATAAAGCATCAATCAAATAATGATGTAAATAGCCAAGTTTCCACTTTTAATACCACAAGTTGCCTTTTCCAAGCTTGGCAAAAAGAGTAAAAAAAGTAATTTAAAAAATTAAATCGACTTCAAAAAGAAATTATCTCAAGATTATAAAATAAGTTGAATTCCGGAAGTCGGTGTCTTCAGATCTGTATTCTGTGTTTTTTGCCACCGACTTCCGAAATTAAAGTTATTTCATAACTTAGAGTTAATTTCTTTTTTTTTAATATTAATTTGTGGGATGGTAACATGATTTTGACGGGACTTTCACTGGCAGATAGCTGATGTTACGGCGGGTAACTTAAGCTACTTTTATTTTAGAAAAATAGTTAGGGTTCCGCGCAAAAAATGAAAAGCCGAAAGAAAAGAAATTATAAACAGAAAGTCGGATTTGAAAAATTCTTTTTGCATTTCATAGCCCAATTCTCAAGGATAGTTATAGGCTATCTAGAAAAAAGTCAGAAAGCTAAGCGAAAACGAAGTAATATCGCGGGCGGGCGATTCAACGCGACGGTTGGCGACCACGGGTCGGGGGACGAGGGAGTTTTATTAAAATGTGGCTGTTATTTTAGTACATTGTGTATCTTACGACACCCACGTGAACGAAGTCGCGGGGCACAGCTAGTATTATCATATGTCAATATCTTGCAGTTCCAATAACATTACATAGGTACCTACCGTGTTGAATTGATAATCTCCTTCTTTTTTTGTAGTCGGTTAAAAATCGGTGGCGCCAATATTGCCAATATAGCTGGCCGAATAGTGCATTCTGGCTTTATATCACAAGCACTTACCTATAAAAAAATAAAAACAAATGTACCCAAAAACTTCGCACATTCTTATTGGTTTTCGAATCTCTTTCAAGCACTCAAATCTTCACGTTATTAAAGGTATTTCAACACCGACACTTTTCCATTAGCTACAATATTGCGTTCAGTTTCTTTATATTTTTGCCTAACTATAAATCATGAGCTTTTTTATTTTGACGTTTAATGTTTTCTGCAAGATCTGAACATCACGTAAGTAAAGACAGGCTGACTCATCGCCTTACAATTTTCCTATTTCCTCCCCACGTTATCTATGTAAGTTGATAAATCATTTTTAACCGACTTCAAGAAAAGGAGGAGGTTCCCAGTTCGTCGGAATCTTATTTTTTATGTGTGTTCCCCGATTTCTCGAAGATGGCTAGTCCGATTTAGAAAATTCTTTTATTTTTTTGAAAGGGTATACTTTCCAGGTGGTCCCATTGTCATCAGGTCAGGATCTGATGATGGGATCTTGGAGAAATCGACAGAACTCTTCAAATATTATAAGCACACCTATAGCGATTTGGGTATTTTATATAGTAATTTGTTCACCTGCTCTTGGAAAGCAACATTTGGTGAGGTGATAAAGACCACAGATAGCCACCGGAACTACTCGATAATAAGAATTTCACATTTTTAAAGTTTCATATTTTTATCATATTATTTAAGAAATGCCGTTGCTCCTGAAAGCTTTTTTAACCGACTTCAAAAAAGAAGGAGGTTATCAATTCGACACGTATGTATGTAATATTATTGTAACTACAGTTACAATAATATTAGTATTAAATTAAAATTAATTAAATTAAATTAGTATTAGTAGTAAATTAAAATAGCTTTTGAAATAAAAAGACCAAGAGTTTGTTGGTACTTATTACCTAGGCTATTTTCATTTTCTGAAGAGCTACACTTCGTCGGCGATATAAAATAGTCTCCGTAGCACGTGCGTCGTCAAGAAAATTTACATAAAGGTCTAAATCTGTCATTACAATATTTCTTCACAAAATCTTCAAAATGAATTGTAAGATGTTGCTCTTGACTAACTTCTTATGGTACTGCTATTTGACATTAAAGCATTTCATAGTGTGTGCACCATTTTACGAATCTCCGTACAAAACTGTCAAACAGATGAATTGCGTGATATGAATTGTACGCAGTTAATATTATGAATTGTCAATTTGTGACCATTTTACGGTTAATTTAACTAAATTTCATAATATTATCCTATTATGATTCTGCCAAAATGGCCGTTTTAGCCCCCAGCTTTGTACTAAATCCATATTCAATGAAAGTATAAACGGTAGGTACTTATAACAAAAAACAATTTTTCAAATGTTTGTCTGTCTGTCTGTCAGTTTGTTCTGGCTACTTTATTTTATTTTAGAAAAACAATTAGGGTTTCGCGCAAAAAAAATAAAACCCATGAAATTGTAAACAACAGCCGATTCAAATAGGGAAATATTGACATCCACGCGGGCAACAGCTAGTAAATAAATACAAGCCTGAGTTAATAACCATTTATAAATATTAACGTACCATCTGAATTGGAAGCGCATAAAATATAAATGCCAATGTATATACAATCTTATTTCCCTATGGCATAATGAATGTCTAGATTAGATTAGATCTGTAAATGCAATCTATTCGGAATACTAACCTACATGAGGAAAACTGAGCCATTAAGCTCTCAGAAGGTAATATACAAAGGTAATCCCTGTCGTTACTTTATACTGCCAGTTCAAACTGCATTACCTGCATATTACAGTTTTACAGCCGTTAGAGTAAGTGAATAAAGCTTATAAACGTTAATTAAGGCGACGATAACCGACTTTTAATGATTCTAAACTGAAGATCACGTCTAAACGAGTAGTGCTAATGATTTGAAAAAAAATGTATGTTAAATTAGAGCATTTTCTTAATAACTTGTTATATGACCATTTAAGATAATGTTTACATTGCTGTAATTAATTTATAAAGTTATGTCTAACGCGGATAAAAAACTGAGAATCACGCAAAAACTATCTAGCGTATTTTTATGAAGCATTCACATTTTAAAGTTGATCTAATTATTTATCATTTTAAACGACTTCAAAAAAGGAGGAGATTCTCAGTTCGTCGGAATCTTTTTTTTGCGTGTGTTCCCCGATTACTCGAAAACGGCTGGACCGATATGGAAAATTCTTTTTGTTTTAAAGAGTATGATGGGATCCTGGATAAATTGAGGGAACTCTTCAATTATTATAGGCACACCTATAGCGAATTGGGTATTTTTTACAGTAACTTGTTCATTTGCTCTCGGAAAGCACCATTTGGTGAAGTGGACCTGATAATGAAATCCACACATGGCCACCGAAACTACTCAATAATAAGTATTTGACGGGTTGCGATTCGATTACTTCAAAATGGTTGCTAAGCAAAGTATGGTTGCTAAGCAAAGTATGCTCGTCACAATGCTGATTATGGCGATGGCAATATGGTGAAGTGGAGGTGATGGTGAAGTGGAGGTGATGGTGAAGTACCAGGAGAACTCCTCAACGATTAACGTCCCAGTATCGGGAAAAGCAATATTTTGTAAAAGGTGATGATTAGTTGTCATTAGGCCATTGTAACTTAGAACTTAGATAAATTACAAATCGATCCACTAAAAAGTGAAAAATAAAAACCCTTTTTGCAAAAAAGAAAAACAACCGACTTCCAAAAAAAACACTACGAGGTGTTAAATAACTTTAATTTCGGAAGTCGGTGGCAAAAACCTTAAATCCAAAGACACCTGCTTCCGAAATTAAAGTTATTTTTCACTTTGTAGTGTTTTTTTTTTTTGGAAGTCGTTTGTTTTTTTTTGCAAAAAACGTTTAGTATACATGTTTTAATATCATAACCTTTTGTTTTATGTATAGTAAATTAATAATGTGTCCAATTTGGGACAGCACTCCTTCAGGCCGAGTCCTATTACTGGAAGGACGTACGATGCATTTTGTGAGCTCAGCACAGAACACGCAAGCTATGCACTCAAGGCTGTTGGCATATATCTTTCGTCTACAAAATAGCTCTTGCCGTATTAGTTAAAAATATTAGACCATCAGCTGTGATACTACCTTGCTGACTGGCCAATATTTTTTGAGGTTGTGTCGGACGTGTATTTAATATAGCCACTCGTAGGCTAATCCTGAACTACATAACATAACATCACGCTTGTATTACCAGAAGGGTTATGCAGAGGTGTACCTAGAATACAACCATATTTCGCTAATTGTGTTTAAGTCCCATGTAATAGGTGGCGAGCCTATTGCCATCAACTGACAAATCCAGACTCTGGGCTGCAATTGAGAAATTCCAGATGGAAATGCCCGACCCGGGAATCTAACCCAGGAACTCATGCTCAGCAGTAGCGCTTGCGACCACTACACCAACGAGGCAGTCTTCAGTTCTGAACTAATTGACCGCAAACAAACATAATTAACCAGAATTTAAATAGAGTGGATATTACACTATGGTTAATAGCGTACTAAGTATGCTAACTCAGATGATGCCGACTGATGACTGCTGAGGCTGAGTTGATTGATTATCCTCGGAAAGCCATCGGTCCGTATAAATCTCACTGCTGGACATTTATCGATACCAGAAGTAACAACTAACGTAAGGGACATTTTGGCGAAAATGAGTTACATGAATATCGTTGGATTCAGAATTTCCCGCTCTATCGATTGCTATTATTAAAATTTCACTAGCGTTACAGTACAAATTTTTGGACTGCGCAAGACGATTTATGACAAAAAAAAAATATTTAACAGTCATTAACATTTTTTCTTCTCAGAAAAATAAAGTAAGTCATCGTATTAAATAATTTATGGGTCATATTCAAAATAATTGTAAGTTACGGATAGGAAACAGATATGAATATTATTTGATTGTAACAGAAAAATAACAGAAAGGAATTATTAGGGCAAGTGTTGACAATTGTTGACAACTGCAAAATATGAAAAATGTAGATGTGCCAATATATTGCTAGGTGAGCGATAAGGTTTCTATGGTCTGAAAATAACACGGTAAATCTCCCAAGTTTGTTCTTGGGATAAGTTCATCCCAACTACGGAACCCTACATTGTGCATGGTCCGACACGACGACGATGCCCTTAGCCGGTTTTTGCAAATTGCAGCTCTAGTAGGTTGTATGTAGATCAAAAGGTGATACGCGACGATGGTAGTGTAGGTATTAATATTAAGGCGAAAGGATTCTAATGATTATAATTATGTAAAACTATAACTATACTATACTATAATTGTTACGGCCGTGAATCATATTTTAATCAACATACAACCTTCCACTGACCTACAAATTGTAAAAAACGTGAGATAATTTGAATTTCGCGGGCTACTTTGGCGCATCCCCCTTAACTGATTCTGAGACTGCCGACGACGAGAGGCCGGGTACGCGTCGGCGAGGCTGTGCGGTTAGTACAAACGGCGCAAGCGGTGATATACCCAGTAAAACATGCACACTCAGACAATACATGGCACAGCAATGCAATACAGGGCACATTATTCGAAAACTTTACATACTTCAAATAAATTAAAGTAAAAAAAAAATGTTTTGGCTAACCTGAGGTGCAGTAAGTATATTAATATTTTATTATCATTAATGCATATGTGACACCATGTGAATAACGCCTAATCATTCATATCTGTTACGTAACAGAAAAAGTGACTGATAAAATAACGTATATGAATTAATTGCACGTGTCTAACCTACAAATCTATTTATTTCCACACTAATTTAAATGTTATACGAATATTTTATATTTAAAACAATAAGCACAATACAGACATTTTCTAGTATGAGTAATAAAACAGTAAACTTACCAACCGCTATTTTAAACGTCTCACATTGAATATTTACTTTTAAAAGTCTAATTTTCTTTGACAACGAAACGAGCTGAGAAACTATATTGAACAAAATGGCCGATCATTTATTCTTACGTCGTGTAGTGTGACAGGTAGTGGGCTAATGTTACCAGTATATCAAATTTCTTTATTACGATGGAAATAATATTAAAATAGCATAACAGAGAAGAATAACAGATATGTGTAAAATCAGGAGACTCATTAATAAATTAAGTTTGAAGAACAATAAATAGTATTTTATATTTTGTTTAGTGAAGTGTTGAAAGTTTAAACAATATTCTCTGAATATAGGTTTTTTTTAAACTTTTGTGTAATGGTTAATAGTTAAATTATTTTTTTTAGTTTACCGTCAAAGACGTGGACATTGAATACTTGTATGAAACCGAATCTACACAATGTTTGGTTTCATTTTTTTTAAAGAATGGTGTAGCTGTATCAAATGTTTCGTTGTTTTTTATTAAGCTCAAATAAACATTTAATCTGTTTGTTTATGAAATTCTAGTCAATTGTATCTCGTTATAAAAATAATTGGGTTGGACATTAAGACAGTAGTAAATATACAATTATTTTGAATATGACCCTTATACCATTACCTTAAACCTCAATTCAATCAATTTAAAAATCTGTGATAGCTAAACTGTAAAACCTGAAAATAACGTATAGGTTTGACAGACTTATTTCCATGGTGTTAAAATACCATCAATTTTGGTAGATAATCTAGAGTAACATCAAATTGCAACACTGTAAAAGTCCTTTCCAATAGAATTACGTATAATTTCCTATTTCTCTTGCTGCTTACACTGTGCTCGACGGTTTACACATAAAATATTAGTAACGTAAGGCTAAACATCTTTTTTTAATGTAAGGGACATGCTATATTTTAAACCACTGGGCATTCCTAAATCTTTCGTTTACAGCATGAAAGAAGAGGAAATTCTAAGAAACTTTGCTCTAGACAAAATTAAACTTGGAGCAGACAGTAAAAAGTTATAGGTAGACAGATTTTAAAAAATAAAATCGTTTTTTGGCTGTCCTGAAAAACCATGGTTTGTATCTTACATTAATTGATACTTCTGGTATCGATATGTAGACCTCTCCCAGGCTGCGCTACAGCACCTTGTCCTCCACATTCCGCATCCAGTCTATCCCATAGTATATCCCAGCCACCTTTTTAAAGTCGTCGGTCAACGGTCAGTATATTAGCTAGGTACAGGGATTGAAAACCGGTACGAATTTGGGTTCCGGTTCTTCATTTCGGTTCTTAAAAAGATTCTTCTTTTCGGTACGGTTCCGGTTCAGGTTCCGGTTTGGTTCTGGTTCCAAAGTACCGGTTCCAAATAAAGGTTCCAATATACCGGTTCCGTATCATCCGATTTAAAGGTTCTCTAAGAAAGATGGGATATGTTTGACGCGTGCCTGGCGTATCTTTTCTTTCAGTTCGCCTTCGAATTATTGGCGAGTGGAAGTCTGTACTGAACAGTGTCAGCAAATATTGTCAGTAATTATTATTAGTGGTTTATATAATCTACAGTTACTGTTAATACATTAATATAAAATGGACAAAGGTAAGTTTCATCGTATTGTATTCACTGAGATAATAATATTATCAAAAAGGAGGAGGGTTTTTTAATAGAAATTATTATAATTTTGTTTTAACATGTGTGGGCTTATATACAGTGTTTTATGATTATATACAGTGTTTTATGGTTGTTTAGTTTCATGGGTTACGGTACTACCGCCGAGGTATTACGCTGTTCCAATTACACGTTGGTTATATTTGGTATCTTACTTTCAGGAACAAAACGTGCCCGTATTGTGACCGATACCGATATAGACACTCAACTCCAAGAGTTATCTCTAAATTTGAAGCAATTGTTTAGAAGAAATTTTCAAGAAAAATGTCAACCTAAGACTGCAAATATTGAAAAACAACAAAGAATGGAGTGTAAAGATTGTGCTTTGCACCACAACGACGATGACGAGCATGATGGGAGAAATCAAATGTTTTCTCAACTGATTACAAAATAATTCTCAGGACTAGGTGTTATATCGACATACTTGAGTATGTAAAGTCAGCAAAAGGACTACATTATGAAGATTTGGAGAAATCTGGAGGTAAATAACAACAAAAAGTGAGGGGTTTTCTTTTTTAAATAAGTACATAATTAACGAAAAGTGAGTTCAAATGTGATTATTAAGTAGGTATATTTGTATGGTTCAGACTGATTGTTCTTAAAATTAAAACAAATAAGTAAAATTCAAAAATCTTTTATTTAACTAATCATTTAGGAGTCCGCATAACGTTTGTTCTGTAATCATAATATCTAGATTAAATAATTAATATAATAAACAATTAGCTCGTATGCAATCAGGATTCAAAAGCGACCGCGGTCTTCAATCGTAATAGACTCTAATTCAACAACGTAAAGTATAGTATACAATTATACAAACCAACTTCAATAATTGAACGAAATCGTAATAAGGTTTATGTAATGATGAAAATTGTTAAACTGTTTCCATACCTGAATTATTTCTTATGAATAAGATATCTTCAATCAAGTCACTTTTTAATTTCGTTCGAAGCTTGTTGAACACATAATTTAACGAGGAAAATAACCTCTCTACACTGACTTGTGTACTAGGTGCAGCTAGTACTATATTAGATAATATATACAGTTGAGGCAATATATTTTTTTTGGTTTCCCAAAATATTAATATATTTTCGCTCGCAGGAAGACGCACCTGCTTATTAAAAAAATCAGTTAAGTGTGTTTTCATGACATGTTGTCTATGGCGCAGCCATAGCTGGGGTCTCCTCGCAGTCTATCATCATATGATTGATTCAAGAAATCTTCGAGCTTCCCACCTTCATTCTGTTGCTGCGTTGAACTGGAGGTGGTAGGCGGTTGAATGTTGAGGGATGTCACTGTGCTTTTATTGACATCTTTATTTAACTTACGCCACCTCATCCACGTATTAATCAACATGTTTTCTGCCATCTCCTGTTGATCTGTGGTCAGCAGGAAGTTAACCCTTGGGTAACCATATATATAGCTGCGACAAAGGCTTTTGACTCGAATAGGATTTTTTCTCTAATTTCCATGTTGCGATGTAATTCGCACGCCAGGGCAGAGTTTATCGTTTGTAGCTCTAATTTGCAACTTATCCAGTTAAGATAGAAGTCACCCATAGTCAATTGCTCAATTTGTAGTTTTTGAGTCAAGATCTTGGTGGGTTTTAAAGAGGCTACAGTTGCCTCAATAGAATTCCACGTAGACTCTGATAGATAGAGCTCGTAATTCTCCGTGCATATCAGCCGAAGTTCTAGTAGCCGCTTAAGCATGTCGTAAGTCGAGCTCCAACGCGTGGGGCAATCCACCACAGGTTTTTTAGCCCCGGCTCTTTTTGGCACATGTTGGAACACTGTGGTGCGTAACTTTTTTACGACTTCACGTGAATTTATGAGCATTGTGGCAAGTGAAGATTCACTTCCTAAGGCGTCCTGAACCGCTAGCTGCAACGTATGTGCAGCACATCTAACTGCCGCAATCGTGTAATGTTCACTTTCTAGGTCATCTTCGAGTATGAAATTTACTTCATCCCTCTCGATTATTTCATTTTCTTCATCATCCGAATCATTCCCATTTTCATTCATGCTGGTTTTTAAGACTTGGTCCACTAATTTGACCATTTTGAGCATGTTTGCTCCATTATCCATGGTAACACAATAAATTTGTGGAATGGATATCCTGTAGCGGTACAATACATATATTAATTGGTCTTTTAAAAATTGTGCTGTATGTCTTTGGGTGAGTTCAGTTACACTTAATGTTTTGATATTTATCTGGCCATTTTCAACATATTGCAGATTAATTCCTAGAAAACTTCTCAAATGGCATGATGCGATGTCTAATTTTAGACTAAGGAGTTTGTCTTTCATGACTGAAGAAATCGCATCGCGCAAATTGTCAGCTTTTTTTTGGGTGGCTTCGCGAATGTTGTGAGAGTTTATGGAACTGCGTGAGGTACCTGCCATTGCCATATCCATTATATTTTGAAAAGGTTTGTCATCAATCAAAGCTAGCAGTCTCCCACATGTCGTTACTAAATTTACACTTTCTTCTTTTCTTTCTTGTTTTGATTTTTTCTCTTTATTTCCTTTATCATGTTCTTGATTTTCTTCACGATTCTCTTTGTCTTCAAGTATAACCTTGTATTGATTAGGATGCTTTTTCATATGTTTTAATAAATTTGTTCCATGATTTCCCTGTAAATAGTTATTTATGAAACTGTTGCATAATAACAATTATTAAAACACGAGTGTGAGTTTGTGAGTTCATCTACCAACCTGAATTGGGCAGCGTGGTGGATTATGGCCCACTCCCTCTCACCGAGAGGAGGCCTGTGTCCCAGCAGTGGGAACATTATAGGCTGATTATGTGAGTGTGAGTTTGGATATTAATAAAATAGGTATATGTTTTTATGTTATGTTTGGTTTTTTATTAATAAAATAGGTATATTTTATTAATAAAAAAAACCAAACATAAAACAAAAACAATAATATTATGGCGCCCAAACTCCGCAGCCCATCGACCTTGCGGCATAGTTCGCGCCATCATAGAAAATGTGCAACCACAAAAAAAAAAAATTTAATTCCATGGTTGGTTCGAAGTGTTAGATTAGAAATGCTATGTGCCATGTCACAAGATGCCGGCTGACAGAAGTTATGTACCCATGGGTTTCGGTTGACATTTCGAGCACTTTTGTATGAAGCTATGCGGTATCATGCGACACTCAAGACAGAGGTTAAAAGAACTTCGTTCCAAAAATATTAACATGCATAGGTATATATTTGAATGATTTGTTCAAAACTTTCTCCAAATATCAGTACATAATTATGAAGCCACCATAAAACCTTTAAAATAGCTTAATTTCTGTAAAATGGGAACACTGCACTGACTGGTAGGAAAGTAATTAGCTTGTTTAGCCAATTTAACAAACTGTGAAATAATTAAATCATGATCATTATAATTACCTTTATAATTACACCACAGTCATCTACGGTACATGTGGATCTGTTCTGCTGTTCGTCGTAAATAAAATATTTATGCACGAAATTTATTTTCCTTCGACCCATTTTAATCTAAGTACGTTAAGCTGAATAAACGTTTATTTTACAATAGAAACACAATCTATTTAAGTACAACAGACAAGTAGAAACACGAATGTATAATAAATCAAACAAATATAGTGGCGCACGCGTTGGATAAGCAACGAATGATGCAAATGATCTACAAAAGAAAATGTGCCCCTCTCCCCTCACAAAAACTCCCACCCGCGCGGCGGCCGCTCATAGGTACAGTGGAGTCAAAATATTTCCGCGAAAATATTTCTGCGGGAGCGCAGCTAGTGACAAACCATACCCCTTCCTGGTTTCGCCCAATTAGAGACATTATGCATTTGTGTGAGTAAAGGGCATTCGGACTTGCTTTGAAGAACCGGTAACATAAAGGTTCTTATAGGTTCCAATTTAGGTTCCGGTTCCGGTTCAGGTTCTTGTACCCGGATCCACTTAATACCGGTTCTATACCGGTATTTTAAGAACCTTTTCAATCCCTGGCTAGGTACCTATTACGATTCATGATGTAGTAGGTGAGTAGGTTACATCAAGGACCGCTAGAATGGACGGTCTTCATAGATAATACCTTGTTTATCACGCTTACTAGGTCGATTGATGACCGCAGTTTGTTTTGAGCAAACAGGCGGACGCTTGCTAATACTTTTCCTCACGTAATCCCTTTATTGCCCTCGACACGTCTTAAGTTTGCTGCACTATACATGAAAACTTTGTAGGTACATAATATGCACCTCTGACTTGTTATTATGTGTCCGAAAGTGCAAAGATACCTACAGCCCGATTCAAACTTTACCGCGGCTCGGAACATGAGGCGAGTCGCTGCGCAGTAACAAATTCACGTGTCAGCGGGGGTGAGGGGCACGGTACTGCGCAGCGAGTGGCGCACTTCATAGCCGCCATAAAGTTTGACGCGTATACGACGCGTAGTAGTATTATTCGTTCATTGTCAAGCGTCAAAGTCCAGTTATTTAATTAGGTAAGTATGTAGGTGCGTATAAGTATTTAATGTATGT
The DNA here is from genome assembly GCA_947568875.1 of Fissipunctia ypsillon. NCBI lineage: Eukaryota > Metazoa > Arthropoda > Insecta > Lepidoptera > Noctuidae > Fissipunctia > Fissipunctia ypsillon. The sequence continues at coordinate 12,421,891 of OX387647.1, forward strand.
TTGCTGTCACTGAAATAAACATGGGTTCAAAGACGTATCATCAAGATAAAGCATCTAGCTAGGGACATCACTGACGGTTTACATTTACCTTTTTATAAGGTAATCTAATAAACTTGGCATAAAATAAATTCTATATCCCCATCGTTCGCTCAGCGTAGGGGAATGGAGATGTAATCTAATTTACCTTAATTTACACAAACCTGTTTTCTTAAGGGTTAATATAAATGCTAATAGCCCGTGTCTGCCCTGCCTCCCCGGTGACGTGTACACAAGACACTGATTACGATTTATTTTCGCATTGTTACAGGTATAATTAAAGCGCAGAAAACTGGCGTGACATTCACCCAGATAAGTAAAAGGCACGTTTTATTTAAACTAGAACAACTCACTTTAGAAGTTTATTACGAGTAGCTTTGTGTTCGTCAATTTTAAACTTTTTAATTGTTTTCTGAATTGTTTTCTATACAAATAAATAAAATTGAATTGTCTGTTTGTAATGTCAAAATAACAGCTTTTACTAAATACATATGATAAACGATACTTATAACGAAAAAGCAATTTTTAAAATTTTTGTCTGTCTGTTTGTTCCAGCTAATCTCCGAAACGGCTGGACCGATTTTGGCGGGACTTTCACTGGCAGGTAGTTGATGTTATAAGGAGTACTTTTATTTTAGAAAATAATTAGGGTTCCGCGCAAAAAATTAAAACCCATGAAATTGTGAACAAAATCCGATTCAAGTAGGGAAGTATTGACATCCACGCGAGCGAAGCCGTGGGCTACAGCTAGTAGCTAATAAATCTAAACTGCAATGGACTGGCTGATTTAACCAAGGTCTGATATCTTTTATCCGCGGAATAAAATCGACATCTGACAGTTTTTGTATGGAAAATCTGTCAAAAATTAAAAATTTATTCGCTGGATTAGACAAACCAGGTATAAAAGTTTGGTCGAATTAGCCCCAAGTCGAATTGTAGGACAATGTTACTGAATTATCGACCGCATTGGTAGAGTTACATTATAGTCCCAAGTTCTCAACCCATCCTATCCAATTATCCAGAGATATTCAGTAGAATTTTTTTACAAAAATAAAAATAATTATGTAGTTTAAAAAAAACTAAAAAAACACGCATTTATCACGACCAAAAATTGTAAAATAAGTAAATTGACTCCTAGTTAAGATATAAGTACCTTTGCAGCTTGTCATTTCTTTTATGTATCCAATGATTAATTCAGAAAGCGTGGAGCGCTTTGTTTAAAGTAATTAAAAGTACCTACGCACAACTAATAAGCGCTCCACGCTTTTTGAATTAATCATTGGATATATAAAAGAAGTGACAAGCTGCAAAGGTACTTATACCTCAACTACAAGTCATTTTAATTATTTTATAATTTTAGTGCGTGATAAAAGCGTGTTTTTTTTATTTTTTTTAAACTACATATTTTTACTTTTTAGTCTAGTATATTCTACATTTAGTTAATAAGTCTAAAGTCAACGAAGTTATGACTTGACCGGTTTAATAGTAGCCGCTACCCATCTCCTGGCTCCATCGTCCAGACCCTCAACACTAAGTGCAATTTTTTGGACACAAAACTTAAATTATATGACCCAAAACTCGTAGGGTTTACTGAAGAACTCCACTGTCCACTTCCTGGTTCCATCATCAGACCCTCGTTACCAAGCCCATTCTATTGGACTCGTCAAAACGAATCATATGAACCCAAACGCGAGGGCTTTACTAGTAGCCACTGAAGAGTTCCACTATCCACCTCCTGGCTCCATCATCAGATCAGCTCCAAGATACCAAATTATAGTATTGTCTTCTGAAGTACATAAATATATTCCAAACTACATATAAATTGCATGATACTTAGACCATTGAGTGAAATAAGACAAATTAAATCAAAATTACTTACATAATATATGTATAAGCTAACAGACTTAAAATAATAATTATAATATGTACAAATGTAAAAAAAAAAATATAATCATAGGGCATCAAAAAATTCGTCCGCATCCTTCGATCAACAAGTCCGCATCGCTGTCAACAGGAAAAGTGCCCAAAAAGCTGGCAGCATTGCCACGTTGTATGGCGATGCTGATTCTTTGGCCAAAGAATAGGCCAGCCCTTTGGTTACGTGAAGAGTCAACCAACCGCTTGGCGATGTCTCGAAAAACCAAGTGGGCACTCGGACCCCATGGCCCTAGTGTTTCAACCCCAAACGGCTCGAACATATAACTCCCAAAAAGATCGGAATATTTTCGCCGTTTGAGGTTTTCTGCACCTGCAGCAGCCGCCCCAGCACAGCCCGCCATACTAGGAAGATGGGATGGCGCAAGGGTGTCGACACATGTTGCATCCCACACCAAAGGCCTGCCTAACTTCCAAGGCATTATGGTCATTCCGTCTGGTCTCTTGCCATCGTCGCGTGCCAAGCCGTTGGGTTCTAAAACAGCTAGCACCCCGGCGGTGACAAGAGCACGACGGATAATGTCATTAATACTGGCGTGCCGTGCTATCCGGCCTGCGCTCTTACTACAAGATAGGCCATGATGTCCGAGGCAGTCAACGGCTTCACCGCACTGGCAGCGATGTGGGGCCCCGCAACTACATATTGATATTGATATTTTTATATGCTCAAAATCTAAATTCAATTGGAATGTAATGAAACTTTTGTGTAATGATAATATTAATTAATGTTAGTTCAATATAGTCCATATTATAATATTTCTATTGTCGCTTATTGTTATTTTGTTACGTCTTTTATTTTTATACTAATTAAGTTCGGTGGCAGCAGAGGATGCAAAAAAAACCGATTTTATTTATAAGAATTTAATTAAGACAAAAAGTTACAATTATAACATTAATCTAACTAATTACTAAAAGTATTGTTCAGTCGATGATTGACCAAATAATAATTGTATGAATCGCGGAAATCCAGTGGCTCGCGTCCGGTGTCAGCTTCGCGACGACACGAGGCGGCACGTGTGCAGCGTCAGCGTTCCAGATATTGCGCGGTGTTGTTACCGGGTGAATTCAGGGCGATGTATACTATAGCAATTTGCCTCGGCTATGCTTGCGTAACACCTCCCCCCGAAGAACAGCGACTATTGAAGACCTTGGTCGTAAATTGCGCTGGGAGATGATCTGTTCTATCTCTTTGTGTCTCTGGTATAGCGTAGATGATCTGCGGTCGAACTTCCTTGTCATCGGAGGATTCTTTGTTAAGATCAATCTGTTTCGGGTAACATCTTCGATAAATGAAGTATCCAGTTAGTGCACATGCACTGAATAGTAACACATAGAGCGGTATAGTTGTATGATAGATGCTGCTATTTGAGTGTGTATTGAACTGTATCGGTGACTGCAGTGAAATCTCCTTATTGGTAGCGTGCAGATCATCCAAATTAATAGAGTTGAGATTGAATAGTGGGCGGGCCATTGCGCTGGGAGTATCTTCTTTAGGAACATCTATTATCTTCAAAGCTTGACCTTTCAGTCGATCATTGGAGTTTGAGATGGTGAACTCTGCTGTCTGGATAAAACAGTTGTGAGGAAGTATGGCGAGGTAACTTCCTTGTAGCAACTTGTGGAGATCTTGTTCGCAGGATAGCCGTACTTTCGTCGGAGTCGGGAAGCTGATGGTGTAGTGGCGGTCATCGAGTTTCTCGTAGGCTGGGTTTTGAAGAGATATGGTGACTGGTTTGCATTCAGGAAGTCTCTGCTGCGTGGTGATGAGGGCTCCAATACAGTCCGGCGACGTTCGGCTTTGTATATTGTGTATCTCTTCACATAGATACCCTTTAGTGGACTTCGGGCATTCAGCCTCTATGTACTTGAAATCTTTCGGATGGATTGCAAGGAATTGGAAGTGAGGGACGAGAATTTCGTGGTTTTTGTTAGGAACTATGGATATCTTGTATAGATCATATGTCTGGGGTAGAATAATCGGGAACTTGTAGACTATAACTATTTCATTACCTATATAATAAGAACCTAGCTGTATAACGTCATAATATTCTCTAGCTCCTATATCTAATACCTTATTACTACCATATAACCTAGTTAATTTGCTTATTATAGATCTAATAGTATCTAAACTAATAACGTCATGGTGTGCCGTTGACGTTCTTATAAATGCCAGTACGTTCTGCAACTTCGATATCTCTCGCGATAGCCTATCAACGTTATCGCTAACTATTAAAATGGTCTGTCCTAGATGAGCATATTGAATTAACTCTTGATTTCCTTTATCCAAGCTCTGACTAATATTTCTGACCAAGGCTGTTAGTCTATTCTGATTGTCTACCATGCTATCTACTAATTTAGAGTGTTGAGTTACCCATGTTTTGGTCAAACTCACGTGATTGTTGAATTCTGTTAATAACTGGTTTTCGTTATCTTGAAGAGATTTTATGGCATTATTGAAATGTACTGCATCTGTATAATCAAGGTTACCGGTTATACTTTTAACAACAGAGCCGAGTCCGTCTACGAGGCCTCTTTTAGAACGAGTAGTTTCAAATGACTGCAATTGGTTAAGTACAGATTGAATCTGATCTTCTAAGTATTCAATATGGGGCTGGAATAAGGAAAGGCTTCTATTATTAAGGTCGGGGCTTATTTCTCTTAATTGGTTATGAACGGTATTGACCTTATCCTGCAATTCGTGAAGATTTATATGTTGTAAAAATGAATGGTAATGAGATACTATACTACAGGGGCCTAATTTAAAAGGTAATACACCGGGGCCATCGTCGAGATTTTCAAGTTTTATCTCCTGTGTCAGGGCCGAATACAGGAGCAGATGAAGTACTAGGAGGGTCCTGTAACAATTGGGCACTTTTAGGTACTCTTTTTAACCTTGATTTAGCAATAGGTCCACGCTTCTTGCGCGTGTATATATGTATTGGTAGGTTAGCCATGACAGTATCGTGCGTGTAGCGGGGTACTATCTTTTGGCGAGAGGCAAAGGGATTTTTCACAAATATTTGTTGTTCAGGCGAGTACTGGTTTTCTGTCTCTCTAGATTTATTACGAGAATCTATTAAATCTTTGCGTTGGGTCATGCTAGTTTCGTGAATTAAGTTGTAAGCATTAGTCATTTTGTTTTTATGTTCAACTGTATACTGCTGTAGCAGGTGGGTAGTTAGATCTATGTCCAATGGGTCTCGTGGGTCGAAATGTCCAGTAATAACGTCGATTGGTCTGCATCTCGTCAAGCTATGTATAGAGCTATTGTAAGCCAAAAGGGCGTAATTTATTAAATTTAAAACGGATTCATTCTTTTGTTGCACTTTCAAAATACGTAAGTGTTCCAAGATTGTTGAGTGGAATCGCTCGACAATTCCATTTTCGTTAGGAGCATGAGGTGCTATTTTGTGGTGTTGGATTTTATGTAGTCTTGTGAACTCGGCGAACAGTTGGTTGGTGAACTCCGGTCCATTGTCCGTCACCGCAGTGTAAGGTACTCCGTGATGGGTACAGAATTTTAATAAACCTTGAACTACGCTTACTGCTGTCCCGTCCCTTAAGAAATAGGCTTGAGCGTATTTTGAGAAAGCATCAACAATAGTTAGAAATTTTTCACTCTGAATAGTTAGTAGATCTAGATGGACGGTTTCGAAAGGTTTACTAGGTGGAGGGACAAGACGAAACTGTTGTTTTATGGGATTGCGGTCATACTTGGCCTGGCCGCATACTGTGCACTCGTTAATAAATTTAGTGATATGCTCTCTCATTCTAGGCCAAAAGTATTTGTTGGACAGTGCCAAATAGCACTCATTTATGCCTCTATGATTTGTTTTACCGTCGTGATATTTATTAATTATTTCTTGTTGTCTTAAATACTCTCTTACGTTTTCCAATTCTGTTTTTGCTATTGCGAGGTTCATGGCCGAGTTCTTAAAAGTCTTCTGTATTACGGGAATAACTTTATATATTGCTAACGGTGGATTTATTAGTAAGCCTGTTTTGATTTTGGGGTGAACATACTCTTTAATAGCATTAATGACGTCTTCCTCCAGATTGGATTCCGACAGTTGAACAGCGGTACGCGTGTGCGTTTCGAAGGGTTTTGTGACTGCTGGTCTTCCTTTGATGTCGCCTACGATAGTAAGTACTAGCTGTTTAGTGAATTTGTTGAGTGGTTGCTCAGTAATGGGGGTTTCTAAGATGGGATTTTCAGCGTCGGTATGGACTGTTAAGGTGTTAGAGTCGTTTGCTGCCTCTGAGGCTGTAATTGTTCTGGACCCGTCAGCTGATTGATTCCTTTCAGACAGGTTTACAACTATTGAACTTGCTTCTTCATTATGGAGCTCTAAGCGAGACAGGGCATCGGCATTGGTGTTTAGTTTGCCTTGCTTATAAACTACTGAAAAATCGTATTCCGATAACTTTAAACGCCATCTTGTAAGTCTAGAATTGGGTTCTTTAAGGCTCACAACCCATTGTAGAGGCTTATGATCGGTGATAATTTTAAATTTTCTGCCAAATAGATAGGGTCGAAAGTACTTGCAAGCCCATACAATAGCTAGTAACTCCTTTTCAATGGTGCTGTAATTAAGTTCGCTTGAATTTAAAGTTCTGGAGGCGTACGCGATGGGTTTATCCGAACCCATTGGACCCTGCGATAACACGGCCCCTAATGCGACATTGGAGGCATCAGTGGTCAATAAGAACTCTTTAGTAAAATCCGGGTATTGTAAAATTGGGTCATTTGTCAACAGGGTCTTACAATGATCGAAACAGCTGACGTAATTTTGGTCACAAACTATTTTAGATCCCTTCTTTAAGCATTGGGTCATGGGTTTTGTGATACGCGCAAAATCCGGTATGAATTTCCTATAATATCCGAGGAGACCAAGGAAACGTTTGATCTCTGTAGTAGTTTTAGGTAATGGGTAATTATTTATAACACTAATTTTGTCTGGATTTGGTTTAACTCCATCTCTACTAACGACATGTCCTAAAAATTGGGTTTCTAGCTTCAAGAACTCGGACTTATCCATTTGTATCTTGAAGTTGGATTCCCTTAATTTTTTGAAGACCTTTTCTAAATTAATAATATGCTCCTGCAGGGATGTACTGAACAGGATAACGTCATCTAAATACACTAAGCAGATGTCCTGAAGGTCTCTTAGGATGTTATCCATTACACGCTGAAACGTTGCCGGAGAGTTTTTCAAACCCATCGGCATTCTTAGGAATTCATAATGTCCATTTTCTACGTTAAAGGCAGTTTTGTGTATGTCAGAAGGGTCTAACTCAACTTGATAAAATCCACTGGCAAGGTCGAGGGTGCTAAAATATTGACATTTGCCCAACTTATCTAATATGTCTGAAATGTTCGGTATGGGGTACTTGTCATCAATAGTTTTTTCGTTGACTTTACGAAAGTCTATCACAAGGCGCCACTTGGTCTTACCCGAAGCGTCTGCCTTTTTGGGGACCACCCAAATGGGAGAGCTCCATGCAGAATCCGAAGGTCTGATTATATTTTGCTCGAGCATTTTACTAATCTGGTCTTTAACTTCTTGTTTATGGATGTATGGGTATCGATAATTTTTAGCATGGACAGGGATTTCGTCAGTCGTCTTAATTTTATGCTTGATTTTGTTCGTAAATGTTAGAGGTTCTCCTTCCAGATAAAATACATCTGAATACCGTGCGCATAAAGCTCTTAGGTTTGCCAATTCTTCCGGATTTAAGTGGTCGGTGCGGAGGCGCGTTAAAACTTCCTGTGTGCGGTCAGATAATTGCTGTACATGTTCACTCTGTACGTTAAATAGTTCGGCGGTAACGGGACGGTCCATAGAAAAGATTACGTCATTAGGCGACTTATTGGAGATTTGTACCCAACCTCTATTGTTTTTTACTGTGGTCAAGCAATCAGATATTAAGCAGTTACTAATTTCCTGGTCAGGAACGAACACCTCACCATCGTGGGAGTTTATGGGCAATCTGACTAACTTAGATGTCTGAGCTGGTATGATTTCTTCGTAGAGATTAGCATTGCGAGAGTCATACATGGTAATGGGTATCTCAGTATTTCTGGTGATTAGTTTCTTGTTTCTTAAGTCAATGTTAGTACCCCATGAGTCCAATAAATCGAAGCCAATAAGGCCATCAAAATACTTATGGAAATCTAGAAGGAATAGAGTTATATCGCCTTCTTCTTTGAATTCGGGGAAACTAGGTAAGGTTATTGAATAGTTATTTTTATAAACGTTGCGCACGTTGGTTACTTCAAATGGGTTATAGTTAAGAGGCACATTGGAAAAGTATTTTTCAACAGCTTGAGGTGATATGAACGACTGGTTGGCTCCAGTGTCTATAAGAAACTTTAAAGGTGGATTATGTATTCGAATGTACCCGAGTTGTCTCTGTATGTTAAAATTTACATCTATTTTGGCTTTTCTGATTTCGGGACCTCGGGAAAATTTCCATCCGGTTTCCGATTTTCGTTTCCGGATTCGTCTGCGTTTGACTTAAGTTCCTCTACCACTGGAACTTCATATTGCCCATAGTTATTGTAAAAATCCAGGTACTCTTGGTAAGCATCATAGTCCTGGCTATACGCGGCATAAGCTAAGTCGTAATAGGGATCAAATACGCAGTCATAGTTATTAAGTTCGCGTGTTCTGAAATAGTTGCTGGGCGGTGGATTACCGGTTGTACGCCAGTCATGCCCAGTCGAGGGTAAAGGTTTAGGCACAAAGTGGCTGACGCCACTCATAGGACGCGGCGTGTTATTAGAATTAGTGGGTTGCACGGGTAATCCATTTGGGAGCCTAAAGGCATTGCCTTGAGCGTTATAATTTGGGGGTGGTGCGCGGAACATCTGTTGGGTCCGAGTAGGGCCACGTAATGGTTGTAGCTGGGGTACATTGTGTCGCCAACCTTGGTAAGGCTGAGGAAAGAATTGCTGGGGACGCAGAGGACCAGGAATGCTATGCATTTGTGGTTTCGAGGGACCGGGCGTACCCATTGCAAAAGGTTGCTGCATAAAATTATTTAATGGTGAATTAGTATTGGGCTTGGAAGGCTGCTGATTATTATCTTTCTTACTAGACCCGCCTTCGGTGCGTTGTTGCATATAGAGGGTATTAAGCTCTTCCTGAACGAACTCGAGCGCTTTTTCCATCGTTTCGGGACGCATACAACGGACCCTAGAACCTAAGGGATCTTTTAAGCCACGCAAGTAACATTGTAGGGTTAGTTTCTTATAAAGATCGCGTTTCGCTGTGACTGTAGTAGCCACGTTTTCATGCAATGTGACGTATGTCATGATTGTACTGAACAGATTCTGGCAGCGCTCGTAGAATTCTTGTGGGGTAGAAGACCCCTGAGTTTGCAATGACAAATCATTATACAAAGCGGTCTCGTCGCGATGGTCAGCAAAGTTGTTAATTAGTGCATTTCGAATGCCAATCCAATTTTCGGGAATACCGTTGGTATTTATCAGTCGAGCTGCGGAACCCGTAACCTTGTTTAATATGCCATTTATAAGAGCCAAATTGGTTAACTCATTACCCGGTTCTGTCTTGAAATATGCAAGTACCAGTTGGTCACAGAGATTTACGAAACGGGTTAACACGTGAGGGTTACCATCAAAATCAGGCAAAACCTTAAGCGAATTAAAAATCTCTCCTATTTTGTCGTGTGACATATCTGCGTCCAGTAATGCTGGTTCACCTAACCGCCTAGACTCGTCTATAGTGTTTAGCCTATTCGATCTACTACTACCTAAACTAGGGTTACGCGACTCTCTTGGATGAAAAATCTTGAAACTATTATATAAAACACTAAAATAAATCGTACACACACAATATCTATATATAAGATGCGTTATTGCAAAAAGAGATACTGTAAATGACAGGTAAGGATCTGGGTTAGAATAAAAATAGGATAATAAGGATTTGAAAGATTCAAAGTACTTACAACATAGTTTTCTTGCCGAATCGATGTCTGGATTCACCTCTGCTGGCGCCTCACAGTGTATATAGATTCAGGATTCTCGAGAATCGGTAAGTCACGCGGGACTTCGGTCCGATTTTAGGGGAAATCTTGACGCGTCACGTACCTACTATACCTCGAAAATCCTACCGGCTGCGCCAATTAAGTTCGGTGGCAGCAGAGGATGCAAAAAAAACCGATTTTATTTATAAGAATTTAATTAAGACAAAAAGTTACAATTATAACATTAATCTAACTAATTACTAAAAGTATTGTTCAGTCGATGATTGACCAAATAATAATTGTATGAATCGCGGAAATCCAGTGGCTCGCGTCCGGTGTCAGCTTCGCGACGACACGAGGCGGCACGTGTGCAGCGTCAGCGTTCCAGATATTGCGCGGTGTTGTTACCGGGTGAATTCAGGGCGATGTATACTATAGCAATTTGCCTCGGCTATGCTTGCGTAACATACTTCTAATTATTTATATTGTATTATTATGATGTAATAATTATTCATTCATTTTATTACTCATTTAGTTGCACTCATTAGCATTTTTGTTTTGTAATGCGAATAATGTAGTGGGTCACAATATTGTCAACACTCCTTATATTATTTTTACAACATGTCATATTTTATATTGCATCTGTTTATTATCCCTCAATAAATAAAATAAAATAATATACAAAGTTCCATTTCGATACGTCAGTTTTAAGTAGGTTAAAATTGACTTCCAAGATTTTCTTACATTGTTAATTAGTTAGTTACAAGTGAAGCTAATGAAAGCGTGTTAATGAATAAGTGCAAAGTTACCATAAAAATTTGCATGTAACGCGCTTGATAGCGTGTCTATACCAATGCACAATGGTCTAATTGCATTAAATGATTGTATATAAATCTATTATGAGATTATGATAATCAAACCTCAACTCTGATCGCTTTGTTTACACAACAATATCGCTAATTAAAAACAGCGGTTTTGAGCGCACTAAATATGCACATAATTATACAACTTTTATGACTCCCATTTAGAGCTAAATTTTATGAAAACAGACTGAGAAAACCTTTCAAGATAAGTATTCTTAATAAGTGTGAGCCTGTCTTCGCAACATATGTGTTTAAAAATGTTATTAACGTTACAAACTTTAAGAGGTGCTTTGACAATCGAACTGAAAATCGTTTATTATGGGGGGAGTTATGGGACCAACTTCGAAATCGAGAAAAAAAAACAGCTGTCCGATACAGTTTAGAATAGTAGGTATTTTAAACTATAGTATGGAACAGCTGATTTTTTTTCGCGATTTCAATGTTAAGAATTTCGAAAATTGTAATTCTTTTGAAGCACCCGTAATTGACAGTTTTCAATTCAATATTACTTTCTTTCTTTTACTTTTCTTGTAGGCACTTATCCTATTACTGAGGAGTATGATAATGTTTAAGCGTAATTCCTGGTAGAGAAAAACGAATCTCAATTTCATCGAAATTATTTCGCGAAGGAAAACACTTCAATTTGTCAACAGATTTACTTAAAATTTTCTTCAAAATATCTTAGGTAAAGCTGTATTTAAATGCACAAAATCACTGTTTATCCTTTGATAATTAATCATGATTGTTTTTTGGCCAAGATAGGTAAGTTTGTCGGAAGGTTTGTTTGTCAGAGTAATTGATTCACAAACAATTTCTTATCGATCGTAACCTCACTTTAGATTTCTCTACTGATCCATCACAATGAATAATTTTGTATACACAATGTAGCATCCTGTACTACGCACGAATACAGGATGAGAACAAAATGCCGCACCAAGATTTGTGTAATACGATTCTGACCGACTTCAATTTCGTGTTCTGACAGGATATCCAGGGCCCATGTCAGTCGCGTGACCAAGACAAATCATCGGAATGTAGCGGTATGTTACCCGCCAAAATCGATTCGGCTGTTTATTTTGTAGAACGAAACAAACTGACATACCTTTAGGTAATTACGAACAGACACAGTCCACACGTAGGTACAGTCAACAAAAACGTAAGTTATACAGGGTGTCCGGTAATGAATGGATAACCTTGAAATAGCATAGAATAGACCTTATGCCCGTTCTAAAAAAAATACAAAAAAGTATATATCCCAAGTAGTACCTAAGATACGATTTGTTTAGAAAAAATTCTATTCAATTTCTAGTCACACTATTTACTGCTTTCCTGTCGGCATAGTCAACGTACAATATTATAACAACAAATAACCGATGGAATACATTCATATTTGTGGTCTTGGTGAAGAAGAATGTAAAATAAGATAAAAAATTAGTATTTTTTTCTAAAATCTTAGGTACGACTATATATATTTTTTTTTGTATTTTTATAGAACGGTCATAAGGTTTACTAAATGCTATTTCAAGGTTATCCATTAATTACCGGACACCCTGTATATAGGCATCTAACTGTTGTGCTTGTACTAGATATTCAAACCTTTTACGTTGCTCTTCTTACCGTTATCAATTTAATTTTTTTTTCACAGTACACTAACAGCGTGGTAAAAAGATGTTTATTTTCTGCCTGTATACATAAGTCTTTTGTTGACTGTACGTGCGAACTGCCGCTATTGGTAAATCCGATATCTTTATAACATAGGCCCAGCATCAACACTAATGCCTTCTTCTTTATAAAAGTGGCGACACATTTACCCTCTGCCTATACTTACAGTCAAAATGGCTCGTTTATAGTGACACCATTTTTCGTAGGCACACTTAAGGTTCGATAGAACACCGTACCGGGTCAAATCATGTAACAACTTACAAAGCCAACCTCACATGGAAAGGCTAAAAGTAAACGGGCGAATCTGCGTCACTTTTTTATTGGCTTAAATTTACTTCACTTTAGGAAACAGTGCAAGTTTCATCAAAATCTGTTCAGGAGTTTTCAAGATATGGACTAATATGTGTAAGTGTGACGGCCTGCCTTATTGATACTAGACGAGCTGCGGGTGGTGGTGTCAAAAGGGAAAAACATCTCAAAACAATGGTCAAATTCTAGTGTAATATTTACAACAAAACTATTAACTACTTATTACAAACAAATAGGTATTCCTGTTTTTACATAAAACTAAAAATTACGAAATAAAAAAGTAATTTAAAAAATTAAATCGATTTTAATAAGAAATTAACTCAAAATTAAGAAATAACTTTAATTTCGGAAGTCAGTGCAAAAAACACAAAATATAGATCTCAAGACACCGACTTCCGAAATTAAAGTTACTTCAAAATTTTGAGATAATTTCTTTTTGAAGTCGATTTAATTTTTAATTCTTTTTTTTTAACTCTTGTTTACCGGTAGTGCTTCATCAGCCGCCGATTGTGCGTAAGCTTTGAGGTGAAAACTCACATACTTTTAAGAGATGAGGTAAGATAAAGCTGTATGCAAACCCCAACCTGGCTGTGTGATTACTCTGAGAGTCCATTAAGAGCACATGTTTGCAACCCCCCGGAAACATACGCCAATGATACTTAACAGAAATTGATAGTCTGCCAACTATTGATATAACTGAGCCTATTGAATTGAACCCGTACGGGGTCGCAATCAACGGGACGAGTCTATTGTGACAAATCCGATACCTCCCTTTCTATTTGACGCATTGAATTCAACAGTCGCTCATATCAAGGACGCGCTACAGGAAAATAAAACGTTTCTCACAATAAATTGTATTTTATTGCCAAGTGTTAAAGGAAATTTATTTTTTTATTAACATAGCAAAGCTTTTAAAATGTTTCGTGCGTTGAATTTATTGTTCTTGCAACTTGAGCTGGTTACATATTATATGATAATATCAAAACGTATTCTAACTATTTTCGAGATAACTACGGTTGATTCACATATGTTCATAACGCATATTGGTCGACTCGAGTACTGTTTTACTTACTTAATTTTGATTAAACTATAATTAATCGCACAAAGGAACGATTAATCCAATGATTTTTTAAGCTATTGGATATTTCAACTATGTATGAAATACCTAATGGACGACTCGCCTACAGTTTATTAATACTGCGCGCTGGATTTATTTCTAAAGACGTGGGTAGTTAGAATGTCCATGTCTTTACACGTTACGTAGCTAAGTTACGATAGCCTAATGACAACTGCTCATCACCTTTTACAAAATATTGCTTCTCCCGATACAGGGACATTAATTGTTGAGGAGTTCTCCTGGTACTTCACTATCAGCATTTCACCATATACATTGTGACGAGCTTATATAGCTTAGCAATCCTTTTAAAGTAATCGAATCGCAACCCGTGAAATATTTATTATTGAGTTGTCCCGGTGGCCGTCTATGGTCTGTATCATCAACTCGTTAATAACATTTTTAAACCTCCACATATTGTAGAGCTCAAAGTAATTATGGAGTCCATAGCAAGAATCACCACTTAACAAACAGATTGGTAATTTCAATTTGTTTCATTGTATAAGAAGGCACTACTGCCCACATACATGACTTTAACAACACTAAATTGTAGGAAACTATACAGTACAGCCGCGTGAAACGTACTAATCATACGGTGTGATAGATGCTACTGACACACTCAATTTAATGTAAAATACTTGGTAGGTACTGTCAACTAATTGCGTTACGGTACTTAATAAGCGTCATTGTTCTGATTCCCCTGGAGAACAGTAAATTTTCTGAGGAAGTTCTAGGAACAGCGTTCGTGTGTTTGGTAGACACTGAATTTGTCACTTGAGGCTATTTACATGTTAATTAGTTTGTTAGAAGTTCACCGTAAAATTAAGAGTTGGATTCGTTCCAACTGCTAATTTTGCATACAGTCATTTGTTAACAGTTCCCATTCATAACTATGAAGTGTTTTAAAACTGAACTCGTGAATTAGGAAAAATGATTATGAAAGTTGATAAGAAATAACTGATCAATTATCGTTTAGTACACAAATGTGTCAAATACTTAAGTATCCGTCTCGTGGATTCTTCGCGTCTTTAAAACCTACCTACAGAACTCTAAATCCTTTGGTACCCACCAAAGGCGGTGAAGGCCTCTAATTAGTTTTTAGCATCATCTTGTCAAGATTGGCAACTTTCCTTTTGATAGGAAGATTGGCATGGTCCATAGGTACTGTGTCGTTTTAGTAACTTTTCTCCACTCTTGTTTCGATTATTTGAGTGTCTGGCACGCTCCAGAAATATTGAATAGATCTCTTTAATGACATGCCTACTCAAATTCATTCAAGTATCATGAACTCGTATTCAAAGTAAATACAAAAAGAACCACTACAAAATTGAATTGAGTTATAATTTGTAGTGGTTCTCCTTGTATTTACTTTATTAATTTGTTTGGGTAGTACTCGTAACTAGGCAAAATCATGGGATATATTTTTCCTCAAAAATAGTACCTATTGTTAAATTTATATTTATTCAAATGACCTTCAAGGCTCAAGGTTTATTTATTTAACACATAACTATCACGGTTCTTTCCGCGAATGGTAAGGCAGAAGTGTACATGTACACTTCTGCCTTACCATTCGGGGTACTACACCTACATTTTGCTAGGTTTGTAAGTCCCATGTAATAATAGTCAATTGCCATCAACCGGGTACAAATCCAGACACCGGGCTGCTACTCACGTTTGTGATGGGTATACAACCCCCATAGAAATTCATAATGTTAAACAGTGATGAATAATGTTGACTGTCTAGTCTGTTTTACCTCTCCACACGATACCTACATCTGGCAGTCCTTCACACAACTTCACTATATTATGACCTAGTTGCTGAACAAGCATCATATAATAAACCATCAAACTTTACTACTTCGCATCAAAGCAAACAACGTCTTTGTCACATTTATCATAATTCCAGACTGTAAACGTCCAATGCTGAACGATCATGGGTTCCTAATAGAGTCATAGTTCGTGTCGATATGAGAAAATAAGGTGGATTGTAGTTATGAAAGATATTTACATTATTATTTAACAATATTGCTATTTTCACTCTGAAGCCAGGTTCCTAAAGTTGTATTTATCAATTTGATGTATTTTTTTATTTTTGACATTAAAATGCTTATACATTTGTATATATACAATATGTTACACAACTAACTATTTGCTAATACCAGCACGCGTAGCGTGGCCACCATAGAAACGGGTTTTGTCGACGAAAGAATAGACAAAATGACACATCACCATGCTTTCTGTCATTTTTTTTTTTATTCGCTTCAATATTTAATTTAATTCTTTAAATAATACTTCATTTAATATTTACATAATTTAAATCTAACAGTCTTAAAATAATAATATGTACAAGTATATAGAAAAGGAGGGGAAATAATCAGAGGGCATCAAAAAATTTGTAACAAAAATCTGTCAATTTGTCTATTTTTCCGTCGACAAAACCTGTTTCTAGGTGGTCAAGCTACGAATGCAGGTACTAAATTAAATGACAACAGTAAAAATAAATACAATAACAAAAGGACACTAGTAGGTACTAATTTCACCAATGAAACTGAGCGCGATCGCGATTAGCACATCTAAACCGCGTTCAAGAGCTGTCAGTGTCAATATTCTACAGATAATAATGACACTGACAGCTCTTAAACGTCCGGAGCTGTACGAGGGGTACAGAGCGGCGAAGACCGCCCTCCGAGCGGAGATCCTGCGGGCCAAGGGACTGGCCCGTGAGGAGTCGCTGGAGACTCTGAACAGGGACCCGTGGGGACGCCCCTATAAAATGGTGCGGAACAAGCTCCGCCCATGGGCTCCCCCGCTGACGCGGAGTCTCCGGCCCCAGCTCGTGGAGGACGTGGTGAGCGCTCTGTTCCCTTCGCGAGGGGAACATACTCCCCCGCCCATGGCTCCACCTCCTGTGGTGTCGGATGCGGACCACGCAGCCGACGATGACGACGATGCTCCGGAGGTGACCGAGGTAGAGCTGAGAGTGGCGGTGCGCAGGCTGAATGCCAGGAATACCGCCCCAGGACCCGACGGCTTACCTGGAAAAGCCTAGGTCCTGGCCTTGGAGGCTCTCGGGCCTCGACTAAGGGGGCTCCTAAGCGCATGCTTGGAGAGGGGCCAGTTCCCGCTTCAATGGAGGACAGGGAAACTGGTCCTCATTAAGAAACCGGGGCGCCCTGCGGACTCGCCGTCCGCTTACCGGCCCATCGTGCTGCTTGACGAGGTGGGCAAGCTCTTTGAAAGAGTCATTGCAGACCGCCTTGTCGGGCGGCTGGTGAGGGTGGGGCCGGATTTGGCGGAGAGCCAGTTTGGTTTCCGCAAGGGGCGCTCTACGGTGGACGCCATCATGCGCGTACGAGCCCTCACGACGGGGGATGCTGTGGCCCGGGGTGGGGTCGTCTTGGCGGTGTCTCTAGACATCGCCAATGCCTTCAACACCCTGCCCTGGAGTTGCATCAGGGAGGCACTCCGGTACCACCGAGTGCCGACCTACCTCTGTCGCGTGGTCGAGGCCTATCTGACGGACAGGGCTGTCATCTACCCCAGTCACCGAGGAGAGTGGAACTGGCGAGAGATGTCGTGCGGTGTCCCACAGGGATCAGTCCTGGGGCCGCATCTGTGGGACATCGGGTACGACTGGGTGCTGCGCGCCGACCTCCCTAATGGCGTAAGCGTAGTTTACTACGCTGACGACACGCTGGTCCTGGCGCAGGGGAGGTCGCACCAGGTGGCGGCCGAATTGGCGACATGCGGGGTTGCGACAATTATAGAGAGGATCCGGCAATTGGGACTCGAGGTGGCCTTGCACAAGTCCGAGGCCATGTGTTTTCATGGTCCTCGGAACGCGCCACCGTCGGGTTCCCAAATAACGGTAGGAGGGGTTCCCATCGGTGTCGAGTCGACGATGAAGTACCTGGGACTCGTCCTCGACAGCCGGTGGAATTTCGTGGAGCATTTCCGACGTTTGGCTCCCAGACTGGAGCGGGCCGGGGCTGCCTTGAGGCGGCTCCTGCCCAATCTGGGGGGTCCAAACGCCTCCTGCCGGAAGCTCTACGCGGGGGTCGTGCGGTCCATGGCCCTTTACGGAGCTCCAGTGTGGGCGCGTTCCGTGAGGCGGCGACCGGTCCGTCGGTTGAACGCGTCCCAGAGGGTCATGGCCATCCGGTTAGCCCGGGGATACCGCACGGTCTCCGGGGAGGCGGCGAACCTCCTTGCCGGATTACCGCCATGGGATCTGGAGGCAAAAGTCCTCGCGCACATTTGGGAGTGGCGCGAGGAGGCAGGACGTAACTCCGTTGCCGCGAGAAATCGCGGCACGGCGGACAGAGCTCCGGCAGGATCTCATGGCGGCATGGAGAGTGCGATTGTCGCAACCCAGCGCTGGGCACGCCACAATTGCGGCGATAAGTCCCCTCTTTGAGGAGTGGCTGGAGAGGCGCCACGGCGTCCTCACCTTCCGCCTGACGCAGGTCCTCACCGGACACGGGTGCTTGGGGAGGTACCTGTTCCGGATAAGGCGGGAGGAAACGCCCGGGTGTCACCACTGTGTGGATCGCCCGGAGGACACGGTGGAGCATACGGTGGAGGTCTGCCCGGCTTGGGCGGAGCACCGCCGTGTCCTCGCGGAAGCGATCGGCGGTGGCGATCTCTCGCGTCCGGCCCTGGTCCAGGCCATGGTACGGGGCGAGAGTACATGGGAAGCCATTACCTCCTTCTGCGAAGCAGTAATGCTCGCGAAGGAGGAGGCGGAACGCGTGAGGTAGAGGCAAGCTTTGCGCCCTCATGCCCCTAGTCGCCGCAGGAGACGCCCTGGGCGTCGGGAATTGGCAGCCGATTCCCGGCCACCGTAGGCGCGGGCTTGCGGACGGCGAGCAATGGGTAGCTCGCCGTCCGGTAAGGACCAAGCCCGAGTCGACGGCGCGTCGTGTTCCACGCGCGCCTCAAAGAGATGTCAGCACTATTGACGGGGTCCGCTAGGGCCGATGCCAGCTAGGGTTGCGGGATGTTCGAAAGAGTTACCGTGGCCCCAGCACAGGCAACAGAAGGAACACGGGTGGGTTTTAGTCAGTAAAAGTCTGACACGCCCTCCCGCTCCGCCCAGAGCGGGAGAAGTCATTTGATGATTTCCCATCCACAAAAAAAAAAAAAAAAAAAAAAAAGCTCTTAAACGTCGTTGAATGAACAGTCTCAGTGATCGCGTTCGGTCTCATTGGTGAAGTTCGCCCTAGGGTGTCGAAGTAGAAACTCGTCCGCATCGCTGTCATTCGGAAACGAGCTTTGAGTTAATTGAAAATGGAAATCAATAGCTCTCAAGTCCTCTGAACTTTGAATGGTTGTAAGCTATAATGTTATTTCCGTTAACCAATCAAATGAGGTAAGATTAGATTTGACTGACATTACTTGATAAACCAATCAAATACATAGACACAGGCTAAATCAAGCTATCAGAAAGAGGGTAAATAGTTAATTTTTAACCAAACCAAGCTTACATAAACCCATCAAACCACCGTATTCTAAAAAAGATTCATAAGAATGGCTCCAAAAATAATAAACTACCTAAATCGATAAAAGCTTCAAAAGACGTAATCACTTGCAAAAAAACACTACATAGGTTCCTAATAATATTACACTTTAAATGAATATTGAGAAGAAAAATAAAATCCGCAATACTTTTTTCTCAGATTTATTTATTACCTACTTACTTTAGATTAAAAATTTAGTAAATAACTATTGTTACCTTAATTTGTATTGTTTTGTTTGTGTTTATTTTATTGCTAAAGATTTAAGACTGTCACTTATCAGTATTTTTATAATTATATAGGCTATACTACCTGTGCACCTGATACCCACCGTATAAAGGGGCTTACATAAAGAAACAGGTTTCCGGTACATACAAACCCGTGCGGGTCGGTACCGATCGGTACAGGGATATTATGGTAGTCGGCACCGACAAGTTTAATTAAACCTGTTTCTTTATAAGTGAGCACATAACATGGTAATATTTATACCTGCACCGATCGGTACCGACCCGCACAGACTCGCCTGTACCGGAAACCTGTTTCTTTATGTAAGCACCCTAAGCAATGTTTGTACGTCTTGTAAGGCGAGCACATAGTGACACAAAATTTTTATTTTATCATGTACCAACATTACACCTATGTGTACAAATAAATAAATTTTAATTTGAATGTACGTACAAAAGAACTGTTTAATTTATAATAGTAAGCAAATACTCGATAATCAACAAACCCTTTGTTAGCTTATTGCAATTAATAATGTCAATAACATCCGAGGTTAATGATTGATATTAAATAAATATCTTTACCATTTCCAATTACGTTACTTCACTCAGACGACAGCCACTCGACTAATATCATGTGCAAAATACGAGCAGAAATGATCTCGTACTACGAATTATAATCAACACAGATATTATTCACTTAACTGTGATATTGAGACATTGATTGAGAAGAGAGGTAGGTATTGATTATAATTATTTAGGTATACACGTGTAATTTCTGAATGCGAGACTGAAGATGGATTTCCTCTTAGGAAATAATGGTAGATAATAATACTTCACATATATTCTATAAACAGATTCACCAGTAAGGGTTTTATCCAAAAATTCATTGCTTAAAATCCGTTTGGAGCTAAAAGAAAAATTCCTTTGAAATCTAAATTATTTTACAACGGAAAATAAATCTGTCGGAAGAGGGTTATCCCAATTCCGTCCCGACTCTTTTTGTGTCACTATACGACTAAACGCCGACAGACACTACGCCGATAGACTGAACACCGACAAGACTTTACTTCGACGGGACTCTTCGCCGACAGGACACTTCGCCGACAGGGCATCCTTAGTTCTGATTATTCCGAACCTGACCCGAAAATCCTAATCCTAGATGGTCGACGTCAGGGGCACCTCGAGGTTCGGTTTAGTTAAGTTCCTTTTAACCCTGCAGACAGAAATAGCAGCTCCAAGTAGCGGGGCTCCATCGACCTGCTGTCAGTCTGTCGGCGAAGAGTCCCGTCGAAGTAAAGTCTCGTCGGTGTTCAGTCTGTTGGCGTTTAGTCGTACACTCTTTCGTGTTTACATTAAGTTGTAGGTCTTTTAGAGATTTGTGATAATAACATTTTATTATAGCAAGTAATAGAAAGTACAGTTACGGCTAAAATATGATCGTCACGTTCGTCAACCTTATAAATTGCTTCGTAATGTCAATACCGCGGAATGACGTTCGGCCATCTTTACATGACAGACCGAATTAAAAATGCGACATTAAGTACTCCCTTTTGTTGTCAATGCTCAATGTTTTTGCGATGCGATGCGAATTCCCAGTTTTGTGTCCCTAATAAACTCTGACAATTAAATTTAAAAAACCGGCCAAGTGCGTGCCGGACCACGAACAATTAAGGGTTCCGTAGTTGGGATAAATTTATCCCAAGAACAAACTTAACATTGTAGTTGGAAAACATGTTCTCTCATACATTCCAACTGCAAATCTAAGTTGATCGACTATTACTCGTAAACTAGTAAAGCCTACTTAGCTGTGATAGTTTTCATTTTAACTTCGTTGTATATACTACTATCGTGAATTTTTTCGTCGAGTCTTCTCGTCGCGTATTCCGCAGAGCCTAAAGACTAAAGTCTTCAATCAATGCGTCCTGCCTGTTATGACTTACGGAGCCGAAACGTGGACACTCACGGTACAGCTGGTCCATAAATTCAAGGTCGATCAGCGAGCTATGGAACGAGCAATGCTTGGAATCTCTCTGAGGGATAGAATCCGGAACGAGATGATCGGGCAGAGAACCAAAGTTGTCGACATCGCTCACAGAATAAGCAAGCTAAAGTGGCAATGGGCCGGCCATATTAGTCGTAGAACCGATGACCGTTGGGGTAGACGTATTCTTGAGTGGAGACCGCGGATCGGCAAACGTAATGTAGGACGCCCTGGAGCCCTGGACGCCCTGGACGCCCTGGTAGAGCGACGATCTTCGCAGGGTGGCTGGTAGCAGCTGGATGAGTTTCCGAGTATCGAACTGAATGGCGTGCAATTGGAGAGGCTTATGTCTAGCAGCGGACTGCTGTAGGCTGATGATGATGATGGTGATGAATTTTTATACATATCCAAAACTAACCGTTTAGCTGGCAGGGGGGGGGACACTGACAGGGTCCGCTAGGGCCGATGCCAGCTAGGGTTGCGGGATGTTCGAAAGAGTTACCGTGGCCCCGGCACAGGCAACTGAAGGAACACGGGTGGGTTTTAAGCAGTAAAAGTCTGACACGCCCTCCCGCTCCGCCCAGAGCGGGAGAAGTCATCTGATGATTTCCCATCCAAAAAAAAGGGGGGGGACACTGACTCTAACAAAAACATAACATAACATCACGCCTTGTTTCCCCGAAGGGTTAGGCAGAGGCAGTAACAAAAATTAGCATTTTAAAGCTTAATATTTCAGAAACGGATCAAAAAATTGTTTTCACGAACCCGCAATATTTTTGAAACGCCTATCCAATAACACCCCATACCATGGGATAGACGATAACATCCCACTTTACGTGTACAGGAGATAGGTACCCTAATTTTTTTTTTCATGATTTTATTTTACCACTTTGTCGGCGGTATCCATGCCAATTTATAGCTTTCTAGTATTAAGAGTCCCTGAGCTAAGCTGCGGACGGACGGAAAGACGGACATGGCGAAACTATAAGGGTTCCTTGCTAAGAAACACTAAAAAAGATAAATATTTCATAAAATGGCCACGCCATTAAAAATGTTTTAGGTTAATGTTAACTCGCTATTTGGGTATTTTGATCTTTTTCTTTATTACTTAATTCATTCATTCATTTGATCTTTTTTAATAAGTAATTAAAAAATATTTTTCTATGCAATAGTCTGCTCAGCTTCAATTATGTTTCCTGACTTGATAAAGAAAAGAATTTAAAAACTGAAGAAGGTATAAAAGACTTCACTGTACGTTTATTACTTCTTAAGTAGCGTTATAAACCTTTTAGAACAGTTCACACCAGGCCTAATTACATAACATGTGTATGTCCTACAATATATTACATACATACTTTGTTCTTTAAAACTTCTTGACGACACAAAGTTTCGTAACACAAAACACTAAAAGTTCACAAATCCTTTCGCTTTGGGATTTCAAAGTGTCTCCTAAGCTCGTAGAATATCTGTAAGGGTGTCATGATATTTACTGTTGAGGAAGAAGTACCCAAGTAATCAGGGTTTTATGTGAAACTAGCTGTTGCCCACGGCTTCGCACGCGTGGAGGTCAATACTTCCCTATTTGAATCGGATTTTGTTCAACGTTTTATGGGTTTTAAATTTTTATACGGAACCCTTATTCTTTTTCTAAAATAAAAGTAGCCTTAGTTACTCCTTATAACATCAGCTATCTGCCAGTGAAAGTCCCGACAAAATCGGTCCAGCCGTTTCGGAGATTATCCGGAACAAACAGACAGACAGCCAACATAACATCACGCCTGTATTCCCTGAAGGGTTAGGCAGAGGTGTACTTATAATATTACACCTACAACAATACAACTTTTATTATATAAAACTTAAAATTATTACTTGATTGTATTTCAACTAAAATTGTAAAAGTATAAATAGGGTAGAACGTAATATTGTGACAGGCCGGGCACATACAGTCGGAATTCCTATTCGGAATTCCGTTTCAATAGCAGCAAATCCATTCATAATCTAAGTAAGTCTAGTAGTAATTTAGTAGTAGTAGTAGATTATGAATGGATTTGCTGCTTTCGTAACGGAATTCCGACTGAATGTGGCCGGTGTTGGAAAAAACTTTGTTAAAAACGTGACTCTGTTCAAAAATATACCGTTGTGTTCCTATTCGGCCAAACTCCTGCCTCATTACAGTATAGACTATTTCTACCTTACACGCTAAATACTCGAAACATGAAACACCATGCTTTGAGCTAGCCAGAAAGTCTGAGCCGAAATCAATCGGAGTTTCGATAATACTGGCTCTCGAAACACCAACTGATTTCGTTTTGAATACATTAGCCACATCATCCCAGCGCCAATTCCGTTCAGAATCTATATTAAGGCCATAACGTGAATACAAATATGGTAAAAAAATCTGCGTAGCCTTTTCCCAACTGTGTTGGGGTCGGCTTCCAGTCTAACC
Organism: Fissipunctia ypsillon; assembly: GCA_947568875.1. NCBI lineage: Eukaryota > Metazoa > Arthropoda > Insecta > Lepidoptera > Noctuidae > Fissipunctia > Fissipunctia ypsillon. The sequence continues at coordinate 12,445,966 of OX387647.1, forward strand.
GGATGCAGCTGAATACCAGTAACATGGAGCGACTGCCTATCTGACCTCCACGACCCAGTAACTGGGTAATACGATACCCCTTGGTAAGACTGGTTGTCAGACTTTCGGGCTTCTGACGACCCGTAACGACTGTCAAAGATCTACGAATGACAGCCGGGACCAACGGCTTACGTGCTTTCCGAGGCACGGAGGAGTCTCCGTATGTAAAGTTGGTCACCCATCCACGGACAACCCCGGAAAGCGAGCTTACCTGATGGATCGACCCGTGCGGCTGTTATTACTTAGCTACGAGCTCCTCTCGAATACAAATATGGTAGCAAATGGTGTTTAATGACCTAAAGAACACATACCGTGTTATTAATAGGACCGAAGTTACAATATGGATTGTTTCTCAGTGCCTCGTTGGTCTAGTGGTCGCAAGCGCTACTGCTGAGCGTGAGGTGCTGTGTTCGCTTTCCAGGTTAGGTAAAGTACTATTGGGTTTTTCCACCAGGAATTTCTCAGTAGCAGCCCGGAGTTTGGAGTTGTGATTGGTGGCAGCAATAGGCTCGCCCCCTATTACATGGGACTCAAACATAAATGGCGAAATGTGGGTGTACTGTAGGTAAGTACACCTCTGCTTAACTCTTCGAGGAATACAGGTAATAAAGTAACCTTCGTCACATTTAGGCACGAGTCATTTTTAAATACAAATAATAATTAATGTCAGGGTTTGAGTATATTTACAGAGAAAATGGTAAATAAATAAAATTGAAGTGTCCGTTCGTAATGTCAAAATAACTTCTTTTTATTAAATGCATGAAAGTATATACGGTACTTATAACAAAAAAACAATTATTTGTGTATTTGTTTTTGTCTGTCTGTATTTGTTTCTTCCTGCTAATTTCCGAAACGGCTGGGCCGATTTTGACAACGCTGTCACTGGCAGATAGCTGATGTTACGGCGGGTAACCAAGCTTACTTTTATTTTAGAAAAAGAATTAGGGTTCCGCACAAAAAATTAAAACCCATTTAAGCTATTTCGCGCTAATCTCTGGAACTACCATTCGGATTTGAAAAATTATTTTTGCCTTCGGTAGCCCAATGCTCGAGGATGGTTATAGGCTATTTAACATCACGCTACGACTCTTAGAAGCTGAGCAAGAAAGAAAACGAAGTAGTAACGCGGGTGGGCGATGCAACGTGGCGGATTGGGGGACGAAGGAGCTTCATTAAAATGTGGCTGTTATTTTAGTATATTGTGTACATATATTACGACTTCCATGCGAGCGATGTCGCGGGGCACAGCTAGTATTACAATAAGAGAGAATTTTAAAGTAGGATTAAAAACAAACCAGATGTTGCTAATTACTAAATGAACCAAATGTCTTCCATCTAGCTTTGTATCAGGCTCAAATATATATTCATTTCTGTAGCCCAATTTATGCCAACGCTAAGCTTAGCTAAACCATTTATTTAATAGGCGTCCTTAGGTAAAGTATACGTTTATATGCGTACCACACTTTAAAATAATGGCTTTAATTCCTACAATATTATTATGATTAAACATTAATTTACCTTATACTAAATAATGGTCCGTGTCTTAATCATAAATAATCACTTGCATATAAATCATGTACCTACATCAAACAGATTTTACAGGTAGGTACTTCCCTTTATTTTAAAATTCTCTTCTAGTGTTCTTATATGTTTCCATTAATTAGGTATCTGTGAAACATCTAAAGCGGTAGCATAAGTCATCTCAAAGACCACTACTTTGTTGAACCACAGTAAAAAGAGAATGTACTTCTAATGATCATCTTGATTTCATGCTGCACTCACTTCTACGACAGGCAAAAGTGGCGTTTTTCGTTCACTGCTTGTCAAAACCACTTGGTTATTCAATCATCGCTATAATATGTTTCTATGACAAAGTATTTCAGGCAATAATAACTTATTTTCAAACTATGATTGAAAAGTTGACCTACCAACTGTAAAGTTTGGAGTACATTCGTAACTTTACTTTCACTTGTACAAGCAACTATAATTTTTATGTACATTACTATTGTGGACAGTATATGAGGTAGTATGAGGGGCTTGTGATTGATTGGTCAGGTTAAACTACGCTTGCCGCGGTTGGTCCGTGGGTGGGTGACCATCTTTACATACCAATACCTCTCCGTGCCACGGAAAGCACGTTAAGCCGTTGGTCCCGGCTGTCATTCGTGAATCTTTAAGAGTCGTTAATAAAATCGTCAGAAGTCCCAAAGTCTGACAACCAGTCTTACCAAGGGGTATCGTATTACCCATAACTGGGTTGTGAAGGTCAGACAGTAGTCGCTCCATGTAAAATACTGGTACTCAGCTGCATCCTGTTAGACTGGATGCCGACCCCGACATAGTCGGGAAAAGGCTAATCATAGGGGATGATGACATAAGAATTTATCATTGGAAGGACTCGGAAACAAATCCTCATTTATGCTTTTGGTGTTCACGGAGTTAATTTAATATCTCTTAAACGGCCCTCTTAGTGTTGAGCTTAATTTATTATCCCTGAAAAAAAAATGTTTTCCAAAAATTTTGAGTAAGAATTCTCATTGTGCCATCCGTCAGCTATGATAGATGTGTTTTCTTTTAAACTTATTTTCTAATCTCTTTTAGTATATTATGTAGACCTCAAAGATGGACAGGAATTTCTCTGGAGACTACGTCGCCGAAATAAGAAAATGTGTTTTGAAAATAGAGTTTAAATCTAAATCTTTATAGACTTGGGCAGCTTTTTTTTTCAGAAAATGTTATATTGCTTTCGATATATACATTTTACTAAGTAAATAAACGGAATGGTTGTATTCAGGTCGAATATTTCCACAATGAAGGCTAAGAAATCGCAATGGCGGGTAAGTGTCAAGATTATCCCATCGATTCTAAATATCCGCTGACCTCGATTGAGTTCTACCGTCATCTTTTTTAAGATTTCATTCTTTGATTCAACATCAAGGGAATCCTTTGAATATTAAGACGACAAGCGTCCACTGGCTGAATGTGTAAAACCATTACTTTTCAATTGCTTGCTGTGGACAGAGTCCATAATTGATACTATATTGTTGTTGAGGCTACCAGGCGGCAAACGAATGAAGATAATAACATGTCGACGTTACCACAGTAGAAGATTCTGTAGCTAGTGATCCTCAGATCCTCTTTATATAATCGAGAATAGTTGATAAGGGACACAAACGTAATTTGTTTTTGATCGACCAAACATTTTCCTTTTATCTAACCCAATATTACTAAATGCCAGGTAAATCCCGTGTATCGCCCTGTTTGTTTGGCTCACACCAAAATGAACAGTTAGATTAATTGTACCTACTCACTCGACGTACTAGATAACTGATAACACGCACAAACCGTGTGGTGGTTATCTAATCACAGTGCACATATTTATTTAAACTTTACATAATTTGCAGTCGGTGTATTCTGTTAACAAACCTAATTCTTGCAACTATTTTAAACTGTAATGTTTTATAGCATGATACATCTATTAATAATTAGCACTTTCCGCGCGACTTCGTCCGCGTGGATATCATACTTTAGTACCCCGTCAGGGGTAGATTTTCAAAAAACTCTGACACACGTTATGCTTTATTACAAATACTGAGTTTCGAGTTAATTGGATCGAGCGTAAAAATTCTTCCATAAAAACATTGACAGCCCCCCCAATCCCCAATTAGGGAGTAGTTTAGAAAATCAAAAAATGACGAAGTTCATAATTTATTTCGATAAGTTTTTATGCCAACTTTCAAGTTTATTAACTCAAGAAATAAGATTTCTCATACAAACAAAATCCCCCTTTTCACCCCCCTTAAAGGTCGAATATCCAAAAATCCTTCCTTAGTGGATGTTTACAACATAAAAGGCATCAAATGCCAAAATTTCAAGTTTGTAGCCCCAGCGGTTTAGGCTCTGCGTTGATGAATCAGTCGGGACAAGTAATTATACAAGGTGTAACATAATTAACGCACAGCCTCTTAAGGGTAAAAAAAATCAGCTGCTCCCTACATTTATTTTCGCATAACTCGTCAAAATGTAGGGAAGAGCTGATTTTTTTTCGCGATTTCAGGTTTGGTCCCATAGTAAAAGTTGTTCATAATGATGAGTACAATGACCCCTTAAGAGGTTGTGCGTTTTTATGTTAAATTATGTATAAGTATAGATGATGATATTGATTAATGAGTAACAGCCTTTCTTCTTTTTTGTGCCCGGTTCATGGCAATCATGGGACTCAAACATAACTGGAGAAATGTGAGTGTACTATAGGTACACCTCTGCCTAAGTTCCATGTAATTGATTCTGATTTTTTTAATAAATGTTTCGATGAATCGGTCTTTCCTGACAAGTTGAAATTGGCTAAAGTAGTTCCAATATTCAAAACAGGTATTAAGACTGATCCAAAAAATTACCAAGCTATATCCCTTTTGCCAACCTTATCAAAAGTATTTGAAGAAATGTTTAAAACTAGGCTGATGGTACACTTAAACGTAAATAAAATCATGAATTTAAGACAATTTGGGTATCAAAAAGGCGTCGGTTGCTCAGATGCAATAAACACTCTTATAATATATGTATAATTAATATATTAAATGACAAAATGAAAGTGGCAGGGTTATTCATCGACCTTAGCTCCGCTTTTGATATGATTGATTATGAATGAACTCTAACTAACTTGAATATTATGGTGTCAGAGGCAAGTCCTTACAACTTTTAAGATTGTACTTACAAAATAGGCGAATGTTTGTCGAAATAAAAAGCATCGATGAAAGTAATCATGAAGTCATATACACCTCTAAAATTTAAAATATTAAACGTGGTATGCCCCAAGGCTCCATTTTAGGACCAATACTATTTATTTAATTTACAAATGACTTGCTTAACTTTATGCATTACGTACAGCCTGATGTAAAACTTGTTGTTTTTGCAGATGATACAAATATAATAATTGGGGCGAATGACTTAAAAGAATTGACCAAAAATGTAAATAAAAGCTTACAAAATATCTGTGATTTGTTTACAGCCAATAACTTTTTGCTAAATACAAGTAAGGCTAACATCATTTTGTTTAAGACTACAACTCGAAATAATGATAATTTAGACGTACAAATCAAAGGAGACAAGATTGAATTAGTGGACAAAGTGAAATTTTTAGGCATTAACATAGATGTGCATTTAAATTGGAAACAGGAGCTTGCTGCTGTTGACTCTTCAATTTCATCAGCATGCTATGCACTCAGGAGCCTTAGAGACATGTTGGATCTAAAGCAATTAAAAACTATATATTACTCTCTGGTAGAATCTAAATTAAGATACAGCATAATGCTTTGGGGTAACAGCTATAGTTATAACTATCAGAAAGCGTTTATTTTACAGAAACGTGCCATAAGGACTATAGTAAGGATCTCACAAAGAAACTCGTGTAGAGAGCACTTTAAAGAATTAGACATTTTAACAGTGCCAAGTTTATATATATTAGTAATATTAAATCACTTTGCTAAGCATGTTCTTGAGTATGAATCACAAGAGGAATATAAGACAAGAGAAAGCACAAGAAGGAAGGTTTTGAATCACAAAATGGTACCTAATTTTAACATAGCTAAGCATTGTTCCAGATACCAACTACAGTGGAGTTATTTAATAGGTTACCGACTGATTTAAAATTATTAATTTATAGCTCTTTTAAAACTAAATTAGAATGTTTCTTGTTGGAAAAATGTTTACACTCGGTATCAGAGTTTATGGCAAATGATAAAAATAGTCACATAATATAATAGCAGTGATGATCAAGCTTTAAATATTTTTTTTAATTTTTTTTTTGTTGTATTCTTAATATTTTGACATTGAATTTGACATTATACTTGCTATTAATTTGACTGTATATTTATTTGTGGACATATTTTAAATTAATTGAGTCTTGGATATACTTTCCACGTCAATTTTAATTGGGCTGCTAAACGTATTGTTTCTGCATGTAAAAGCCCAATTAAAATTTAATATGTAATATTCAACACAATTTTAATATTGTTAAATGAACAAATAAATGAAATGAAATGAAATAATAGGCCGCGAGCCTATTACCATCAACCGGGAACATATCCAGACTCCGCGGGCTACTACTGAGCAATTCCAGATGGAAAAACCTAGGACCTCATGCTCAGTAGTAGCGCTTGCGACCACTAGACCAACGAACGCAGTTACAACAAGATATGTATCACCAAAAGGGGAGAAACGGTAAGTAATATAATTAATTCAATTGATATATTTATTTTATTAGTTATTTATTTTAACTATCTGAATTATTTTCAGCAAGATCATTCATCATAACCCACGAGGTATTACGATTTACCTACATGGCTATCGATAAAATATTAGAAAATAAATCAGATTAAAATAAATCTGTTTTATTTGTTTTAACTATATGTTAATGGTCGAATGCTCTAAATACAATACCGTTATTAATATTTAAAAATCAATATATTGAATCATCAATATATTGAATCATCAATATGAGGAGCTCGTGGCTAAGTAATAACAGCCGCACGGGTCGATCCATCAGGTTAAGCTACGCTTGCCGGGGTTGGTCCGTGGATGGGTGACCATCTTTACATACCGAGACTCCTCCGTGCCTCGGAAAGCACGTTAAGCCGTTGGTCCCGGCTGTCATTCGTGGATCTTTGACAGTCGTTACGGGTCGTCAGAAGCCCGAAAGTCTGACAACCAGTCTTACCAAGGGGTATCGTACTACCCAGTTACTGGGTTGTGGAGGTCAGATAGGCAGTCGCTCCATGTAAAATACTGGTATTCAGCTGCATCCGGTTAGACTGGAAGCTGACCCCAATATAGTTGGGAAAAGGCTAGGCAGATGATGATGATTGAATCATCAATATAATAATGAATTATTCGTAATTTAATTATTTAGTTCAGTTCACACCAACAGATAGTTAAATACTGCAAGCAGTTGAATATAAATCGCAGTAATTAAATGACAAAACTTGCCAATAATATCATAGATTCTGTTGTAATTTATTGGAAACTGTAATTATGTACTTTATTTACTTCGTTCCTTTGTTTTTTCCTCCCGTTTTTTCCTCCCGTTTTTTCAACTGTCGAGCTTAAACCAGAACTAATTAAAAATGTTTTAAATTGAAAACTAAAGACTGGTATACAAGGTATAGGTACTTACACCACTGCCTAACCCTACGGGGATTACAGGCATGTTATGTGAAGCAGTAACGCTCGCGAAGGAGGAGGCGGAACGCGTCAGGGAGAGGCAATATGCCCCTAGTCACCGTAGGAGACGCCCTGGGCGTCGGGAATTACCGATTCCCGGCCACCGTAGGTGCGGGCTTGCGGACGGCGAGCAATGGGTAACTCGCCGTCGTCCGGTAAGGACCAGGCCCGGGTCGACGGCGTGTTGTGTTCCACGCGCGCCTTAAAGAGATGTCAGCACTAATTGACGGGGTCCGCTAGTGCCGATGCCAGCTAGGGTCGCGGGATGTTCGAAAAAGTTTCCGTGGCCCCCGGCTCAGGCAACTGAAGGAACACGGGTGAGTTTTAGTCAGTAACAGTCTGACACGCCCTCCCGCTCCCCCAGAGCGGAAGAAGTCATTTGATGATTTCCCACTCAAAAAAATGCAAGTTATGTGGAAACTGAAGCAAAGGCGGTTGTAAATATTAATATTTTTATTTTATTCAAATTTCACATAACATGCCTGTATGTATGTTATGTGAAAACTGAAACAAAGGGGGTTGTAAACATTTATATTTTTTAGATAACCATACTATTAAACATACTAGGCAAGACCGTAGACAGGCAGGGGAGGAGGCGTTGGGGATTCACCAAGATGTGAAAACAGAATCCAAAGATCGTTATCACGTGCTTTATTTCGCTTTATTTCGGATGATCATCCACGTCAGTTGCCTTTTACTTCAATTTGCATATATGTACTTATGTAAAATTATTTATTTATTTATTTATATATACTTTATTGTACACCAGATTACACATTACATAAAGATACATCTTAAACTACAAAATATACAATTGGCGGCCTTATCGCATACTGCGATCTCTTCCAGGCAACCTTGGAATGGACAGTGATTTTATGGACATTAAATGGGGTTGTTCTTGGTGCAAACAAAAAGTATATAAGTACAGTATACTATAATAGATACACAGATACACACATATGCTATATAGTAGATCATCATCTGCCTAGCCTTTTCCCAATTATGTTGGGGTCGGCTTCCAGTCTAACCGGATGCAGCTGAATACCAGTATTTTACATGAAGCGACTGCCTATCTGACCTCCACAACCCAGTAACTGAGTAATACGATACCCCTTGGTAAGACTGGTTGTCAGACTTTCGGTCTTCTGACGACCCGTAACGACTGTCAAAGATCTACGAATAACAGCCGGGACCAACGGCTTAACGTGCTTTCCGAGGCACGGAGGAGTCTCGGTATGTAAAGATGGTCACCCATCCACGGACAACCCCGGCAAGCATAGCTTAACCTGATGGATCGACCCGTGCGGCTGTTATTACTTAGCCACGAGCTCCTCCCATATGCTATATAGTAGATAAATATGCCATATAATATATACACAGATACATACATACTAAATATATAAGAGACGAAAACAAAAGATAACTGTCAGCCAGCAACGAGAACAAAATCACAACGACCAGTAATGTTCCTTCACGAGTCGTTTAAACACAGGCAGCGATTGCGCGCGCTTTATTGGAACTGGTAATGCATTCCACAAACGAGCGGCCTGGACAGTAAAGGATTTGTCAAAGAAAGTTGTTGAATTATAATACCTATTACGGCTATTAGCTTATTCTAAAATTAAATTGTTTCTTATTATCTCTAGTCCCGAGCTCGACCCCCTATTGGATCCTCCGTATATAGAGAATTGTACCTATTTAACTTAGGCGTATTTTATAATCTACAAACGCAATAGAATACGCTTAAATACTTTATTTTTATTGACTCTGACTTTAAATTGAATGAATTCCTGCAACTTCAGCATTCTCTGAGTGTCCAACCTATCCCAGGAGGTGTTAAAATTTTCGAAATCGCTCTTGCATCCTGCATTCTCTTCATTCTCAATTTTTTCTGCAAAAGTCGAAAAAGTTACTTTTATTTTTGTATGGACGGTTAAAGAAATCCTAACTTATTCGAAACGGGGTACTAAAAATGTTGACCTCGCTTCGCTCGCTCTTGTATCTCTGTTCTCCATATCGGCCTCATTATCCTAAAGTGTCCTTAAGGGTAAAGATGTTGCCGGATTACCGCCATGGGATCTGGAGGCAAAAGTCCTCGCGCACATCTGGGAGTGGCGCGAGGAGGCAGGACGCCGGGGCGTAACTCCGTTGCCGCGAGAAATCGCGGCACGGCGGACAGAGCTCCGGCAGGATCTCATGGCGGCATGGAGAGTGCGATTGTCGCAACCCAGCGCTGGGCACGCCACAATTGCGGCGATAAGTCCCCTCTTTGAGGAGTGGCTGGAGAGGCGCCACGGCGTCCTCACCTTCCGCCTGACGCAGGTCCTCACCGGACACGGGTGCTTCGGGAGGTACCTGTTCCGGATAAGGCGGGAGGAAACGCCCGGGTGTCACCACTGTGTGGATCGCCCGGAGGACACGGTGGAGCATACGGTGGAAGTCTGCCCGGCTTGGGCGGGGCACCGCCGTGTCCTCGCGGAAGCGATCGGCGGCGGCGATCTCTCGCGTCCGGCCCTGGTCCAGGCCATGGTACGGAGCGAGAGTGCATGGGAAGCCATTACCTCCTTCTGCGAAGCAGTAATGCTCGTGAAGGAGGAGGCGGGACGCGTGAGGGAGAGGCAAGCTTTGCACCCTCACGCCCCTAGTCGCCGCAGGAGACGCCCTGGGCGTCGGGAATCGGCAGCCGATTCTCGGCCACCGTAGGCGCGGGCTTGCGGACGGCGAGCAATGGGTAGCTCGCCGTCCGGTAAGGACCAGGCCCGAGTCGACGGCGCGTCGTGTTCCACGCGCGCCTCAAAGAGATGTCAGCACTATTGACGGGGTCCGCTAGGGCCGATGCCAGCTAGGGTTGCGGGATGTTCGAAAGAGTTACCGTGGCCCCGGCACAGGCAACAGAAGGAACACGGGTGGGTTTTAGTCAGTAAAAGTCTGACACGCCCTCCCGCTCCGCCCAGAGCGGGAGAAGTCATTTGATGATTTCCCATCCACAAAAAAAAAAAAAAAAAAAAAGGGTAAAGATGTCCCTGTCTTTGCCCATGATTGCAAAGTGGCGGGATGAGAGAAACGGGGCTTTGTTGAAATTAATAATAACTAAGTTCTTCATCAATTTTAACTCTGAATTATAATGTCTAAGATCGTAAAAATTTTTTTTTTTAAATATGATATTCCCCAAAAAGAACAAAAATGCTGTTTTAAAAATAACAATAAATAATTTTCTTTTTATAAATCAGTACCCTTTGTTTACCTTCTCTGAAATCCGAAAAATTTTATTTCTTCTAAAAAAATTTAACCCCGTCCCCCCCACCCCACCCCCAAATAAGTTTCTGGCTACGGACCTGATACTAGGTATGGTCTTCGAAGCTTCTAAATCCTATTTGAGGTTTCGAACGATTTCCAGTTCATTTGTCAGTTAATTGGGGTTCAATCTCGTTACGACGCGACCTGTTTCCATGTTTACTGTATGTACCTTACGTGGAAACGCCGCATAACCCACTTACATACACAAATCTGATTTAAATATTAACATATTCGACCGTGGACGCTAACTAATAGCCAAGTCACGTATTTATGACTTTCCTTCATGTCCTATGATTTCTATGTAATGATGATTCATGAAAATGTCGCAATGTCACAGTCGTTTATTCCATTACTAGCAACGCGCCCCTGCTTCGCACGGTTACGAACTTGACAAAACATCGAGATTTCTTTATTAAATATGTAAGTTGAATGATGGTGAAAACCGCATCAAAATCCGTTGCGTAGTTTTGAAGAACAACGCGGTCACACATACAGACACGAAAAACTACTAATTTTTAATTATTTTCTTTTCTTTAGGTATGTCATAACATAATAAATCTCGTTTTATTTCCACGAAAAAATGTCGTAACTCATGATCGTAACTATACTCGTATAAATATTGACATAAAACTCCACAAACCAAACCATTCCAACAGCAAACAATTTCGTTTTACGAAAAATAACATTCTTATTTACCCATTTACCTCACATTGTGCCGATACCAAACACATTTTACTTTAAATTTTCCCTTTAATTAAATGTTAGCACAGTTTTTCCGGAATACAGTTTGTGTGCACATAACATACAGGTTTGCAGATCCCAGAATAATTGTAACATAAACTACGATTTCCCGCTTGAAACAATTTGTAAAAGAATTTTCCCTAGTAATCCATAAAAACTACTGGTGAACACAGGCTTCTGAATAATTTTTATTGGAGAATTGCTTTAATGACCCCTTTTGGCGGGTGGTTAGTAATATTAGTTTATGGTTTTCTAACACAGAAAGACACTACTGCCCTTTCCATCGAGAAATAGTCTCTTTTTTATTAAATCCGTAAACATAGCCTATTCGATACCAATGCTGGTAAGGGCCGTGTAAAAGTTTTCAGCCATAATCTTTCATGGCGAACGTTCAGTTTTAAAGTGGCTAATAATCTTCTGAACTTACCCGAGAGAAATGCTTCTGATACTCGAAGAATTATTAAGGCTCTCTGCACACGGATACATTTCGTAATTTATGTACTTACTTTCATACTGAAGAAATTGTAATACGACTATTGATTTCTTTCACAAGCTAAAACTTTCAGTCTCGTGTATCACAGCTTTTTTTTCACTTTACGCGATGACCCAATTTCACTATTCGACCAACAATGCAAAGTTTGACCTAGTTGAACTTTCGGTTAAGTCGATTTATGGTTAAAATGACTTTTTAAGTTGTTTAAATCGCTTTTAACTCGGTCTTGGTTAAACAAATCTCAAAATGTACTTATTAAAGTTTTGTGGTTTTAACGGAATGTAAAAAGCAAAGTTTGCTCCACATGTTGCGGTTGCTCTCAAAATGTTTCAATAGAAGCTTTAAATTTTTCAGTTTTCTTTTACTTTGTCTTTACGGTTCCGAAAATACCTATCCTTGAGGTATTTCGACAGCTGCGTTAATTTGATACTCCTCAGACGACATAAGAGACTAAATAGGTAGAAATATTTCTGCAGGTGTCCATATCAACATTCCTATGTAATTTGCGATAAGTAAATATCAGATGACAGAGTGACAGCGGAGAAAATATGGGATGTGCAGGCAGGATTTAGAGAGGGAATGGGCTGTATGGATCAGATCTTCCTTCTCCAAGATGCATAGCCGAAAAACATCTGGTAAAGCACAAGAAAGTCTACTGTGCTTTCGTTGACTTGGAGAAGGCATATGACAGTGTGTGGAGGGAGGAACTGTGGTCGACATTGTCGGTGTACGGTGTGGACTGGCGCTTAGTACGGGCACTGAAATATTTATACAAGGATTCCAGTGCTTGTGTTGGGATAAATGGGGCATACACGGACTGGTTCTGCATCTCGAGGGGTGTTAGACAGGTTTGTGTAGCGTCACCATGGCTGTTCAACTTGTACATGGATAGTTGTCTGGCAAATTTGAAAGATGGTGAGTGCGGATTGAGGATGAATGATTCGCTTGTCAAATGCCTTCTCTACGCAGATGATCAAGTTCTACTTGCATCGTCAGCAGGACAATTGCAAAACATGGTGACTGTCATGGATGAAGCATATAAGATGAAAGGGATGAATATAAATGTGAATAAGACGAAGGTCATGGTGTTTGAAAGAGAAAAAGACGTATCGATGTGTGATGTGAAAATAAATGATAAAAGTGTGGAGCAAGTAAGTGAGTTTGTATATTTGGGGAGTCTGTTTACAAGGGATGGAAAGATTGATGAAGATGTGGAAAGGAGAGTAAATGCGGGAAATAAGGTGAATGGTGCTATACATGCGGTTGTGACCAACCAGTTAATGTCCAAAAAGGCCCGACTGGCTGTTCACAATGGTGTGCTGGTGCCTACGCTTATGTATGGAAATGAATGTTGGGTGTGGCAAATGAAGCATGAAAGTAGATAAATAAATGCTATGGAAATGCGTTCCTTGCGAAACATGTGTGGTGTGACCATGAATGATAGACTGAGGAATGATGTGATAAGGCACCGGTGCGGTTTAAAGAAGATGTAGTGACAAAAATTGAAAAGAGTATGCTTAGATGGTTTGGTCATGTTGAGAAGATGAATGAAAGTCGACTAACAAAAGGTATTTACACGGCAGATGTGAGTGGAAACGCCGGGAGGGGACGCCCTAGGAAGACATTTAGTGATCTTATTGGTGATGTTCTTCAGAAACGTCAGGTGCGTAGTACTCGCCACCGGCGTGCGTGTATGACCAGATGTAAGAACGTAACCGAGGCAAAAGGAGTCTGTAAGGATCGTAGCAGGTGGCATTCTGTAGTTTCTTCCTACCCTCATGGGAAGAAAGCGTGAGTTTATGTATGTATGTAAATATCAGATTAAAGTATTTTTATAGTATTTTCCTTATATCCAAGATCATGGAAGTGACATATTATCATATGTAATTACTGTGTATAATATTTAATAGTTCAAAATTCAAATTACGTTTGATTGATCTTTATAATCAATATATTTTTCTTGACGGTAATTTTTATACCTATACGTATTTTGACATGGCTGCTTTTATTTTATTGAATGTTGATGATATATAGACGTCATCATAGCTAAACGATCTAAAAGTATAGAGATCGATATATTAGCTGCTTAATATTCAACGCAAGTCGTAAAGCTTAACTCGGGGAAAAGGAAACCGATATTTACTTCGGTAAACGTCAACTAACACATAGCCAGTATTGTGTCCTGTTGCAAGCAATTTCATCTCATGATAACCTTTGGAATTATTTTATGTACGAGTTAAATGCTAATGAAAATGAATGTGGATGGCCTTCTGAGTAGAAGAAGACCAAAGGAACTATCAATGAATTGGGTGTTAGATGTTTTGGCTAAATTATATAGTCCATACTGAGATGATGGCTGATAGAGATGTATAAGTTCGCGTCCTATTTAAAAGCGATCAGTCGCGTGCATAAGTATGTCACTTTTTGTTCGGAAAACCGGAAAGCGCCTTCTGTCGGCGTGACCACGCGTTTTGGTTCACGAACAATCGTGCATTCGCGCGACGATCGCTTTTAAATAGGACGCAGGGTGAGAGAAGAAAACATGATGCGCCTAACCCAAAATTGTTTTCTTCCAGAACTTTCCGCGTTTCCGTTTCGCAATACGTATGTTCAAACCACACTAAATTCAATAAATACAAAATAATATAGAAGCCATGTGCCCGCGTATTTTCGTAAATTATATTGAAAACAGAGAGAGAGCCATAAGTATTGCTTATTTTCGGAAAATAAACGGAAACGACATTTGGCACAGTATGGAACGAGGATACAATTATACAAATAGATACCGATCTCTTTACGTACATATGTAGGTTTGTGTGTACCATAAAAATGAGTTGGCAACAAACATATTTTGATATTGGTTCTTTTAGAAAGATCTGATGAGAGATATTTGAGTATGAACTAAGGAACAATGCTGGTGGAGAGCAGTGGTAACGGCCCCGACTTACGAGTTTGTTGGTCGTGGGTTCAAACCCAGGCAGGTGCGACAGTTTGTGTAAATAATTGTATCACCACTGCTCTCAAAACGGTGAAGGAAAACATCGTGAGAAAACTGGCATGTCCTAGAACCAAAAATTCGAAGACATGAGACATCTACCAACCCGCACTGAGCCCGCGTGGTGGATTACAGCCCACTCCCTCTCGAAGAGAGAAGGCCTGTATCCCAGCAGTGGGAACATTATAGGCGGATTTTGCTAAGGAACAATGGTCATTAGCACCAACTTCACACTAGGCTTCATAAAAAAGAAATGCTCACTTACGTTGTTGAGGACTAGATATAATTCCATACTTACAGATAGTGCAATTCACGAAGACGCGCCCCACCAATTTTTGGTTGAGGGGATCGCGGGGTGCGGGGAGTTTGCTCCGAGCGGCAGTCGCGAACCGTCAGCGGTTCGATGCACACGAATACTACACTCTATGCTGCGAAAATCCAGACTCGTCACGAAAGTTGCTCTACTTTATATATTTTTAAAATGTCGAAAAAATCTCAGCGTGTTGTTCTTAAAAGCCAGGTATGTAAAGAAGTTTGTAGTTACTAAAATACATGAAATTAGCTAACGAAAGTAATTTAATTTTAATAAATAGCAAATTTTAGTAATAGTGGATTTCATTTCATCTTTACAAATAAGTAAAACTATGTAATGTTTTTTTTTAATTTTAGGCAAGAGAAATTATTTCTAAAGTTTACGATTTTATGAAAAAAGAAGCAAGTAAAAATTATGCAGAAAAACTCACTGATGCGCGATGGAGAACCGCACAGGCTGTTGGAGTATCTGAAAGCACAGTGACTAGAATTCTACGCGAAAGAAAGGAATATACTAATATAATGAAGCAAACTACAGTACCTGCTATGAAATCGAATAATAATATATGGAGACGGATGTGATAGTTCCTATAGCCCCAAGTGCGGAGAGTACAACAGAGCCGACTACGGAAGCGGATAATGAGTCTGAAAATGAAACGAGTACGTCGCATTCGAATTTAGTATACAGAAGTGCTTCTATTTTTACATCACCTATGAAGAAGAGAAGGGTAAGACGACGAAAAATTAATTTAGACGAATTTGATATTGGTGTAGTCCGAAGAACTATCCAAAACTATCATATAGAACATCGTCAATTTCCAACATTATCACGACTTAATATTGTTTTGAAAGACCGTATACAATTTGATGGATGTATAACAACCCTAAGAACATTGTTACTTAAACTTGGTTATAAATGGAGAAAAACTGAGAATAACAGGAAGGTGCTAACCGAAAAACATGATATTCAAATGCTAAGATTGAAATATTTAAAACAGGTAAAGTCTTTTCGCAATGCAGGTAGACCTATAGTCTACACAGATGAATCATATATTCATACCAACCACGTGCAAAAAAAGTCTTGGGCCGAAAAAAGTTGTAAAACAGCAATAAAACAAAACTTAACAAAAGGAGTGCGCATAATTATAGTACATGGCGGAAGTGCAGAGGGTTTCGTACCAAATGCGTTGTTGACATACAGAGCAGAGATCAAATCCGGAGACTACCACGATAACATGAACACAGAAAATTACTTAAAGTGGCTAAAGGAGAAACTTATACCAAATCTCCCAAATGATGCCGTGATAGTCTTGGATAATGCAGCCTATCACAATACTAGTTCGGAAAAAATACCAACATCCAACTCCAACAAATTAGACATGCAGACCTGGCTGAATGCAAAAAATATCTATTTTGAACCAAGCTACAAAAAACCTGAACTTTATGACCTTATATTAAAAAACAAAGAAAGCTTCCGCAAGTACAAAGTTGACGAATTATTGAAAGAACATGGATTCACAGTGCTTCGGCTGCCACCTTATCATCCAGATTTAAACCCAATCGAAAACATTTGGGGTATTGTAAAAAACGATGTTGCTAGTCGCAATATCAATCAAAATTACACTTCGATTATGCCCATTTTAAATGAAGCATTTGATCGAGTAAATAAAGATGTCTGGTTCAATACTTGTCAGCACGTGGAAAAAATAGAAGACGAATACATGAGACATTGTGATCTTGATTTCAGTTTTATTGTAAATGTCGGTGATACATCAGACTCTGAATCAGATATTTCTGAAACGAGTGATTGACGATTTTCATTTCTCAATAAAGTTCAATAAAACTATTTCCGTATTTCATTAATATCTATAATTACCTCCCATTATAAAAATAGTAATATTATCGATATTAACTAATAAACACATAAAATATCCACACCTAAAAATAAAATAAACATAACCCTTTCCTTGCGGTCGGGTAAAAAATATAAAATTGAAGTAGAGCATCTTTCACTTTGACCATGACGCTCTGTCCTGATTAGTCTATTCATTGTAGTGTGCGTGTAGACTCATAGGTAATTAGTGTGTACCGACAACACTCAAACATTGACGGAAGCTTGCACACATATACTATAAACGGTTAGGAGGAATAGTGGGGCGCGTCTTCGTGGATTGCACTATCTATAACTATCAATGTCATTTACACGAGAAAAGTTTCTCCTGAGGGTGATGTAACACGGGATTAAAAGAATCCTAACTTTTTAAGCGCCTAAGTAAGTGCTCATATACACGAGAGGCACGTTGCCAACGGCAGCGGCAACTGCAGCCGCCAAGACTCGTCGGCGGCAGCCGTAATAGACGCGTCGCCTCTGCCGTTGGCAACGTGACGCTCGTGTATTTGAGAATGTATACATACACGAGCGGGACGTTGCAGCCGACGCGTCGACGACTGCAGCTGCCTCTGCCGTTGGCAACGTGCCCCCGTATACATGAGCAAAGCGAAAACAGCAGAAACAGAACCACACAGATGCTACGGCTACATTGTCGCGTGAGCGCGTGAAGTGTAGTTCGCGTTATCGCGACAATGTAGCCGTAGCATTACAAAACATGGCTACTTTAAAAATCAATATCCTTGTAATTACTGTGACCCGTCACACTATGCATGCTCAAAACATACAAAAAGTTGTAAAACATTCGTTAAGCTACGGCTACACTGTCGCGATAACGCGAACTACATTTCGTGCGGTCTCTGTTGTACAGCGAGACGTCGAGCGGTGTGCGAAAGAGAGTGCGCGAAATGTAGTTCACGTTATTGCGACAGTGTAGCCGTACCATTAATAACTGTAAAAACCATATCAAAATTTACCTACTAATTTTCAAGATAAGTCAAACAAGCTGTTCGTTTATTACAAAACCGGTGTAAAAATAAATCATTTTATGTGCAAAGAGGTCGGTAAAACCGTGATAAATATAAATGTGCGGCAAATTACATCCAAATTACGTTATCAACTTCAAAGGACAAGCCTTTCTTAATATCTTTCTTTTCTTAATTAAGTAGGTTTATGGTTAGGTACTAGGCTGCAGGTACAAATGAAGTCTTGTAAGAGTATTTTTAATACTCTTAGTATTTTAATTTCTTGAGCAGTGAATTACTTTGTAAGAGAGGGTATGCCGTATGGGTGAAAGGTTGACACTTATGTACCTACTACAATTTATTATTGAATGTCGAGCAGTTCATGGTCAATGTGAAAGTGGATGGAGGCTAACCACTAGGCTGTATGCTTTCAATATTTTTGGTTGGATTACAAAATTACAATACTGCACAGCGCATATACCTACACACCCACCATTTACCACATGCACACACATGCATTTACCTACATGTTCGGTACTGAGGCACCAATTAACTTTTGCCAAATTATTTAAAATTAATTGATACATACCTACCTACACTACCTACTGAGGATGAACTTTTTATTTAGAGCTCGAAAGTACACACTTTTCTTTGTAATTTCGTAAGGGTTATTAATAGAAACTCGATAATTCGATTACTGATTCTTTTCCATAATGAATCTTTCTTAAATGACGATGCAACAGTGCAAGCTACAAGCTTGCAGAGTTGTTTTTCGATGAATCATGCAAATCATCATAAAACAATATTACCTAACCCATGCTCTACTCTGATTTTCGTTTTAATTAAGATAATTGCGAAAATCAATTTAGAAGCAGTATACACACACGTGG
This sequence comes from Fissipunctia ypsillon, assembly GCA_947568875.1. NCBI lineage: Eukaryota > Metazoa > Arthropoda > Insecta > Lepidoptera > Noctuidae > Fissipunctia > Fissipunctia ypsillon. The sequence continues at coordinate 12,464,804 of OX387647.1, forward strand.
AGCTTTCACAGTGTCCTATCCAACACTTTATCTAATGATGTGCCTTAATGTTCCCCCAATTAATTCCATTAACAGCCTAATTGCATTATCTGTTCATTTTGGCCTGAAAACAGATTAAACAATTTCGGTGTTCCTTTTAAGAGGGCTGTCACATTTTGTCACCTCGCTCACTCACACGGGACCAAATTTAAAAAAAAATGTTAAATGAAAAGATGTTTATTTGACAAATGTAATCAATGGGCGACCTACTAAATAATATTAATTTAATAGGTAATTATTAAAAACACATTTCTATTGTGGCATTTATTGAAATCATCTTAAAAACAGATCATATTACTTATTGGGCTAAGTTTATTAGATAACACAATAGAAATGTGTTTTTAATAACTACCTTTTATATTAATAGATATTATTTAGTAGGTCACCAAATGATTTCAAAAAAGCATCTTTTCATTTAATATTCTTAAAAATTTGGTCCCGTGTCAGCGAGAGAGGTGACAAAATGTGACAGCCCTCTTAATACAGATTATAATAATAAACATATGAAATGCTGTCCTAAACTTTGTTGTTAACTACACATATTTTGAACTAACTTCTGTGTAATTTGTGTAAACTCTGACTTTAATGGACATAAATATTAATTTACACTTTACAGTGGTTATTTTGAACACTCTTTTAAGCTTTTGCGATTGTTAACTTAAAACTAAATGCATTAGATGGGTGTATAATGACTAAAGCATAATGTTTTTAAAAAAATTATTCTCGCGGATTTGCCCAGATGCCCGGAGAGTTACATACATACATAAACTCACGCCTTCTTCCCATGGGGGTAGGCAGAAACTACAGAACGCCACCTGCTACGATCCTTACATACTCCTTTTGCCTCGTTTACATTCATACATCTGGTCATACACGCACGCCGGTTGCGAGTACTACGCACCTGACCTTTCTGAAGAACATCACCAATAAGATCATTATGCCCGGAGAGTTTTGACTAGTGAAAACGTCCAGCTCAGTTGAGAGTTGCACATGGGCTCTCGGCGGGCGGCGCTTAAAGTAGCCGTGCGCTGCTGCGCACAGGGCCGCTTGATGACTCTTGGCGGCGCTCGGAGTCGCTTGGAATCCGCTTGCTGCTCATGCTCTGCGACCAAGAACCGCGCTTCGCCGCGTCTCCATAGGTGTGCGCTGGGCCTTACAAAATATTATCTCTGTATACATTTGAAGCCGTCTATTTACTTTATTCAGGCAGTTAAAGCGCGCAATTTAAATAAAAATACGCGGAAATTTAATCAAATGAAGTAGAAACGGGAGTTAGTAGAGGCGCCCTAGCAATTTGTCCGGTCTTGTGTAACATTGCAATCTGTAATTTGGTTGCTTCATAGCACTAAGATTTCTCAAGGAATACTACAGTCCGACCGCCATAAGCGCGACCCTATCGTGAACCAAAACACTTCTACAGAGGGTCGCGCTTACGGCGGTTGGACTATAATACTTCCACTAGGATAGCTGTAGAAGCAATCTCAGCTACCGGGAAATCGGTATTGTGTAGTTTGGGTTTACAGTAGGTCATTTGTTTTTAATTAGCCACGTTTTTGAAATTGTAGGTATCTATTGGTCTTTCAACAGTTACGTCTGCCTTTCTCCCAGTAACATGATTTATACCTATCATATCTAAATTACAATAACTTACATCAAGAGTCATATCTGCTCAGCCTTCTCTCAACTTTGACAGTTTCACTAGATGCAACTGAACATCGGTAACACACACGGTGAACACTATCAACTGAGCATCGGTAACACACACGGTGAACAGTATCAACTGAACATCGGTAACACACATGGTGAACACTATCAACTGAGCATCGGTAACACACACGGTGAACAGTATCAACTGAACATCGGTAACACACACGGTGAACACTATCAACTGAGCATCGGTAACACACACGGTGAACAGTATCAACTGAACATCGGTAACACATGGTGAACACTATCATCTACCATTAATGCATGTATTTATTCGAACCCCAAATAATTTCCATTTTGATTTCCTAAAAATACTAAATAGCGAAGTAACTGCGACCAACTCGACTCGCGCGTGGTTGGTCATAGTTATAACATAACCTTACACATTTGGTCGGGGTGCCCTAGCTTAGTTAGTGCGATCAACTTTGAGAAAATGCCGGAAAGTTAAAAAGAAGCTTTTTTTGTTAAAAATAGCTATCATCATTAGAAGACCAACAAGTTTTCAGAGGACCCTAAGGCGACCCTCTGACCAAATAGTGCCCCTTAACAATCAAATTACTAAGCACCACCAAGATCAAACGTATTCATATGGAAACAGGACCACAACCATAATTGGCTCTACAATTTCCACCTGTAAAAAATGAAGAAACCATTGGCTCATTCAATTTTCTATGGGTTAAATTCACTTTCGCTCTTAATTGAATACGGTGAGAAAGTTTTCAAAGAAAGTCTGGTTTTATAGACTGATTCCAATAACAGCATCATTCATCATCATCATCCTCCTGCGCTTGTCTGAATTTATTTCGAGTCGGCGCAACATTTCTTCTTCTTACATATCTACTTCTCTATTAGTCGTCATCTCAGGAGTCACCTCCTTTTTAGCCTTAACCACATCTTTCAAAATCTAAATATTTTATTTCACATAGTACATGGGCACTTATGAAACGTCAGAAGCCAGGTGCACGGATCCAATTGGTCGTCTTTCACACGCGATGACAGCTTTATAACATTCCATTTATTTAAAAGTACTGCTGCCTATGATTAAAATAATATCAGAAAAACTCGTAAGTCGGTGGTTAGGGTTAAGGCCGCAATGATTTTAAATGTCAAACACTACCATCAGGGACCGAAACCGGTATGATTAATACTGGTATTTTTTCGGTTACAATAGTTATTTATGCTACAAGTGCGGAAAGTTGATGTTTTTCGGCGAGTGTATAAGTCGACACGAGTCGGAAATCATCTTACGCACGTGTATCATACAACGTTTTACTATGCATTGTGAAATATTAAAATTTACACAGATCGAATCCGAACTAAGCAATTAGTAAAATGGCGGGCTTATTTTAAATACATGCGCGCTCCGCATAGCTATCTACTACTGCGCATGTGCAAATAGCTACCACGTCGTATTGCAAAAAGGCACGAGCAAAATATACATTCAGCCAAACATATTCAATAAATGTTTAAACTTAACTTAATTTATTGATCAAAATCTAAATCTAGAGTAATTAATAACGCGTTTAACGAAGTATTGGTTTTATTGTACCTTTTATATAAATGATAATCTGTACTTGAATAATTTGTAAATTTTTTTCAAATAAGTAATAAAAACTGCGTCGGGCTGATGACGGAGATAAAATTTAAAAAAGAAAATGATGAGTAAAAGGCACTAGTGTGAAAAAGTAGTACTTTCCGCCTAGTTTGGCTGCTTGGAAAACGCTCTTTTCGAGCACATGCATTGTAAAATTTATTTTATTTACAGGTGTTCTTAAATTGAATACAACCGGTATTCATAACGAAATAAAAATTACCTCAAACTCAAAGCATTTATTTCAATTAAACCAATTACAGGCACTTTTGAATTGTCAAACAGTCGGTCAGTTAGTCAGAAAATTGAAGCTAGTCGCCTCTACCTTATAGTAATCAAAGAGCGCGCATTGGTGTGTGTGTATCAGAGTCGAGTCGACCCGACCCGTACGCCGATGAACGCCGACCAATCACAGCAATATTCCGATATTCTGGCGATATTCCGTTTCTTTCTCGTAATCAAGGTAATTTTAGGTAACCTGTATTAAAACGGTAATGGTAATGATAATAAAGAGGTAACTTGTTTTTTTTCTTGTTTACCCAGATAGCGGTAACCTTAGTCGTAAAGGTAACCAAAATTCTTTAATTCCTGTATCGTAATTTTATAAAGGTTTTCGGCCCCTGCTATGTATTATTCATCGATTATCATTGCTTTCAACATATAGAATTCTATTAGCTGTGTCCGCTACTTTGTTCGTGTGGTAGTCGCAAGATACATAATATATCACTCCCTCTTCCCCCGACCCGCCGCGTTGCATCACCCGCCCACGCTATTACTTAATTTTCTCTTAGCGTTCTTTCTGATTTTGTTATTTTTGCTCGGCTCCTAACGGTTGTAGCGTGATGTTAAATAACTATTCTCGAGAAATGGGCTACCAAATGCAAAAAGAATTTTTCAAATCCGACTTTTTATTCATAATTTCATGGGTTTTAATTTTTTTTGCGCAGATCCCTAATTAGTTTTCTAAAATACAAGTAGCTTAAGTTACCTACCCGCCGTAACATCAGCTATCTGCCAGTGAAAGTCCCGTCAAAATCGGTTCAGCCGTTTCGGAGATTAGCCGGAACAAACAGACAGACAGACAAAAATGTTAAAAATTGCTTTTTTGTTTATGAGTACCGTTTATACTTTCTTATGCATTCAGTGAAAGTTGTTATTTTGACATTACAAACAGACACTTCAATTTTATTTATTTGTATAGAGTATAGATATAGATAAACCAATTACAAACACTTCTGAATTGTCAAGTGGTCGGTCAGTCAGAAAGCACTACAGTACGTATTGGTAGGTATTGGGATGATGACTAATTTTCTTTTTTTGTCCGTCAGGTAGATTATGAAACAATATTGGACACGTACCTATTTTTTGTAACTAATCATACGATTACGGCGATACACTGATTTAAAATGGGGCATGACGTCACGCCTTGGTAGATTTTATACTGAGTTGTGACGTAGCGAGCCCCCACTCCACAACTTTAATGCCTTTTATCTAAGTAATATTTCTTTATTATCTGACTGACGGGCTAAATATTTTTTTTACCCAGACATCATTCCTATTGTGGTGTTGAATGTCGATCGCACCAATAATATCGCAAGTTCAGCTACGTCGTGTTTCTAAACGTGTACCCAATTTATCACAAGATTCAAACAATAAAGGAAAACATCGCCAGATCGTGAGGAAACCCAAACGATACCTCACGAAAATGTTTTGCCCAGAACTGTTCACAGGTACAATGTTATGTCATTTTACCAATAAAATGACATGTTCACTTTATAATTGTTTCTTTTTAACCAACGAAAAGAAAGGAGGTTCTTAACCGACGATAAAAAAGAGGTTCTCAAGTCGAAGCGTATATATAATATTTTCTTTTTATGTATGACCTCGCATAACTTTTTACAGAGTAGTCCGATTTGAACGATTCTTGTTTTATTTGGGAGGGTTATACCTCGAAGTTGGTCCGAAAAAAGTAGGTTGTCAACCTCCTATTTTTTCGTCGGTTAATATAATATAACAAATTATTAACAAACTCTTCGACTCGGGACTTCAACACGTGTTGACCTTAGGACTGAGGCACAACAAGTGAATAAAACCGTAAACATTAATAAACAGTAATTAGGATATTAACGCCTGTTTTCTCTAACTCTAGGCAACACCTAAATGTAAAGCCTAAAGAAAACCGCACTGTTAAATTTTCAACGCTTGGCTTAGGGCCAAGAGTTGAAAATCCAACGAGCAATGATACTTAATTAAGCATTACATTTCTAGGTGTTAGAAAAAACGGGCATTAAAGTACCTAACTACAAAGGCCTACCAGACCGATTACTAGACCGACTAGACTGTATAGGCGTATAATTATCTTTACTATCATCCATCGACCCATGGCATCATTATACTCACTAAAGGGTCTTTAACAGCCATAAAACTCGAGTAATAAATAGGTTACTGTCACTTCTCACGTTATTAATGAACTTAATTAATTAATTAATTAATAGTTTCGGCTGGTCTATCGAAAACCTTTAGGAATAATTAATAAAACACTTTTCATAACTTAATATATTCCCAATGATGAGACAGTTAGGTGAATAACCATCAAATTTTTTTAATTATGTACATATGTAGGTACTGTTAATTTTTAGAGTTCCGTACCCAAAGGGTGCCAACGCTAATGCTCCGCTGTACATCCGTCCGTCCGCCCGTCTGTCATAAGGTTGTATATCTATGAACCGTAAAAGGTAGACACTTGTAAAAAAAATTAAGTAAAAAATTTAAGGGGCGTGTTTATTTAAAAAAATATTTTAAAAAATGTACTGTTAAATATTGTACACACCAAGGATTCCGTACCACCGGAATCTTTGGTGTGTGAGTAACCCAACCGATGGTGTGCGAGTCCGACTCGCACTTGGCCGCTTTTTAACGACTATTTTTTTAGTTATTAATATTGAAGAAATTCGCAAATAAAAATTTGTAGCCCCTAAGTTCGTTTCGAACATACTTGGCATACTTAAGTAGTCATGAATTAGGTACATACGTTACGTAAACCATTTCGACATGCTGTTAAAAAGTTACTTCAAAACTTTACAATTGTATTTAGGGCAGCTAGCCGTGAAGGCAAAGTTCACTAAGTAGGTATTTACAAGCAAAATCTTGGTAAGTACTCGGAACCCTGCGCCACTCAACTGGGGTTGTATAAGCCGCAAGAATTCAAGACGACTCAACAACACGTGTATTCGTATATATACTCCGCTTTTATGGCGGAAATTAGAATAAATTAAGACTGCATTTCCTACCTTTTCAGGGACGCAGACATAAAGGATAGAATTGAACAAGCCTCAGGTACTTTTTATTGTACCGCGAAGCATTTAAAACGAACAAACATTTCTTTATCCGTTTTACTACCAATAAAATGTAACAAGCAATATCAATACAAAGTAGATTAATATCGTAAAATGTTGTAAAGGCACCTGCAAACAGGCGCGACACAAAGGCACCGCGTGTCGCGCGACGAGCGCAGCGGTGCCTTTGTGTCGCGCTCGTTTGTAGGAGCCTTAAGTTGTAATACAACAAAAGGAAATATTACGACTCATTAACATAAATTATTCAGCGGTAACTTTCTTGCTTTAATATTTAAACACTCATATAATCAATGCTGTGTATGTTTGAGTAATTGTGTAGTACACTGAACTAGTTCAAACATTAGTTCCAGTCTGCACTTGGGCCACATTGTCAGACCTTCATCACATGTTACCTCACAAATTAACGTCTGAAGTGAGTTACAATGCTTTGCTAAAATAACAACGCCATTCACTCGACTTGTTCGCCTTAAAATACTTTTACTAAAAACTTGCGAAATGCTACATGCTTTCAATTAATTAAAATGACGCCTCAGGCGTTGGCCGTTTGAGTCGAGTTAAAAAATGTATTATAAAATTTATGTTTCTCCACACTTCACTAGTGGCCACATAAAGTTTTGTGTTACTTTTAAGAGCGGTTCTGCACTGCATCCGATCCGAATCCGAATTCAAGATCCGAGTTCAATCCGGATTGGGAATGTTCTAAATTCGGACCGACATTTCTCGGATTCGGATCGGTTGCAGTGCAGAACCGCTCTAAGTAAAAAAAGTATATATGAAGATAGATCTAACAGCAAAAAACAACTCTTTCTTCTTAAATGGATAAATAATGATGCCGCAAATAGAATTATAATCTCATGATCGTTCTCCACTTTTCTCCACCTTTACCAGCGAGAATTTAAAATGAATTGCGTCCATGCTCCCAATTCACAAGGTCTTTCTTAAATTTATATAGCGATAACACAATAACACGGATTCCTTTTATGTAGCGTTATTCTGATCTGTTATTTCTATGATCGTAAAAGTCTCAAATGCAGTTTACTTTTAATAAAAAGTACATTACGATGAGTCACCATAAGCGTCAGACATACTACGGAAGGTGCTCAGGCGCCACTGTTTAGTGAATAAAGATTACGATGCAAATATATAGCCCAAACTTACTTTGAACTTCACTGGAGCGTATAACTTCGTTCGCTCAACTCACTGAGATACCTATTCATTTTTACACTGTACTGACTTAGGCTGGCACAATAATATCGATAAAATTGAAACTTGATTCGCCGTCACTATAGCAAACCGATAAGTGTTTCAGTGCATCGTGAGCCTTTGAAGACCAATTCAATATAATCATGTATAAGACTTCAAAATGATACTTTAAAAGCTTCATACAGTTATATTTTAAAGTGAATGTGTCGGTACACTGTCACAAAATAGCCGCTCCATTGAATTATTTCAAAAAGACTTGTTTTGAATTTCAGTACAAAATATCGTAAATCATTTTTGTAAAAATGTTACAAAATGAAAGAGCGTAACGCAATAAATTGACAGCTATTGTACATTTAATAGAACAGTTCTGGGGAATGGAAGTGCGACCGGAAAATATCAACGTGGTATACGTTGACCCTTTAGTTAGATAAATTGGCTTTTTCGCTCCCGAAAACATTGGATTCATCCCATTTTATCAAAATCTTTTGAACGTGATGACGGTTGGGAATCGGGGGAGAAAAATAGTACGGTTCAACCTAGTATCTGGCAGCTAAATTACGATGAGCGACTCAAAATTTTGTACACGAAGTATACCTATATATCTTATAGGTAATTAGGTACATAATATATAAAAATCAATGTTTGTTTGTTCGTATTTTATGCGCTGCGCGAAGGCATAGTATTCTTTTAAATTTCAAACGATACTTCTACAATTATTTAATTTTCTTCTGCGGAAGAAACGCGCCGGGTACCAGCTAGTAATAAAGAGGTAAAAGGAGATTGAGCAAAAGTAGTCTAGCAAAGTTTTATGTTACAAAATCAAAATGATATAGAAATAATTTTCTTATTTTTTACAAACTTTTCACTTTAGAAATTTTATTTTCGTGTCCGGAATTATGATTTTAATAAAAATAGTAAATTAACAATTGCTACGTAGTATTTCCGTTTAAAGTCGTGATATTGACGTTTCCTTTTCTTCATTTGTACGTACAAGTTACGAAAGTATGATCCTTTAGACACACGGTTTGTGCATTTAGCCAATGTCATGTTTAGTTAATATATTGAAGTTATTATTTCCTTTATTCTTATTATTTATTATTCTTGTTATTTTTTTTCTTTATTATGTTTTGTTTTTCAAATATGATAGAAGCTGGTGACTGGTTTTGTTTTTAACCAACATTGTTTTCAATTTTTGTACATGAGTGATCTGTGGTTATTTTATAAGTTGCGAGTACGTTAAACATAAATTGTAGGTTATCTCCGTTTTGGTCTAATTACATAAAAACCCGGATATTTGTGGGAAAATGAACACTTTTATTAAATTATATATAAAACGTGGTTTATAATAAATAAAGATTTGTTGTGCAACAACTTAAGACGGGATTCCATACATACGTGAACATTGTCCTTTGTGAGTTTGTATGTAGAGGTTAATCTTCAGAACTACTGATCCGATCCCGTAAATTATTTCACTACAGGACAGTTACAGTATTACAGAGTGTCATAGAATATATTTTATGTTAAAAAATTAATTTCACGCGGACGAAGTCGTGGGTTGAAGCTAGTCGTTAATATAGTGCCAAAATATAAGTAGACACTAGACATACCTAGTCATTCTAGACACATTCATTCCAAAGTCAATCTAATCCTCTAAAATACATTGTATGGCCAAATGAAAAGCCGCTAAAATCTTGAACGAAAAGGCACGCTTTAGACAAATGTAAATACAAATACCTACATTTATAAATCCGTTTCCTTTCGGACAGCGCCAAACAGAAACTGACACGTGATGCGGTAAACTTTTACAACTACTTACATTTTTATTACTGTTTGCCTGAAGTAAGTGCTTAGTAGGTAGAGGTACAGTCAGGGAAATTTATTGTTAAGCTAATTGACATCCTACGTCCATTTGTCGTGATGTTAAAGCCATTTCAAACAACTGTCAAGGAATGACAGTTGTGATTTGAATAAACAGACAATTTAAGTTGGTAGTCAATTTGAATAAAAACTAATTTCCCTGACTTTAAATACGTAGGTACGAATATACTCGTTTACTCCGAGGTTATCAAATATCCGGCCACACACCCTGCCTAGGGGAAACAAATGAAAATCGAACATTTCATTACTTAGGTATGTAGGGACCTACATACATATATACCTGTTCGTCTCTTGGCGAGACAATCCCTGCCTACAAAACGTTTCCAGCCTCTTGTACATTTTAGTTGAAATACTCTAATGCGTGTTCAATCGACCCCTTACCCAACCAGATTCAACTACCCTTTGCCTTTTGCATCTCCTCTGTGCATCCATTACTTCTGACCTCGGCCTCCAAAATGTCGATTACTTGTTTACTAAATCAAACATCTAAATGGGAAGCAATTTGTCACTCCGAATTTGTAGACAGAACTCAAACTCAACTCAAACTCAAAGTATTTATTTCAAATAAACCAATTAGAGGCACTTTTGAATTGTCAAGGGGTCGGTCATTCAGAAAGATGAAGCTAGTTGCCCATTCCAAAGCGTAGCAGGTAGGTAGGTACCTGAACCTTCCGCACAAATTTTAGCGTTCAATATTAGATATCTAATACCTTCTGGTTATCAAATAACTTGAGCCGTGGTAAGGATTAGTACAAACTTGAGTTGGGTAATATAATCAGAAGAATAAGTAGTTTCAGACAAAGTGAACATTGTACCGGTGTGAACAATTAACAAATGGGTTAATCTTTATGTTGAAACTGTTTCTGACTTTACAAATGCTTTTGAAATATGCATGGACGCCCGCCCTACTGTTTGCCTATCACACAAAAATTAAACAATCGGACGACTGATTGTGATCTAAAATGCGCGGGTTAAACCTATTTCAACTTTTGACTGACACAATGTATCGTAACTACGCATATGATAACGATAGGTAAAACCATTATTGGGTGCAACAAAAGATTAAAAAAATAAAAGCAAAGTGTGAACCTCGTTCTTGTTAAATGGATAAATATTGATGCTGCTACTAGAATTATAATCTCATGATTGTTATCAGCATTTCACGAAAAACGTAACGTCTCTGTCTGTTCACAAATGAAGAATCACTGAACCGATTAACATAAGATTTTCTCAGGCTAGGTTTAAATAAATATTCGTCCATAATAGACATGGGCGTTTTTGGATTTTTACGAATACGGTTAAATATCCAAATATAACTATTTACTAAATGCATAATTTCTTGACTTTTTGTTATAAGTATAACAAAAAGTTTTTTTTTTAATTTTTGTCTGTGTGTTTGTTCCAGCTAATCTCCGAAATGGTTGGACCGATTTTGACGGGACTTTCACTATCAGATAGCTTATGTTACGGGGAGTATCTTAGGCTACTTTTATTTTAGAAAAATAATTAGGGTTCCGCGCAATAAAAATGTAAACCCATGAAATTATGAACCTAAAGTCGGATTTGAAAAATTATTTTTGCATTTGGTAGCCCAATTCTTGAGGATAGTTATAGGGCATTTAACATCACGCTACTACCCTTAGGAGCCGAGTAAAAAGAAGAAAGTTCAAAAGAACACTAAGCGAAAACACAGTAATAGCGCGAGCGGGCGATGCAACGCGACGGGTCGGGGGACGAGAGAGTTTAATTAAAATGTGGCTGTTATTTTAGTATATTGTGTATCTTAGGACTTCCACGCGAACGTAGTCGCGGGGCACAGCTAGTATATTTTGATTAAAATCGTTTTGTAAATCCGTTTTTAGAAACCAATTTCAGGAGCGGCTCCGGCTCGCAATTTCGATCGTTTCTAGATAATAGTAACAATCTAAATTAGATCTTATTACTTCCCAGTGTAGTTTTCTGCTGCAATGTACAATACTTTTCATGCAAGAAATTCCAAAATCCAAATCTATCGAGTGTAGTAAAAACCGCTTAGTATTTTTATTCCACGGAACGCTTGCTTAATAGAACCTCTTTCTATTTAAGCAAGCGTTCTGTGAAACCGGCTTGTCTAGTTCGGATTATCGATACGATACGATTTATGGCTGAAATCGGATTTTAGATGCGTTTTGATATATCTGACGCTTGTCTACCTAGTCCACAAAAGCGGAGTCACGAGCACCGATTGTCAGTTACATACATACATACATAAACTCACGCCTTCTTCCCATGGGGGTAGGCAGAACTACAGACCGCCACCTGCTACGATCCTTACATACTCCTGTTGCCTCGTTTACATTCATACATCTGGTCATACACGCACGCCGGTTGCGAGTACTGTCGGTTATACGGCAGATAATTTATTTATTTTTATTCAGGTTAACCAACAATTGTTTACACCAGTACATTAGCAGCTTATTATTTATAATAGGATACAATTGCGGGTGCAACAATTAATTATAGGTTAACACCGTTAGCACAAAAAACAGTGGTAAAACCATTAATTATTAAAATACGACAGACTCATAAAAATACAAGTGAGTAAAATGTGAAATAATATTACCTACATAAAGTATATTTCCATAAGGGTGTCCACAGAAAGTTTCAAAGTAATAATTACATAAGTTTGTTCGAATATTCTGTTACAAAAGCTATCGCATTCTGTAGATGATGTTGGAAATGATTTGATTTCGTAAATTAATGAGTTATAAATTGCGTAAAACTGTGCTGGTTTTTACGGCTGTAACTCTTAATTAAAGTCGCAACTCCCATCATTTCCAAGCTTTTAGTCCGTTAAAATATAACGCCTTCATAATGAAGTAATTATTAAAGTGAAATCATTACGGATAAATTCAGTGAGACACTGAAAAACACGAGTGTTTAATTTTGGTGTGTTTTGTGAGACAGTCGTGTTTATTATTGTTTACGATTTTACTAACTCACGAGTTTGTTTCGAGAATCAGCCTAACTATTAGAGCTTGAAGTGACCTGATAATAGTCCGTAGCATCAGGTGAAATGACAGCTCACTTCGAGCTCACTTCACCTAAGTATTCACGGTGAGACTTTTACAGAATAGACCAGCACCCTAATTACAGTACCCAGTACCCACTTACAGTAGGAAGCGGTTTCATTTTACAGTTCAACAACATTCGTTGCGTTATTTACGTTGTTTAGCAGGCAAATTTTTGGAACATATGAAGCTATGGATTAGTAATATGTTTCAAAATCATTCAGAATATGATTGATAGTGTGTTACACAATTACGGTGCAGGTCATGATCGGTCAAACGAAGTTCTCTTTAGAGTTCCAAAGGAGTCGGCTCCTTTTAGAGTCTAAAATGAACGAGATACGTTAGAAACACGTTAGTAATACTGTAAACAATAGTAAAGATAAATATTTACAAAATAAAAATATTCAACGAAACTAATTATGATCTAAAGTGTTTCTGTAAACATTCAGTTCACCTAAACTCGAAACTAAACAATGACTTCATTAAATACTAGCTTCTGCCCGCGACTTCGCCTGCGTTGTAGTCAACTATACTATGAAACATACGCTATGGCACTCGGCAATAGTGTAACTTTCTGCCAGTCTGAATTTTCGAACTCGAATCAGGAATTCCAGAGATTACCCCCTACATCCAAACTTACAAACTTTACCTACCTGAGTTCATTGAAGTACGAACTTTAGAAACAATTTCAATGAACCCACCAAACACGTATTTTAATAAAAATAAAAAATGGCCTTTCCCGCTATATGAATCAACCTATCACGTCGTTTGATGGATCACATTCTCTTATTGGATAGAATAAGAAAAAAAAAACCATAAAGTTATGAAATAAATTGATATATTGGATACACTGTGCCAACGTTTTTAAGAATATTTTGCAAAGAAAATTAGTTTCACATGGTGATGGATAGCTTTAATAGTACTTATTAGTAATTTGTTTGGGAAACAATATTGGATTTCCAAAAACGCTTCATTGCCAAAATATTAGGAATTATTAGAGAAATTGAAAGTAAGACCGTGACGATAAAATATTGTTATTATAGATTTTTTGTGTATCAATTTATGGTTGAAACTTTTAAATTCAAGAAGATTGTATTTTATGCGAATGTGAGAAATTGTAATTGTATTACCGTAATTATAAATGTTAATTAAAAACATTATCACGCTAATTAAACTAGCTATAACGGAAACAATAAATTATACGAGAGTTTTACATCATGAATGAAAGTGAAGTGTTGATAAATGTAATCAAATTGCACACGTAATTTATTACTTTCAAGATAAGGCAATATGTACGTCAGCACCTTACTAATATGCTAATTACCATAAATCAGCAACTTAATGAATTCCTTTTCCTTCTTCTAAAACCTAACCTAACTTGTAAAAATATCTCCTTAATTACTTTAATAATATTGTCATACTTACCAATATTCAAAACGTAAAGCTACACACACATACACATAAAACACACACTAGTTCACAATCATCACATATATAATAAAGTAGATCAAATCCTCGATCTCTTTATTTACTTCAACATCTAAACCACTATAATAATATTACAATAGTTTTAGTTTACACAGATTAGTTTAAAAGTTTCAACTCAAAAACTTCACTGGAGAACTTTAGTAAATTAAGTTAGGGTGCTTTCAAAGCGATTTTTTAAATCGTAGTTTAAGGAATTGGCTACGAGAATCCGGGACGTGCTACGGCGTAGCTCGTAGCAGTCTGAGCGCGCGTGAGGCGTGGGGTCTGACGGGTATGCGGAACGCGACTGCCTTGCAGCTACGACTCTACGAGCGACGCTTGCCTGAAACAACTCTATACTATACTATGATACAGTCAATGTGACGGGCGTCTGTAAACACAACCGTAGCATAGCGTGCCGACTTATCACAACAATCACTGATAACTACCACATATGACTGCATAATAGCTGTGCCTTTTGTTGCCGCCGCGATTCGACTTCAAACTTATTTCTGTAAATGTACGATGACAACAATGTGATTAGTCAAACCAAAATGTAAAGTTCGTTTGGTACTTGTGCGTGCAATGTTGTGTTTTTATGTAGGTACTAAGAGAGATCTAGAATCTCGCCATGCAATGTGTTGTTTACTTTAAACAGAGCTTTGTAAATAATGGCATTTGAATTAATTAACTTGGGATATATTAAGGTGCATATAGACAGTGCGAGGCACGCACCGCATTCTTTTAAACATTATTTCAGATACCTTAATACAGGCATGCGTCACACGTGTGACTTACCATTCAAAGCACATGCCTCGCACTGTCTGGACGCACCTTTAAAAAATCTTCACGAAACATATAAGTCAGAAGGTAGCCAGATGCCGCTACCAAACTTGCTGACTGGTTAATCTCTTTATCCCGGCATGAGGTATTATCGTTTAGCTCTTGTCGACTCTAGGAGATTGTTTTTCTTTAATACTTAATCAGAACCTTCCTAAGCGATATTCAGCGTTATTCCCAGTAACTGGGTTGTACAGGTTAGATAGGCAGTCGCTCCACTTAAAATACTGGCAATCAGCTGCATCCGGTTAGACTGTAAGCTGACCCCAACATAGTTGGGAAAAGGCTACGCAGATTGATTAATACCTAGACGATATTACCTGTACCGCCATTTTCATTGTAGAATCAAAGTAGTCCAGCCAACCACATAATATATCCAAGTATGACGCAGAACGCTTTATAACACCCACTATGTTTGCAAAAATATGGCCTTGGTCAAGGCCGATACAAACGCAAATCATCTAGTAGTATGGACATAGTCTATGTATACCAACCAATGGTTCGCCTTTGTTTTGGCAGTGCACGAACCTACTTATACGTCTTCGTAAGTACCTGTGTTAGTACAAAATATGGAGCGATAATATTTTAGGTAAACTACTGTTTTCATGCGAGAAGTCTGTTTGGTTTTCTGTCAAAACGTGTTAATACATAATATAATGTAAGAAATATAGCAAATACTGACTAGGATACGACAAATTTTTATATTTTGATTAATTTATATACAAATAAATACACTCAGCGGCACGGAATCTTGATCAAGCGCTTATCTCGCGAATACTTGCGATAACAAAAGCTTTATGTGTTTCCAACGGTTGTTTCTTATGTAGGTATGGCAAAAAAATGTTTACCCTTAGTTGAAGGGGGTAATTCATTGTTTGAGTGCAATGCAGTGTAAATTTTAATTTTTAGTTTAATCGGGTTTCTTGAGCGACTAAGTTGCAAGTTTAAATTTGTGTGTTGTGAAAGTTTACGGTTAATTTATTCAATTATTGTGTCTTCGTGCTTTTAACTCAAACTCTAAAGGTGCTTTATAACCAATAAAAATGCCATTAACACCAGCACAGGTTGCACAGGCTGTAGCCTTAATCGAACAAGGATTCTCACAGCGCGAAGTTGCTGTGGTGCTTAACGTACCACGTTCATCAATGCAGTATGCCCTGAAACGATACCAGAAGACAGGCCACTACTCCCGTAGACCAGGCAGCGGAGGTGTAAGATGCACATCGGCCCGGGACGACCGGTTTATTGTCCTGGAAATTATAAGAAACCGCTACCTTACCGCTGTTGACATACGCCAGCGGCTCCAAATTGCAAGAGGTGTGAATGTTAGTGATCGTACGGTGAGAAGACGCATGGAGGAAGTCAACTTAAAAGCTCGTAGACCAGCACGCAGTCCAGAACTTCTCATTCTCAGACATCATCGAGTAACTCGACTTCAATTCGCACGTGAACACGCCAGCTGGACTTATGGGCAATGGGCTAGAGTAGTGTTCACAGATGAGTGTGGAATCGCTTTGCATGCTCCAGATGGTCGGGAGCGAGTGTGGAGAAGAAGAGGAGAGAGGTTTCTACCCATTACCACCACACAAACTCTAAGTTTTAAGAGGCTCTATAATGGTTTAGGGAGGAATAAGTTCCGATGCTCGTACCGAGTTGGTTACTGTTATCAATCGCTTAAATGCAACCCGATACATCGAAGAGGTCCTTTAAGAACATGTTTTGCCATATTCGGCGTTCATAGAGCAAGACCAATTCTTCCTTATATGCATGATAATGCTCGCCCACACGTTGCACGTTGCGTTGAAGAATACCTTCAAGACGTTGGCATTACAAAATTGCAGTGGCCAGCACGTAGCCCGGACGTAAACCCAATAGAGCATATCTGGGACATGCTCAAAAGTAAGATTAAGTCCACCTCCAACCGGCCAGAAACTCTAAATCAACTTAGAAATGCGGCACTGGCTGCTTGGGAAGACATACTGCAAGTTGATATCAGAAACATCATTCAAAGCATGCCAGATCGTATGCAAGCAGGTATTCGGGCTAGAGGAGGAAGCACCCGATATTAAAACGTAGAGAAAATCCAGAAATTTGGTACTTTTTTCATTTTGTAGTATTTTTAAATTGATAGTGCAAAATCCTTTTTTTCTGCAAAAGTGCCTCAGCTTAATGATGTAGTAATTGTCTAATTACTAAGTTCTAAAAGCATAAAAAACACTTATAGAGTGCACCTACCCTTAAATTAGTGTCAAAAATATATTTAATTACGAATTATCGATAAATTCACACGTGGGCAAATTTCCGTGCCGGTGAGTGTATTATATAATTGAAGTGTCTGTTTGTAATGTCAAAATAACAACTTTTTACTAAATGCATAAGAGAGTATAAACGATACTTATAACAAAAAAGCAATTTTTAACATTTTTGTGTCTGCCTGTCTGTTTGTTCTGCCTAATCTCCGAAACGCCTGGACCAATTTTGACGGGACTTTCACTGACAGATAGCTGATATTACGGTGGATAACATAGGCTACTTTTATTTTAGAAAAATAATTAAGGTTCCGCGCAAAAAAAAATAAAACCCATGAAATTATGAACAAAAAGTCAGATTTGAAAAATTCTTTTTGCATTTGGTAGCCCAATTCTCGAGGATAGTTGATGTATCTTACGAAATCCACGCGAACGAAGTCGCGGGACACAGCTAGTATTCTAATAAATCCATAAAGATTTATAAGAATATAAATCAAAATAATAAAAACTCGTCGTAATTTGATATTCATAAGAATACATAAAAACCTCATACTTTTTATCCAATGTAGGTATAAATGTAAAACAATTTATCACTTGCTTAAAGTGAACATGATAATATTAATACGGATAACGCTGACGAGGGTTCGCCCCCGTGGATCACATAATATAACTATCCACATCTAATAAAAAATATATGACTCTGAGTTAGAGATATCAAGTTAACTCGTACCTATTTCTTCGAGCAGGAACTAACTATACGTCCGTCCACGTCACATAACGATGCTTATATTATGTGGGCGTCCAAGCAAAAAGGGTCCAGTAGTGGGGTATTGAGTTAAGACCAAATTCGGTATCTAGAATAATCAATTGATAATAAGGATTAAAAAATATTCAAAAACTGGCACATTTTTTTATCAGTCATTTGAAGTTGAAACTCTGAAAAAACGTGATTTGAGAAAAAGCATTTCAAAGTTTGATTTTTGGTACTTAATACATTTTCTGATCTTTCTAAGTACATTTTCTGGTACTTAGAAACATCCTATAAAGTCATTTACAATATAAACTTATAGATAATTGAGCAATAATTAATAATCAATTAAAATCGAGAAATGCAATTTTATCACCCAACTTTACAAAACTGCGTATATCTCGGAAACTAAATGCCGAGAACTGGACCCTTTTTGCTTGGAGCCCACATATAGGTACGTCACAATATAAAGAAGAAAAGAAAGAAAATACGTTTATTTGTGGTAAACATGACGCAAAAAAAAACACAAACACAAAAAGAAACAAAATATGCTTCACATCCACGCAAAACGGCCATCGCTCAGCATAATGCCATGCATGGCATATCGCCAGACGATGACCAAACGATGCCTCACTTAATGTGACACTTACCGTTTTATATTTTTATGACCACAGACTGACAGCACGCTCGTTATATTATACATATAAAATAACATCACATCTAAGTTTCCCGCAAGGGTAAGCAGACGTGTATAAGGCCACCATCCGCCAGATATGTTTAAGTCCCATGTAAAACGGGGCGAGCATATTGTCTTTACCGCACAGAAATCCAGACTCCGGGCTGTTGTCCGACTGAGAAATTTCGTATGTAAAACAACCTAACACATTTTCCCCGACCTGGGGATAGAACCCCAGGACCTCAAAGGTTGCGTTCCAACCACTAGACAATAAGCCAGTTAATATTTCTAACTTTGTCACAGGTATACGTAAAAACGTGATCAAAAGTGTAATTCGTGTCAAGGGGTTAGAGGGGCGAATAAACTGTCTTTTTACGATATTTATTTATGAGCGGAACGTTGACTATACACACAAAACTTACTTATAAAATACTAAGACTCCATCATCATCAAATAAGTCTATTTGATTTAGAATAAGTCTATTTAAGACATTGTTCTATTGTCAATACAGTCGTGATGACAATAGAATAATGTCTGTTTCACCCAGTAATTGGGTCGTGCAGGTCAGATGGCAGACAATAAATATAAAATATTGATACTCAACCACTTTAGTTAGATTGGGCGATGACTCTAACCTAGTTAGGAAGACTGCTAAGAAGACTAGATAATGACCAAATAATAGACTAATCGTATCTATCTATACTAATATTATAAAGCCGAAGAGTTGTTTGTTTGTTTGTTTGGTTGAACGCGCTAATCTCAGGAACTATTGATCCGAATTGAAAAATTCTTTTAGTGTTGGTTATCGAGGAAGACTATTGGCTATATAACATCACGCTACGGCTAATAGGAGAGGAGCATCAATGAAAAATGTTGCAAAAACGGGGAAAATTTGTTCCTTTTGAGAGCTTCCGTTGCGTGCGATGCGTAAACGGTTAAAGTTACGCAAAAATCATGTATGACGGAATTGTTCCTCTTAAAAAGTCCGAGAACGCATATGTCTATCTTTTAAGGTTGGCTCACTATAACTTTTTTAATGGTAATCAAATTTGTTATACAATAATGCATTATTTGCGAAGGTGTTTTCATAAGCATGGTATTAATCCTTATCCAAATAAATAGTTTCATAATTAAGGTTGGTAATGTACATGTAAATTCTTTTTAAAATTATTCGAATCGGACCTTTCGTTTGGCGGAAGCTAGTTATTCTTAAAAGACTAAAACGATTAGTAAACCTATTTTAGTTATAGAATGTTTTGCCTTCTTCTTTCAAACTCTACATAATCATAGTCGAAAGAAATTGACAAAACACTTTTTAACTAAAATACGTTTATTAAGCACTAGCTTCCGCCCGCGACTTCGTCCGCGTGAAATTTCTTGTTCTCCCGAGCCACCCCGTCGCATTGCATCGCCTGAACGCACTGTTACTTCATTTTCGCTTAGCGCTCGTTCTTACTTTTTTACTTTTTGTTCGGCTTCTAAGGGTCCTAGCGTAATGTTACATACCCAGCCTTCCTCAAGAATTAGGTTATAAAATGCAAAAAGAATTTTTCAAATCCGACTGGCAGTGACAAAGATTAGCGCGTTCAAACAGTCAATAAAGAATAAAATGTGTAGGTAAATAATTATACACTAAGCCTATTTTTCTTACTTTAAGCATTTTTATACTCGTCTTAATTTCTAAACGAAAGGTCCGATTCGAATCCTTTAAAAAGGAATTTACACGTACTTAATCATCCTTGATTATGAGACTATTTATTTGGATAAGGATTAATACCATGTTTATGAAAACACCTTCGCAAATAATGCACTATTTTATAACAAATTTGATTACCATTAAAAAAGTTATAGTGATCCAACCTTAAAAGATAGACATATACGTTCTCGGACTTTTTAAGGGGAACAATTCCATCATACATGATTTTTGCGTAACTTTAACCGTTTACGCATCGCACGCAACGGAAGCTCTCAAAAGGAACAAATTTTCCCCGTTTTTGCAACATTTTTCATTGATGCTCCTCTCCTATTAGCCGTAGCGTGATGTTATATAGCCAATAGTCTTCCTCGATAACCAACACTAAAAGAATTTTTCAATTCGTACCAATAGTTCCTGAAATTAACGCGTTCAACCAAACAAACAAACTCTTCAGCTTTACAATATTAGTATATATTTGAGTTTTTTTTTTTATGATTGTTACGGTAACCGTATTATTCATAAAAAACTCAGTCAATTTATAAACTGTGTGATTGTTTTCGGAAATCATGACGGCGAGAATACAAAAACCCTATTTCTTCAGTCCACCTTGTTAATTCCCTTTAAGACTTAACAATGCATTAACGGCTTCCAAAAATGAATATATAAGTACCCAAAACATACTCTGAATGTAAATTGGCACTCGTTAAAATAACGAACTGGAATTAAATATCCTCACTTACATTGAAGCACAAATATTCAATAAAAACCGATTTGCAGGCATTCAAAGCATTTTCATTAACGACCGTATTAATTAACCTTTCAGTTTCAACAGACGTAAGAATTTATTTGGATACGAACTTTACCCGCGGGATTTCTTTTCGTGATCTTAAGAATTCAAAAAAATCGCAGTTTCTTTTACTCCATCTTTGGAAATTAAATGCTATGATGCTAGTTATTTTGCTACGTTTATGAAATCTGTTGAGGAGAATCTGTGTTTATGTGGTAGTTACTAATGGAGAAAGGAAATTAATGCTGTTGATTTTTCTCACAGCTTATGAAAACTGAGAAAAATCAGCAACAACATGCTGCTCTTGCACGTGAAACATAGCGTGGTCTAAAAAGTTTTGCTTTATAATATTGTAACTTGTCAGCAGCTAGTTGAATGTGCCGATTAGTTCCTAAGAAAATAGGCAGGCCAAATTACATTCGTGGGCGACCAGCACACCCTAATTGCGTAACACATTATCAGTCACAATCTGAATGATTTTGAAGCATATTGCTAACCCATTTCTTCATGTGTTCGAAAATTTGTTTACTCCATAACGTAAATAACGCAATGAATGTTGTGACCTGTCAAAATGAAACCGATTCCTACTGTAGGTAAGTGTGTTAAGTAATTGCCCCGCAAACCTCAAAGAACTAGTTTATAGTTGAGACAGCAGCTGCAGCAGTGTCCTCTTGTCAAACACGATCCTATTGGTCTATTCTGTAAAAATCCCAACGTGAAAACTTAGGTGAAGTGAACTGTCATTCTACCTGCCGATCTATTCTGTTAAAATCCCACCGTCCCGCTCTATTCTGTTAAAATCCCACCGTCCCGATCTATTCTGTTAAAATCCCACCGTCCCGATATATTCTGTTTAAATTTCACAGTGAAAACTTAGGTGAAGTGAACTGTCATTCCACCTGCCGATCTATTCTGTTAAAATCCCACCGTCCTGATCTATTGTATTAAAATCCCACCGTCCCGATCTATTCTGTTAAAATCCCACCGTTCCGATCTGTTATGTTAAAATCCCACCGTCCCGATCTATTCTGTTAAAATCTCACCGTGAAAACTGTGAAGTGAGCTTGAAGTGAGATTAAACTTTGCAACAAGTCTAACACAAGATGACGAAGCTGACTTTCAATATGATGACAAATCGATAAACTATAATCAATCTAAACTTTCGGTAATATTGGAAACTCTATTTAAGGCTACTCTTGGGGGTCAATGGTTTCTTTTGTAACCTAGCTATAGATAATATTTTAAGCTGCTCATGCCGTCTCAACTTGGTGTTAACCCGTAAACCTGCTTACTATATTATCTGGACAATAAACTATTTCTATTTCTATTAATACTTGCCTTACATATTTATATAGCTTACTCGTAAATTGTTCCATTAGTTTTCCGATTTGCAATACGAAAGCCATTACTAGTGTTCGGAATTTGCACTAATCTTCTTTGAGAGGCTTGAATTAGCGCGCCGCGCTACCCTCCTTTTGTTAGCGAATAGCAAGTGGCACTAAACTGGAATAACCGAATTTAGGGGCGAACCGACTTAATTTCTAAGAATCGATATTAGGTAGATTTCACTTTTATATTAATACTAGCAACCCGCCCCTGCTTTGCACGGGTTTAATGACTTGGCAAAACATCGAAATATGTCTACGTCAGTTTAATTAATCCTTCCGGAATTAATGTTCTAAATGATGGAGAATACCGCATCAGAATCTGTTGCGTAGTTTCGAAGAACAACGCGGTCACACAGGCAGACACGAAAAGCGACTTTAATGTATAATATATGTGTAGATATAGAATATAGATTGAATTCAAGGAAATCAAAATACTAGCTAACCTTACTGTCTTGAAATTGACGGTTTGACTGGTGTGGTGACTGAGCGAATAAACAAATATTTGTAAAACCTAATAAGTGATCATTTTTGGTTGTAGGCGCAACCATCCATACTAATTTTATAAATATTAATATACTAATACTAAGTATACTAATACTAATATACTAAGTATACTAATACTAATAGGTATACGTACCGAGCCTCGAGCTTCATCGGTGTAGAGTACGCTACTCTAGTTACCTAGTGTCCAAGATATACAACTTCTAGCGAACCTCAATCGAGCAATACGGTGCTCACGGGGTAACTTGGGGGCCCACGCTGGTTGTCGACTGCGTATATCAGCCGCTAAAACCCTCCTAACTCCTTCTCACAGTCCATAGGCTAACTTGTGCTCCTCGTACCTCTTCAAGGTTTCTTTTGAGGTCTATGTAACTGCATTTGCGGTTCGTTAGCGCCTGAGCCACTAAAAAGCGGTCGTCTCGTGGTTGTGTGCAACGTTTTCTCCCAGAACCTGGCCTTCTTTGAACGGAACCTATCTCTTGGTATTGAGTCCAGGTTCTTTGGATGGTTGAAAGACTCATGTTTAACCACTGTGAGACGTAACATAAGCTACACCCCCTTTCCAGCAGCGCTATAATTTTACTAGCACTTATTTTTTTTCTGCCATTACAATAGACACAAAGATATCCGTTATAAGTCACAAAAAGGCAGGATTATGCGTCAAACATAAATTATTCCGCTAAAATAACTTCAGTTATTTTTAGTTGCCTGATAACCTTTTAACAGCAAACCCACGAAAAGTAAGTAAAAAGTCACAAACAGAAAAGGGGATTATTATTTTTAAAAACAAAAGTTTCGAATTTAGAATTAATTTTTTTCTTTATTAAGTGCCAGTGCCAAAGTTTGGCTATTAAAACCTCTTTAGAACTAAATTATTACTAATAATGTAGAAAAATCAAAACCGCTCGTTTTTTTTGCAAAGTAGTGTATAATACTATATACATATATAGGGTAGGACGTCATAGTAGGGTTAAAATGCAACAAATTAAGCCACCAAATATTCTACCGAAATTCAGTAGTTTTTGAGTTAGTTAGATTTTTTGTTTTTTTATGTAAAATCCCAGATATCATTTGAAGCTAATTTAAAAATGATTTACATTGCGACTGTACTGCAATTTAAGTTATTATCATAGTTGATGCCATAGCAGATCTTTGTCAATAATTAAAAGTTCAAAAAAGACTAAAACTTTGACGAAGATCACTAATCATTGGCAACACTACACAACACATTGGGCAACACTATAGCTAACAGCTGATTTGAATTTGTCCCTATAATTTTAATTTTAAAAAATAGGTTTCCTCCTGTGTTAGTAAATCAGATCCCGATTGTCATTTAAGTTTTAATCATTTTCTGGCTGAACGCTTAGAGTACCATCATGTATTTACGGATGCTGCCAAGCGTTCTCCACCGGGTTGTGTTGGGATAGGTACTTACCATTCTCAATACAATATTGTACAAAAAATAAAACTGCCCCCAGAAACTTCCGTCTTTACGGGGGAATGTTTCGGCATCTTAAAAGCCATAGAATACACTCGTGTTTTAAAACTCAAAAAAACCATTATTTTTACTGATTCACAAAGTGCTCTTCTGGCCATCAACAAATCCCCTTTCGAACACAATTCGCAATCGCAGTTTCCTGTCATTTATTTAATAAGGGAATTTGCCTTCAGAACCATCTCTGAGGGCAATACACTGCATTTTGCGTGGATTCCGGCCCATGCTGGAATCCAGGGCAATGAAATGGCTGACACACTTGCCGGTGATGCGGTGCAGTGTGGGGACTTAGTTCCATATATAAATTTTAATATTGACCTGGTGAAGTTACCAAAGACTTTTCTTCGGGATACCTGGAAGGTAGCTTGGGATGTCGGAAGTAAATTGAAGGGCCGTTATTTTTCTACTATTCAACCCAACGTTCCGGAAAAACCGTGGTTTGGCAGGGCAAAGTTTGGCAAGATGGAGACCTCCATTCTAATACGGATGAGACTTGGTCATGTTTGCTCTCCATCCCATCTCGCCAAACTGAATATCATAGACGACCCTATTTGCTTGTGTGGCACAGAGGTAGGCGACTTAAATCATATTTTTTTCTCCTGTCCCCTATATGACCGTTCTTCCTTTCTCAGTAACCTCTTGTCAAAGTCAAAGTCAAAGTCAAAGTCAAAGAATCTTTATTGTGAGACAGTGGTTACAGAGTTGTTATAAAGTTAATTGGTGTGCTTTTGCACTGCTCCACCATGTTAGGCATACAATAGTTTCCAATTTATTATGTTAGATCTTAGTTTACGTAATATATTATATTTATTCAAAGAGACATTTCAATTGTAAAATAGCTTTATTTTGCATCAAAACATAAAAACAGTTTGGCACTAACTCATCAGGAATCTGTCAGACAAAAATTCATGTACTGCATAATATGGTCTGTTTATTAGGAACTCATTTAATTTTTTCTTGAAAAGTTTTATGTTTTCAATTTCTCTGATCTTCATAGGAAGCTTGTTATAAATTCGTGAAGACATTCCGAAGAAACTTTTAGAAAGTAGGGCCGTTTTTGAGGGCATATTATTTGCTATTTTGTCGGCATGTCGACGGGAGTGCAGGTTACCAAACTTTTCCCTATTGGTTTTTACAAATGTAGCGACCTCATAGATGTAGAGGGCAGGAAAAGTTAAAATCTGAAGCTTTTTAAAATATGGCATACAGCTATCTGGGGCACGTATGCCACAAACGGCTCTAAGACATTTCTTTTGCGCCCTAAAAGCGAGTTCCCTGTCTGTAGCATTCCCCCAATAAATTAGTCCATATCTAAGCGTAGACGTTACATAGGCATGATAGGCGGTTAGTACTGCTGCTTGATTTACAATCTTAGATAGTCTGTATAATGCATAGGAAAATTTATTTAGTTTTTTACACACCGTGTCAATTTGAGTTTTCCATGACATATTTTTGTCAATCCATAGTCCTAAGAATTTGATGGTATCTGTTTCCTCTATTTTTTTCATTTCGTAATTTACATTTAATGTCAAAGGGAATTCTTTGGGAATAACTGACTATTTTTGTTTTATCTAAATTAATTATGAGATTATTAGATGTTAACCAATTTATAATGTCATTTAAAGTATCGTTTATGTCATTTTCAAATGTGTTGATGTCAGTCGGAGAAAATACAGCAGTGCTATCATCAGCAAAAAGAACTAACGGAATTTTCACGGCTCTTGGTAAATCGTTTATATAAATAAGGAAAAGCAAGGGACCCAAAACACTTCCCTGCAGCACGCCATATGTAACATCGCTCGGGCCTGATAAATACTGCACTTCAGTTTCCGTCGCAAAAGAAAGCTTATTTATTTATTTGTAATCTGTGGCTTAAATACGATTTTATCAAGTCTAGAGCATTACCCCGTATGCCGTATCTATACAGTTTTTCGATCAGTAATTTATGATCCACATGGTCGAAAGCTTTGGTCATGTCCATGTACATAGCCGTTACTGGTGTCCTATTGTTCATATTTTTGTAAATCTTAATAAGAAGATCGTAGATGGCCATATTGATAGTTTTGCTTTTACGGAATCCATTTTGTTCACTGACAAAAAGATTATGTTTTTCAAAATAGTTATAAATGCTATTGTAGATTACTTTTTCAATTATTTTGGAAAAAATAGGAATTAAAGCTATTGGCCTGTAGCAAGAGATATCCTCCTTTTTACCCTTTTTGAACAAAGGCTTGATGATTGATACTTTTAGCTTACTGGGAAATTTTCCGTTTAGGATGTATAGATTAATCAAGTAGCTTAGAACCGGACTAATGGATAATGCAACGTACTTTATAATTGACGTAGATATATTATCGTATCCAGTACTATGTGTATTTTTTAAAGATTTTATGATTTTAAATATGTCATTTGGAATGGTAGGACTTATAAATAAGGAATTATAATTATTATCAATCAATGTCAGCGTTTTATTTTGATGTGATGTCAAAGAATTCAATGTTGAAGGGTTTGTAGGTTTAACAAGATTAACAAAGTAAGTATTAAAAGCTTCAGCAATTTGTTGCGGATCCGTTATAGATTTGCCATTTAGATTTATTCGTACAATGTCTTCTTTAGGAATATTGTGTTTTGTGGAGTTAATTATCTTCCAGGTTGTTTTAGTTTTATTATTGGATTGTTTTATACTGTAGTCATTTTGCGATTTGTGAGTCAAGTTAATTATTCTCTTCAGCGTTGAAGAATAATTTCTTGTCCCTTCGTACTCCTTTTCCTACCTCTATACTTGCTTTACTTTGTACAAATAACTTTCCTGCATATAAATGTATAGTCTCATTTATTACTTTAAATAATATTAAGTTATAATTTTTCGTCATTGTAATTTGCTCATTAATCATCATGGTATCATCACATTCGTAAATACGGATCCTACATCGTCCTACTCTAAATCCCATTTTAATTAATCTTTTTAATTCCATTTCATCTAAACGTGACATTGGCTAAATGCACAAACCGTGCAAAGCCAAAAAAAAAAAAAAAATAAGTTTCCTCCTAGTTACTAGTAAAAATAAACTTAAAAAATATATAAAAATTAGCAAATACATAGTTAAAACTAAGAAAATTGTCAAAAAGCAAAAATTCTTCATCAAAAATGTAAAACTTAATGGAGAAAGGTTACATTTACTAAAACAATTAGATATGTATTCATTCAACTTAGAAAAAAGTACTAGGAAATACCAAATTGACACAGAAGACTTGCAGTATGAACTTGACCAACTACAGGAGAAACTTACTTCTATGACCATCAAATATACAGCCTCTGAAAACCAAATGAGGGAATATGTATTGGCGATGAATGAGCTGGTAAGCTCACAAACAAACAAATGTCAACCACCATCTTTTGAACTCACACCGGACCATTCATTGACAATATGCAAAGAGAATATAACCACTATCGTCGTTGACAATATGTGATACCACCATACCGCAGTCTTGTGCCAGTTTGCCATTATCAATTACTAACTGTTTGCCTAAACACAGTTTAAATAAAGAAATAGTAATATTTTGTGATGAAATTGGAAAGGATCTAGGCCACTTGTTGACAAATAAATATCCGGGACACTCAATACTGAACTTCTGTATGCCTGGATGTTCACTATTTGATATAATGAAAAAAAATTATAAAATGCAATTTTAACCAGGATACTACATTATTAATATTTGTTGGTAAAGGGGTAATGTGAACAAAGGAGATTTACTTCAATATTATACATCATGACGGTACCTTGTCAATATATATATGAAAATATTATGTATGTTAGAAAAAATCTACATCTTTTTAGTAAGATAAGTGATCGGCATAATTTTAACACTAGAAATAGGAACAAATTAGATCAACCACGTTTCAGATTATCTAAGGTACACACTTCTTTTATGGGGTACTGTGTAAAATGTTATACTAAAGTACCTCTCGATATT
The DNA here is from genome assembly GCA_947568875.1 of Fissipunctia ypsillon. NCBI lineage: Eukaryota > Metazoa > Arthropoda > Insecta > Lepidoptera > Noctuidae > Fissipunctia > Fissipunctia ypsillon. The sequence goes on from OX387647.1 coordinate 12,493,450, forward strand.
CTTTAACTAAATGAGAAGCAATTTAAAACATGCATTAAACGCACACTATGTAGACAAGCATATTATAGGTTGAATGATTATATCATAGATAAAAATGCTTGGCTAAATGCTGGTCCTGCTCCACAGCCACTTGGGCTTTGTTAATTTTTTTTTTTTTTTGTTTGGAAGAAATGCGTCCCTTTTTTTTCTGACATTATGTTATTACTAATAGACTTATTGACTATATATAGACTATAGATTTAGTGTTTACTAATCTTTTAATACAATCATTGCAAACGTTGGGTCATGGCTGGTCATGTCAAAACATCGAGATTTATTATGGATTTATTATGCTTCTAATATTATTTTTGGGAACAGTACGTGTGTAATTTCATACAGTCTCCAAAACAATTAATTAAAGAACAAACTGAGAAGCGAAAAATAAAACTTTTAGCCTACCCAAGCTCCTAATTTAATGTAACTAATTTTTATTCAACGCCAAACTCCTTTTTCATCAGTTAAAAACTGAATATGCATATTAAAATATCTGTTTTACACAATTTATTTTACGAACTCTATGAAAAAATATCCGCCGCTGTTTAACGACGCACCGCGACGCGACGCGAGGCTCCTTGGTAACGGTCATCAAGGCGCAGAGGCTGCGTCCTGCACGCGCGGCGCTCCAGGCCCGCGCGTCTGCGCCGCAGCTGTCAAGCTGTCACCCAGTGACACAACAGACAGAATCGTTTTTATAGTGTTTTTGTGTGTGATTTTAGTGTTTTTGGTTCGGACTTGTTCTTTTATTATTCTTTTAGGTAAGTGTATTTTTACCTATGTTAAATGCTGCCTGTAGCGACGCCGGAATTAGTGCCAGTCAATCTGCCACATCGCTCGATGCCCAGGTAAGATGTCCCCATTGCTCCCAGGCACGCTTCTTTAAAGGCGAACGGGGGCTACGGATACACTATGGCAAGGTACACAAACCCCACAGTGTACCTTTGTGCCCCCCAGCCACTACATCAATACATTCAGACAACACACTTTGGAAAACACTTTCAAATTTAAAAAATTCTACCCCTGTTTTAAAGAGAGTTCCCCGGGGCGCGAGGCGGTCTGTTGCTCTAAGTTTGTCGCGATGTCTCCGCCTTGTGACCCAGGAGAATTCTTATAGTGCCTGGGAGCAACTACTCACCTTCCCTTATAGGATTCTGCATGTCCAAAAAAATTTGGCATCCAAAAAATCACTGACCAATCAAATTAAAGACCACTGTAGCAATCCGACTCTTATTTTAGATCCAAAAGCAACTGACTTCAGTAACCTTTCACGAAAAGGCCTTTGCTCACATGTGGAATCCAAGTTAAGTGAAGGTGACATCAGGGGGGCAGCCAGGCTACTGTTCAGTAGCGATGTGGTGGCGCCCTACTCTCCAGAAACTCTTTCAGCCCTGGAGAGTAAACATCCGGCGCCTGCGGATGGTCTCACCTTCCCCGACCCCCCCTTCCCTCCCGATCCGGATTCAACTCCTTTTAATGTTACTGCCCCCCAGCTGATTGCAGCCGTGAGCTCTTTCCGAAGTGGTTCCGCCGGCGGCCTCGATGGCCTGACTCCTCAGCATTTAAAAGATTTACTGAGTGCAGGCGCTGGGGAAGCTGGTGAGTCGCTTTTGAAAGAGCTTGCGGCTCTAATTAATCTGATGCTCAACGGTGGTGTGAATGATGCCGTCGTGGATATCTTGTACGGGGCCAACTTATGTGCCCTGCGCAAGAAGGACGGCGGCATTCGTCCCATTGCCGTAGGGTGTACCTACAGGCGTACGGCAGCCAAAATATGCTGCAAATTGTATAGCGAAGTTCTTACCAACAAGTTCCAGCCCCTACAGCTTGGCTTTGGTTCCAGAGGGGGCTGTGAGGCTGCCGTACATGCCCTTTCCAGTTTTTTAAACTCCAGTAAAGGTGAGGTCATCCTCAAGGTTGACGTTAAGAATGCCTTCAACTCGGTTAACAGGGACACTTTGTTGGCTGAAGTAAAAAAGGAGTTACCAGAAATGTATGGTTTTATTTGGCAGTGCTACAGGCATCCATCAAAATTATTATATAAAGACAACGTTTTGGAATCTGCAGTCGGATGCCAACAAGGTGATCCTCTCGGGCCAGTCATTTTCAGTTTGGCTATCCATCCCATTCTACAACAACTAAATTCAAAATTTAATGTCTGGTATTTAGATGATGGAACATTAGGAGGTGACGTAGACACCGTTCTAAAAGATCTTATATTCCTAAAGCAGCAGTTCAAATCCATCGGCCTTGACCTCAACAACTCAAAATGCGAAATTTACCTTTGTGACAATACGGACAGACAATCGACTATACAGAAATTCAATTCAATAGCTCCAGATATCAACGTTTTAGAAAAACGTTCACTGCACCTCCTAGGTTCCCCAATTTTAGAAGATAGTTTTTCACCATTCATCGACGATAAAATCAAAAATTTTAACGATATTTCGGACAGACTTTCAAAAATTAATCTACATTCGGCATTCACTCTAATCAGATATTGCTGTTTCGGTCCAAATTTTATGTACTATCTTCGCTCTTCCTCTTTATGGAAACAGCCACACCTTTTAGGCAAAATCGATCATATTATTCGAAGTACTTTAACATCCATTTTAAATGTGGTATTGGACGACCGTGCGTGGCTGCAAGCCACACTACCCATTCGTTTTGGTGGGCTCGGCGTCCGCAAAATTTCTAGTGTAAGTTTACCGGCGTTCCTGTCCTCGGTCCACAGCACCGAAAAGTTAACCGCAAAAATCTTAGCCCCTTCTCAGGTTGACTCTGAAGTGCCGTGTTTGACCGATGCGGTGAACGCCTGGAAAATTGCTTGCCCGGATACGGTTCTGCCCGAGAACCCGTCCTCCCAGAGACAGTGGGATGAGCCGCTCTGCAGGTTGGTACGGAATAAACTCATTAATACGTCCACCAACACTGCTGAGCGTGCCCGCCTGCTGGCTGTGGGTGAATGGGAGTCGGGCCTCTGGCTTCAGGCGCTACCATCACCCAACATAGGCACTATGCTGGGTGATACCACATTCCGGCTCGCTACTTGTTTGCGTCTGGGCGCTCCTTGCGGAGCTCCACATCGCTGTCAATGCGGTGAAGGAGTCGACTGCCTCGGACACCATGGCCTATCCTGCAGCAAGAGCGCTGGTCGTATGGCACGGCACGCTAGCATTAACGACATCATCCGTCGGGCTCTTGTCACCGCCGGGGTGCCAGCTGTTTTAGAACCCAACGGCTTGGCACGTGACGATGGGAAGAGGCCGGACGGAATGACCATAATGCCTTGGAAGTTGGGTAGGCCTTTGGTGTGGGATGCAACCTGTGTCGACACCCTCGCGCCATCCCATCTTCCTAGCACGGCGGGCTGTGTTGGGGCGGCTGCTGCAGGTGCAGAAAACCTCAAACGGCGCAAATATAACAACCTCATTGGGAGCTATATGTTTGAGCCGTTTGGTGTTGAAACACTTGGGCCTTGGGGTCCGAGTGCTCATCGAGTATTTCGGGACATCGCTAAGCGGTTGGTCGACTCTCTACGGGACCAGAAGGCTGGCCTATTCTTAGCCCAAAGAATCAGCATTGCCATTCAGCGTGGCAACGCTGCCAGCCTTTTGGGCACTTTTCCGATTGACAGCGATGCGGATGAATTTTTTGATGCCCAATGAGCTCTTCTCCCTTTTTATTTTTTTTATTGTATACTTGTACATAATATATATATATATATTAGTGTTATCATGTATTATAGATATTAATAAATGTAAATGTAATTTGAATTTTCTTAAATAAGTATTCGTGTCAAGTTTCAAGTTTATTAACTCAAGAAATTAAATTTTTCATAGAAACAAAAAAAAATAATCATTGCAAACTATAGTTTTGTATATTATTAGAAGCATCTTTTCAATTTTGTAAATGTGAGTACCATGGAGCGGTTTTATGTTATGATGTAGGTATGTTGACTTGAAAGAGTATGGCAGTTGAGAGTATGTCATGCTCACTTAAATGTCTCGCTGATGGTGGCGCATGTGTTGGATCATTCGGTTCCCTACAAAATGGTTGAGCTGGATGGTGCTGATTCACGCGTCATGTTCGTGAACAGGCGCCGTCAGTGGAGACTGGTCATCTCTTAGCTGCCAGGGCTTATTTTTAATCTTATATTTTAAATTGTTTTAATTATCTATTTTTTACATTGTTCTAACATATAGAAGCAACAAGAACAATAACAATGTACCTACCCAGGATTTTGTAACAATTTTGATTTAAAAGAGTGTCCATGGAGTTTCTTGCCCATTCTTCTCCATAGAGATCTACGTTTTGGAATGGGCGACTAGCTTCAATTTTCTGACTAACTGACTGACTCTTTAACAATTCAAAAGTGCCTGTAATTGGTTTAATTGAAATAAATGCTTTGAGTTTGAGTTTGATACATCATTGTGCAATCTTAGTTTAGGAGAAATAGTGATGTTCACATTCCCATACAGCCAAAGTTTGCCACAGGAAGAAAACAATTTTAGATCTGCAATTAATATGAAATTGCATAATTTGACATGTAATAATAATTTATTCCATTTAATTGACACTAAAAATTATGTTGGTAATCATTTTTATTTGACAAAAGATAGATTTTTATGGATAGATACTATCTTTCAAAGTATTGTAAAAGACAGATAGCTGTATCGCTATCATATTACTTTTCTATTACAGCCAAGAATTTGGCTAAACAAATTGCTCCTATTGAGCAATGCTATGACATCATGTTAAATTGTTCAGCCAATAATTTGGTATCAACCATTAATACTGATAATCATTTAAATTACAAATTAAGACCATAGAGGCAACCTCTAGCAATAATGTACAAATTAGCAAAAATAAATCAAATAAGAGTTTAAAATCAGTAGACAGTATTAACCTGGTGCATCAAAACATTCAAGGATTTATGAACAAAGACTTAGAAGTAGAATAATTTATGAATTCTAATAGTATTGATATTCTTTGTATAACAGAACATTAGCTTAGAAGCCACCAGTTCTTGTTCAATTTTAATAATCACCAGGTTGGTAGTTCATTCAGTAGGGTAAATGCTATACATGGTGGTTCATTAATTTTAGTAAGTAACCAGCTTAAATTTAAAGACCATAAAGATATTGTGAGCCTATCTATTGAGCGGATAGTTGAAATAGGCTGTATAGAGTTGGAGCAGTTTATTGTATTAAGTGTGTATAGACCGCCTTCAGGATTGTATGACTGCTTTGAAAATGTAATGGATGAAGTGTTGTACAAGATTTGTAACTCGAACAAGTCCATTATCATTTGCGGTGATTTCAATGTTAATTTATTAGAAAACTCAGGTTCTTGTAGTAAAATAATAAGTCTGTTTCAGTCCTACAACTTGTAAACTTATTTCTGGAGCCCATAAGAATAACCCCTACTAGTGCCACATGCCTAGATAATATTTATACAGATGTTATACCAAGCCACAAAGAAATTATAAATTTACTAGATTCTGATCATTGCGGGCAAAGGATTACTATCCTCAACCAAAACAACAAAGTGGCTAAAAAGGATATCACGTCGCTTAGAGGCTTTTAAAGTTAAACGCATTAATAAATTACCAGTTTTGCATAATCATGCTGATTCTAATCAACAATATGATGATTTTTTTAACCTAAACTGTAAACAATTTAACACCACGTTTATTCCCAAGATTATCTCGGTTAATAGTAACGCATCTTTCACTGATGGGCTACCGTTGGTATTCATAAAATTAGAATACGGCTTTATGAGCTGTACAATGAAAGGACTTACGTAAACACTACTGCATTTAATTTATATGTTAGAAATTATTCAAAATTATTTAAAAAAGTTTGTTGTATGGCTAAGTCGCGTTATTTGAGTTCGAAGATTAAAAACAGTAGTAATGTAATAAAAACGACTTGGAATATTATTAATAGTGAAATGGGAAGGTCTAGTAACCGAAATACTGACTATAGCCTGTCTATTAATGACAACATAATAAAATCAGACTCACAAATCGCCATGGCCTTTGAAAATTTCTTTGCAGATATTCCCGTTTCAACTACTAAATCCCTTAACTCGTCACCTTCTGTTGCTGAGTCTTTGCTTAAGGAAAATGTTAATGTTTGCGATACGGAATTTCATTTTGAACATATTACCTGTAGAGATTTATAATTAAAACCTATCACACTTTAAATGTAAAAAAGACAGCAGATCTGTGGGGTAATTCTGTAGAAGTTGCCAAGTATATTATTGACATTGTAGCACCTACTTTAGCTCTTATCTTTAATAATTGTATCGACTGTGGGGAGTTCCCTGACCTTATGAAAAATAGTAAAATAATACCTTTGTTTAAATCAGGTAGTACATCCGACCCCACAAATTATAGACATATTTCAGTACTACCTACCTTTAGTAAAAATTTTGAGAAATTAATTTTAGAACAATTGCAAAGATTTTTTAATAAACATAAATTATTACATAACAAACAGTTCGGTTTTACAAGGGGTCTTTCAACTACTGATGCTGGTGTTGAACTATTAGGACATATCAGTACCGTGTGAGCACGCATTAACGCAGTACGCTTTACGCGCAAAATAATAGATTGTCAACCTTTTTACGGTTTTAGAAAGTTAAGCATTTTTATTTACTTTATTCGCAATGAAAACGTGCGCAAGTTGCAATGAGCGATTCAATGACGGAGTTCAATGTACGAGCTGCATAAAGTACCTGGACTTCTCTTGTGCCAGCATGACTGAAGTTGGTTGGCGGAAATTGGGTGCTGACAGAAGAGCCCAATGGAAATGTCCTGCGTGCCGAATGTCGTCGCCGACTTTACTTTCATCGCAACCTACGGCTTCACTGGATACAGTGCTGAGTGAGATTCGAGAAATGAAGCATCAGCTACTGGACCTACCGACTTTAGTCAATGACTTAATATCGATCAAAGATGAGCTGAGTGAGCTCAAAAAATGCTATGACTTTTCTAGTGGTAGGCTCGATGAGTTCGACACTCGACTTATCAATCTGGAATCGAAAGTGTCAGAGTTTGAGAAGCTCCAGGACACAGTCCTCTCACTGCAATCTGAGTTAGCCTCAGCAAAGCTCGAGCTTACGTCACATGATCAGCGGTCCCGGTTAAATAACGTGGAGATCAAAGGAGTGCCCCTCAAGAAGGATGAGAATTTATTCTCAATCGTCGAAGCCGTCGGCCGTAAAATCAAGTACAATTGTCCTAAGGCCCAAATTAATTACATCTCTAGGGTGCCTATACATAACTCTAAGGAGAAATTAGTAATAGTGAGCTTCCTGAATAGGTATGTAAAAGAGGACTTTGTTGCGGCTGCGCGGGCAGATAAGGACCTATCTACATCGGATTTAGGTTTCCAAGGAGCACCACAGCGTGTTTATGTGAATGACCATTTAAGCGTCGAATCTAAAAAACTTTTAAATAAAACCAAAACCATCGCTAAAGAGAAACGTTATGAATTTGTGTGGGTGGAACATGGCAAAATTCATGTACGCAAGAACATTAATTGTAAAACTTTTATAGTTCGGAAAGAACAGGATTTAAACAAGATTGTTTAAACCGCTACATAAGTATATGTAATTTTATAAATTTATGTTTTACTTTTGAAATCGATCAATGTTTAATCATTGTTTATTGTAAAAGGTTTTGCACCTCTGCTTCGCTAATGAGTTTCTTTTGTTCTCGTCATCGCGCTGTTTGTATTGGGGGTCTGATTCATAACTATATGATGATGTATTGCTGCTTACTTGCTCACTTAGTAATGTCCTACGTAATATCGGATGATTTGCAAACTTTTGCTACTTTAATTTACATTTACCCACTTTTCACATATTTATTTCTGTCTTCCGTAATTAATAGATATTTTTATTTTGTAATGCATTGGCTAGTCGTTTTTTGTTACAGTGAAACTTATGCCGTTATTGTTGCATATTTTAGCTATGGATGATAACAATGAACAGCGGCTGACTGTTTACTACCAGAACGTACGGGGACTGCGAACAAAAACGGACTCGTTCTATCGTCAGGTTTTATTAAATTCTTACGATGTTATTGTTCTAACGGAGACGTGGCTAATCGATGGTGTGTTAAACTCAGAGTTGTTTGATGACCGGTATATAGTGTGGCGCCGTGACCGGGATTATGCTATGACTGGACAATCGCGTGGTGGTGGTGTGCTTATCGCGACGCGCAGGGAGTTACCCGTTACCCAGGAACCGTTCCTCCACTCTTCAGCAGAAGACCTTTGGATTAGCATACGATTTAAAAACTTGAACTCACGAGATTTCGTAAACCTATACGTTTGTGCTGTTTATTTATGTAAATAAAACAACGGTTATTCGTTCTCGAATCAACTTAACAATTTTTTTACTAAATTAAACCAAACTACCTTAAATAATTTTTCCGATGTGTTTTTAATTGTAGGTGACTAATATGAGTGGAATTTCGTGGACTTCATCCATTAATAATTCGCTAATCCCGGTGAACCCTGCCACTAGCGACGAATGTATGCTCGCCGACGAGTTATGCACTCTGGGCAATACAATGGAGTGACTAATGGGTATGGGAAATTGTTGGATTTGGTCCTCTCAAATAAATTAGCCTGTGTTACTGAGTGCCTTGACCCGCTAGTCACTATTGATCCCTATCATCCCGCCTTGTTAGTCAATATCGACTTGTTTGAATTGCCTTCCTTGGACCATGCACCGCGGCTAAGATATGTTTATAGCAAAGCCGATTTTGTATCTATTAATAAAGAAATTCTTGCAGTCAATTGGGAACAACAGTTTTCGTCTCGATCTCTCGACGGCTCAGTTTCGTACTTTATAGATACTATAAAGGATTTACTAAATAAGTATGTACCGCAGAAGCTTGTTCGTAATAATACTTACCCCATCTGGTTCAGTAAATCGCTCATTAGAACCATCAAGGAAAAATACAAATATCTTAAAAAATTCAAGACTTATGGTAATAAATCCGACGAATTATCTTATAAACACTTACGGGAAAGAGTCAAGACTATGGAAGCCTCATGCTATAACTGTTACCTTAATCAAGCTGAAACATCTATTAAAATCAACCCTAAATATTTTTGGACATTTGTTAAAAATCGTTGCAACTATGCGCTATGCCTAGTACACTAAAATACAATAATGAATTATTACTCACTGGTGATTCCATTTGTGAGGCTTTTTCCTCTTATTTTCTTTCCACCTTTCTCGAGCCCAGCTCAACGAATAGTCCCAACATAGCCCCTGTTTCCTCTTCGAACACTACTGTAGCTCCCTCTGATATTTCTAACATTGAAATCAAAATTGATGTTGTGACCGACCTACTCCGCAGTCTAGACCCATCCAAAGGAGCTGGTCCTGATAAAATATCGTCTAAATTTCTTATTGAATGTGCTACTTCTATTGCATTACCTATCTCTATTCTGTTTTCCAAATCCTTATCTCAAGCGGTTGTCCCCAGAGTGTGGAAATCTGCGTTTATTACACCGGTCCATAAGAAGGGGTCTAAAACTGAAGTTACTAACTATAGGCCCATTTCTAAATTGTGCATTATAGCTAAATTATTTGAGCGTATTATCTATAATCAGTTACACCCTGCTCTTGCGTCTTCGCTTAGCTCCTTCCAGCATGGTTTTTTGAGGGGACGGTCTACAACTTCTAATCTGATTTTGTTTAATGATTTTATTACAAAGGCTATGGATGATGGTAGCCAGGTCGATGTGGTTTACACTGACTATAGCAAAGCATTCGATCGTATTGATCACGACACTTTGATCAAGAAGCTAAGCTCTATAGGTATTCGTGGGGACCTCTTGAGGTGGTTTTCCTCATATATTAATAATAGATCGCAGGCTGTAGTGATCAATAATTACATATCCAGCTGGGTCTCAGTGCCTAGCGGAGTGCCTCAAGGTTCGTTACTTGGGCCCTTTTTATTTGTGATCTATGTGAACGACATCGATCTGTGCCTGCAATCATCCAAATTGCTGTGTTTCGCCGATGACATGAAAATCTTTGCCAAAATGTCATCGGTTGAAGATGGATTAGCACTTCAGGCTGATCTATACCGTCTTGAAGACTACTGTAGGGCTAATAAACTCGATCTGAATCCATCTAAGTGTTCAGTAATTACTTACACTAGGAAACGTGCCGCTCTAGTCACCACCTACATCTTATCGGGCCAGACTTTGCCAAGGTGTGATACCATTCGTGACTTAGGTGTTCATCAAGATAGCAAATTAGTTTTTGACACCCACATTGACACTATTATCAAAAAAGCCTCTAAATTGCTTGGGTTTATTATGCGTCTCTCTAAGTGCTTTAATAACGCTAAAACACTAAAAATTTTGTATTGCACCTTTGTTAGAAGTCAGCTTGAGTATGCGTCTCAGATATGGAACCCACGTTACCACAAGTACATCGACCGCATAGAAAACATCCAAAGACGTTTCATTAAATATCTTTGTTTTCATCAAAAAATTCCTTATCACTCCATCGATTATCTTCGACTCTGTAAGAAATATCATTTATTACCTCTCAAAGATCGACGTGAGATTGCCGACTTTCTGTACGTATTAAAAATCTTCAATAACAATATTGACAGCCCCGAACTTCTATCTAAACTTCACTTTAATGTACCGCAAAAATTATTCCGCAATAACCCACCCTTACGTGTGCCTCTAGCATCAACAAATTACAGACAGAATAGTTTTATTATACGAGCGGGTAGACAGTTCAATAATACATATATGTATGTGAGCAGTATGACTTTGATCCCTTCACGACTAGCGTGGCGTCGGCCAGAGGACGCATAAGCCTCAAGTTTTTTAAGTAGCATTTTAATTGTATCCCTAGTTTTCGGAAATGTTTATACTATTTTTATCATTTAGTACTTATTTTTGTTAACTAAAGGTTTCTAGTTAATACTCGTTGATCCTTGCAATTAACTTGTTTAATAAACTGTATAATTTTAATAAGCTGTAATCACTGTGAAAATTTTGATATGCTCACTTCTTAATTTTAAGTCTGTCACTATACGTGAGGATTTGTAATTGGCTTTCCGTAGTTTATGTTGGCTTCTATTTTTAGTTAGTTTAAGCTGTAAGTTCTCCAGGGTGTAATAAATAAATAAATAAATAAATATTTATAATGCATGGGAAGATAAATGCGATGCCTTGGGCATCTTTTGTAATTTGTCCAAGGCATTCGATTGCGTTCTTCATGAAACGTTAATCAGGAAACTCCGCCACTACGGGATCCGAAACACCGCTCTGGATCTTCTTACTTCATACTTGAGTAATAGGATTCAGTGCGTTGACGTTAATGGGAAAAGATCTCCCGGATCTACAGTAAAAATGGGAGTCCCGCAGGGCTCAATTCTTGGTCCTTTCTTGTTTCTTATTTATAACTATTAACGACCTGCCTTACCTCGTAAAAGACGATCATGATATAGTGTTGTTTGCGGATGACACTTCACTTTTGTTTAAACTTAAACGTCAGCAGCTGGTTACTGACGATGTAAATTGCGCGATCTCAAAAGTAGTTCACTGGTTCAATGTAAATAATTTACTTCTTAATGAAAAAAAAACCAAGTACCTTAAGTTTACGCTGCCTCACGTTAGGCAGGTGAAAACTAAGGTGTTGATAAAGGGCGAAGAATTGAATCCTGAAGATAGCACAGTATTCTTGGGCTTAACTTTGGATGCTAAGCTTCAGTGGGGCCCACATATAGATAAATTGTCAAAAAAACTAAGCTCTGCAGCATACGCTGTTAGAAAAATTCGTAATTTAACTGACATAGAGACAGCCCGTTTAGTGTACTTTAGCTATTTTCATAGTGTAATGTCATACGGTATTCTGTTGTGGGGAAATGCCGCCGACATTCAGACTATCTTTGTTTTGCAGAAAAGAGCTGTTCGATCAATTTATAAGTTAAGTCCAAAACACTCTCTCAGAGAGAAATTTAAGGAGATTAATATAATGACTGTGCCTTCTCAGTATATTTTTGAAAATCATTTATATGCCCATAAAAATATAAAATCGTTTAAAAAATACAGTGATATCCATAATATGAGCACTAGGAACAAACACAAATTTGTTGTACCTACAACAAGGCTCAAGAAAATAGGTGGCTCGTTCAGATGTCAATGTATACGTTTTTATAATAAACTTCCAAGCCCCGTTCAAGATCTGAGCCTTAATAAATTCAAATCATTTATTAAACGCAAGTAGTGCCAGAAAGCCTTTTATACCGTTAAAGATTACATTGATGACAAAAAGGCGTGGGATTCAGTTGCTCCAATTATTTTTTATTTTTTTAAATATACTCTGATTTTTTTTGGTTCTTTTATAAATGCGGCTTTAAATGCGTTTAAAGAAATAATAATTCATTGGTACAGTGAACTTGTTTTAATGCTGTTATTAACGGTTAACGCAAATTACGCGTAACGTACTTTAAAAATCACCGTGGAACGAAACATCAGTTATCAACATAAGTTATACATGAGTTAACATTAGTTTATCAGTTTCAATCAGTTTGACACTGACAGACAACATTATTGTTTCCAATTTCTAGTTGCATGAAAGTGTTTCTTCTGTTCTTTTCGTATTTTTATTCGAATGATTTTATAAAAATGGCATCTGTAGGTGTACCTAAGGAATAAACCAACAGCTTTGTGGATTATGCACTGTAGTGCATAATCCACAAAGCTGTTGTATCAATTGTGCAGTAAGATCCCAACAGATTGTATGACGACAGTTACTGTCCGAGACAGCTGCAGACGTGCGCCAACTTGTGTGTATGTGGATTACTCGCGAGGTGAGTGTTTATGCTCTCTAATCTGAGGATTTACCTTTGAAAATGCGAAGAATTTAATGAGATATATTTATTCGATATGTATAGGATGCAAAACCCTGTAGAATAGTTTCAAATGCGAGTCTCTCCTTAAAGGAGGATATTTAGTATGCTCTTGTATGTGTTTTTTTTCTCCTTACACAACCAGCTTATAACACATCACCTTATTATTTTAGATCTACAGTCAATGGCCGGGAAGTCCGCGCTATTTCAAAATGAATACATCTAATTCATTTACATTAATCCATTAATAATCCATAATTGTTAATCTATTTTTATTATTTTTTATTACAAACGTGACTTTGTTTTATACTATTTATTATTGAACAGTGCACTATTTTAACTTAAAATACCAGTGAGACCTATCCACTCATTAGACAATCGCTCTTGTGAGATTTTAGGTTATTATGAGTCATGTTTTGACTGTCGTATTTCACAGTATTCCGGTTACATAAAGTTTTGCTAATATTACCACTGTAATCTAGAGATTATAAGGAATAAACCAACATGCATTTCATTACTATACGCCACAATTCGTGGTGGGCCTATTCCCCAAACAAAAAAATTGTGTCCTTTCAGCTTAATTGTTCCATTAAATTCTGAGCAAATTGGCTGTCACAGACGGACAGACAGACACACGAGTAATCTTATAAGGGTTCCGTTTTTTCATTCGGACGTACGTCACCCTAAAAATACTTGAAATCCTGTGTCAGATCAAAACTAGAAAGATGAGTAGAGTCAAGGGACCAAGTAAACAAAGATGGCATGTTTGTGTGTTTATTTTCACCTGACAGTGTTTATTCGTAGCCGTTTCTTAACCAAATAAAAATATATATTTATTATATTATAAAAATTATATTTCTATTTGTTAATTTTTTTGTCCTCTAGTGAATACCATGTGTACTTTGTGTCAAACTTGTATTTTGCTATTAATAAAGATATATTATAACACCTTCAGAAATAGGAAGCAACATACTCGAATAAAATACTGATTTTTTTTCATTCCTTATTTAATTAGAGATTTATACAATCGCAATGCTTATGACAGTCCCATCGTACCCTAAATACACACTGCTGGAATTACATTGGTTCCATGAACCTGAACAGACTCTTCGCATCATCACCATTTGGTTGAGGCATAATTCTATGGAATGTGCTTAAATCAAGTCGGTTCACTGAAGAACCAACCTTTTAGGTACCAACTGTAATGTCTCCTCGCATCCAGCGGATTCCTGCGGCCTTCATAAGGTCATCGGTTTCATCAAATTATCAAAACATAATAAAATGTAGTTATATGATTTCATATCTATTATTTAATATCGAGGTCTTACCTACAGGATTATTAAAATGAAAATCCTTTTTCTGACGTGAAAATATACTGCCATAAATAAAATACACGTTTTTCCTCAGGTTTATTGTCTAGGTAATAATTTTCGCGTCTTTTGCAGGTACTGTAGAGGTTTTGCCATAAGCATGCTACCTTGATGCTACTACCTTGATGCTACCTTGATGCATGCTAGCATTGATTTTAAAGATGGAAGAGTGAAAAAACAAGAAGGTTGACAGTCGGCCTGCGGGCTCTGCTCTGACATAGCGTAATATAATGATGTATTAGCTTCTTTTATGAATATAATATTAGGTCCTTACATATGAAATTAGCGTTTTGTCGTACTGAGCACTTTGATCTGAAATATCTCCTCTTTGGTTAAGAATTCCAAATTCAAATTTATAAATTCATTTAGCTGGTACATTTGAGTTTTGAAAACAGTCATTCATTTGTTTTTTTCTCATTATTTTTTTCTTTGGCGTCGCTTATTACCGCACAATGGAAAACATGAAATATCGGTATATTTACGAGTACGAGTTCTATCGTGGCACCAGTATTTACGAGTACGAGTTCTACCGTGGCACCAGTGCTGCAGAAACAGCTCGAAGGATTAGTGATGTGTACGGCGCTGGTGTCGCAAAAGAAAGCACGGTACGTTTTTGGTTTCAATGTTTTCGTTCTGGAAATTTCGACCTTCAGAACCAACCCCGTGAACGGCCGGAGACCAAAGTGGAAAATGAAGAATGTAAGGCTATTGTGGAAGCGGATCCATTACAAAGCATTTCAGAGATAGCTGCAGGCTTCGGGATAAGTGATAAAACTGTATTAATCCACTTGAAGCAAATTGGGAAAGTAAAAAAAACTTGAACGATGGGTACCTCATGAATTGAGTGAATCGAACTTGCAAACACGCGTCGACTGCTGTTACTTTGCTCAACCGACACAATAATGAACGGATTTTAAATCGAATCATTACTTGTGATGAAAAGTGGATACTGTACGATAATCGGAAGCACTCGTCGCAATGGCTGAACCCTGGAGACCCAGCCAAATCCTGCCCTAAACGAAAATTGACTCAGAAAAAGTTACTTGTGAGTGTTTGGTGGACTAGCGCCGGTGTCGTTCACTACAGCTTTCTAAATTCTGGCCAAACGATTACGGCAGATATCTATTGTCAGCAACTGCAAACCATGAAGGAAGAACTAGCTGCTAAACAACCGAGATTGGTCAATCGCTCTAGGCCACTGCTGCTTCACGACAATGCAAGACCACACACTGCACAACAAACAACCACTAAGTTAGATGAGCTACAATTGGAATGTCTGCGACATCCACCGTACTCCCCGGACCTTACTCCATTACAGATTACCATTTTTTCCGAAATTTGGAAAAAAATTCAACTCCGATGCAGCAGTCCAAACCGCCTTCAAAGAGTTTATTGATTCTTGCCCCCATGTTTTTTTTAGTAAAGGGATCAATGAACTACCTATGAGATGGCAAAAGTGCATAGATAACAACGGTGCATACTTTGATTAATTAAATATATTTTACAAAAAAAAAATGACTACATTCCTCCCGTACAAAACGCCAATTTCATATGTAAGGACCTAATATTAGTAAGAGTTCTAAAATATTTCCGTTTTTGTTACGTCCGTGTGGGCCATTTAGTACCTTCATAAATGCGTTGAATGAGACTGAAATGGATAGCCGTCTGTTTAGAGATTTAGAAATCTCGACAATTTGAACGTATGTACGTTCAAATTGTCGTCAACAGCACATCGTCGTTGTCAAACCAAAATCTGCTATGTGCAAAAATTATACTTTTGAAATATTGAAAAAAAAGTTCTCCTGTAAAATTTTATATGAAGGTGTATTTTAAGAACTATATATGAAAAAGGTCGTAGATCGTCGTACAGTGCTCCTATGCACTTAGCAGGTTTTTTATACGGCAGATAGGGCAGTGAACTATACGCAAAGGTCAACAAGTAGAAATCTCAAAAAAGTGCACATAGCAGATTTTGGTTTGACAACGACGACATGGGTTTTACGCACGGACGAAAAAATAACGCGGCGATTTTTTTCCGCGCACTGGTTTTTCAACGCTCTGCTTAGCGCCGAGAGATGAAAATTCAACACAGTTTTTTCGTCACTTTGGAATGTTACTCTGTTAGATTCTCAAAGTTCAGCTCAACGCCGACAGTTGAAAATCCAGTGCGTGATAAAATCTTGCGGCGATATTTTTACGTCCGTGCGAACGGCGCGGCGGCTGAGTGTCCTTTTGTTGTTGTATTTATTTGTATACTTAGTCATTTAGTTAAATACCTAGTATAAATAATTAGTTGTAACAAATGAATTAAAAGTTGTCGTCTAATAATTATTGACAACCTCGTTGATCTAGTGGTTGCAAGTTCTAATCAGACCATTTATAATGTACCATAATTCTAAAAATTACATGATTATGTGCGACTGTTAAGCATGAGGTCCTAGGTTCCATTCTAAGACCGGAAACTTTTGGGATTTTCCATTAGAATGCTCTCGCCGCAGGAGACGCCCTGGGCGTCGGGAATCGGCAGCCGATTCCCGGCCACCGTAGGCGCGGGCTTGCGGACGGCGAGCAATGGGTAGCTCGCCGTCCGGTAAGGACCAAGCCCGAGTCGACGGCGCGTCGTGTTCCACGCGCGCCTCAAAGAGATGTCAGCACTATTGACGGGGTCCGCTAGGGCCGATGCCAGCTAGGGTTGCGGGATGTTCGAAAGAGTTACCGTGGCCCCAGCACAGGCAACAGAAGGAACACGGGTGGGTTTTAGTCAGTAAAAGTCTGACACGCCCTCCCGCTCCGCCCAGAGCGGGAGAAGTCATTTGATGATTTCCCATCCACAAAAAAAAAAAAAAAAAAGCATGAGGTCCTAGGTTCCATTCTAAGACCGGAAACTTTTGGGATTTTCCATTAGAATGCTCTCAACAGTGGCCCGGATTTTGGGTTGTTGGGTTTGTGCGCGGCTAATGGCAGTGGGTTCGCCCTCTGATACATCTTATTCGGTACATATAACTGGTGACATGATTGTGGGTATAGGTAGGTACTATACACCTCTGCCTTCGGTAAATAATGTGGCTTGTAGTTTACACCTCTGTCTACACCTTCGGGGAATACAGGCGTGATGTTATGCGATACGACGAAAATGTCACGAGTAGGTAAACACTACAAACCTAGCTATGAAAATAGAAAGCAAAGATTTACTTGGGAATGATTCTGCGAAAAAATACGAGAATAAGAAAATACCAAGTTATATACTTAATTGTAAATATATAACGAGCTTTCAGATTCCTTCGTTGAATGTATATGGAAGGCCCGAACACGACGAAGTTTGAATTAGTTTCCCACATTCGCATCTGTTAATCTAGTCAATAGTTACAGAAATTGATATTAGTTCTATCTTGCAAACTATGTTTCAATCAATATTGAGTTTAGTAAGGGGGAAGCGCTAAGGTAGCCCGCGAAATTCGAATTTTCTTAAGGGCCTATACTACCTCAAATGGCTTAGCATGATCCTCCGTTGTGTCGAAAATACTGCAGCTTTAAATTTTGAAATTAATACATGGTAAAGTTGAGGATTAATGTTAAGTACTATGTTTGCCGAAAACACGATTCCATAAAATTTTCTTGATAGAAAAAAATTCCAAAGTTACCTCCATACCGAACAATAAACCGCTGGTAATAAAAAAATACTTCAAATTAGATCATGAAACTTTGCATACTAACTGAACTAACTATAAAGCAGGTCTTATGTATTGTATTTATTTTTAATTACCATTATTTTCACCGTAAAAAGCAATTACTATCGGCGCTCCCTGCCGCCCAGCACCGCACTCAGCCCCGCTCTCACTTAGTCCGCGCGCAGTATCGTGCGAGCTAGATAAAAGTGAATTTTAGCTGAGGTAGTATATTAAGATTTTTGCAATTTGCAGTTCAGTGTTTGGGTGTATGTTGATTGAAGTATGATTCGCGACCGTAACAAATATGTATTTACAGAATAATAATCATTAGAATCAGTAATACAACTCCATAAATTAGTATAATCCTCAAATGTCAAGATTTCATTAAATAGTCATTCTTAGGATTACTTGGTCTTAGGGTTGTGTTGATGACTTGAATTTCTGTGACCCAAACACGAACGTGTAACGTAAATAAATAAATTTTGAATATTGGGTTCACTTTTGGAGGGCAAATGAGTAAATTAAAAAAAAGAGTTGTTATGAGGACTTCAAATATATATATTTTTTTATAATTTTAAAATAAATAGTTTTAAAGTTATTAAAAAAACTACATTTTTAGACATTTATTATGCGCACAGCTAATGTGTGGAACTCTCTGCCAGCGTCTGTGTTCCCGTCCACATGGTAAAGCATGTAAGTAACATGGTAAATCTTTCAATGTTGAGGATACAAACTTACATATTTTGGAGTTGGAATGTATGTGGGGAAAATGTTTTTTAACCGACGAAAAAAAAAGGAGAAGGTTCTAAAGTTCTGAGGACCACGCATAACTTTTTATAGAGTAGTCCGATTTGAACTATTCTTGTTTTATTCGGGAGAGTATACCTCGAATTTGGTCCCATATAAAATTTTATTGGGTGGTTTTTGGGTTAGCTTCATTAGCACGTATTTTATCCACTTAGTTTATGTGGATGATGTACTAAGTTATTAAACTTCCTATCACTGTAATTTACGTACCTAACAGGTACGGTACAGGTATTTGAATTTGTGTGGTGTAGGTATCTACCGCAACTAAAATGTGAAAAATAAAAACTGTCTTAATTTTTTTTTTTGTAAAAAAGTTTTTTCAATTACAATGTTAAGTTTGTTCTTAGTATGTATAAATTCATCCCAACTATGGAACCCTTCATAGTGCGCGGTCGGACACGCACTTGGCTGGTTGTTTTAGTAAGTAGGTAAGCAATTTTAGATTCAAAACAGTAGGTTTCCCAAATATTTATAAAACTTCCGGAGCCATTGCTTACCACGTTTGTGTTTGTTTACGTCATATAATTTTAGTCTGCTCCATTGTTAATATTTTTAGCATAAAGTATTCTGGTATTTGGAGTTTCAGCTCTCGAAAGGTAGGTAACTTCGTTGCGCGCTACGAGTGGATGAATTGAACTGCAAATGCAGAGCAAAACCTCAATGGGTACATCAAATATAGTTTGAGGTATAGTTGCCGGCACGAGTCGTGAGCACAAACTCCATTTTTAAACCTTACGAACCTTATTTCCTATTACGGCAATTCGTACACGGGCAGGGGCAATGAGGTTAATATAAGGTTAAGTTTATTTACGTACAGGTAGAAAACAGAATACAAGAGCCCGCTGACGACAGCAACAACAGTTCGTGTGGAATCTGTGCTTACGATTCGTGCCGGCAATTATACGTCAGTTAAAAATAATATCACACACACAATTAATCACACACACAATTTTTTTAGGATGTATCATTAAGCGTCTAGAGTATTTGAGAGTAAGATGTCGAAAGTTTAAAAGGAGTGTACTACTAAACGCCGACAGACACTGCGCTGACAGACTGAACACCGACAAGACTTTACTTCGACGGTACTCTTCGCCGACAGAATGACAGCAGGTAGGTATACGGAGGCCCGCTACGCGGGGCTTCTATTTCTGTCTGCAGGGTTTAAAGAAACCTAACCAAACCGAACCTCGAGGTGCCCCTGACGTCGAAAGTAATTTATTTCATAACAATATTGTGTTGAAAGTTTTAAAAATAACATATTATAATTGCAATTAAAATAAAATTCATTAAATACATTTAGAAAACTCAATAAAAACAATAACGGTCAATTAAGAATTCGAGTACAATAGATCAGCTATACTCTAAGTGTGTTCCGCGGAACCCTAGGGTTCCGCGATACCTCTGTAGGGGTTCCTCAAGAATTTAGAAAAAAAATCAAAACACCTCTCTCTGGTCGAACGTTTTGACTCCGCGGCCGCGCGTAGGTATATTTATTTATTTATTTGTATTTGTATAAACATGTGTTACATCTGGTACAATATCTCATAAGTTTGGTATCAACATGTATACTTGTATACTTGTGAGCGCGCAGTCCCTTTGATAAAAGCCGCCTCTGAATTAGACGCTATAGTTGTCAACAAGTGACTTTCGACTCTAACTTCAAAAAATAAAGTCGAGATTTTTTACAACGCAATTTTTATATTTCTCTTTTTATTTTTGCTTTTTGTTTATCAAAGGCGCCGACTCGAGTATTTTTGAGAATATTCAAGATCGAGTCTAGGACTAAGCATAAAAGCGGCGATCGCGCGTCGCACCTCGTCAGTCAGTTGACGATTAGCGTTCGGAGCGATAAGTTCCTACCTACCTACTTACAAGCTCGCTAGCGAGAAACTAGTGTTCATTGCTCTACTGCATTGTATTCTGTTGTCTCAGTTTTATACATTTCTTCATTGTGCTAAACTTAGTCTCTTATACGCAGTAACAATTGTGCATTATTTAGACCCCACCATCCTGACGTGTAACATTATAAATAAAGTAGAATGGAACGTTGGCTTAAAGGTGTTAAACGTGTTGCAACAACATCTTCTAATGACGCTGAATGTTCAAAAGCAGTACGCGCGGAGAATATAGCAATCACCAATCCAGACGATGATGCCACGACGTCAAGCTCGACGGTTTCAAAGACGAAAAAAAGGAAGTATGATGAATCATATATTAGTTTCGGATTTGTTGATTCCAACGGCTCACCTCTCTGCATGCTATGTAGTAAACTGCTTCCTAATAGTTCCATGGCACCTGCCAAATTGCGCCGACATTTAGAAACTGTACACCCCGAGTCTAAAGACAAGAATAAATAATTTTTTGTTCGTAAAAAAGGTCAGTTATTGGAAAGTCAAAATAATATGATGCATGTAACACAAACTATCAACGAAAAGGCCACGGAGGCATCATATTTTGTTAGCTATCGCATTGACAAGCAGGTGAAGCGCACACTATCGCTGAGAATTTAATAAAGTCATGTGTATTAGACATAACAAAATGTATGCTCGATGTAAAATCTGCAAAGCATCTTTCTACTGTGCCGCTATCAAACGATACTGTTTCACGGCGAATCCATGATCTGGCAAGCTACGTCAAACAAGAACTAGTTACACGTCTACAAAAAACACGATTCGCCTTGCAAATGGACGAGTCAACTGATGTCGCTGGTTTGGCTATCTTGCTGGTTATCGTGAGATATCCATATGAAAGTTCTTTTGAAGAAAACATGCTTATGTGTTCACCGCTGCTCACAAACACTACCGGGGAAGAAATTTTTAATAAAATAAATATATTTTTTGAAGAAAATAATCTCAGTTGGAACAATTGCATTGACATATTTTGTACAGATGGGGCCAAGGCGATGACAGGTAAAACAGCAGGAGCAGTGTCACGAATAAAAAATAAAGCGCCTATTGTAGTTCCAGCCATTGTATTCTGCATAGACAAGCACTTGCGATGAAGCAAATGCCGTCAAATCTAAAATTAGTTATGGATGAAGCGGTAAAAATAATTAATTTGATCAAATCACGACCACTACAATCCCGATTGTTCTCATTATTGTGTGAAGATTATGGCAGCAAACATAAAAGACTGCTGCTCCATACAGAAGTGCGATGGCTGTCTCGGGGTAAAACTTTAACAAGGCTATTTGAACTTAGAGCCGAGTTACAAATGTTTCTTTCAGCAGATACTTCTTTTAATTTGAAGGACCGTTTGTATGATAAAACTTGGTTGTTCCGATTGTCTTTTATGGCGGATATCTTTCAAAAACTGAACTTTAATTTATCATTGCAAGGTAAACAGACAACACGGTGGAGCATACGGTGGAGGTCTGTCCGGCTTGGGCGGAGCACCGCCGTGTCCTCGCGGAAGCGATCGGCGGCGGCGATCTCTCGCGTCCGGCCCTGGTCCAGGCCATGCTACGGAGCGAGAGTGCATGGGAAGCCATTACCTCCTTCTGCGAAGCAGTAATGCTCGTGAAGGAGGAGGCGGGACGCGTGAAGGAGAGGCAAGCTTTGCACCCTCACGCCCCTAGTCGCCGCAGGAGACGCCCTGGGCGTCGGGAATTGGCAGCCGATTCCCGGCCACCGTAGGCGCGGGCTTGCGGACGGCGAGCAATGGGTAGCTCGCCGTCCGGTAAGGACCAAGCCCGAGTCGACGGCGCGTCGTGTTCCACGCGCGCCTCAAAGAGATGTCAGCACTATTGACGGGGTCCGCTAGGCCCGATGCCAGCTAGGGTTGCGGGATGTTCGAAAGAGTTACCGTGGCCCCGGCACAGGCAACAGAAGGAACACGGGTGGGTTTTAGTCAGTAAAAGTATGACACGCCCTCCCGCTCCGCCCAGAGCGGGAGAAGTCATTTGATGATTTCCCATCCAAAAAAAAAAAAAAAAAGAAAAGGTAAACAGACAACAGTGTTTCAGGCCTATAACAAAATAACTGCCTTCAAAAGAAAATTAGATTTTTTGATTATTTGCGTTGGTAAGAAAGAAATAGAAAGCTTTACGTCACTCAGTGAGTTTGTTAACGATAACGACTCAGAAATGTTTCAAGATGATGTGTTTGAAGAATTGGTCCAATATCTCAGTTCGATGCGCGCATCTTTTGAAAAGTATTTTCCCGAAGAACAGAATACAAAAATGAAACTGAATTCATGGATTCATAATCCTCTTTTACCCAACTTGGAAAAGCCCGAAAGTATGTCAAACGAGATATATGAATCTCTTTTAGAAATGTCATCAGACACAAGTATCGAGTCACTGGTCAAAACGACGCCTCTCAACGATTTTTGGTGCAGAATCCGTGATGAATATCCAATGCATGGCAAAATGGCTCTGAATATTCTTCTCCCGTTCCCAACAACATATTTGTGCGAAACAGCACACACACACACACACTCACCACAGCAGACAACCTATGCAGCCACGAAAACAAAATATCGCAATAGACTGGACGCTGAACCTGATATGAGACTTCAACTGTCTTCTATCAAACCTGATATCAACCAATTGATGAAAAATAAAAAACAGTTTCATACCTCCCATTAGTTAGATTTTTTTTTTAATATCTTCTATTATTGTACTTGCCATGTGGTAAAGTAAGTAATAATTAGTAACTGTTACATTGTACTTTTATTATGCTTATTAATAAAGAATACACTTTTACAAAACTATTGTTTTATTGTAGGGTTCCATCAAGTATTTTGCTTCCCAAAAGGGTTCCGTCACATCATAAATAATAAATGTCAAAGTAATAAAATCAATAATAAGTTACAATGTCAAATGTCATCTAGGAATTCATTGATACTGTAATAGCCTTTCCCCAATAAATAGGTCCTCAATTTGTTTCTAAATAAGTTAACACTGTATATGGTTCTGAATTCTACAGGTAACTTGTTGTATAAAAATACAGACTGATATCTCGGGCTATGTTTGACAACTTTTAATTTCGGTTTAATAGTGTTGGGCAAATCTTTCCTACGTGTGCTAGCTCTAATTTGTCTTTGCTCATCAGTCTCAATTTTGTGCAAATTTTTAACTAAGCTGGTTAGCAACACTAAAATGTAAAGGCATGGCACTGTCAAAATTTTTAAGCTAATAAAATGGTCTTTACATGATTCCATCTGTTTCAGGCGGAGCATAGTCCTTAGAGCTCTTTTCTGAATCACGAATGCCATTTGTATGTTGTACTTGTAACTATTGCCCCAAAACTCAATGCTGTACCTTAGCCTGGACTCCAGCAAGGCAAAGTACACATTTTTAAGTTGAGGTAAACTTAACTCTTCCCTCAGTGTTCTAATCGTATAGCATGCCGAGCTAATAGACTTAGTTATAGACAATGTCTCAACCATCCATTTCAACAATGCATCAATGTGCACACCTAAGAACTTGACGCTATCAACTATCTCGACCTTGTTGCCACAAGATGCAATATCCAACTTAACGTTATTTCGTACCGTGTGCTTAAATAAGACACACTTTGTTTTATTTAAATTAAGTTTCAAACTATTAGTACTTAACCAGTTTTCAAAAGCTTTCAAGAGAGCATTGATCTTAGATTCTAATTCCAGTATATCGTCTGCAGTAATTATCGCATTTGTAACGTCAGCAAAGATTATTACTTTTGTGTCCTTTACGCGTTTTTTAATATACTCCATTAAAACATTTAAAAAAATAATAAAGAAGATTGGGCCAAGGACGGATCCCTGAGGAACACCACGGCATACCGTAACTAGATTAGATCTTTATGTGTTTTCTTCTCCATCTAGCACCGATTTTATCTTTACATACTGCCGTCTGTTATGTAAAGAAGAGGCAAATAACTCCAACACATTTTCCCGTATGCCATAATGTTCCAACTTAGCTAGTAGAATACCATGGTCTACTGTGTCGAAGGCAGAACTGAGGTCTAGGAATATACCAGCTACTCTATGTTTATTATTCAAGTTACAAATAACTTCGTCTACCAACGCCTCAATAGCATCGGTGGTTCCTAACGATGCTTGGTAACCAAACTGTTGGTCATTTAGGATACCGTACATCTTTAAATGTTTAATGAGCCTATCCTTCACTATCTTCTCAAAAATTTTTGATAATATAGGCAAGAAAGAAATAGGTCTGTAAGATTCTTTAAGATTCTTTTTAAAGCCATTTAAATTTAACTCTGTGATTGATTTTGAAATTTTGTTATAAACTTACGAGGCTATGCAGAATATGCTTTTCCACATTAATGCTAATTAATGTATATATATATATTATAGGTATATATTGTAGTAAATATGTATGTATGTGTATTATAAGTTTATAACTTATTTATGTACAAATTGTCCCATTCCTAACAGAGCACCTGCCATCTAATCTCTTCACCACCCTTGGTTGACTGGTAGAGAATGCCTAAGGCATTAAGTCCGCCTTTGTACTTTTTTAAGTGTGAAAAGATTAAATAAATAAATAATAAATAAATGCTGTTTTGGCTCTCCATCCGCGTAACATATCATTCCGCCTGTTACGTTTAACAGTATCTGATAGGTGGGGAAACAAGTGTGCATTTAACTTAGCAAATAATGCAGTTTCATAAACACACGGTGTAAGGGACAGCCCTCCGCAAACTAACAGGGTGCATTCAGCTCCTTATTTTGAATCATATTCCACCGGAAATGTTCTCAGGAAAATTTTCTTTTTTTTATCGTATTTTCAGTTACTATTCCTTTATTCCACCACATCTGAGTTACCAAGAACCCGTAATAAAATTGAAAATGTAACCTTAAATATCATGGAAGTCACATTGTTTTGAGGCTGCGACTGAGAAAAGTAGTATTTTACTAGCTTACTGCATTCTCTTGAGTTACATTTTAGTGAATATAAAACATAGCACCTAGCAGTGATATAACACACCACATATGTATATACAGGCTGTAAGATACAGCCCTCCGCAAACTAACAGGGTGCATTTATTTATTTATTTATTTAATCTTTTCACACTTAAAAAAGTACAAAGGCGGACTTAATGCCTTAGGCATTCTCTACCAGTCAACCAAGGGTGGTGAAGAGATTAGATGGCAGGTGCTCTGTTAGGAATGGGACAATTTGTACATAAATAAGTTATAAACTTATAATACACATACATACATATTTACTACAATATATACCTATAATATATACCTATATTATATATATACATTATATACAAACTCAAGAGAGAGAGGTTTTGAGATGACTCTACGCTATTTATTTTGAAAATAACTCCACAATCTCCGCTTAAATGCATACCGACTGGTGGCCGTCCTGATGTCAAGAGGTAGCGCATTCCAAAGAAGAATAGACTGAATATGAAAGGAAGAATGAACAAAGTCAGAAGTATGAGAAGGACAGAGTAGGAGAAGATTGTTAGAAGAACGAAGATTCTTAGCGTGTGAAGAACATAGATATTGGAAGTGAGACACTAGATAAGAAGGAGGAGTGGGAGAGTTAAGAAGGGAGAAAAGCGTGGTCAAAGCACGCAAATTTCTTCTCTGGCGAATGGGCATCCATTTGAGCTCAGACCTGTAGCTCGACACATGGTCATATTTTCTGAGGTTGAATATGAACCGGATACAATTCAGCTCCTTATTTTGAATCACATTCCACCGGAAAACTTCTCAGGATAATTTTCATTTTTTTGTGTCGTTTTTTTCAGTTACTATTCCTTTATTTCAATGTAAATTTAAATTCTCTGCACGCAGCACTCCATTTATGTAAATAAAACAGCATATAAAAAAATCAGCAATGGATGTTGAAATACTCGGCGGCCGTAGGGTCGCTGCACTGCCGTTCGCTATGCACGTTTTGCCACGGTAACGATACATTGCGTGTGAGGTAATAAAACAAATTAGGTTTATTGGATTCTCATAACGTTCCTAAAAGAATTTCATGTACCGGTCATCTTAATATGATATACTGAATTCACCCCATCA
Source organism: Fissipunctia ypsillon (assembly GCA_947568875.1). NCBI lineage: Eukaryota > Metazoa > Arthropoda > Insecta > Lepidoptera > Noctuidae > Fissipunctia > Fissipunctia ypsillon. The sequence goes on from OX387647.1 coordinate 12,520,230, forward strand.
GTCTGCGGAGGGCTGTCCCTTACACCATGTAAGTATGTGGTTGATAGAATGTTATTTACGATCATGAGTGAGGCCGGTTTATTGACAAGTTCTAGTTAAATAACCCCTGTCTAACACCCATATTCTAAGTCATTTCCTACACTCCACTCCACATCGACTCCGCCTCCATCAGTGACATTGACAGTTAAAACTTGTTTTGTTTTGTCAATTTTCCTTAGTGGAGGTGAGAAATCATGTGCCAAACTCAAGGTTCAAAACCTACCTTAACACATATATATAGTCACACATATAGTCCACACACTTTTCATAGAGCTCATATATCTATGCATGACTTCCTCCATACATGAACCCTCGAGGAGGGTTGACTTTGGCTCTCTAAGAAAGCTATCAAGTGCTAGTTCGATCACGCTCGGTAAAATTAAATTAACGAACAACAAACAGTCTCGGTTATGGCCGAGAATCTCGGTGATTTATAGCCGAGAATCTCTGCGATTTTAGCCGAGAACCGAGACCGAGTTCTCGGTTGGATTTGTAGCCGAGACCGAGATCTGGGTCGAGCTTTACGTAAATGTACTGATTTCAAGTCATGTCAGGAGTTTCCTTTTATATTCTTCACGATGTCTATTTGAATCGGATTTTGTTCACAATTTCATGGGTTTTAATTTTTTGCGCGGAACCCTAATTATTTTTCTAAAATAAAATCAACATAAGTTAATCCTTAAAACAGCAGCCAGTGAAAGTCCCGTCTAAATCGGTCCAGTCGTTTCGGAGATTAGCCGGAACAAACAGACAAACAGACCGACAAAGATTCTAAAAATAGATTTTTGTTATAAGTACCGTATAAATGATAAATGATTTTATTTCTGTAAGTAGGTTTATACAAACACTTTTACACGTCAAACATTTTTTTAATTTTTTTTAAACTAGATGAGGCCGGCGTTTCCTATCCAACTACTCTGAGAAGAAAAGCCGTAACAACTCTTTTAAAGTCCAGACATAATCTTGGTCAGATCATGTGAAGACCATGTAGGTTGGTGTCTGAAATGGTCCCGTATACTTTCATATGCATTTAATAAAATGCTGTTATTTTGACATTACAAACACACGCTTCAATTTTGTTTGTATTTACTATGTATATGTACATATGTATGTATAGATTGGTTCACAGCTGCAGGATTTCTATACCCTATAATACAGGTTTATTTTTATAACTTCTTTACAGCGCAGTAAAAAGTGTGAGACCAGTCTAAATTGAAGGATAAATTCTTATAACCGTTGCTGTGGTAAAGGTCTTCCCGCTTCTCTACGGTAAATTACTGTGCTTGTTTTCATTTACCGCAAATCCTGTTCACTTATTTTGCTTTAAAATTAAATAACGGGATGTGTGTCACGTCACGTGTCACATTTTTTTGGCTGCAGGTGCTCTCAGCATCGTTTTGATTAAAATGTTATTTCGGTCACAGAATACATAACATTACCTTCGGTTCCAATATCTAATAATAATGAGAGAGCACTTTCATGACGTACATTTTTTAGACACCCTGTATAAATCAGAGGTTGGTAGGTTTCACACACAAGAACGTTTCTAGAATCATTTCATACATTTGAAGGTATTCCATTGCCTGCGGCGTTTGTAGATGTACCTAGATCTTGTTTGCATCATCTGACAACCAGTCTTACCCAGGGGTATCGTATTACCCAGTAACTGGGCTGTGGAGGTCAGATAGGCAGTCGCTCCATGTATAATACTGGTATTCAGCTGCATCCGGTTAGACTGGAAGCTGACCCCAACATCGTTGGGAAAAAGGCGGCTAGGCAGATGATGATCTTGTTCTATACAACTCAAGAATTCAGAAGTAAATTAGTACTCTATGGGAAACTTTTCAGTCCTAATTTACCTATTTATTTATTAAACAATGTACACAAACTTACTTACAGGGTCAGTTTCTCGAATGATAATCGCATAACTAATGCGGCAAATTGTCCTGCGATAAATCATTCAACCAATCACAGCAGTACCTATTACGCGCACTCGCTGTAAGTGGGTTTCGTAGGCAAAAACAAAAAAAATCTAAAAACCCGACTGCGTAAAAAGTGAACTTTAAAAAAGATGGATACAAGATGACCTATTTTTTCTCCAAACATTCTCGTGCAGTCGAACGCTAATGTCATCTGGAACCCATATTTAAAAAAAGTCAAATTCACACTATGCGTAATCTACCTTACGAACAGCGCCTCTAAATGAATTTTTGACCTTATCACACTGGAACAGCGTAGACAAACCGGAAGGCTCATTGAGACTTACAAAATAATTACGGAACACTACAAAGTGCCTAGCTTTCAAGACTTATATACACTGAGTGCCAACAAACATTCGCATGGACATTCCCTAAATCTATAGGAAAATTCATCTAAGAAAAAGCCTTTGAAGCAATTCTTGCCTAACCAGAAGAAAGAAAATACGTTCATTTGCGGTAAACATGACGCAAAAAGAACACGAACACAAAAATAAACAAGTTGGGGGAAAATATGCGTCACATCCACGCAAAAACGGCCTTCGCTCAGCATAATGCTGCGACCCTATGCGAGACAGAGCCCCAGCGCTAACCGCGCGAGTTGTAACAGCACGGCTCCCGGATGGTGTCCCCTTGTTTCGCAGACAGGAATTTCATAGAATTTCGTTTCCCAGAAAATGTTTCATATAATATTCGGTCCTTGTATTTTCATTTCGAATATTATTGTTTCACCTACTATTTACTTGAATGAAACATATTTTACAGAAACACAATTCAATTAATTTTATAATCACATTTTTTTATTTAACAAACATATGCATTTTATCAAAGGTATGAATTGAAACGTTTAGAAACTGTCACTAGATAAAATGTTATTTTTGGTAATATGTTATATATTAATTAAATAAATAATATAAGGATAAAGAATATTTGATTTGTTATTCTATGATATGAATATTCTAACATTAACCTTTATGTGAAGCAAAAATCAATTATTTTTACTTCGAAGTACTTAAGTATTCTGCGTATTGATTATTCTTTGAAATGATAAGATAATATGAGAAAATTTTTATGTAAAACGAAATTCTATAAAACTATTAGCTATAAAAAAACGTAGGTAGGTACAACCCTCCCGGAAAATGTTGTGATAGCTCCCACACTAAATTGCTTAAAAACGGACTGACAGATTAAATGTCTCCAAGCTATTTGAAACATCTTAGATAATAGCCCTTCTATAGAAATAAACAGACACTACACGTGGCGACGAGGATAAAGAGTCTATAGAAAAATAAGTAAAAAATAATACGGAGTCTGGTATGTCCTACAACATATAGAGTCTGATAAGTCCTAAAACTTAAATAATTGTGAATTATGTCTACGCGTTGCCTGCCACCTTCTAAATGAATGTACTTATCACCAGTGAGTGTTTATAATAAGTGTGCACCTTGTGAGGATGTTGTAGTACATAGGTACTGTAATTTAATTAAAGTGATTGTCGCATTTATTATGTGTGTGATATAGGTAAAAGCGGGTAGTGAAAGACAAAGTCTGTTGTACCCGCCGCTAACCTCCCTCCCGTGCTTGTTCACATCGTTAAGAAGAACATCGTGGTGATAATATAATTATTACTATTTCGGTCACCCCGTGTGAGAAATAACAACAATATATAAAACAAACATTACAATTTATTAACATACATACATTAATAACATAAGAAACTTCGTCGATATAATTATTTAATACACGAACTCCTCTACCGACATTAATATTTATAATAATTTAATAGGTACAGGTAATATCGTATAAATAAATCATCGATCACAGCACAACCTCATTCAAAGCTAGGGGTCATTGTACTCAGCGTTATGAACAACTTTTAATAAACATCGCACATTTACAACAGCACTGACATCGGTGGGGTCGTTATTTTTTATAATTTCACACTAACATCAGCAAAAATCAATCACGTAAGTCACGAGTCTAGTAAGTCCTACATCTTATGGAGTCTTGTAAGTTCTATAACTTACCTACCAATCAAAGTGATAGTAGGTAGATACTATAAAATAATAATAGTGAAATATGTGATAATGTGTGCAATGTAGAATTAAGTCACAAAAGGTCTCAACAGCAACGTTAATATCATCGCAAGAATAAACGGGCTCCCAGTCTATACTCGCCAGTTCAGAGTATAACACTAAAAAGTCTGCCTTACGGAAGTTACGCTCTAAAGTTACACTAGTGGTCGAGTCATTAGGGTTGCGGTTATTTTTATGTATAAGCTTGCATACGGCGTGTTAATATTGATAGAGATATATGTATACCTAATGGCTTGTGATGTATTTCAGGCGAGACAATGCCGGAACAAGCTGAAACTGAGATTCCTGCTGTTCCTGCCACACATGAGTTAACCTTTAAGTTTTGACGTGGTTTAGTCATATCATAAATGGTGACGTGACGTATGTCAGACGGCTTAGTAAATAATAGAAATGGATTATTTTTATTAACTGATTTGCATAATTTTTACTTATATTATGATCTGATCGACTGAATGATCGACGCGTTCAATCCCGAAGCTACAGGGAAGAGCGCGGGTGTATCTTTAAAGGCTTTGAAATACGGCTTATATTTGTGAAGTCACCGTCTATGAGACACCCACGTCAGTAGTTAAAGGTTAACCAAAATCAAAGCCAACATTCTGCCAAGATCATTCAAAATTATGTTTTCCTGTATTAAATTACATTCAGAAATAAAGAAATCAAAGTCATCACGTATGGTTACACTAGCGGAATACAGGTTAAAATCTCTTAATACAACTAGAGGCACTTTGTCATACATAATCCTTCTTACACAATTAAAAATAGAATAATATCTAGGATTAGGCACATTATGTGCTAAGTAAACAACACAGCAAGCAAAGCGTAATCGACTTTTGGCACATCTCGTCGCACTGTTCAGGCGTGTACGTTACCCCAGCAAGAAAGTGTCTCCTAGAGTTATATGAGTAGAACGTATGTATAATTGGTGCCTTATCTGGTGTAAATGTGCACACATAAAAAATGTGTGCCCCCTGTCGTTTTGAAAAAAAACGGAAAAAACGATTCTTGCTGGGGTAACGTTTTTCTAGCTGGAAAATTCTAAACGAATGATCGGAGAGAGAAAAATTGTGTGCCAAAATGTGCCCCCAAAAATAAAATCTGTGCCCCTTCAGGTTTTCGAGATATTGCATTTCCTGCTGGAGTAACGTTTTGATGAATCGTATATCTCTAAAACCATTGCATGTGCCCCTGTAGAATAAACATACACGAGTAGCTCTTAATGTGTGCCACTTAGTGCCCCAATTAGATTTAAGAAAATATTTATAGTTTTCAAGTTACCGCGGTTTTATAAAAACCCGAAAAAACATCGCAGCGCCTAAATGAGACAAGGCATAAGTTCGCTGAAAACTATATTCGGTCCTTCTTGACGCTAATAATAACCATACAAACTTTCAAAACTGTTCATGCATACGTTTTTGAATAATCTTGCTAAAAGTCAAAAAGATGGTGTCATAACTTTGACGGCAAAATACAAGGAACCGGCTCAATCCCAGATGTGTAGGTGTAAACCAAAATCTTGTGCCTTTAGTCAAAAATATATGGTGAAGATATTCAGCTTGGAATGTTTCGCATTAAGTAAATATTAACAAAAAACCAAAATATGTAAGCAACGGCTGGTTATCCGACCAAATTTGAATGACTACTAAAAAGCGACGGATTCATACATATCGATGACCTTCTTTACGTTACTCACTAACTGGTTCACACGTGTTCCAAAACTGAAATCGCAAAAAAAAAATCAGCCGTTCCCTACATTTATGTTCGCATAACTCGTCAAAATGTAGGGAACAACAGATTTTTTTTCGCGATTTCAGTTTTGGTCCCATAGTAAAAGTTGTTCATAACGATGAGTACAATGACGCCTTAAGAGGATACCCATGATTTCAATTTCACCCTGTATAATGATGTATAATTCAACCCCACATTCGGTCACGGGAAAGACACCTTCGGAACTATTCTTTAAGAGACAGAATAGGGACAAAATTCCTATGATAAGAAATATAAGTGAGAAAGGAGATGACTCAGAAGTCAGAGACAGGGATAGATTACAAAAAGAAAAAGGAAAGGAATATATGGAGATAGGAAGAGGAGAACTTCAGATCCAGAGGTTACAGAAGGTGATAAGGTTTACATAAAAGAGATGGAAGGATCTAATAAACTATCTAGCAATTTTAATCCTATTCCACATGTAGTGGAACAAGCTATTGGAGGGGATGTTACTGTTAGAAATGAGGAAACCGAGCAAACGCTGAGAAGGAACATTGTTCACTTAAAAAGGGTGGAAGGTCAGTGGCAGTCAGTCCAAAATGACAAAGCAGATAACAAAGGCACAGAAGTTCATTTATAAACTTTATATTTCTTTATTGTTAAATTTAATTTGATTACTGTAACATAATTTAAATAAACAGGTTTAAGATTTGGATTTTGTTTAAATGTTAGATGCAGGTATTTGAGTAAAACAAATAAAATTATAATAATGGAAGAAGAAATTTGGAGTTTGAGGGTGTTACAATTTATAATAAGTTACCATCACTATTAGAAGAAGAAAAAAGTTATGCCCGGTTCAAAAGCTACTAAAAACTTACACATTTAATACATACAAATAGGTGAAGAGAGGAAAAAAAACTGCCTTATAATATAAATATAAAGGGTTTTCCAATAGGGACGGGTCGATGTTGACAGTCTGTGGCAGCCATACTATTTTGGTGCGATCTGTAAAATCTGTTGTATATTATGCAGTCAGTGATGCCAAATCACCATGGCAAGTTACACGGTTGAGCAGCATGTGCAAATGATAAAACTTTATTATCAAAATGAGTGTTCGTTAGTGCAAACGTTGCGCGCATTGCGCCCATTTTACGGCAGACGCGGTGGCCCTTCAAAGTCCACTCTCCAACGATTGGTGACTAAATTTGAGACGACCGGTTCGGTAAACAACCAACCAACACCTTTACGTCAAAGGAACGCCAGATCGGCCGAGAACATCGCCGCTGTACGTGAGAGTGTTCAGGAGACTCCGAGGCAGTCGATTTCTCGCCGTGCTCAAGAACTCGGCCTTTCGCAGACCTCAACTTGGAGAATTTTGCGTCGGGACTTGGGTCTGCATCCGTACAAGATCCAACTAACCCAAGAGCTCAAAGTTAATGACCATAGACAACGCCGTGTGTTCGCTGAATGGGCATCGGAACGCTTGGAAGAGGACCCCGATTTTGGCCGAAAAATAATCTTTAGCGACGAGGCACATTTTTGGATGAATGGTTTTGTTAATAAGCAAAATTGCCGTATATGGGATGACCACAACCCACATGAGGTTCACCAGGTGGCAATGCATCCACAAAAAGTTACTGTTTGGTGCGGATTTTGGTGTGGCGGCGTCATTGGTCCGTACTTCTTCGAAAACGACGTTGGCGAGGCCATCACCGTCAACGGCGAGCGCTACAGATCAATGATAAACAATTTCTTTTGGCTTGAATTGAACAATATGGACGTGAACGACATGTGGTTCCAGCAAGATGGCGCTACTTGCCACACAGCGAACGACACAATCGACATTCTGCATGAACGGTTTGAGGGTAGAGTTATCTCTCGCAGAGGTGACGTGAATTGGCCACCAAGATCGTGTGATTTGACTCCGCTAGACTTTTTCTTGTGGGGTTTTCTGAAGTCGCAGGTCTATGCCAATAAACCACATTCGACCGTTGCCCTGAAAGCCAACATAACGCAGGCCATCGCTCGGATTCAGCCGGGTCTATGCAGCAGAGTCATTAAAAATTGGACCTCTCGGATTCGTGCCACCATACGAAGCCGCGGCGGACATTTGAACGATGTCATATTCCATCCATATTGGCATAAATGGGCCTTTTAAATAAAAAATAAATTTCGTTAATATCTCACACACATCTTGTTTTATTCAATTTTAACATCGACCCGTCCTTGTTGAAAGACCCTTTATATCTATATATACATTTATACATTAACATAAATAAAATACACACATCATATAGATTATCTATATAACTCTAAACCAAAAATGTACATAAGTTATTACTCAAATTAAACAAAACCAAATAAAATCCAATATTCAAAATGTTTTATAAACCATGTATGTACCCAAAATATATAAATAGAACAATAAACTAAAAATAAAATAGTCTTATAATAATAAACTTGCTATTAAGGCGAGGTTAGACCCTGCGAAGTAGGTATTTAACGCTACCAACCTACCCACGGAGCGAGCCGTGCGCTTACGTCGTCAGCGTGAACCCAAAATGTGTCACAGTAAGCGGTAAGCGTGTCGTGTAGGCAGTAGGTCAACTCATTGGAACGAAGTTCTTTAACGCGGCTTGGCAGAAATCATCACTAACGAAAAAGCGCGTTCATACTTTGTTCTTTGAAATTCACATTTTCACTCTCTCCCTCTCACTCTCTATCAAGAGAGAAAATTTTCAAATTTTCCTTCGTTGGTGTCGTTTTCAAGGTTTTCGAGGGTGCTGAAACCGATAGTAAAGTCAAAATGAAAATCCAACATGGCGGCCGTGTACATTTTCAAATTTTTCATCATGGGTGTCGTTTTCGTGGTTATTGAGGGTGCTAATGCCGATAGTAAAGTTAAAATGAAAATTCAAGATAGCGGCTGTGAAAATTTTCAAGTTTTTCATCATGGGTGTCGTTTTAATGGTTTTAGAGGTTGCTGAAACCGATAATAAAGTCAAAATGAATATGCAAGATGGTGGCTGCGAAAATTTTCAAATTTTTCGTCATGGGTATCGTTTTCAAGGTTTTTGAGGGCGCTGAAACCGATAGTAAAGTCAAAATGAAAATGAAGATGGCGGCTGCGAAAATTTTCAAATTTTTCATCATGGGTGTCGTTTCCATGATTTTCGAGGGTGCTATAGCCGATAGTAAATTCAAAATGAAAATCTAGATGGCGGCTGCGAAAAATTTCATCATGGGTGTCGTTTTCAAGGTTTTCAAGGGTACTGAAACCGATAGTAAAGTCAAAATGACAATCCAAGTTGGCGGCCGTAAAAATTTTAAAATTTTTCGTCATGGGTGCATTTTCATGATTTTCGAGGGTGCGAAAGCCGATAGTAAAGTCAAAATGAAAATCTTAGATGGCGGCTGCGAAAATTTTCAAATTTTCCGTCATGGGTGTAGTTTTTATAGTTTTCGAGGATACTAAAGTCGACAGTGAGGTCAAAATGTAAAATGAAAATTTTGTTTTTACCTTTGTAACTGACGGTGTCTCCCGACTGCACATGTTTTCTATTTATTTATTTAACAGTTTACGTACACAGATGTAAACAGACAAGAAGAAAGGAACAGAAAAATACGTACAAAGGTGATGCTGATGATGGGGTTTTATTTTAAAGTAGGTACCTATATACAAATTAGTTTTGGATATTTATTATTTATTACGGATTATTTATTGACGAAACCCAGTGTTATATTGGGGCCATGCCTAATGGGTTAATTGGAAATGATACGATTGTCGAAGTTAAGTGTCCCATAATAGCATCAAAACAAGAATTGGCGAAAGCTATAGAAGAAAACAAAATTGAAATTGTAAAACATTATAAAACCGAGTGCGTCGGGGGACTTCCGACAGGAACAAAGATCCTTGTTACGTGATAACTCTTACATGATTTTAAATAAAATAAAAGTTTTACAGCCGCCATCTTGGATTTTCATTTTGACTTTATTATCGGTTTCAGCACCCTCAAAAACCTTGGAAACGATATCCATGACGAAAAATTTGAAAATTTTCGCAGCCGCCATCTTGCATATTCATTTTGACTTTATTATCGGTTTCAGCAACCTCTAAAACCATTAAAACGACACCCATGATGAAAAACTTGAAAATTTTCACAGCCGCCATCTTGGATTTTCATTTTGACTTTACAATCAGCTTCAGCACCCTTGAAAACCATGAAAACGACACCCATGATGAAAAAATTCAAAATTTTCACAGCCGCCATCTTGGAATTTCATTTTGACTTTACTATCGCTTCGAAAACCATGAAAAAAGACACCCATGACGAAAAATTTCAAAATTTTCTCAGCCGCCATCTTGGATTTTCATTTTGACTTTACTATTGGCTTCAGCACCCTCGAAAACCATGAAAACGACACCCATGATGAAAAATTTTAAAAATTTCACGGCCGCCATCTTGGATTTTAATTTTGACTTTATTATCGGCTTTAGCACCCTCGAAACCATGAAAACGACACCCATGGTGAAAAATTTCAAAATTTTCACATCCGCCATCTTGGATTTTCATTTTGACTTTATTATCGGCTTCAGCACCTTCAAAAACCATGAAACTGACACCCATAATGAAACATTTGAAAATTTTCACACCTGCCATCTTGGATTTTCATTTTTTGAAAGTCGAGTCGTGACGTTTTCTACCAGTTCAACTCCTACCGCAAGCCGCGTTACAGAACTTCGTTCCTAAATAAGGGTTCCGTTTTTCATTCGAACATACGAAACCCAAATAAAAACATACTGACTTATTTACACTATGTCCTACGAATGAATTGTTCGATAAATTAGCGGAACAGCCGTGCGCTAGCAAAACGGATATAGGTCCTACCTACCTCGTCAAGGCCCGGCGGGCGACTGAATCGCAGTACGCAAGCCGCTGTATTATATAATATTTTATTATTAAGTGAATTTAACTATTTTGCAAAATGTAACCACAAATAGTTCTTCTATTTGTTATGAACTTTTTACAGATATATTTTTTGGAAGTATTGCTTTCATAAGCTGCAAGCAAAATTAGAAAATCATCAAAAATATCATCGATTAGACTCCTCTTCCAATGTTTTTTGATCGAGCGAAGTTTTCGATATCATGTTTTGAACCACAAAAAGTCAAAGTACATATAGTAAACTACAATATATGTTTTTTTTTGGCTTTAAACAATCATTATTTGTTTGTTTATTATTGAATCAAAGTGATGCAATATTAGGTATAGGTCGCCTTAACAGACTATGCCATCAATGCCACATCTAGTAAAAATCAAATTTATACATCCATGTTGTGCTTGGCTTACCTACTATCGAGTTTGTTATCTGTTTACTCACATTTTTTTCTTTTTTTTTCTCTTTGCTAGTTTGTTTTGTTGTTTTAAATACGTGAATCTGTGCGCTCTAATTATTAATCTTAGTTTTAGATATTGTTTCGCAGTAAATAAATTATGTATGCAATTCTTATAAGAAATATAGTTGTTCTTAAACCAAAAAAAAAAAGAATCCGAAGAACTGAAAAACTCGTTTCCCTAAAAATCGGTTTTGAAAATAATATGGTTTTGGGTGTATACATACTAGTATTACTCTAAAATAAATTCATGAACGGTTATATTCTAATATGGGGAAGGCAACTATCAAAATGGCGCTGTCGTAGCTAGTTCCCAACACACGCTGGTAATACAAGGCGTGAGGTGGTTTTATCTTATTTTTGCGAAAATGATGCGTTGTTGTGTTACTAAATACTCCGAAATTGGAGTCCACCATTTCCCGAGAGACCCTAAAATTAAAAGATGGTGGCTTAAAGTTATTCGTAGAGATATTTTATATAAATTAAACAGAGTAGAAACATTTTGAAGAAAGTGACTGAGGATATATTTATGGTTTTAAATTCTGACACTTTCCATATCATTTACTTGATTTAAAATATTGAAATCACCGAAAATAACGAAATAGCAAAATAAAACTTACTTACATTTTTAAACAGCTAAGACAGGTTGCAAATGATAAAACACTCAAAATGGTATATTTTGCCCTTGTGCAATCTATATTGTCATATTGCATAACAACTTGGGGAGGAGCCGGTAAAACTAAAATGTTGGAAATAGAGAGAGCCCAAAGAATTCTTAAAGTTGGCCTTTCAAAACCACGACTCTTCCGCACTGCCGAATTGTACCAGGAAGCTGAGGTTTTAACTGTTCGACAAAGTTATATCCTTTTTACAATTCTGAGGCAACATTTGGATTCATCGTCTTTCGATCTTTCCAAATTAAAAACGAGGAGGAACTATGCAATTTGTAGCACCATTAAATCTAAACAGGTTTTGCCCAAAAATTTTATTCATTCCGAGGACCTGTACTCTACAATAAATTAAATAAGGAATTAGGTATTTTTAATTACAATAAATCTAAATGTAAGCTAATATTAACTAATTGGTTACTAAAATTGAATTACATAAAAACAGAGGAACTACTAGAAATAAAAACGTAATTAGGTATTAAATAAGAAATTCTACCTATACCATATTTTCTTCAACAATTCATCTAGTTAGACGTAGCTCATTCACATATCTTCTCACCCGTCTCAACACTACTTACACAACCACACGCACACACACTCACAGGCAAGCACAATATACATACCCCTCACCATATCCTACACGCACCTGTAACTACACAACACTTCATGCAAATAGATTTTATTAGTAATTTTCCTTTATTATATTTTTTTTCTTCCAAAAATTGTTTTAACATCAGAACTAAAATTTGCAAAGCATTGCTTGTTTATCTTGCCTGTAGAGGGGAGTCCCTGGTGTCCTGAAATACAAGTCAAGTCTTAGTTTAGGCACCAGTCTCCCACAAATGAACATTGATAAAGAAAATTGTAATTGTTTCCTTAAATATTAGTTTATACCTAAGTGTTATTTGTGGAAGAAAATAAACATTTTATTAATTTATTTATTTAAAAGTAAACTCATGACTGAACGAAATGTCAAACTTATTGTAGGCCGTGGGGACCTAGCTATGATCACGCCATCTACAATTAGCTTTTCCCGACCTTCCCCATTACAAGAGATCTTTAGTCCACGGTTGAACCTACGAGGCAAGGTTATTTTTTTTAAGATTTTGTTGTTTAAGAGCGTTGTCACCTTTTGCATCTCTCTCGCTCACACAGGACCAAATTTTTAACAATGTTAAATGAAAAAATGCTTTTTAGAAAAATGTAATCAATGGGTGGTCTACAAAATAATATTAATTTAATAGGTAGTTATCAAAAACACATTTCTATTGTGTTATCTAATAAACATATGTAATTAAGTATTATGATCTGTTTTTGAGATAACGTAAATAAATGCCACAATAAAAATGTGTTTTTAATAATTACCTATTAAATTTATTATTTTGTAGACCGCCCATTGATTACATTTTTCAAAAATGCATCTTTTCATTTAACATTATTAAAAATTTGGTCCCGTGTGAGTGAGAGAGGTGCAAAATGTGACAACCCTCTTAAAGACCGAGTCTTATTTTGTTTGCCCTTGTCCCATATGACTTGGAATCGGTGCAAAATGTATTTCTCTTCCATTCTCTCCTATCAGCCGTCTTGTTGTCATTCACTCGCTTATCCATATTTTACTATCCGTTATCCATCCATATATTATTTTGGTCTTCGTACAGATACCTTAATTCATACGTTGGCAAGACTACTGATTTGTCATTATAATTGCCCTAGTTGTCACTTGTCATTTCATTTATTTTGTCATGTCAACATTGTCAACAGCAAATTGACGCTACGCTACGCAACGTAAAGCAAAGTAACGTTACGAAAATAAATATTCGTTTTGCCGTTAATTGTGAATTCAATTTGTTTCTTCGGTGTTATTAGCTAATTATCCAAAATGGTGAAACTCTCGACAGAGTTGATACAAAACTCGATGCAATACATGAATCCATGTCGAGACCGAGAGTTAGATCTTAGAGGTTAGTTCTTGGATACATTTTTGTAATAGTTTGGACTGTTTTATTTACTTATATCCGATCCATGTGCATGATCAAACAATCTTTTATTTTCTCGTAATTAAATTGATATAACTTTATACTAGCTGTGGATTACATTCTAAATCATTCCGCCTCTTATAGGTTACAAAATACCGCAAATTGAGAATATGGGCGCAACATTAGATCAGTTCGACACCATTGATTTCTCAGACAACGATATCAGGAAACTGGATGGATTTCCGTTGCTGAAAAGGATTAAGTGCTTATTGTTGAACAACAACAGGATTGTGTAAGTATTATGATGAAAACAATCAATAAATTATGACTAGAGATCGGATAATCGGATGCATATTTACCTAAAGTTAATTTCTGGCTAAGAAATTATGGAAGCGGCGTCTTCATTTTTTTTTTTCTTAATTTAAATCCCGGGATTCCAGAAAATCCGGGAATGCACAACTAATCGGATACATGATATGGAAACGACTTCTTAAACATGTGGTATTATTTATTTAAAAAATACTGAGACAGCGGGATCATATAACTATTCTTATGCTCGAAATTAATTTTTAACCTCCGATGCAAATATATGTGTATGGGTGTAAAAGGAATGGTAGTGCGGGTCGATTCTATAGTCAAAAAGTACTAAATTTTTCAATTCCTGAGTCAACAAATTTTTACGATCAATACAAAAGTGCATTCCATATAAGCCAACACTTCAACTTTAGGTAAATATGCATCCGAATATCCTATTACTGATTATCACAGAATTTGATTATTGTAAGACCTTACGAGTAAATATTTCATTTCTAATTATTATGTACAAGTGCAGAAGCAAGCAGCAATGCAATGCTTGATGCTACATAATGTGTTTAAAATTTTTGGGTGAACTATAACTAACTACTACTACTATAACGCATCATGCATACCTATCTATACTGGAAACAGTAATAAAAATTTGTTAATTGATATGTAATTTTATAAATGAAGAGATTACCAACAATAAGACAACACTTAAAATAAAAACTTAACATATCTTTTTCCAGAAGAATTGGTGAAAATTTAGAGCAATACATACCTAATTTAGAAACCCTGGTGTTGACAAACAACAATATAACAGAATTAGGTGATTTGGACCCTCTAGTCACGCTTCCAAAACTGAGAACACTATCACTACTGCATAATCCAGTTTCCAACAAACAACATTACAGGTAAATGTAATATTTCACATACACAGTTATGTTATCATTATTCTTATTTATTTATTTTATTTTAAAGAAGCCTTACAGACTATCAAACCAATGTCATAAAGAATATAATATTAAAAAATAGCTAATAACAAGCCTCCACATATAGTAATCTCTTTCCCATTGGAAGCCCATTATCTAGCCCATTGGAAGAATATAAGCTACAAAATAATAGGTCTTTACCTATGTAATTGGAGATTCTATAACCAGCATTTTCAGATTTAATTATCTGTGGATTGGCATGCAATTCGAAATTCAAATAAATTTTATTCGAAAGCCGTGTTAATTTAAATTCAAATTCAGTTGTTTGTTTTTAGATAGTTTTTTGTTTTTGTGAAATTGTGGTAGTTTTTGGCGCCATGGATAAACTGAAAATTCGTACAATTTTCGAATATGAGTTCCTACGTGGAAATACCGCTGCGCAAACAACACGAAACATTAACGACGTGTACGGGCCAAACACTGCTTGCATAAATACGGTCCATTATTGGTTCAATCTCTTTAAATCTAGAAATTTTGAGTTGAAGAACGAGCCTCGCGGTAGGCCGGTAACTATTGTCGATAACGACGAATTGAAGGTGATAGTGGAAGCGGATCTAACTTAATCTACGACTGAGCTTGCGGTGGCCTTGGAGTTAGTGTCAAAACAACATTGAAGCACTTGCATCAAATCGGAAAGATTAAAAAGCTAGATAAGTGGGTGCCACACGAACTAAGCGACCAACAGCGAGACTTACGCGTCGAAGCATTAACAGAAGATGATGGTGATTATATGGTGGACCAGTGCCAGACTTGTACATCACAGCTTCTTACCGAATGGCACAACAGTGATGGCAGATGTCTATTGCCAAGAATTGGAAACAATGATGGTGAAGCTCGCAATTCAACAACCAATACTGGTCAATCGCTCTTCCCCATTGCTTCTCCTTATTGCTTCTCCACGACAACGCGCGAACTCACATTTCACGACAGACCATCGCAAAGCTATAAGAGTTACAGCTGGAAGCTCTCCGTCACCCACCGTACACACCGGACCTTGCCCGAACAGATTTCTACTTTTTTCAAAAAAATTTAAGTGGGAAAAAATTCAACACCCCAGAGGCAGTACAAAACGCATTCGCTGACTTCATCGCCTCCCGTCCGCCAGACTTCTACAGTAAAGGGATAAACAAACTGCCATCAAAATGGCAAAATTGTATAGATAATTTGGCCCAGTACTTTAATTAGCTGAAATAAACAAATTACTTACCAAAATTTTTATATTTTAAAATTTTCATACAAATCTCCAATTTCATAGGTAAAGACCTAATACAATCCACCTCAGTGTAACAACTATCAGAATAATTTTTGTTCCATTTCTGATATTTGAAATAATTATTTCTTTTTAGCCTGTGGTATCCCACTACAGGGCCAAGTTCTCCCTTTCCTCTTACATTTGTGCCAATATTAACCTATGGACATCATAGCTTATGAATTGCAACAATGTATTCCATATAAATGTTGCGCTGCAGATAAATATTTTCTATTACATCATGCTTTCATAAGAAATATCAAACAAAATTTTTTTTTTTTATAAGCGTTAAAATGTTAGCCCCTTGAATTCCAGAGCATATGTGGCATTCAAATTCCCAGAGCTGAGATTGTTAGATTTTAGAAAAATAAAACAAAAAGAAAGGGATGAAGCTAATACTTTGTTCAAAAGTAAGAAAGGAAAAGAGATGCAGAAGGAAATTACAAGAAAGGCTAAGACATTTGTGCCTGGAGGAAACATGCCTGATCCTAAAGTTACAAGTAAGTAATATTTTACCAATATAATGTAATCAATACAAAATAACAACCTGTTTGGATCCCTTTTCTAATCTGTTTGTAATATCAAAATAACAACTTTTTACTGAATGTATAAGAAAGTAATTATATACAGTACCTATAACAACAAAGCAATTTTTAAAATTTTGGTCTGTGTGTCTGTCGGCTGGACTGATTTTGACGGGACTTTCACTAGCAGATAGCTTACGGAGACGGAGAGTAACTTAGGCTACTTTTATTTTAGAAAAATGATTAGGGTTCTGTGCAAAAAAATAAAAATCCTTGAAATTGTGAACAAAAAGTCTGATTTGAGAGATTCTTTTTGCATTTGGTAACCCAATCCTCGAGGATGGTTATAGGCTATTTAACACCACGCTGCGACCTTTAGGAGCCGAGCAAAAATAAAAAAGTCAGAAAGAACGCTGAGCGAAAACGAAGTAATAGCGCGGGCGGGAGATGCCACGCGGCGGGTCGGGGGACGAGGGAGTTTTTTTTTAAATGTGGCTGTTTTTTTTAGTGTATTATAACGAAGTCGGGAGGTACAGCTAGTAATAAATATAATTGCTGTGTTTACGTGGCTTAAAATCTTAAATGCAGAGCGTGTATAACATCCTTATATTCAGTAAAAATCTCACATTCTCAATCAATTTGTTTCAGATCTCACCCCACAAGAAATCCACAAGATTCGTGAATCAATCAAGAATGCTTCATCTCTTCAAGAAGTGGAGAGGCTGACGAGAATGCTCCAATCAGGCCAGATCCCTGGACAGAAACCTTTACAACCACCAACTCAGTCCAACGGCCAACGTAAGATTTGTATAAGATACCAACTACTTGTTCCAATGGCATTTGGAACCAATGAATCCCAATATGGTGATCCTGAATCAGCCAATGTATTTTTGACGCTTTCCAGCAAGATGAGAGGACCAGTGACTTTAGTGGGATACCGTATGTGTAATATGGAGAGATGGGTTGTGGCAACTTGGAAAATGCCTTTATCCAGCAGGTTGCACTAAGCAGTCTCTGAAAAATATAGTTAAATTTAGCATACCATAATTTTCAACATGTTAATTGCACTATCTGTTTCAGCACACAGCTTTTGCAAGATACTTTTAAATCAGTTACATCATTTTATTCAACCAATTTTATTATTTATATGAATGAATGCAAGCTGCATATTTACAGCACAGCTCGACCTAAGAATGGCTAATGGAGGTATATAGTGTGTCGCAGCTGGAAATGGATAACAAACCAACCTGCCTAAAAACATATTTGGGCAAACTGAGTTCCCATAGAACCTAATTAAACATTAACAACCAAATGTACTAATTCTTGTGATTCCAGAAGACGACGAGGAGGAGATGGAGACCGACCAAGCAAATGGCCAGTAATGAGGTTACCCACTACAAAAATATACAGACTTCTTGTTTAGGCTGTAAGAACAGATACAACCTGATTACGATATTTCCTTTTATAGATTTAATTACATGGAGTGCGATTATGTTAAGCTGGTAAGAACAGTGTTAAGTTTTACACTACATATTTAGCTATTAAGACAGATACTACCCAAAAACCAAGGTTATTAAGCAAAAGAACAGATACATGACCATGCTGTAAGGGGCTTAAACAAATACCAGTGTGTACATTTTATATGAACTCGTTCACACCCGTCCGTGTCCGGCCGGTGATGGAGCTTCAGTACCTGCCTTGTGTGTGTCACGTCCCGCGGGCACGCCCCTAATATGTGTGGATAGATTTTTAATACAAAACTTGTGACAATCAAAAGACGTATGATACAAAATAAAGTGTCGTACTAAACAATGGTGCCGATTCTCTTGTACACCGAACTAAACTATCACTAAAACTCCTTACTTTTGCCTATGAGAATCTTAAAGGCTATTCTGCGAATTAATTCTCTAAACTTTAAAATAATTTTGACACATCTAAAATCGAATTTGACAATCGCGACTCCACATGGTACTTATTTGCCCTATCCCATGAATTTTTTTTTGAGCTGGAGGCGCGCAGGGGTGCTGCCTCGACGTGTTTTATATGGAATTTTTCACTTTTTGTATGGAAAATATGAAAAATGATTACCTACCTGTTGAGTTTTAGGGGTTTATGGGCTTTATAAAGGAGGTCGAAATTTTCATTATTTTTGCGATAGGACATACCATTTTCTAGATATAAGCAAAAGAAAAGAAAAAAAAAAGATAGTACTGTTTTCGCACCTGCCGATCTATTCAGTACACCGTGAGAACTTAGGTGAAGTGAGTTTAAAGTGAGCTCAATTCCCAGGAGAGTAAGGTGGGATGTCAGTTCACATCACGCTCACTTCACCTAAATTTTCACAGTGGGATCTTTACAGAATAGCACCACTGAAGTCGAGGTGTTGGTGTGAATTTTAGTTCATGACAAATTCCACACCTTTTCAATCGCGATTAAAAATAGTCAGATTTAGTTAGAATCAAAATTTTTTGTAAAAAACGTCAACTTCAGAATAGCAAAATTGCCATTTTCAATCTATACAAATAAATAAAATCGAAGTGTGTTTGTAATGTCAAAATAACAACTTTTTAGTAAAGTAAATACATAAGAAAGTATATACGGTACTTATAACAAAAAAGCTATTTTAAAAATTTTTGTCTATGTGTTTGTTCCGGTTAATCTCCGAAACGCCTGGACTGATTTTGACGGGACTTTCATTGCAGATAGCTGATGTTACGGGGAGTAACTTATGCTACTTTTATTTTTTTTAAATAATTAGGGTTCCGCGCAAAAAAATTAATAACATGAAATTATGAACAAAAAGTCTGATTTGAAAAATTATTTTTGCATTTGGTAGCCCAATTCTCGAGGATAGTTATAGGCTATTTAATATCACGCTACGACCCATAGGAGCCGAACAAAAAGAAAAAAGTCAGAAAGAACACTAAGCGAACACGAAGTAATAGCGCGGGCGGGCGATGCGACGCGACGGGTCGGGGGACGAGGGAGTTTTATTAAAATGTGGCTGTTAAGTATATTGTGTATCTCCACGCGAACGAAGTCACGGGACTCAGCTAGTAGATTAATAACCCTGTGCCATCTTAGTGCTAAATTTTGGTGATTTTTAGTCCATAGAGGCATTTGTGACATGAGAATCGGCACCTCGTCAAAACCGTTTTGCTGGTTTTGTAATATTCTGATGTTATCTGAAAAGAACACCATACTACAACTGTTTTCATTGACATTCTATTTTTCCAATAAAACAAATTTTATTCAATTGTCTTATTATTTCATTTCATAATTATCATTTTCATTCACACAAAAAATTTTTCACTTTTAAGTATAATAATTCATCATTGTCAGCATCTAAGTAGACGGCATAAATATCAGGTAAAAGTACCATCCGTCCCATTAATTCTTTTATTGAGGGTCTTTTGTCAGGCAACACTGACAGCATAGAATCTATAAGGTCCTGCATGCTCCTGTCATACATCGTCAAATCTATTGGATGTACGCTGCCACTGGTAATTGCCTTCACCAAACCCACTAATGTCTGAAAAGCACATAATTTATTAGGGTTTGGTCAAGTAACGTAATTACGTTACTTTCTAATTCTAGGGCTGTTAAATTTAACAGCCCTAGAATTTGCAAATCATCGACTGGGGAACTAAGATTTAGAGCAACTATTATACAGGAGAACAATCAAAATCAATATATTATCTACTCAGCGAGGAGAAACTATTTGTAAACTATAGTTACATGTTTGTAAATGGATTCCGATCACAGAACATAATATAGGTACCCAAGAGGATTCCGATTTTCGGGTTGAGTTCGCGATAAACCTCTTTGCTTCGCATATGACATGTCTTGTAATGGGGAAGGTCGGGCAAAGCTAACTGTAGATGGCGTGATCATAGCTAGGTCCCCACCACGGCCTACAAATAAGTTTGACATTTCGTTCAGTCATGAGTTTACTTTTATTTCGCTATTTCGTTATTTTCGGTGATTTCAATATTTTAAATCAAGTAAATGATATGGAAAGTGTCAGAATTTAAAACCATAAATATATCCTCAGTTACTTTCTTCAAAATGTTTCTACTCTGTTTAATTTATAAAACATCTCTACGAATAGCTTTAAGCCACCATCTTTTAATTTTAGGGTCTCTCGGGAAATGGTTGATTCCAATTTCGGAGTATATAATAACACAACAACGCATCATTTTCGCAAAAATAAAATAAGACCACCTCAAGCCTTGTATTATTGGCTTGTGTTGGGAACTAGCTACGACAGCGCCATTTTGACAGTTGCCTTCCCCATTTGCTGTTTATTAACTACTCTAAGCCAAATAAATGGGGGGGGGGGGTTCGTACCATGTATTTAATTATTACAGCATGTATGGATTTAATTTTTGGATATAATTAAGTTGTTATTAGTTATTTCATTAATACTCGGACTGAAGTAAAATGCAATTGGGTTAAATTTCCTCGATAGAATTTAATTTCGAAAAAACCTCTACCTTTTTATATTTTTTTCTGTAACTTTAAAATCCTGAGTAATTCACTGCCAAATTGCATTAAAAATGTGCGTATTAGGTAATTGAAAACTGGCTGAAAATATTTTTGATAGATAGCATAACAATTTTTATTTGGTTTGGCGCTTACGTTTTTTTTTTTTTGTTCCAACGCATTGTTGCGCTCTATTATTTCGCATGTGGTATGTAATTGACTCTGTCACTTTCTTATTCCGGCCCAGGGGCCGTATTATGAAGTATTAAGGCCATCATGATTCAAGTCCGAAAAAGGGATGGTGTTATCGGTCATGTATAGCTAGGTCTCTCTCGCACACTGGAATCATGATGGCATTAGAACGTCATAATAAGGCAGCTGTTCGGTTTTCCTAGTTTTTACATAATTCACCATAACTTACCTCAGCGTCGAAAGCCCTTTTGTGAGTACACATCTCATAAAGTAAACAACCTAAGGCCCAAACGTCACTTTTGCTACAATACGGTTGGCCTTCACACAATTCTGGGGCCAAGTAGTAAGGTGTACCTATTATAGTCGATGTCTTCTTGGCACTGAGAAAAACAAATTCACAGCAGGTATTATCATTTTATCACAATTATCACACAACAGATATTTCGAAAAATTTCTTAAAACTCAAAAACCCTTTGCCCGACCTGGGTATTGATATTGAACCCCTAAACCCGTGGATAAGCCAACCATTGGGGAAAACAGGCGTGTATGTGATTTAGTACGGTTAACTCTATTAAGTATTTTGATTCGGCTCACCTTGCTAACATTTTCGATATACCGAAATCACCTATTTTGACTACCACACCATGCTTGCCAGTCAAGAGAATATTTTCCGCTTTCAAATCTCTATGAATTATATTTTTACTATGAATGTAATTTACTCCTAACAAAACTTGGCAAAAGTAGAAAAGGATTTCCTGAAATCATAAATAATTTTGGAGTGAATAAGTTTACCTACACGTTAGTCCCTATACCCGGTACATAAGTAGGTACAGTCAGCCTCAAAAAGATGTACAAATAGGTACCCGGTACACACGGCTACTTAGCAAGACACATACATACACACACATTCATTTCCACACACACACATACACTTACATTTCCAGTATAATATGATCTCGCATTGTATAGGATTTCGGTAGAATGAGAGGTCAGCTTCGCTCACATACGCGGACACTAGAATGACCTTTCGCGAAAACTTAACTGTCTCGATCCACTGGATTCCACTGGATTTGGTGTATTTTTTGTATGCAGCGACAGCATTCTTTCTTGTATTGACAGCTATTGAAATTCCTGATATTTTCGTTGGTGGCGTTGGTTGATACAATGTTGTGTTTGTGGTTGAAACACAGCGGCACGGTGGGCTCGCGCGCGTGACAGTTTGCACCGAGTTAATATTATTTGTATTTCAAAACTGTTTGAACAATGCTGAAATCGGAATCCTCGTAATTACGAGGATTCCGAATCTAAGTAACCGAAAATCCTTCCTTATTGCGTTTCTAATTAGCGCGGCAGAATGGTAACTACTATGATGTCATTTATTTGATGCAAAATGAATTGAGCTATTTTTCAGGGAAAAAATAGAGTTATCTCTTTAGATTTTGAAATAATAATATTATTTTTTTATTCTCGTATTAAAAAAAAACAAAGTCATTTAAAGTTACAAAACAAGTTTTGTAGTGTAGTCTCTGGTCCGTCCACTTGACAAAACAGTCCTTAGTTTTATCAGTTCATAGAAACTTTTTGTTTACGAACCGTACTGTTTTATGTAACACAATAACGCGCCGCGCCGGTGAAAAAAATGTCCAAGAGAAATATTTACCCCCCGTTGCGCGGAAGGCCGGACATGTGAAATGTATGGACGGCAGCACATCAAGCTACTACAATCTGTCAAATTTCTTTAATAGATTTTCAACTTTATTGCTATAGCATTAGGTTCAAGATTGAATGGGAAAATTTGACAATTTCGGGTAGCTTGACCTGCTGGCGTCTGTACGTATAGCTTGCTATGTAGCCGTGTGTACATCGACAAGAATTCATTTAATTGTCTACAATATTAATTTATTTCATAATATTGTAGCACACCACCACATAGGTACACCTTTGCCTAACCCTTTTCGGGGAAACAAGGCGTGATGTTATGCTTTGTTATGTTATTGTAGCAATGTGTAGCCACAAAACATATACATCTTGTTGAGGCTGGCTGTACCTCTACCTAGACGGTACGGTCCTTTGGATATAGGCAGCGCATAAACAGACGCGATGGTCGATGTTATGGAAGAGATAATTTGTAGCAGAAGATTAAGTATTGTAGCTATGGTTAAGTAGCGTTAATAAAGGGGTAAACGATACGCTTCCAGACACAAAGACGAGTCTCATGTTGCATGAGGACTGAATCACGCATTTTAGTTATGTATTTTGCTCCTTGGACGTCGTTGAATATTGACGTAAGTATCAAATTCTACTAAAATTAAATGGTAAGTAGACTCAATAGCAGCAGTCATACATACATATACACATACATAGGGGTGCACATTACCTGCTGTTGTATTAATTTTGGACATTTCTGATACATGTATTCCGCTAGATTTCCGCTAGTGGCATATTCCATGGATATCATAACATGGTTATCAGTGTAATAGCAATCATAAAACTTGATGATATTCGAGTGATGAAGCGAGGATAGGATCTGAACTTCATTTGCTATATCCTGAAATAATGGGGTATCCAGTTATCAACAAAATCCTACCAAAATAAATTCTGGTTCAATTAGCGTAGGTACTCACTTGCTTATGGTGTTGAAGCTTTATGTTCAATTCTATATCCTTTACTATTGTTAATTCATTACTACCTCGCTTTTCACATAAATACACGTTCCTGGAAAACAAATTGTTCAGTACAGCCCGATGCAAACTATAGCGACTTTGAACACAAGGCGAGTCGCTGCGCAGTAACAAATTCACGTGTCAGCAGGGGTGAGGCGTGCAGTACTGCGCAGCGGTAGCGCACTTCAGAGCCGCCATAAAGTTTGACGCTTACTATACCTACATAATTCAGTTCTTTATAGATACCAACAGTAGTCTGAACCAACTTCTAAGAGTTATATTCGTAAGGCCTGAGCCCTTAGATACAAACGGCACGGCAGGGCATCCTTCGGCATCACCATGCAAGCGCATACTGACTGCAAGTATGCCGTAGTATCCTTAGGGTCCGTTCACACAGACCGGCTCGGAGAGGAGAGCAGATTCTTATCCCGTTGAAAACAGAGTTTTTAGTATTTGTAGTAAGGTTTATTTTTGCATGTGCACTGCTTTTGTCATTAAGAATGCTTGAACGCGCTTGGTGTGAAATAATAAGAGGAGCTGACCGGCTCCGATCGCGTACTTTTTCTCGTTCGCGCAGCCGTTTGGCTCCGATTGCATGCTCTTTCTCGCTCGCGCAGCCGATCGGCTCCGATTGCGTGCTCTTTCTCGCTCGCGCAGCCGATCTGCTCCGATTGCGTGCTCTTTCTCGCTCGCGCATCCGATCGGCTCCGATTGCGTGCTCTTTCTCGCTCGCGCAGCCAATCGGTTTTGTTCTGCTTCAAAAAATCTTGCTAACAAATATATTTCTTCATCGGAGCTATCTAAATCCATGTTCCGAAAAGCACACGTTAACACCGAAAACAAAACTTGGACTGCGTGGAATACTGGTACTGCCTTTGTAGTGTATCCACCCGGCTCCGAGCGCATCCGACCGGCTGCGAGTGCATCCGACCGGCTCCGATCGCATCCGCTTTCAGATAGCTTCCAGCCGGTCTATGTGAAATAGTTGGCGGCTCCGCTCCGACCAACTCCAAGCGTATACGATCCGGTCTGTGTGAAAAGAAAAATGCGCGCCGATGCTCTCCGAGCCGGTCTGTGTGAACGGACCCTTAGGCATGCCGCGGCGTCCTGAGACACTCCGAAGCGTACCGTCGCGTTGCGAGATCGAGCTCGCGCGTTCTTTTTAAAACAGTAGCTCGTCATCAGAACAGCCGTAACGCTGCCATGCTCCCCGGCTTGCTTCGGCATCCCGAAGGCTGCCCATCCTGAGGGAAGCCGAGGCATTCCGAAAGCTGCCGACATGGCATGCCCACATGAGTAAAGAAACGGATCATGTAGCATGCCTGTGCATACCGCAACTTTGTTTTTATACTACGATGGTTATAATTAAAAATTGTACTGTCATATTAAATTATGTTGTATTCCTATTCGTCGCATAGAAATCCCTTGCCGTGTCGCCAGTGGTGTTGGCTAAGACGGTGGAAAGATTAACTCCTAAAGTAATTATTAATTACATACCCGTACGTCCCTTTACCAACTATTTTTAATACTGTTAAGTTATGACTTTTAAATCTTTTCGTTATACAGTCCATTTTTATTATTATTTCTTATTTTATCATAATTCAGAATGCCCATTAGTTTAGAATATTATCACATTATTGGGCTTTGTAACACATTTAATGCAAGTACAGTTTACACTGGCTAAAATCTAGAACTTCTCTTAACCGGTTAAGCGCGAGAAATTTATTAAACTACCCGCATAATAAAATTATCACTATTGTTCGTTACCACAGCCAAAAATAATACGGCCGTACGGTCGTATGGACGCCAGCACATCAAGCTACTACAATCTGTCAAATTTCTTTAATAGATTTTCGACTTTATTGCTGAAGCATTAGGTTCAAGGTTGCTTGAGAAAATTTGACAGTTTCGGGTAGCTTGATGTGCTGGCGTCTGTACATACCATACATACTAATAATATCGGTATGCCTATGATGTAAGTATTGGCTTTTCCACGCTACTTTCATTTGAATAAATTCAGTTCTTTTGTTTACCTAGGTACCTAGCGTATTATATTATACGGGCTGGCGTCGCAACTCCACGTCTAAGCGTGTACTTTGCGTACGATGGGTCGCGTACCTCTAAACCGTAGACAGAGAATAGACATAGTAAAAAGAGAGGAAGTACGTTATCTTCATACAAACGCACCGCACGCGGCTTGTATGTGTGCGCCAAAGTATCTATGCGTCGCCGCACGCACACTTAAACAAATCTCGGCCCGTTTCGCAGTGCGCCAGTCGGGGCTAACATCGCACGAGGATCACGCGTCACGGCTTTTCGGCACCGCTAAATGAATGAAAAATGTGTGATAATCGCAGGAGAACGTATTGCTGTGTGTTTGGGTGTCTTAATAATTCATCGATTCCAGAATTGTCTCTGTTCAAATTACCTATTGAACAGGAAAGAAGTCACTTTTTCTAGCATATCATTTTTACTTGATGATGAGATACCTACTTACTTATTTTTTGTTGTATTAGTTTTCTATCAGACAGAGGAAGTAGGTAGGCCTACATTCCCACTAGAATGTACTAGGTACTTTTGATCTGTCAATTGATTTGCCGCTATTGCTTTGTTTATGTTTAGTCATGCCGATTTCTCAGTACCTATTGTAGGTATAGTAACTAAGTACCTACTTACAGTTATAAAATCGTACTTAAAAAAATAAGTAATTGACTAATTGTGAATCAGATAAATAGAACAAAGTTCGAATCACCTACCGTTTACTCGTGCTCATCACCGCCCCGCGCCGCCCGTCTGCTGGCCCGTCGCTCTTTCTTTCATCGTGAAAGGTTTCATCATCGTTTAGGTACCCAGACAATATAAGTAAAAAATACAACTTTCCGACCCTTGCCAATTTATTGGCACTGAATTAAAATTTAACTAAAAGTGACAACCCTGAGACAGTAGGCAATTATATCGCGGATTGTGCCGGAGATAACCTACTTCCTCTCTTTATACTATGGAATAGAGGTAGACATGCTCTTAAAATAATAATAATTGGGAAAGTGAGATGACATGTATGTCAAAATGTATATGTGTGAGCAGGACATAGCATAATTTTTCTATCTCTATTTGCGTATCGGTTTTTTGTTGTTTGCCATCACTAGTCATAGGTGGCAAACAAGTTGTGGTGTTAAAAGATTTTCGTTGATAAAAACTGCGAAACGCTTATTTTGTGTAATTTGTGACTTTATTGATATTCCAAAAGGTGATATTTGTTGTGTGATGGTGAATTGCTATATATATGGCTGTAAAAGTCGTAGTGAACGAAATCAACCAAACATAACCTTTCACCGGTAAGTAGCATTTTGTATCTATTACTGCAAGTAAATCAAAGAATTATTGCACTCAAGACTATTTTCTACTATTTTATAAGCAAAATTTATTGATAATTTCATCAAAACAGATGATACAATCCTAACTTGTTTTTTGTAATACCCGACTTATGTGTGAGGCATATTAAGCTAGGTTGTTATCTATGTTGCTGCGTGACATTTGTGAATAGTCGGATAATAACTTGACAGGGATACCAGCACTTGATTATTTTTACCACTAAACGTATTTAATTTTTACTTTTATTTTATTTTTCCAATTGAACCATTTTTAAGAAATATGTGTACTGGTACGGGCCGAGTTTATCTAACTATACTATTTACATCTTGAGGTGAAGATAAATTTATATCTTAGTTTAAATTGTAATAAAATAATAATTACAATTCATTTGTTTTCGCGCTTCACCTTCACCCCGGAAGCATTTAGTTCGCGCGCGTCCTGTTTTTATTTGCTACACTACTGTTATGTAAAGCACTCTATTGATTATAAAGTTTTACTATGAGATTAACCCTGAAATATCAAAATAAATGTCTGCTGTTTCATGCAAAAACGCATGAAATTGATGTTTTCTTTTTGCTATTTCAAAAAAAGAGAAAAAAGAAAAGTAAAGTTATAAATACGTCACCCCCTGAAAGGTGACAATGAATTGAATGAATAACTCTTTGTAGACGTAGTACAATCAAAAGACTCAATTAGTACCAGATTACCCACACGATAGGGGTAAAGTTTAAGTATGGCAACATTCATTGCACGTAGCTGTACAAGTAATGTACTTATGTCGAACTATCGCTATCTCATACTGCATACGCTGAGGACTTGTCTACCTCTATTCTCTGTCTACGCTCTAAACGTATCGATTGTTTTATTATTTTAAAGACATTTTTAATGCCAGCAACATTGACAAAGAACGTCAAAACTTGTGTTTCCATCTGTATAATTTATTTTACCATGAATTTGTTCAACCATTCTTTCTTGACGTATTTGCGTTTCTTTTCAAACAAAACTAAATAAGTAATGAAGAGTGACCTAACGACGAATTTTTAATTTATAAACATGTTTTTCGATTTTATAGAGCCCCTTGACTAGTATATTTTTAGGGTTCTGTACCTCAAAAGGAAAAAAACGGAACCCATAAAGGATCACTTCGTTGTCCGTCTGTCTATCAGTCTGTCAATAGCCTTTTTCTCAGAAACGCTTGGAGGAATCAAGTTGAAATTAATATCAAATACGTAGCTCTATGGTCCCTTGGAGCTCTAAAGAAATCAAGCTTCAACGCAGTAAAAAATACAGCCATTTATGCGACATATTTTGATAAGTGCAAATAAATCAAAACCTCTAGGGTACTTCCCGTTGACCTAGAATCATGAAACTAGGCAAGAAGCAAGGTCTCACAGCACAAGTAAAACAAAAAGTCCGAAAATCAATCATTTGTAGTTTTATCGCATAAAAACATTTTTTTGCGATAACAAACTTACATTTACAGTTAAAGAATGAGGATAAAAACTACCACTTACTCACTTCAGATGTTGCTACTATTGTCCGTCTTAAAATTTGACAGCTATCTGTCAATATCTACAATTTTTGTAAACAATCAACTTCTTTTACTCATAAATAATTAATATGCCCCGTTGCGCAGCTGTTAACTGCAAAAATTCGGAGACCCATGCATTCCCCAAAGATGTTAAAAGAAGAAAACTGCGGGAGAGAGCTCTTCGAAGAAAAAAATTGGAATCTCAATAATATGTCGAGGTTATGTGCTATCCATTTTAAACCTGAAGACTTTTATCAAAGAAATTCGTAGACAGGTGATGCTTTTTGTCATAAAACAGAGAACTAAGTGTGTTTTCGTTATAGGCACTTATGGGTATTTATATAAATGCATTATTTAAGGGTGTGTGTGATACGATTATCTTTGTATCGACCAAAATATAATAATATCTAAGTAGCATATAGGCAGCATTCGCTATGATGCGTTGTATTTAATAATACCCTCATACCAAACTACCTACTGCCTAATATTAACACATATCTTGCACTTAATCTTATAGTTATTTAGAATGTTTCGCACATGGATAGATCCTTTTTGTCTGTTCTATGTGATGAAAATATCTACAACAGGCTGGGGAAGATTGCTGTACCTCGAAGTCAAACCAGTCAACCCGTCAGCTCAAGACAGATTCGTAGACATTTTTGTCCAGTTTTCGTATATTTTGTAATGGGGTTAAAAACTGAAAGCTCGTCATAGGTGGCCGCACTTTTGTCCGTCTTAAAACTGCCATTGTTGTTTACGTGTTCACTGTTGTGTCGATTACAAAATATACGAAAACGGGACAAAAATGTGTACGAATCTGTCTTCAGCTGACGGGTTGACTGGTTTGACTTTCGTAAATGAAAAAATAGAGGGTACAGCAGTCTTCCTCAGCCATTTATATATATTTTCATCACCTAGAACAGGCAAAAAGGATCTATCTATGTGTGAAACATTCTAAATAACTATGAGAGTCAGTGCAGGATATGTGTTAATATTAGGCAGTAGGTAAGTAGTTTGGTACGAGGGTATTAAATACAATGCAACATAGCGAATGCTGCTGAAATGCTACTTAGATATATTTTGGTCGATTCAAAGATGATCTTATCACACACAACCCTTAAATAATGCATTTATATAAATACCCATAAGTGCCTATAACGAAAACAGACTTAGTTCTCTGTTTTCATGACAAAAAGCATCACCTATGTACGAATATCACTGATAATAGTCTTCAGGTTTAAAATGAATATCACAATCATAACCTCGACGTATTATTGAGAATCCAATTTTTTCTTCGGAGAGTTCTCTCCCACAGTTTTCTTCTTTTAACATCTTTGGGGAATACATGGGTCCCCAGATTTTTGTAGTCAACAGCTGCGCAATAGGGCATATTAATTATTTATGAGTAAAAGAAGTTGATTGTTTACAAAAATTGTAGATATTGACAGATAGCTGTTAAATTTTAAGACAGACAATGGTGGCGACATCTGAAGAGAGCAAGTGGCAGTTTTTAACCCCATGGACCGCGACGTATATCGATGTTTGGGAGAACATATTTTTCAACTACAATGTTAAGTTTGTTTTTGGGATAAATTCATCCCAACTACAGAACCCTTAATTGTGCGAGGCCCGACACGCACTTGGCCGGTTTTTTTTTTTTTGTTTACCTCAAGATGTACGTCAACAGTTCTCAGAGTAATGGGACATTTCTCCAAAAGTGGCAACACGATTAGTTATACGACCCGAACTGCTGTCCTGAATTCAGCTAGCTTACAAACTAAAAGTTGTAAATATTAAGGCCAATAGTATATAAAGGCCTTAATAAGCTGGTTCGTTAGATAATTATCGGAACTGTAAACATGGGTCAAATGATGGGATCTTACGACGCGAAGAAGGTTGGTCTTTATATGGATGATCAACCAACATTTGACCCCCAAGCAGGATTTGATTACCGGAGAAAACCAAGAGGTAATTCTTTTAAAATCTATAATTTAGTGAGTTCATATCATTCCAAACAGTGTTCCATGTTTTATGGTGGATTTAAACAAAAGTTACATAATTTTTGTTTAGGTTATGTTGCAGCCAAAACAAAGTGTTATTGATACCTAAAATCTTCCAAGAGTGAAGACGTACTAATAATTGCCTAATACAAATAATATAAAAGCAAAATTTCTATAAATTATTCAAGAAAACTATCTGTTGACCTGACACTCACTGCTGTTATCATTCTTTTTCAGAGATGGTAGCTCGCGAGGCTGATCTTGTTTCTGCTAAGATTCCACCGAAATACCGTGACTACTGTGCCCATCATTTGTTGGAATTCCAATCATGCCGCTATAAAAACATGCCATTGATCTATAAGTGTGCCCATGAGAAACATGCCTACTTGACCTGTGAAAAGGATGAGTATGTTGATCCAATATCACAATTTAGTAGCAACAGTTGTAACATAATTAAATCATTTGTTGTGGTAACAATCAATATCCTATCCTGAGGTGAAGAGCAGCCAGTTCTATTCTTTTTCTCACAACAATCTAATATTTTATTGGAAAAGTAAAGTAAAACTACTTCAACTCTTCATTAATTTGTGAAAGGAAAATACAATCACTAAAATATCACTGACATTCTATCATTCAATAGACATCAGCAAGATTTTTTGACTAATAAAAAATACTAATGAGGTTGAATGTATACCATTGTGAAAGAAGTTTGCTTAATTTTATTGTTCCGAAGTGAATACATTTTTATCAAAAGTACTAGACTTACAAGACTTCTTTCTTTGTTACACAGCTAGCGAGATAAATGAAAATGTTGAATACTAATTTATATTACCATGCTGTTTTCTGATGCTAAGTAAATGATAATAGGTGCTAAACATAATAAGTAAATAAAGTGTACCCCACAAATGTAAGGTTTGTTATTCATTAACATTAATTGTTGATAAATTACTTTTTGTTTCAGTTATGAACTTCGTATGAAGGAATTTGAACGTGAGCGTCGTCTCAGGCTACGTGAAAAGCGTCTTGTTGGTGTTGCATAAAAATAAATCTTAACCCTTTAACCGCCAACGTCGGATTGATCCAACAAGTATTTTCGTGTCCATTTCGCCAGGGTCGTATATTTACGACCAAATACCGTAATAATTCACTGTGCCCGGCGCTGTGGGCACGACAACTGATATGAAGTCGGGCGGTTAAAAGGTTAATAATCCATCTTTGTTCAGTAGATTAATTATGTTGCTATGAATACTGTGTAAATAGAATATACAAAACATCTTTAATATTTATTTATAAGCCCCTTATTTCTCTTTTTTATCCAACATTTATTTCCCATACTTTTGATGGGTTGGAATTATCCAACTGTCTTCAACCTACAAAAAGCATGATACGACAACTTTTCGCTAAAAGTCCGACATCCTTATGCCAATAAATACACTGCCTCTATAAGCCTTAATAATAATAACTAGTAAGCTCGGCTAAGAGTAATCTGTGCTAGTACAGTGGGTTCGATTTCCAGGTTGGGCAAAGAATACACATCACCGACATCGATACTCAAACCCCGTCAATTTCAACGCAGTTTCATACATACTGTATGGCAGTCGGATTTTATCCGAGGGGCTTGTGGCTAAGAAATAGCCGCACGGGTCGACCGATCAGGTTAACCTTTTAACCGCCTGACTTCATATCAGTTGGCGTGCCCCCTTCCACAGAACACTAATACTCCTTGCCCCCTTCGCCCGGCACAGTGAATCGAAAATATATACCTACAACAAAGAGGGATGTGCAGTACTAACTTTTCGATGTCGATATTTCGTTTTAATAACGACATTTGCATTTGCAAGCGTGGTTAACTAACAACTACAACTCGACTAAGCTATGTTTGCACCTCGCGTCGATTACGTCACACTGACGCTTAGGTACGGGCTGCAAAAAAGGATTCGCTGTGACTTTAAAAAAGTAAACAAATGTTTGTTAGATTTTACTTTGCATTTATTGTTTTTAACATTATATTATACATAGGTACACGGGTACACGCCGCATTCCAGCGAGGTGCAAACTTAGCTTGGTGGAGATATAGGTACCTACTTGAATACTATTTACCTTACGAAATTATTCGGCATTTTTCGTAATCCAGTAAAATCAAAGTGTTTAAAAATTTAAACGATTTATTAATTAGTACTTAGGCTATTCACAATAAAATCAGTCCAGAGAAGAAAAACTATTATTATTATTATTTAAGTTATCGCACGGTGCGCTCTCGCCATCTCACTCACTCTAATTAAGTTTAAAATTTTCATTCAGACATCACCACCATACTACACAATAAATTAAAATATAACTAGGTGTGTAATAAAAAAAATAATTACCTCTACATCAATGTCAAACTCTTCGTCTGATAAAAATTCTTCATTTTCATCGCCATCTAGAATTCGTACTCTTCAGTAGTCGTCATGATAAATTTCTGACATGTACATTTATCGACATACGAACGTAAAACTACATGCACAAGCACAACACTAATGGAAAATTCCAGAAGTCAGCACTCGTTTATGACGTAAGAAGCGGTCGTCTTTATTTATACGACCGTGGCGCAGGGCGTACTAACAAAGTAAGTTTCGGAACATGTAGGCTAGGGATGGGATGACCATCAATTCAGTCGCTGACATTTCACAAGTAAATTTACTTAATTTTAAAGAAATTAAATGAAATACTCACAAATATTTGTAAAAAAATGTTTTATTAACAATTGCTGTATTTGTTTTAAAGTTAATAATTAGTCAGTATAACGAGAAATATTTTGATTTATGTTTATTTTTGTATCGGTAAATCTTGGCATATGTCCCGTCCCTCATGTCGGATTTTGTCGTCATGGGCGTTGCACATCAATACAATTTTCTAAAAATAATGTTAGTAAGTCATCTAACTTTGGACCTTTTTTTTAGGACTTCTAATTAAGAGACTAAAGTGTATTAAACTGTAAATGATTACTTAGTTAACTATTTACCTAATATAAACATATTTTTGATAGAATACAGCGTAATTAAATAAAAAAGCTGATTAAGAGAGCAGTGATATTTTGGTCGTACATATACGACTCTGGCGAAATGGGCCCGAAAATATTTGTCGGATTAATCCGACGTAGGCGGTTAAAAGGTTAAGCTACGCTTGCCGCGGTTGGTCCGTGGATGGGTGACCATCTTTACATGTCAAGACCCCTTTATGCCTCGGAAAGCACGTTAAGCCGTGGATCCCGGCTGTCATTCGTGTATCTTTGACAGTCGTTACGGATCGTCAGAAGCCCGAAAGTCTGACAACCAGTCTTACCAAAGGGTATCGTATTACCCAGTAACTGGGTTGTGGAGGTCAGATAGGCAGTAGCTCCATGTAAAATACTGGTATTCAGCTGCATCCGGTGAGACTGGAAGCCGACCCCAATATAGTTGAGAAAAGGCTAGGCAGATGATGTATGGCAGTCGGATTTTATAGTATTCTTTATTTTAGATATGATTTAAATTGCACCAGTGTGAGTGCGTTTATATGGAGTATTGGAGTGGCGGGGGCCGGAATGCTGTCGGGCTAGTCTGTCGTGATTTAACATTTTATAGTATAGCTATGCAGATCCATATTTTTTTAATATGAATGTGTAACTTTCCCGTAATAAAACATCGACAATAGCTAGGGTCATTGGGTCACTTCATTTTTTACGCCCGAATTAATTTTATTCGCTTTAACCACTACTTGGCTCTTGTTCGATGTTTTGTCTTGCATCTAGTAAAAATAGTAATAAGTTTAGCTTTACTGATAAATTAATTAATTAAAGAAATATCCCGTAATCGTATTGTATTTTGACCACGGCTCTGTCAATACAGGACCTTGAAATAGGATTTTCCCAAAAAATCATCTAGTGGACTCACTTAATGACACCATAAAGTATTTCATAGACAATGAAATTAAGTGTCAACCCCGTGAAGAAAATCAATAATGTTGCCATAAATTAAAAACATTTGCTGTTACAATTTTTAACGCATTGTTTTTGTACAACAAGGATGCATTTTCAATGGCAAGTGCGAGATGCTGTAATTAGAGTTACACAGACATTTGGCAGAAGAGAATTCGCAATTAAACACTTTATTAGTCATCGCTAATAAGGTCTTCGTGACGTTTTGTGACGCAGTCGCCCATCCACAATTTTTGTAAACACGCTTGTCGAATACACAAATTCTATACGAATAGTTGAATAGGCTATTTATTGCGGAAGTAATGGCTTCCTAAATTTTAATTGCAGACATTATTTTATTATCGATAATTAAAATCAAATATGACGATATGTAGTATTTTTTTGATCTGATCGGGCGCGCTATGTGAATAATTGTGTCATCCGGCTTATTCCCTTGGATATTTAATGCCGCGTCCTGTAAAAGTGCTACAAAGGGCTATCCTGAAAAAGATTGTTTGTGTCCAAGAAAATTAATTTCCATTTATGAAATAAGCCTGTGTTTATAACAAAAATCATGTGTGTATATGATTTCATTCAATGAAATAAGACGTGAAAATGATGACTTGCTATAGGTTTTAGTGAATCTGAGATATTAGAAATTAGTTTATTGTCATGGATGATAC
Organism: Fissipunctia ypsillon; assembly: GCA_947568875.1. Taxonomy (NCBI): domain Eukaryota; kingdom Metazoa; phylum Arthropoda; class Insecta; order Lepidoptera; family Noctuidae; genus Fissipunctia; species Fissipunctia ypsillon. Next base: position 12,556,012 of record OX387647.1, read on the forward strand.
CGGCGGCACGAGTTCAGTGAAGAATAAAATGAAGGGCAAGGTGCAAGACGAAGAGGAGGACTCCGAGGAAGAAGTGGTAGACAGTGAGGACGATGATGAGACCATCGCAAGAATACAACGAGCTCACTTTGCCCAGGCAGCGGCTATGAGCGCTCGGAGGCGCGCGGCTCCTCGACCCAGGCCTATGAGCCAAAAGCGGAAGATGGAAGCTGTGAAAAACTTCCATGATTTCACGAAGAAACTCAAAAAGGACACAGGTATTACAATTCGCAGCTTAGTTGGTAATAACGTCTTAGAATTAAGTGACTTTTCAAGTGAAGACAGTAAGACAGAAAGTGATGGACTATCAGAGGAGGAATTTGTAGTTAACCTCAACGCTGTGCAAGAATTGAATGAAGAAAACGAGAGTTACATTGACCCTGAGACTGGTGACATAGTGGAGACGAAAAAGGAGCCACAGAGCACTAGTAAACCTCCTGAAGAGCCTCCTCCATGTCCAGAACCTGAAGTTAAACATGAACAAGAGGAACAGCCGGAGCAAGACCAGGAACAAGAACAGGAACAAGAGGAAGAAGAAGAACAACCTAAAACCCTTTCAATTAGTGACCTTATTGATGAGGGTGACTTAGATAATAAAAACGTTGAAATTGCTGAAGTGGAAGAGGGTGACTTATGTCCAGAGAAATCAGCAGATGAGCTGTTAGATATTAAACAAGAGGAAAGTAGTCAGGATTTTGACATCACTGAGAAATTGAAAGAAATGGGAGAGATTAGTGTCAAGCCCATTGTTAAAAAGGAGGATGATAGTGAAGAGTCATCAAAAGATGAAGAAAAGAAGCCTGAAGCCGAAGATGAGGTAAGATTTATTCTTTATTATCTTGTATGTACTAACTTATATTGTGTATATGTAAATAATGGGCTCATAGTGACCCTATTCTTAGTATTTCTCTGTAACATTCAGATCAGTACTAAATGCGGACATAAATACCAGTTTTACTATTATTTGTGTTAGCAGTGATAAAATGCATTGAAACTAATATAGACAGTATGTATGATAACTTTTACTGTGGAACACTTTTGATCTCCTGCCAATACTTGGATTAACACAAAACATGTTCCTTATTGTTTGTTTACTAACATATTATTGCAATTTTATAACATTATTGGTTAGTTTTAAAGTTGTTTGTTTACCTTATCACAATGTTGACACAATACAGATAATAGATCATTTTGTCTGCTGTTAACGTAATTTTGGTGATAATAATTATTGATAATTTGTATGGTATTGCAATATCAATGCTCCCAAATCCAACACCTTTTGGGTTAAAGAAACAAACCTAATTATACTATTCTAATCATTCCGATGTTGGTTGAATAGTAATAGTAGCAGACTAAACAATAGACAAGATATAACTATGTATAATACAATGTACTAATGACTACAAATTCACACACTATAGTTATTATAAATGTGATGAGATTTAGGTATGGTTATCTGAATTTGGTCATAATAATGTCCACTGGTTACAAGATCATGATTTGATCGAAATGTTGTTGATATTGTTTACACAATTATGTTAGTTCTAAACATGACTTGAAACATGATATTATTATGTTATTCTGCTGTAATATTTCACAGAGTATCAGTTTCTTATGTATTTTACTTAAATTACAACAGTAGTCAAAGATCCTCTATAATAATTGCTGTTAGTAGATAAAAGATACAATAAAAACATGAGTAATTTTCAAAGATCAATACAGTATCTACATACAGTTCACCATACTCACTTTTTGTATTATAATTATTACAAGGTACTAAGACATAATCTGGTACAATAATCACAGTTTCTATTAACTAACTAATGCTATCCCATGATCATATAATTATTGGTTAGATTTCTAGGCTACAACATAATTTATTATGGAAAAAAAATAAGTTACTCATAAATTGTTCATATTGCAGAAGAAACCAGTTAATACCAATGCTATAAATGTACGTCGAAATATCAGGGAAGTAATGGATGAGAAGAACTTGGATGCTTCAACACTTGCTGCACAGAGACAGGAGTCGGAGAGATTGGCTCGAGTTCAGGAACAGCAGAGGATCATCAGAGAGGTATAGCTATATTGATTTTGTACTCTCAAGAAAGCTAGAATAGAAGTCACATTAATAAACTACTGATTTTCATCTTATATTCCCTGTATGATAGTCATCATCATTTCAGCCGAAAGATGTCCACTGCTGGACATAGGCCTCCCCCAAACATATTCTCTGTAAAGTCAATTATTCTAAGTAAATCTGAAATGATTTGGAAAATGATGATTGCATATAATGAAAAGGTATTTCTAATAAGAATGTTTGGAATTCAAGATAAGAATGCTTGGAAACATGCGGGGCCTGTTCCATAGGACAATCTAGAGTGTAGACAAAATCAAACTGATTGTTAATTTAATGGTATAATTTGTTATTTTTATGACATTGATTTTACATTCTGTGATTAGTTTAACTCACACACTGACTTATTACTTGTTAAAACTTTAGGAAAATCGTCTACTTTTACAATGTTTGTAAATATGTGAGCACCATGTATCTATCACATAATTATCTATCATTGCTTCATTTTTTATTGTATTTACCTATTGTGGTATAGTATTTTATTTTACGTGCATCGTCTTTACATGTAATGATATAATCAATGTATACAAAATATTGTAAAACATTTTAAAAGAGTAACGGTGGATTTTCTTGCCCATTCTTCTCCATACGAAACTACCTTTTGGAAGGGGCAACTAGAATCAATTTAATTTTTTTGTAATCTTTGACATTCAAAAGTGCCTTACCTATTTGAAATTAACGATTTGACTTTGACTAATGTATATGTTGTTTTAAACAGGTACAAAGGCAAATAGCAATTAATAGACAAAATAAAATTCATCAGAAAACTATATCACTATTGCAAGGAGGATCATCTATTCTGAAGAAGTCTCTTCCTGGGCAGAAACTAAAGTATGTGAGATGACTAAAGTATGTAAAATATTAATATTAGATGAACATTCAAAAACTAATTGGTGTTCTGTTCTTCTTTCTAGTTTACCAAATACAGTGCTAGTGAAATTACCATCAGGTGAAACAAAAAAGACATTAAAAGCTGGCCAAGTTGAAGTTACAAAGTTGGTGAAACCAACAACCTCTGGTGCCCAAAAACCAGGGAAATCCGATCAGAAGGCTGATAAGAAAGAGGTAGGAAAACCATAATTATGATGGTATTTTTTATTATCCAATTTTTTTGTTAAAATTTCCCAGTATTACCTTCAAATCTTCCCAAAACGTTTGCCCCATACAAGGATTCCTTTAGTATCATCCATTTTTGAAAATTTCTAATTCATATTGCAAACTAGTACATGATGTTCTATCACCCTCTCAAATAATATCAGTCTGCTTTTCAGTCATCATTATTCATAACAAATTCAAAAAGTTAACACAAAGTTTTAATGTGTAGGTTGTAGAGATAGTTGATAGCAGCAGTGGTGAGGAGTCTTCGTCTTCGTCATCTGATTCTGATGATTGCATAATGCTGTCAGATTCAGAAGTGCCGCCTAGTCCTGAAGCCGAAGAGGATCCTGGTAACTCAGGTAAGAGTTAAAATAGAAATGATATGATGACATAATTCTTTGTAAAATATGTACTTAGTCATTCTCTGGGTGTAGTCAGAATTCACTGACATATTAGCGTCGTGGCGTCACTTTAGCATGTTGTCCAAAAGTTAAAAATCATTGACTAAATTTGTCAATCATGCTACGCGCTTTGCCTTTCCCTTCGTGTTGGGGGAAATTGGTTGGTTTTCTTTTCCCTCACACAGAAAAGTGGCTTGTGCCCCAGCAGTGGGAACATTATCTATAGGCATATTATGGGTTGTAAAGATGCATATAAAGCCAGTTCCTGTCAAATGCCTGATCCTTTCGACAAGACAATAGCTTGCATTTCTTAATCAAGTTTATTTTATTCTAAAAAATGTCTGAAAGTGTTGTGTCATGCGGATTAAATCACGCACACGGGATTGGCTGCATGCTGGCACCCACAATGTATCTTTTCATATTGTGTTCATTACGATGTTTGCCACACGCACGCGCGACGCGGTTTTTGTGTTTGGTTGGTTTTTCATCGTGTACGCATGCGGACCAATCCCGCATGCGAAATTCCGCATAACACTTGAAAGTAAGAAGTATAAAAATATTTCTCTTTGTATTCAAGGTCTCCATGTGAATGATGCGTATAACATCCCAGATGAACAAGGCCGTGTTTTAATCAATATTGGTCACCCCGAAAATGATGAGGACATATTCTTGGCACCACAAATTGCTAGGGTTATCAAACCTCATCAGGTAAAACTCACAAATTGTAGTTGATTTATTTTATAATGTCACTTTGGTCTATGGTGTTAACTGCGTTATCGCTAATATTTTAACTGTACTATTGGGTTTAAATGGACACTTCCAATTGAAGAGATATATTTAAATTTTCAGTTTTTGTGTCAACACATGGAAATAAACACTTCCTGTATGTGATTTGTCTGTGTTCCAGATTGGCGGTGTAAGATTCCTATTTGATAACATTATAGAATCTGTTGAACGATTCTCGACATCAACAGGCTTTGGATGTATATTGGCACATTCAATGGGTCTTGGCAAAACATTGCAAATTGTATGCTTCTGTGATATATTCCTTCGCCACACATCATCTAAAACTGTGTTGTGTATCATGCCAATCAACACACTGCAGAATTGGGTAAGTGTCCTAGTATAACTGGGTCTTGGCAAAACATTGCAAATTGTATGGCTTCTGTGATAAATTCCTTCACCAAACATCATCTAAAACCGTGTTGTGTATCATGCCAATCAACACACTTCAGAATTGGGTAAGTGTCCTAGTATAACTACTGATGCAGCAATTATTGTTAATGCAACTTTCAGTGCGATTCGTTCGGAGTTGATTGAGTTTATTGCCATAAACAAGTCACATTTACACACACATCACATTTATTTTGTTTCATTCAGTCTGTCCATGGGATTTTTTTTAAACCCTCCTTGCCAAAGAGAGTTCTATGAAGGTCAGGGCCAAATGTATGATTTAAACGGTTATAGCCCTAGCCTATTAAGCTGTTCTGGACATAGTTGATCGATGTTCAATTCTGCCTGTAGCCACTATTCAACACATTGAAGACCTATTCTTACCAAAGACAAGTAACACATGATTTGACATGATTGTGTGTACTATTTCTAAAATCCATTATGTAATGTTTCAGGTAGCAGAATTTAACATGTGGTTGCCATTTGACGCGAACACAAGTCCGTTGTCAGCCCACGGCGAGGTGCGATCGAGGAACTTCCCTATCTATGTGCTCAACGATAGTCACAAAACGTTACAAATGCGAGCCAAAGTCGTGAAGGTATGGATTTTAAACTATGGAACATAATATTAAAAAGTTGAATTGTCACTGATCATAATATTTATTTTATAATGAGTATAATAAATGATAAATGCGTTAAGTCTGCTTCTTGAACAATTGCAATGATAAGATGGATAAAACTGTCTATTACATCCATGTGTTAGACAGTTTTCAATTTTCAAATTATCAGTGTTACTATAATATTATTTTTTACTTTGTAGGATTGGACTACCTCAGGCGGAGTTCTTATGATAGGTTACGAATTATACAGACTACTCAGTATGAAAAAAGATAAGAAACCTCGTAAGAAAAGGAAAGCTGACGCTAAATTAGAAGCCGAAAAGGAGAAAGATGAGAAAAAGTCGGATCCGCCTACTGAAGATACCCAGGTAAAAAATATCATTATTAAACTATCCAGTGACATGACTAACGTGATGCCAAAGTGTGGCTGCGTATCGGTGCTAATAAACTACAGCTAATTGAATATTTACAAACTTATTGTTACTACCGATTTTCTCAATTTTATTGATATCTATGGACAGTCTACCAAGCCACATTGAGCTCACGTGGTGGAGTACGGCCGATTCCCTGTCGCAGAGAAGAGGCCTGTGTCCCAGCAGTGGGGACATTAGTTTATGCTATATGACGATTAATTTTCTCTTTGTTACTTTGGAGAGTACATATTACAAGTTATTTTGTTCTCTGTGAAGGCTTCTGAAGAATCAAAGTTGGACAAAGACGATGGCGACAGCCAGGCGAAGCCAGATGATACGAAGGACGACACAAAGAAAGAAGATAAAAAGGAGGATAATGCTCATGATGAAGATAAGAAACTTTTAGATGGTGAGATACGGAGAATTACTTATTACTAAACTAAACTTGGACTTTTGATCGTATACAGTAACTTGACAGTTCGAAGCAAAATAATATTACCATACTAAAACTATTGGGTTGGGTTAGTGAACTTTGGTATAAATCAGAGGTTCCCAGACTTTTTTCTCATAGACCACTTTCAAAATTTAGCTTGTTCCGGTGGACCCTGCAGCTACATTTCTACCATATTCCCAAAACTCGACAAAAATTGTGAAGATTAGATCTAACTATGGAAATTTGTGTTGACTGCGTTGACCCCTGGGGGTCCACCTGGACCACTTTGAGAACTAAGGGTAAATAAATAGTTGAATTTGAATAAATCCCAAATAATGTGGTTGTTCTATTGGAATATATCAAATTATTATTTGATCAGTAATAAGCTTATAATACGGCAAAATAACGCTTTAATTTTTAAGTATATGGCCAATCGTAAAATTATATTGACTTTTTAAAAACGTTAAATTGGTTGTTACTCATTAAATTCAAATAAAACTATGCATATAATATAGTCCTCCAGACCGAATTTCGGCCATGGCGACCAATCTCAGCAGAGACCAGCCTTCACACAGGAACAGGTGCACTCTCTCTTCCCTCACTCTCATAGTCCGATGGGACGGCAATCCGACACGACCGGAGAAAGATCAGGCGCAGGACCAACGGCTTAACGTCAGTGGCGGTACCTTCATAGAAGCCAAAAAGCCGGGCTTGCCCTAATAAAATCATAATTTACAACAACAAACGTAAGCCTATCAATAAAAAAAAATATTCCAAAAAACACCAAGTCAATGAATTCGAACTCAAACATTCATGTCTTAATAATAACATTTCGAATCCCACGTAATTTGCCGCGCGCACTAGCACTCATTGGAACTCGATCATTCATAGGTAATCATAACTCTGTTGCCAAAGCTACGCGTACGCCCCGACTATCAATGCCGATGACAATGCGTTCAAATGCGCCTTCTCGCTCACACTCGTTTCGGCTTGGCATCGGGCTTTTTATACCTGCCTTTGTCTCGCAGTTTTCGCCTACAAATTGCTATAGAAACGTTTACATTTGTTGACATATTGGTAAGTACCATGTGAGTACTTATACGCTGATTTCTATGAAATCAAAAGTCAGCTTGAGAGGCATTAAGTTCGCGCAAATGCACTATCCGCGTTGACCCGCGTAAAGTGAGTAGCGAGAGGGATTCCACGCGAAGACAGTTTGATACACTGAGTTTGTTATTTGTTTTGATAGGTATTTTACGAATAGTATTTTTCAGGTGCTGAGGTTATGAATTAGTTTTATTATTTAAAATTATGTGATAGTTAGTGCGGTGCTGTGATTTTGTGACTATATATTTAGTATTTTTATCATAATGTGAATTCGGAAATTCGTCGAAAAGGTATGTAAATACATTAGGTTTTCTGATAATAAGTAACTCTTTACTTCACCGTAACCAACCTCAAATTACTGACTGTATTTCTCCGAAATAAAAACAAGTATTTTTATTACTCGAAGAACAGATTAAAATAGGTACCTACCTACTCATTCGATTGTTTAATAAGCATGAATATGTTGCACATGAAATGACTTGAATGGTGTTGTTTTTATGGCATTTGTAGTTTTTGTATACTACTGAAAAACTAAATTCATAACGAGACAAAACACATTAATTTTCGTATCGAAGAGGTTCTTCATAGGTGTTTTGAAATGAAGATTAGAGTTGGCATGATCATTACGATTAAGTATAAATGTTTTAGGGTAACATTTTCAATTGACATTAAATTGAATTCATAAAATAATGCATACCCAAATTTTGCATGTGACAAGCGAATTGTGAATTAAGGTGAAAAGGTGCGGCTAAGCAGTGTAGTTATGCGTATTCAATAATATAGATGGCGCTTATGTTAATTATGTACCAATTAACTTAAGCGCCATCTGATGCTTGAAATATACGTAGTACTCTTCGTATTATAAAGGTTATCTAACCAACATTTTAATAATGGTTTTAGTATGAACAACGTAAGAAAATTCCTTTTTTTTTTTTTTAATCGTCGGCTTGCCCTAGTTTTCACCCTTAGGCACGCCACTGCTTAACGTGCTTTCCGAGGCACGGGGGTATCACACCGCCAACGTTCAAACTCTGGGCTGTTACTAAGTAATTCCTAATGGAAAAAACCCAATAACACTTTGCACAATCCGGGAATCGAATCCAGGACCTCACGCTCAGCAGTTGCGCTAGCGACCACGAGACCAACGGGGCAGTCAAACTATGTATATTGCGTACATTACAACATTCATTCAATGGGGAAAGTAACTGTCAAAATGGCGCTGTGGTAGCTTGTTCCCAAAACAAGCTAATAATGCAAGGCGTGAGGTGTTTTTTATTTATTTTTGCGAAAACGACTCGTGTTCCTAAATGCTCAGAATTTGGAGTCCACAATTTTAACACACTTTTATTAGCTTCATTTATAATTTCAAGACCTTAAAGCTTAGAAGATTGTGGCTTAAAGCTATTCTTAGGGAATTATTTGAATTAAAAACATACTATATATTAAAAAATAAATAGTTAGTGCTCTAACGATATAATTTCGAACTCACTACTATTTTGTAGGTATTAAAGGATGAATTCATAGTTTGGCGCTAAGGGCATGATTTTGCTTTTTTGACGTGGCGGTCAAAAGGTTAAACTGAGTTCGAGGTTATGTCGGAAACAATTTGAAGAAAGTGATTACGAGGAATTATGCATTATTTAAGGTTTTTAATTCTGACACTTTCTGTGTCGAATAAATATTGATTTAAAATACGGAAATCACCGAAAATAAAGAAATAGTGGAATTAAACCAAACTAATGAATGAACACGAAATGGAATTATTGAACAAAATGTCAAATTTATTGTAGGAAATAAGGACCTAGCTACCTAGCTATGGTCACGGCATCTACAATTAGCTTTGACCGACCTTCCCCATTTCGCTCTTTCTTTTTGTCAGAAACTGGTATTCCTCCAACTGTTAGGTAACTGCACGATTAAAAGCCCAAGTACAGGGTGGGGTAAAAGTAATGTCATAATGTGAATGTGGTATATTTTTGCAAATGGCGTCATAATGTCATTGTGAATTGATACATAATATGTTGTAGACAGATAGAGAATTAGTTGAAAATGCAATGGAGCGAAACACCCAGTCACACAGTTCAGGCAACGATGGAGATTTTGAAACACCAATTTCCGGGCTTTATGTTTGCGTTTTGGTGATTTGAACCGGTCGGCCAGATCGCCAGATATGACGGCGCCAGACTCTTTTTAAAGTATCGCGTTTGCTGCAACAAACCGCAAACCTTGCAAGTCTTGAAAGCCAACATTGAAGAAAGAGACCAATTTGGAGGTTGTTTCGCGAGCAACAATTCAAAATGCCGTAAAACGAACACGAATTAAAATGTGCTTCAACTCAGGAGGTGGTCATTTGACAGACACCACTTTTTCAACTTAATGTCAAAAATTTTATACTTATAAATTAACTTTCCGTGAAAACAGAGCCTAATTTTTTTTCATTTCCTACAAAATGGCAGCCAATTGACATTATGACATTACTTTAGACCCACCTTGTATTAGTTTATTTGGTGAAGTGACGATGGAAATAAACACCCTCCTGAACATGTCTATCTATGTCTTAACAATGCTCCCTATGGTTAGTACTAGTGATTGATGGAGGTATTCCTGTTGTCCCCGTTTACCGTGTCGCTGTCACGGTATTTTTAGTCATTTTATTAAATTATCGCAGTGTCCGTTAAACGGGGACACGGCCTACTAATAATGTTTTTAGTTTTTACTTGTTATTAATTCAAGACACGGCCTACTAATAATGTTTTTAGTTTTTACTTGTTATTAATTCAATAAAAATTTAATAAAATGAAATACCGTGACTGGGACACGGTTAACGGGGAGAACGAGAATGCACCGATGGTATATTCTTTTTCGGAATTAATATATTACTGTCTACAAAAAAATCTTTAAAAATACAGTTGATTTTTTTTTTAATAACCACCGAAAAATTTCTCTGTTGTGGGGTCTAGAATCATGGGATGAATTCATGGCAGTTTTACATATTATAGTCATTATCAGTTTGCGCGTCAATGTCCCTTACACCCTGTAGACTAGAGGGAACACAAATTCGTAGTTTTAACCATTAATTTGTATTTTACAGAAATGTACGAAGCATTAGTCAAGCCAGGTCCAGATTTGGTGATATGCGACGAAGGACACCGAATTAAGAATTCCCATTCGAATATTTCCTACGCATTGAAGCAAATGAGGACGAAGCGAAGAGTCGTGTTAACAGGTAAGTGCAGCGCACTACGAATCTCTATTATTTTTGCATGCTTATGAAAACGCTATCATGTGTTTTAATATGTTTGTCTCATCATGATGTGTCGTTAAGCGCTAATAAGAGGAACAAGTTAGAGAACTTTGATTCATGACGCATAAAATATGCTTATTTTTATGTAATATGTATGATTCTCCAGCTAAAGTAATCGTTATTTTAAACACAAAAGACTTTTTTAAATTTTTTATTTTTTTTTATTCAGGCTACCCTTTGCAAAACAACTTGCTGGAATACTGGTGTATGGTGGACTTCGTGCGTCCAAACTACTTAGGTAGCAAGACAGAGTTTTGTAACATGTTCGAGCGGCCGATTCAGAACGGACAGTGTATAGACTCGACTCCTCAGGATATACGGCTCATGCGATATCGGGCTCACGTGTTGCATTCTCTACTTGTAGGTTTTGTACAAAGGTAAGGATATCAGACGACATACTTTTAAGCGTACTACAGTTCTCTGACGGGTGTTAGTTTCCACTCAAAAAAAAAAAAAATGCTCAGTCCAGTATTGATTTTACGCCACAATTCTGGTCATAAACATTCATATTTCTATCAATTTTTGTGCTTGGATTTAAATGTGTTTATCTAATGATCGCTCTTCTACTTTTTTCCACCATTTATGTCTGTATAGAAAAAAAAGTAAACGCCGTTATCCACAATCTCGTCATCTTGCGACCAAATATACTTATGTAGGTAATTTGTTTACAGACGATCGCACGCCGTTCTGCAGTCAACGCTACCTCAAAAGGAAGAATACGTGCTCCTAGTGCGAATGACGCCGCTTCAACGTAAACTGTACGAAAGGTTCATGAATGAAGTAGTTCGCTCCACTTCAGTGCCAAATCCTTTGAAAGCTTTCGCAATTTGTTGTAAGGTATGTAATATTTCACTGTCATAAATAGAAGACGTTTTCTTTTATTCTACTCATCATACTGATCCCATACGTGTTAATGGAACATGAGTATTTTTAAAGACCATTTTTATAAATGGTGGAAGCCACTAATCAATCACTCGGCTTATAGCATCGATTTACATCTCTGGCTTATAGTGATAATCAAAATAAAAACATAAAACTTCGTTCCTCTAATTATATCTACAGAAATATGAGAGAATTTATATTCTGACTTCTTGTTCAACACTACTTTTATAATTATGTATATATACTTTCCTTAGATTTGGAATCATCCTGACGTCCTATACAATTTCCTCAAGAAGCGAAGTGAAGTGAACGCCGCTATTGAAGAAGACTTGGATTTGGAAGAGATTGGTGGCGTTACGAAAGCCGGACGTGCAAGAAATATGAAGGGCACGCCGGGACGACGACCGGGAAAACCACGGGTAAGAGACGATATGTAAAAGCTTTTCATGTATCAGTGAGCTGTTGACATTAAGTAATTAAGATGCAATGATATGGGAGGAGCTCGTGGCTAAGTAATAACAGCTGCACGGGTCGATCCATTAGGTTAAGCTACGCTTGCCGGGGTTGGTTCGTGGATGGGTGACCATATATATATACCGAGACTCCTCCGTGCCTCGGAAAGCACGTTAAGCCGTTGGTCCCGGCTGTCATTCGTGGTTCTTTGACGTTCGTTACGGGTCGTCAGAAGCGCGAACGTCTGACATTACCAAGGGTTATCGTATTACCCAGTTACTGGGTTGTGGAGGTCAGATAGGCAGTCGCTCCATGTAAAATACTGGTATTCAGCTGCGTCCGGTTAGTCTGGAAGCCGACCCCAACATAGTTGGGAAAAGGCTAGGCAGATGATGATGCAATGGTATGAGAATACACTATAGCCAAAATATTCATTAATTTATTGCATTTCATCATCACTGCTCTCAAGACGGTGAAGGAAAACATCGTGAGGACACCGGCATGTTCTAAAACAAAAAGCTCGAAGACATGTGACATCTACCAATCCGCACTGGGCCCGCGTGGTAGATTACAGCGCCCTCCCTCTCGAAGCGAGGAGGCCTGTGTCCCAGCAGTGGGAAAATTGTAGGCTGATTAGGCTATTATGCTATTAATATTGCACAATGTGCACACAGTTCAACTTATAACACAAAATATTGCTTACAAGTTATATCACAACATTTACATACAGAGTTGATATTATAGAGGGGCATTAAATTACATTACGTATACTATACGTGTTTAGTATTAATTCGATACGGTATAAAAATAAAAAGTACCAAAAATGAGATTTTTTTTTTCAAACAAACTAAATAGCTTACAAATCAGAGTAAATCCAACCACCCTTTGTAAATAAATTTAACTGATCTTAGATACCTAGGTAACAAAGTGGCAACGTCGCGCGCGCGTTGGAGTGCGGCGTGTGTTGTCTACGCTCGCGCTGGCTTTTATGTTAGGTAAAGTTTCGAAGTACGCGCACGACAACAATCACAACAAAAACACTAAATTTTTAAATTCTCGATGTGTCCTCCATTCACATTAATGCACAAGTTATACCGACGGAGAATATTGTTATTTATTTATTTATTTTTCTAATTAAATCACTGTCCGTCGCTAAGCACTTTAATTTGTGAAATGCTAAAATAATCCTATTTTTTAGTTCAACAATTGTATTTACCTCTGAGGCATACACTTCACCCTTAATGTACATACCCCACAAAAAGAAATCCTATAATTACACACACACACACACACACACAACCAAAGTTTAATTACGTGTCCTATCACAATAAAAAACAGTCAATCACAAAAAAAAACACTAACACTAAATAATAATAATCCCAAGTTACGTGTCTTGTCACAATAAAAAAAGGAGAAATACTGTCTTAAACTTATTTAGTGTCCTATCACAATAACAAAACAAAATCACAATTGTCAGCGCGCGAGTTCGACAAAACAAAAGCTGCGCAGGAGCTTCCGTGTTGCATGACATACGTTCCGAAAGGATAGCGTCGTAATGAAAGTGCAAGTTTGTGTGTATTTATTGCTTCCTTGTTTGCATTGCCATCTTTTTAGCGATAATATTTGGTTGTACTTGTGACTTGCGTCAGAGCGGCAACAACGCATCGTAGGTTATACTCAGATTTGTCGTTTTAAGGTGCATGACCTATGCATATAGACATAATCAGCTGTTAGGAAAGATACATCGTGTTCAAACGGGGCGAAAACTTAAAAAATCATTTGCGACTAAACTACTGCTCCTGTTTAATTGATTTCTGGTACAGAGCTTGAAAATGGTACCTAGTATAGGCAGTTTAAAAGAAAGCCCCTCTGTCGTATCAACTTTGTATATTAGGAACTTTCACTGAGAATAATTAATATTAATAATTAGATAGATTAGAGGCATCTAACTTTAATCTAATCATTATGATAATTTATTAGATACATATACAACATGTCCCGGAATTAACGCACAACCTCTTAAGAGCGTTGTCACATTTTGCACCTCTCTCGCTCACACAAAACCTAATTTTTAAGAATGTTAAATGAAAAAATGTTTTTTTGAAAAATGTAATCAATGGGCGGTCTACAAAATAATATTAATTTAATAGGTAGTTATTCAAAAACACATTTCTATTGTGTTATCTAATAAACTTATGTAATTAAGTGTTATGATCTGTTTTTGAGATGATGTAAATAAATGCCACAATAAAAATGTGTTTTTAATAATTACCTATTAAACTAATATTATTTTGTAGACCGCCCATTGATTACATTTTTCAAAAATGCATCTTTTCATTTAACGTTATTAAAAATTTGGTCCCGTGTGAGCGAGAGAGGTGCAAAATGTGACAACCCTCTTAAAGGGTCATTGTACTCATCACTATGAACAACCTTTACTATGGGACCAAACAGAAATCGCGAAAAAAAATCAGCTGTTCCCTACATTTTAACAGCAAGTTTGGTCCCATAGTAAAAATTGTTTATAATGATGAGTACAATGACCTCTTTAAGAGGTGGTGCGCTTATTCCGGGACATGTTGTATATTTTGTGCTTTATTTTAACTTTTTATCTTCCATAAATTCTTTAATACTATCTAGCTTTATATACACATAATTATTTTTGGTCGTCTTTAATCTAGCTTTGAATATTTATCATTATTATTTTAGGGTGCATCCAAAAAGCCAGCAGCGACCATACCGCCGAATACAACCACTGGTCCGATAGCGCCACGCCCCGATGCCAACATATATGGCAACGCACCCTACCCTAACGCTCCGTACGGTCCGTCGCCCAACGCGTTCAGACCGGACCAGCCTTCCGGGTCCTACCCACCGTACCACAACTATCAAAACCCAGGCCCTGGTTACTACCCACCAAATCAAGGGTACAATCAAAATTACGACGGCAATTACTACCAGCAACAACCGCCGTACAGCAGTAACTACCCTAATCAGTATCCACAAAACGTGCCTCCTGAAAGTGGACAAGGTTATAACCAGAACTATTGGGGTAATGGAAACTACTATGGCAACACTGGTTATTACAATAATCCTCAGTATCAACAAAATAATCAGCCACCACAAGACTTTAGAGGCAACCCGCCTCCTGAATACAATAACTCTCAGCATTACCCACCGAACTACAACGCACCGCCGAACGATCAACCGTATCCTGGCAATGCGATGCAACCCTACTCGAATAATCAAGATAATTACACTAGTAATCAACAAAGACCGCCGTATCAAGGATATCATAATCATCCTGGATACTCTGAGTATAACTCCAACGCGCCTCAGGGATCTTACAATTCTAATAATCCAGGGCCTCAAGGATATCCTAATCAGCCATATCCTCCACCATATGCCGCTAACACTTCTGGTTATGGAAATAATTCTACTCCGTATAACCAGTACGACAATCATCCTACCAATTACCCAGGCTTCCCCAACAATATGCCTTCCAGCCAAACTGACCCCAATGTGCCAACTCAAGACTCTATTAAAAGTGAGCCTAATACAGTTCCTAGTAATTATCCAGCTGTTGACATCAAAACAGAACCCAATGTACCACAAACACAAAATACAAACCCTGTGCCATTTGGTAATCCAGCTTATGGATATCCTCCAAATACGCCATCTTACCCTGAACAGCAAGAAAGCAATTCTAATGGTAACAACTATCCATGCTCATATCAAAACTTCCCACCGCACCTTGAAACTAAACCACCTCTGGGTAGTGCTAGCTCTGGCAGTCCAGTAACATCATGGCCTATAACTGAAATAAAGACTGAAATTGATAAATTAAAAGCTGAAGAAAAAACTGAGATGAAATCGGAATCTGATGGTGAAGTCAAAATAGAAGATCTGGACACAAAGAAACTTGTAAAAGATGAAACAAAGAAGATAATTAAAAATCAACCTCTTCTTTTAAAAGATTCGAAATCTGAATCTACTAAAAAGAAAGATAAGGACTCCAAAACAGATGGAGGAAAGAGTGATGGATCTGAATCGGAAGAAGAAATCCCAAAGGGGAAAGGTAAACAAAAGGGTAAAGGGAAAGATAGTAAAAAGTCAAAGGCGAAGAGTAAACCGAAAGCTAAGGGAAGAAACGATAGGAAGACGTCGAAAGAAAAGAATAATGAAGACTCGGAATCTGAAGAGAGTGAGAAGGAAGAAAAAATGAACAGAGAAGAAGAATTAGCGATGGTCAAGAAAGCTGAAGAAATGACATACGACTGGGCAACTGAACTGCTAAAAGATTACATTCCTGGGATTATTGAAAATTCTTCTAAAATGGAGTTGTTCTTTTACATATTGAATGAGAGCATAAAGCTTGGAGACAGGCTACTGTTGTTTAGCCAGAGTTTATTTACATTGAATCTCATTGAAGACTTTTTAGAAAAGAATTACATTCCTGGGACAAATTGTCTTTGGGAGAGAAATACTAACTATTACCGTAAGTATATTCTGTTAGCCAAGTTTCGATCAATATTCATTAATAATATCATGTTTATATCAATAAATCATATTCTTTCAGGCTTGGATGGTTCAACACACGCTTTAGAGCGTGAGAAACTAATTAACGAGTTCAACGCTAACCCGCACATATACTTGTTCCTCGTATCGACTCGCGCCGGGTCGCTAGGTATCAATCTCGTTGGAGCCAACAGGGTAATCGTTTTCGACGCCAGTTGGAACCCTTGCCATGACACGCAGGCTGTTTGCCGGGTTTATAGGCAAGTACCTATACATTAAAATATGGCACATTTCAGCGTATTTTATTTTAAACTTCAGTAGAGCGTGTTTGTGATATTAAAACGTTGGTATTTTTTAAAATTGATTCAAACCAAGACTGCGCAGCTTACCATTTCGCATCAGCCTAAACTTTTTCATTAAATTATTCAGATATGGACAAAGAAAACCATGCTTCGTCTACCGTTTCGTAATGGACTGCTGTCTCGAGAAGAAGATTTATGACCGTCAGATAAACAAGCAAGGCATGGCTGACCGCGTCGTCGACGAGTGCAATCCCGACGCTGTTCTCTCTATGAAAGAAATCACTAATCTATGCTTCGATAATGATGAGAAGGTTAGTTTTAACGCGGCGAGTTGTCAGTTTCGATAAAATCATGCCTACCTGACGCTAGCGCAGCGTCTGTATTCACGCAGCGTGTACGTAGCGTTAGGTCGTATCAACCTTTAATGTATCTATGAATTATTTAATTAGATATTTAAATGAAATACTTTAAAATACCTTTTACGTTTCACGACAATGCATTGCAGCCCACATAGTCGGGGTGTTCGGAATGAAAAACGAATTATAAGAAATATAATAAACCGAAATCATCAATTCTACTGCTTTCGAGTAAAACCTTTTCTTTTTTATAGGAATCCGAAATCAAAGATCTGTCCGAGCATAAAGATAAGTATATCGATGTGCTGATGCAAGGCGTTATATCGCAACACGGAAGGATGTTGAGCAAGGAACCGTTCCAACATGAGTCTCTACTTGTTGATAGAAAAGAGAAGAAATTATCGAGTGCTGAAAAGAGACTGGCGCAAAGAGGGTGAGTTAGGATTTTTAACTAAAGGGTCTTTCAACAAGGACGGGTCGATGTTAAAATTGAATAAAACAAGATATATGTGAGATATTAACGAAATTTATTTTTTATTTAAAAGGCCCATTTATGCCATTATGGATGGAATATGACATCGTTCAAATGTCCGCCGCGGCTTCGTATGGTGGCACGAATCCGAGAGGTCCAATTTTTAATGACTGCTGCATAGATCCGGCTGAATCCGAGCGATGGCCTGCGTTATGTTGGCTTTCAGGGCAACGGTCGAATGTGGTTTATTGGCATAGACCTGCGACTTCAGAAAACCCCACAAGAAAAAGTCTAGCGGAGTCAAATCACACGATCTTGGTGGCCAATTCACGTCACCTCTGCGAGAGATAACTCTACCCTCAAACCGTTCATGCAGAATGTCGATTGTGTCGTTCGCTGTGTGGCAAGTAGCGCCATCTTGCTGGAACCACATGTCGTTCACATCCATATTGTTCAATTCAAGCCAAAAGAAATTGTTTATCATTGATCTGTAGCGCTCGCCGTTGACGGTGATGGCCTCGCCAACGTCGTTTTCGAAGAAGTACGGACCAATGACGCCGCCACACCAAAATCCGCACCAAACAGTAACTTTTTGTGGATGCATTGCCACCTGGTGAACCTCATGTGGGTTGTGGTCATCCCATATACGGCAATTTTGCTTATTAACAAAACCATTCATCCAAAAATGTGCCTCGTCGCTAAAGATTATTTTTCGGCCAAAATCGGGGTCCTCTTCCAAGCGTTCCGATGCCCATTCAGCGAACACACGGCGTTGTCTATGGTCATTAACTTTGAGCTCTTGGGTCAGTTGGATCTTGTACGGATGCAGACCCAAGTCCCGACGCAAAATTCTCCAAGTTGAGGTCTACGAAAGGCCGAGTTCTTGAGCACGGCGAGAAATCGACTGCCTCGGAGTCTCCTGAACACTCTCACGTACAGCGGCGATGTTCTCGGCCGATCTGGCGTTCCTTTGACGTAAAGGTGTTTGTTGGTTGTTTACCGAACCGGTCGTCTCAAATTTAGTCACCAATCGTTGGAGAGTGGACTTTGAAGGGCCACCGCGTCTGCCGTAAAATGGGCGCAATGCGCGCAACGTTTGCACTAACGAACACTCATTTTGATAATAAAGTTTTATCATTTGCATATGCTGCTCAACCGTGTAACTTGCCATGGTGATTTGGCATCACTGACTGCATAATATACAACAGATTTTACAGATCCCACCAAAATAGTATGGCTGCCACAGACTGTCAACATCGACCCGTCCCTATTGGAAAACCCTTTATTTGAGAAATTAACTTAGATGAGTTTTGTTATTAATGCATTTATAAGTGTGGGAACTCATCTGATATGTCTTATTTGATGCAAATATAGCTATAACACAATAGAGCAAGAGTTTCAGATGGTGTATTAGTACACGGCTTGATAAAAATAAAACGGCTATACTTTGTCCAGATACGAGCTAGAAAAGAAAGCAGCATTAGCACCAAAGCCGACAACTGCATACCGTACAGTGCGCACGGCTGACGGCAGCTTGGTGCAGCGCCCCGTGGCCTCCGTGCGTCCCATGCAGCACGGCGCGCGCTGGATACCGGCTGACGTGTGGCGCCGCCAGGGCATGACGGCGCAG
The DNA here is from genome assembly GCA_947568875.1 of Fissipunctia ypsillon. Lineage (NCBI taxonomy): Eukaryota > Metazoa > Arthropoda > Insecta > Lepidoptera > Noctuidae > Fissipunctia > Fissipunctia ypsillon. The sequence goes on from OX387647.1 coordinate 12,575,350, forward strand.
GAGATGACGCTGCCACTAGGTAATAATAATGATTTATTTAATTCAGACCATAGACATAGTTAGCCTCATGAAAGTGACCATTCTCCGAGGCACGGAGGTGTCTCGGTATGTAATGGATGGTTACCCATCCTTGGACCGACCTCGGACACCGTTGCTTATCCTTGAAGATCCATCCATGCGGCTGTTATTATTTAGCCACGACTCGATCCATATTTTTATTGTATAATTAAAAATTATGTTAGTAACCAAAGCTACAAATGTGGGCGTCCAAGCAAAAAGGGCCCAGTAGTGGGGTATTGAGTTAAGACCAACTGGAGTGGGTATTAGACTATTCAGTTGATAATAAGGATTCAAAAAATATTCAAAAACTGGCACATTTTTTTAAATCAGACCATTTAAAGTTGAAACTCTGAAAAAACTTGATTTGAGCAAAAGCATTTTCAAAGTTTGATTTTTCGTACAACTTAGTAAATTTTCTAATGTTTCCAAGTACATTTTCTGGTACTTAGAAACATCATATAAAGTAATTTATTATATGATCTTGTAGATAATTGAGCGACCAATAATCAATTAAAATTGAGAAATTCAATTTTTTCACCCAACTTTACAAAACTGCGTATATCTCGGAAACTAAATGCCGAGAACTGGACCCTTTTTGCTTGGACGCTCACACACCACAATAATACTATTGTAACCAAATTAAATAACAGAAGTAAGTACATAGATCAAATTATAAAATAAATTAAAGTAAAAGTTTATTTTTGGAATAACAACAATTAAAACACAATAAATTTAAACTCATTAGAATCTTTAAAATCATTAAAATCTTGAATCAATGGCACGATGTCTTGAACTGTTGTCATCTTCAATCATCGTCCTGCCGATCTATTCTGTAAACATCACACCGTGAACACTTAGGTGAAGTGAGTGTGAAGTGAGCTGTCAATCCCTAGTAGAGTAAGGTGGGATGACAGTTCACATCACGCTCACTTCACCTAAATTTTCACGGTGAGATCTTTACAGAATAGCACCACTGTTTCTTTATTCTGTAGTCGGGATAAAAATAAAAATATTTTTACAAAAAATAAAACCGACTTCAAAAAAAAAACAAACTACAAAGTGAAAAATAACTTTGATTTCGTAAGTCGGTGTCTTTGGTTTTGTATTTTCGATTTTTGCCACCGATTTCCGAAATCAGTTATTTTTCAATTTTTAGTGTTTTTTTTGGAAGTCGGTTTTATTTTTTTATAAAAAAGTTTTTATTTTTCACTTTTTAGTTGTGGCTCACACAAATTCGAATACTTGCTATGTAAATTACACTGACAGGAAGTTATGACATCATCCACATAGACTATGTGAGAAAAATACGTATTATTGAAGCTAACTCAAAAAGCACCCAAGCAAAATTAATACATTTTACATGGTATCAACTTCGAGGTATTATACCCTCCCAAATAAAATAAGAATTGTTCAAATCGGACCACGCTGTGAAAAGTTATGCGTGGTCAACCATAAAAAATATATATATGTACTTTACGCGTCGACTTGAGAACCACCTCCTTTTGTTTCGTCGGTTAAAAAGACTAATAACTAATACCGTGGCAAAAAGATGAGCCACTCAGGCGGTTGGTAGCGGAGCTCTTTGCCCAGATTCTGGAACGAAAATTATCGATGCGTCAAAATAAAACGCAAGTCAAGTGATGCGATTGGTGTTCATAAGTAATTCAACCGATCACAGCAGTTTACACGCGCGCCTGTCACTTTGTTAGCTTATTTTTGTTTTGATTTTTATTCCATAAACCGGTCGTTAATATGTTAGATTTTTTCTATCTGGGAGCAACTTTCCTATAGAGATTTTAGTAACTTCGAATTATTAATCTTTATTTCTTTTACAGATGTTGTAATACCGACAAACTCAGCCGAGAAGACGAACATAGTTTTGAAGGCGGGACAGCGTGTCATGGTACTGAAATCACCAAAAGGAATTTACATGCAGTTAGAGTCCGGTAAAATTATTGCCATCAAGACTTCGTTTAAAGGTTTGGGACAAAAAGGCGTAGATAACAAAGACAATAGCCCCATAGGGAAGAAAGGTAAGTCTTCGTTTGTGATTCGTTAAATGCATATTTGTAATATTTTTTTAACATTTTAATAATGTGTTTTTGTTTAAAGTTTTAGGCAGTCGTCCAGTCTCAAACATACCAGGGTCTTTGAAAAATAATTCGGCAATTACAATTACATCAAAAACAGGCCCTAGACCTGGTTTTCACAGAGTAATGAGGCCTTCTATAATTGGACAGAACAAAATGAGACCCATGATGCCTGGTCAAAAAATATCTGATATCAGGAGTAGGCTGAGTGAACTTAGATCATACTCAGGTTTGCGTCCAAAATCTCCTCTAGCAGGCAGATTATTACGACCCAATCTACCTGGATCCGTGAGTATAACGAAAATACCGAGAGAACCCAAGAAATCTGAAGCTGAAGGCAATGACTCCGGTTCTACAAGGAAGATGGAAGTAAACTCTGATGAAGATACTCAAGTATTAGATAGTGACGATGAGGATGACAACAAGCAACAGAATTCAAAGCCATCTTCTGATGTAGAACAAGATAAGAGTAAACCAGAAACTCCAGAATCTTCTAAGCCCAGTGAAGAAGAAAAACCAAGTACAACATCTGACAAGGATTTGAATCCTGAACCAGAGCCCATAGTCTTAACGACGGATGAAAAATTGCCCTCCGAGGATGTTCTAGAAAATAAAACGATAGAAGATAACTCTATTGAGCAATCTAAAATACCAGATATGTCAAAAGTGGACGCGGCAGATTTGAGCCGCACTGCTGATGCTGTCGAAAGAAAAATTAATCCGCTGAAGAATTATAGGCATCAAAGGCCGGGTGGTCGGCCGTCACTGGAATCAAGCCTCAGTCAGCTAGAGAGGACTGCGAGCGTTTTGAACAAAGAAGGGATGCCAGACTTCCGTAGGAACTTGGACGATATTACGCAGTCGTACTCGCCGACCGGTGAAGAGAAACCTGGAGCGAAGACGAAGAAGCGTCGGTCGCCTGCTAAGCCTGATGCCGTGCCTGAACCCACGCTGAGTGCTCCGCCCGCGCCCGCTCCTATGCCTCATAGTGTGTCAAGCTTACTGGGGCCGGCGGCGGCACCGCGCATCCGCAAGCCAGAGCCGGCGCCGCACGCCGCGCCGGTCTCTCCCCTGGATAGTACGCAGCATGGCAGCACACACCCCCGGCTAATGGGTCGCTCACTCGAACCGCAGCCACATCCTCACGCCGGACACATGAAGCCCTCGCCCGGTATACCCCTCAGCCTCAGCCACCCCGCCATGATGAGCGGCGGCACGGCAGCACCTGCTGACTTGACAAAGTCGTCCGCCCCCAGCGCCATGCCGCACGGGCCGTCCGTGCCGCCCGGACATGCCTATCCCGTCGGGAACCCTCCCCCGGAAGGACCCTACGCTCAGTACCCAGGTAAGGCCCTTGATATTTAATTACCCTGGTATTTCCTTACTTTACTTTCCATATATTAAATTTTCTAAACCGATACTTTAAAATAGCAAACTCTTGTAAAATGTTGATTATTTTTAAAAGACTATTTTAATCATTTATTAATTTAAGGGGGAAGTTCCAGGTAGCCAGCGAAATTCATACTGTTTTATGTTTTTTGCAATTTGCAATTCAGTATTAAGTTGTATGTTGATTAAAGTATCATTCGCGACCGTAACAAATATGAACTTACGGAATTATAATCATCAAAATCAGTAATACAACTTCATAAGTTTGTATAATCCTAATTGTCAAGATTGCATGAAATAGTATTCAATAGAATTATTTGGTCTTAGAGAGTTGTATTGATGACTTTAATGATTATAATTCTGTAAATACATAATTGTTACGGCCGCGAATCATATTTTAATCAACATACAACTTAATACTGACCTGCAAATTGCAAAAAACGTAAGAAAATTTCAATTTCCCGGGCTACCTTGCAGCTCACCTTAAGGTGAAATAAGGATTAAGATACCTTCACTTTACGAGGAGGGATCAAAAAGTAGTGAGAACGACATACTCCTTGGTAAGAAAAAAAATAAATACTGGCAGGCATAGCTCAGATACATATTTGTAATATTAATAAAGAAAAAAATCTTCGATTCTCTTTTGTTTTTTTCTGAATGTAGTCATTTGTTTGCTTCGTGTCGGAACGTGTTCTCGAAAATGGAGAAAAACGAAGTGCGAGCCGTTATTAAATACCTCTGTTTAAAAAAGTTAACGACGCAAGAGATTCATTGCGATTTGGAGGCAACATTAGGAGAGTCTGCTCCGCCGTATTCCACTGTCGCAAGATGGGCTTCTCAATTTCGAGTAGGGAGAACGAGCATGGAAGACGAACATCGTTGCGGCCGTCCATCGACGTCAGTCACCCAAGAAAATGTTGCGAAAGTCGAGAAAGTTGTATTGAGCGATCGAAGAGTTACCATCCGATACTTAATTCAAGAAACGGGCATTTCATATGGAAGTATTCAATCCATATTGAAACAATCTTTGAATATGAGAAAAGTCTCCGCAAGATGGTTACCGAGAATGTTAACCGACAGTCAGAAACAAAATCGACTTGACATTTCGAAGATATTGTTGGACAAGTTTCAAGAAGATTCTGAAAACTTTTTGTCTCGTTTCGTAACAATGGAATAAACATGGGTCCATCATTTTGATCCCGAAACAAAACAGCAATCTTCGCAATGGAAACGGCCATCATCACCAACCCCGAAGAAGTTTCGTGCCGTGGCATCGGCTGGCAAGGTTATGGACTCAATATTTTGGGACTCAGAAGGGATATTGTTGATTGATTACCTGGAGCGTGGAACCACTATTACAGGCCAATATTATGCAGCTTTAATTCCCAAGTTGAGGAATGCCATCAAAGAGAAAAGGAGATGGAAACTTCGAAGGGGCGTGCTGTTTCATCACGACAACGCACCCGCGCACAGGTCGGCAGTTGCGATGGCTGCCATTCAGCAAGCTGGCTTCGAATTGGTTGACCACCCCCCTTATTCACCAGATCTGGCGCCTAGCGATTTTTATCTGTTCCCCAAATTGAAAGAATACTTAAGGGGAAACAGGTACGAAGACGATAACGAGGTGATGGATGCCGTGGAGAGCTTTTTGCAGGACCAAGACAAAACTTTTTTTTTGAAAGGGATTGAAGCCTTGGAAAAGCGCTGGACTCGGTGTGTAGAGAGACTCGGAGACTATGTAGAAAAATAAATTGTTATGTTATCAATAGTCATTATATTCTATCTCATTCTCACTACTTTTTGATCCCTCCTCGTAAGGTGAAAGCGCCAGGGTAGCCCGCGAAATTCAAATTTTCTTACGATTTTTGCAATTTGCAGCTCAGTGTCTGGGTGTATGTTAGTTAAAGTATGATTCGCGACCGGAACAAATATGTATTTACAGGATTATAATAATTAGAATCAGTAATACAATTCCTTAAGTTGTATAATCCTGAAATGTTAATAATGGGTGATTTTTTAAGCGTAGTTTTTTTTTAAATCGAATAAAACACTCAATTTGCATCATATATTCAAAAATTTTATTGAAATTGATAACTTGGCCTTTGCCATTTACATTTTAAAGATAACTTCATGTAAATGTTGTCCGCGGCTCCGTTTCAAATGGTCCATTCGGAAGGTCCAATTTTGCGTCACTTTTTCGAGCATTTCGGCCTGTATCCCACGAATTACGCGTGTTATGTTATCCTGTAAGGCTTCAATCGTGTTCGGCTTGTCCACATACACTAACGACTTTACATAACCCCACAAGAAATAATCCAGAGGCGTCAAATCGCATGATCTTGGCGGCCAATTCACAGGGCCATTTCGAGAGATAAGCTGCTCACCAAATTCATCCTTCAACATGTCCATTGTTTCACGAGCTGTGTGGCATGTGGCACCGTCTTGATGAAACCACATGTCAACCAAGTTCAACTCGGCCAACTGGGGCAAAAAAAAGTTGCGTATCATGGCTCGATATCGTTCGCCGTTGACGGTAACGTTTCTTCCACGGTCGTCTTTGAAGAAAAATGGACCGATGATGCCACCAGCCCATAAACCACACCAAACTGTCGTTTTATCGGGATGCATCGGTAATTCTTGTATGGCATGTGGCTGTTCATCACTCCAGATGCGACAGTTTTGTTTATTTACATATCCGTTAAGCCAGAAATGAGCCTCATCGCTGAACACAATTTATCGATAAAACAGCGGATTTTCATTGAGCTGTTCTAAGGCCCATTCACCAAAAATTAGACGTTGTGGTAGGTCATTCGGCTTCAATTCTTGCAGAAGTTGAATTTTGTAGGCTTTCAAACCCAAATCAACACGTAAAATTTTCCATGTGGTTGAGTAACACATGCCCAATTGCTGAGAACGGCGACGAATTGACATTTCACGATCCTCATTAACACTGGACGCTACGGCTGAAATATTCTCTTCAGTACGCACTGTACGCATGCGAGACAATGGTTTAATGTCCAACAAAGTAAACTTGGTGCGAAATTTGGTGATAACAGCACGAATTGTTGATTCACCAGGTCGATTATGACGACCATAATATGGTCGTAACAAACGATACACATTTTTCACAGAGCACGAATTTTGATAGTAAATTTCAACAATTTGCAATCGTTGCTCGTTTGTAAGTCTTTCCATGATGAAATGGCAGAGTATACTGAAAACTTTTCACTTTGACAGATGACGTTTGGATGCCATTACCAACCAGTGCCGCCAACCTGAAAAACTTAACTCTTAAAAAATCACCCGTTATTTCATGAAATAGTTATTCAATAGAATTACTTGGTCTTAGAGAGTTGTATTGATGACTTTAATGATTATATTTATGTAAATACATATTTGTTATGGTCGCGAATAATATTTTAGTCAACATACAACCTAATACTGACCTGCAAATTGCAAAAAACGTAAGAAAACTTGAATTTCGCGGGCTACCCTGGCGCTTTCACATTAAGGTAAACGTTTCGGAACGAAGCTCATCATTTTAGCTTTTTTAACGAATGATATATTTTTCTTCACCACTGCTTTTCTTAAATGCGTTATAGCATGCTGGTGTGGTAATGAGACATTACGAAACATATCTTCTTTTGCTATTATTAATATGAACTCGAACATTACCTACACTGTATTTCTTTAAGTGCTCCAATAACTGTTCTGTGTGTCATGAATATTAATAATGCTTGTTGTACCCGTAGGTTACGGGATGGGCTACGGCGCGTACCCCACGCCGGCGTACTACGGCGGGTACGGCGGCGGCGCGTACTACCCGGGCTACGCGGGCCCGGCCGGCGCCGTGCCGCCGTACGCAGCCGCGCCGCCGGCTCCCACGTACGCGCCAGAGGGCTACCTACCACCCAACCCGCAGTGGTAGGCCCGCCTGACTGCTAACGCTTAGTGCGACAGTGTGACCATATTCAGTGTTAAGATTGATGTGCATGACCGAGTGTTCCTTTCTAACGATTGACTCGCTTCCCGGTCGAGTGAGTAGCGTGGCTTTAAATCTTCACTGTCATTTATTCCTGCGAAGCTCGGTGGGCCCCGCCGGATTTGTTCTTCTCCGTATTATATTTATTCTCTTTTGTACCTTGAGTATATTTGACCCGATGTATCTGTAGTTCTATAATATTATTGATGAAACAAAAACGTTATACTTCCAATCACTTGATGCAAGTACAGTACGTTTGATGCGAACGCGTGCTTAAAATAATTTTCTGTATACATGCATAGGTACTTTTTAAAATGCCATGAAAATGGAATGTGCATATTAATATCCCAATATTTCATGTGCTGTGGAATATGAAGTGTTTTCTAGTTTTGTGGTAACATACCTACATAACCATTGCTGACTTTGCCACAAACTAATCATCTAGCTTAACATGGCAGTTTCACCATGAATTCCTTGATATTATTACAATAACAATTGATGAATTAATTCTACTCCTCTCATTTATGTCCCAAACTTTAGTTGAAGAAATATGGTATATTGAAAATGTGACAGAGTTGAATGATTTTTTTGGGATTATAGATACAAGACTTATATTTAATTTATACAAAAAAAAAATGTACACATTTGTTTAAAATGATTTTGAACATACTTTCGATAAATGATATAAAGTGATTATTCTTAAGTACTTATATGAAAAATGATGTAAAATAAAACACTAGTGTGATCTTCAGGAAATTCGTTTGTGTGTGGATATTAAACTATTCATATTGTTATGAATGCGTGAAAAGTTCTGAATTTCTCCAAGCTAGTTACTCAATGAGTGTAGAATTTTCAAGTACATATTCAATCCCACTAATAGTTAAGTGTGGTCGGTTGTCAGTAAGTCCCTTTATTACTGTGGCTATGGATCGATTAATGGATGTGATATGTTGCTACATAGTCTTAAGTCGAATATAGCTTGTACGGAGTATTTATCAATCGTAATTTTAGATAGGCGCCCTTAGTATCTTAGAAACTTAAGTTTCTCATTTAACCTACAGGTCCGTGATATGTTCTTACATAGTAGTTATGTATGCAAATGCTATATGCATAGAGAACTATTTATCTAATTTGTAATGCGTTTTAAACAATATGATCTGTCACTCATTTCTATTTTTTCTTTGGTGTGTTTTCGGATGCAATTCTTTATTTTCAAGTTCACCGCATTGTCTGACTTTGCTGTGAGTGTAATGATGACATTCTTTGTTAATGTAATAATTGGACAAAGTCTGTTTATTGGCATTAACACATTTTATAAATGCATTAAAAGAACAGTCTCGATACGTGTTGTCCTCTCATTAGCAGTATTATTTGTCGCTTGTGAATAATTATGATCATAAGAGATTAAAAGTGTAAGGTAAGGTTAATTATTAATAAGAATTGAATTGAAAAAGGTTTCTGTATTTAGAGGTAATGTGTGTCCACTATCAACTTTTATATAACTTGTAGTACACAAACTAATGAATTATGTAGTAGCGATTTGAAAAAAAACTCGAAAAGAGTTTTTCACACAAACAATTTACAAGACTTGATATTATTTTGTATATTTTTACGTTGTCAACTCGGAAGTTGTAAATCCATTTACACACCAGACGAAAAGTAGAAAAATTGCCGTGTATTATTTTAAAAATAGATCTTCAATCATTTATGTATGTTGTTCTGTGTACAAATAGCGTTCGAAATTACTATTCGAAGTGATACAATAATAAATATTGCATTTTAAATTGGTCAACTAGTATTGTACCGGCGATATCCAATAAAGAAATCAGTAAACAGTTCATGTATTTTAATTATTAGTTAGTTTCACATTAATTTCATAATGGGTTTGTATTACTAATAATACCTTCGTTTTATTGTATCATGAAACTAGATGGGATGTAATACCTTTCGCGGTTGACCCTGCATCTGGTCTTTTACTAACAAAAAATGATTTGCCCAATAATCGGTATTGTGAAAAAGTCAATCTAAACGCCGCGCAGTAAACGGTTGACGAACTTGCGTGACCGACCATTTGTAAGTACCTATCGGATACTGTCATCCAAAGTTTGTCCGATCATCGTTATATCTAAGTCCTTGAATTATTCAATTTCATATACTGCGACTTAATAACACGGTATTACGACGTCAACGGAAGATGCGCACGAGTTGAATACCTAACATAGTACACATTATTATGTGTAATTGGTCACGGAGCGTCTAATTAAATATAAAACTAGTTTTCTTTGTTGAAGACACCTGCCCGAGGGTTATACAATTCTTTGCATCTCATAAAAATTCCAATAGTTATCTTAATGAGTATGCACACAATATAGGTATAGGCACAAATCTGAGGGTCAATTCTCGTAATTTTAAGAACATTCACAGTCTGATCTGTCTCAATATGTCAAAAATACCTAAATTCCCTAAATTCCTTGGGCTTCAGAAGCCCAATTCCCGTAACTAAAAATGTTCAAAATCTAGTCGCAATCTCATCTCGGCGACAATCAAATGTCAAAAATGTAGGGAAATTAGAGGTCTTTTTGACATATTGAGACAGATCAGAAGCCCAATTCTCGTAATTAAAAACGATCAAAATCTAGTCGCTATCTCATCTCAGCGACAATCAAATGTCAAAAAAGTAGAGATCAGATTGTGAATCTTCTTAAAATTACGAGAATTGCCCCTCTGACTGTGAACGTTCTTAAAATTACGAAAATTGCCCCTTTGTTGTATGGAGCATGCAATGTATGGGACCCTTTGTAAGGTTCTAGCTAAAGTAGCCTCGCAACGAATATTTTGTAGGGGCTAAGGAAAGTGAAGACTGCCTCGTTGGTCTAGTGGTCGCAAGCTCTACTGCTGAGCATGAGGTCCTGGGTTCGATTCGAAGGTCGGGCAGTGTTATTGGGTTTTTCCATCTGGAGTTTCTCAATAACAACATGGAGCCTGGATTTGTGCCTGGTTGATGACAATAGGCTCGCCCCTATTACATGGGAAATAACTGGCGAAATGGTTATGCAGAGGTTATGGTTAGGCAGAGGTGTACCTATAGTACTGGGTGTACTATAGGTACACCTCTGCCTAGCCATTCGGGGATTACAGGCGTGATGTTATGGTAAAGAAAGTACCTTAGTCTAATCGTCCAAATTACCCAGTATCCAGATTTTGTTTAACCAGTTGAAATAGGATCTACAAAAACAGGTGGTATTTAATATTTATTCATCCATACAGAACTAGCGAGACTAGAGGAATAAGCCGGAAGAGGCAGCATAGCTCTATTTTTCATAGCTTTTCAGTATTCTGTATCGTCTTTAAATTAGCATCTCTACATTAACAACTACTAAAAAAATATAACAAATTCAAAAGAAACAAAAGCACTAATTTCTAAAGATGATTAATCTGTTTCACTTTTGTGTATTTGTTTCCTATTCGTATTTTTTTAGCACACTAGAGAGGGCATTGACCAAGGCCTTATTGTTACCGTTGAACTATTTGTTTAAGTGACGAATCGTAAGGTGAACCATTAACGCATTAACTGCTGAATTATTAGCGAACTTGCAAAAAGTTCGCTAATAATTCAGCAGTTAATGCCTTAATGGTTTCTTAATATTTGTAAAATAAACCTATCTGGTCGTTTTGGTAGTGCTTGCCTTGAACTCAAAAAGTTAAATTAACTTTGCTTTATTTAAATTTTTAGTAAGGCGAAGGTAAAGGCACATTGGGCTAGATGACCGTTTTTGTCATTTTATTATACTAGACAAATTAGCAGCGTGTTGTAATATTATTTTCTAAAGTTTATTCATTTGTTACCATTGATGGACTGAAAGCTCATGGTCAGATAGACACGTAGGTGTTGATTGCATAGCACTAATTATATAGGTATACTACACAGCGCAGGTAATTTGAATTATATAGGTAGGTACATACTTATTTATTACGAGCTATGTGGATAAATAACCGCTACCATAGAGTAAAGGCTCCTGCAAACAGGCGCGACACAAAGGCGCCGCGTGTCCCGCGACGAGCGATGCCTTTGAGCTGTGTCGCGCGCGATTCGCGTCGCGCGTGTCGCCTGTATGTAGGAGCTTTAACACTTACAAATGCATAGGTCTATAATGAAGTAATATATTTACATAATAAGTACAGTCACGAGCATTAATTTGTATACACTTAGCTACTTTTAAAACTGATTTTATTCTACTGTATTGATTGTAATTTTATGTTGTTACGAACATAGTGTTTTGGAACACATAGAATTATGAAATAGGTAGGCATCTCTAAGTTGCTATCGTTATTCCACGAGAAAATCGCTTTTGAATTTCCCCAAGTGTATACATATTAGTGCTCGTGACTGTACCTACTTACAACATAAAGCGGTAGCATTGATTCAGTACCTACCTACCTACATAATAAAAGTAATCTACCACAAAATTAAGTTTATTGAGTTTCTCATTTGTTCAATCAAGTCCACAAACCCTGAGCCAAGGCGTAGTTTATATTTTGTAAGATTAATATTTCCATATTTTTCCAATACTTTTGTTTGTCAGTAATCCATATCACAGAAAAAATGACCACATGAACCAGTGAATGACACTGCTGGATCTAGGACAATCCGGAGGAATTTTCCTGGAAGACTGGCTATTTCTTAGCTTATTGGCAGTAGATATCACTGAATTATTATGACGTAATCAATGATGTTTTCAAGTAAGTATACAAAGGTAGGTACGTCTATAGAGCCTAGTAGTTGCTGTCTTTCATCCAACCGAAAAGATCTTGGTCACCCTGTACAACATGCCCCGGAATTAACGCACAACCTCTTAAGGAGTCAGTGTACTCATCATTATAAACAACTTTTACTATATGACCAAAGCTGAAATCGCGAAAAAAAAATCAGATGTTCCCTACATTTATGTTCGTCAAAATGTAGGGAACACCTGTTATTTTTTAGACTTTGTAGTCTAAGTAAAACATGCAACGATAACTTAGATTCTTAACAATCTGACGAAGACGATTAATTTCATGGATGAATTATTGTGTAAATTATGATGCTGCCACCTAAATCTTATCTAACTCGTGTAAAACAAAACAACAGTGATTTAAAGTTTAAATTATATATTGTGCAGCGTGGATTGGCGATGTTATATAAATTGCAAGCGCGGCCGCCGTTCGCTTCCAATATTATGAGTGGTAAGGGAGGCGCCAGCGCAGTACTGGGCGGGAAATTGTAACGCGAGCTTCTCGATAACACAGTGTTGTGCAGTATTCTTTGAGAATTGAATAGGAGAAGACTGATCGTTGTAACAGTGAAGTAAAAAATAATTTTAAAACGTTATTAAAATGTGGCGGCGATTGATATTTGTGAGTATTAAAATTATGAAAATTAATTTTGAAGATAAGAAAATACGTCTTGAACGGTGAAATATTATGACGTGAAAAAAGTACTTAACTATATACCTGGATAATTACTTACATTCCGATGGTTCCAGTATTTATTCCTTTTTGAACTTTTTGGGTACTTATCACATTTTTAGTGAATCATTGTTATTAAAGATCTGCCAGACCTTTAGTTCCCACAAAAATATTCTTTTATGAGAGAATGAATATTTTTTAATAGTATTACGAGTAACATGTTTAGTAAACATGTTACTCGTAATTAAAAAAAAAATTAAAGCCGTGTTTCACAATAAAAAAAAAAGTTACCTATCGTTGCACTTGGACATACCTAAGTGGTATGTGTTTATTTTGTTTTATCATCTGCACCTCACCATTGTGATAATATACATAATTTATAGGTGAATTCTATGCAACCGCACTGAGTTACAGCTCTTGAAAGTTAACCAAGGCCGACCAAGGGCAATAGATTCTATAAAAATTTTCTCCACGATTGGCTCAACGGTCGCATCCTATTAGTCTCACTTTCATTTCAATATCTTTCACTGGTAAACTAAGTTCATTAAGACCATAATCATCCATTCAATATTTTTATGGTGTTTACGATTTTTTCCTCTAGTTCACGAGGTTGTATGTTCAGATTTCTTCACCCAGGAATAATTACTTTTGGTCATGATTTTTTTAACACAAAGATAGTCTATTATTGTAACCAATTGAGGTGAACCGCCTCAGTGGTCTGGCGCGGCCGCCGGGCGTGATGTAATTGGGCACAATTTCCGGGGAAATTGTAGGTCTGATAAAAACCCTGGTACTTACCTATCTAACTACTTAATTCTAGATCCGGAAACCATAGAAATTAATGGCAATTGATCAATCGCGATTGATCGTTTTGGGGACCCCCTAAGAGCAGCAGTAGCGCATTTTGCGTTAGTAGATGTACCCAAAACTCTGCTTAAACTGCGAAAAATTACGGTGTTACGTTATTACAGTTAGATATTATTTCCTTTTAGACGAAACGTTTTGTCTGATTCGTCACATACCGAATCGGTAATAACTTTAATAAGTTGTACAAAATATAGAACACATGGCACAGACAATGGAATTTCATGCATATCAAATGGCAGTGGACATCCATACAAATTGTTATTTTTCTGTTCTTTTAACCTTGGTGACTTAAATGGTGGCCGGGCGTTTGTTGTTCTTGTCAACGCAGGTTCGATTTCCGCATGAGGACAAATATTTGAGGCGTACCTACATGATACTTATTTGTTCCCAGTTTGTATGTGCAGATACCTACGTGTTTTGAGTATGTAATGAATGGCAGTGAATCTTAGTGTAGTTACAGAAACCTTGCTTATTTTTACACCAACGCGCGCGGACTGTTTGTGGAGCGATTTTTTTTTCTTGTTTTGCGAGTATTATATTATTTATTTTACTGCATACATATACAAACCTACATTAATACCTGCCTATATTTATACTATTGTAGTAAGTACCTACATAGTTGTAATTTTTTACTTAAATTGAATAAGTAGGTACTTAGGTAGGTACCTTAGTAGGTAGGTATTATTAATGTTAAACTAATTACACAAATTATTTTTGCTAAAGTAATGTGTTACTAATTTGCATGTCCTAAACAGGCAAAATATCGTCGTTGTTACTGCAAAATGTCATTGTCAAACAATATTGAACGACGCGTCGTTCAATATTGTTTGACAATGACATTTGTTTGACAACGACGATATGGTCTGTGCATAAACCACTAATTTTTACATCTGGTAAAACCTGTATTTTCAGCAAATGAATTATTCTTATTCTATTCTTATTATACAAGGAGTAATTTTAATCACTGTTAACCTCTTAAGGAGTCATTGTACTCATCATTATGAACAACTTTTACTATGGGACTAAACCCGAAATCGCGAAAAAAAAAAAGGTGTTCATTTTGACGAGTTATGCGAAAATAAATGTAGAGCAAAGCTGATTTTTTTTTTTGCTATTTCCGATTTGGTCCCATAGTAAAAGTTGTTCATAATGATGAATACAATGACCCCTTAAGATATTAACACTGTTTAAAATTACACCTTGTAGATAGGTAGGTATGTAGGTCTTATGTGATGTAATGACCCAATTTGAAAGCAACTACTTATTGAACAGGAAATAACATTAAGTAGTTTTTAAATATAACTTGTTTTATGCAACAACACTTGCGCAATTAAATGTTGATTTCAATTCAAGACGACACCAATGCATTGAAAAAAGATCAAAATTAAATCTGCTTTCCTACCTTTTGAATCTCTTGACTACCTTGTAGATCAATCAATCTGCCTAGCCTTTTCCCAACTATGTTGGGGTTGGCTTCCAGTCTAACCGCATACAGCTAAATACCAGCAAGTCGGTATTTCACATGGAGCGACTGCCTATTTGACCTCCACAACCCAGTTACTGGGTAACACGATACCCCTTGGTAAGACTGGTTTTCTAACTACCCGTTACGACTGTCAAAGATCCACGAATGACAGCCGGGACCAACGACTTAACGTTCTTTCCGAGGCACGGAGGGGTCTCGATATGTAATGGATTGTCACCCATCCACGAAACGACCGCGGCAAGCGTAGCTTAACCTTCGATCGACCTTTGCGGCTGTTCTCATTTAGCCACGAGCCCCTTGACTACCAATACCGAACCGAATACCTACCTAGTATTATGTAGCCTTTAAAGTGCTAGAATTGAATAAATATGATTTACAATCTATAGGTTACCTACATAAACAGGGTTAATTTAAATTGGTTAGCTAAACTTCGCAGACGCGATGGGTACCGGTATCTAAACGCGATAAAATAAAAAGATTTGATGTTTGACCGTACCGTGTTTGTTGAACCAGGTAGGTAGGTTACCATCCTTACCTAGTTGCTATCCCACCAATTCGTACTAAGCGTTTCCAAATGTCTTTTGTGATGCGCACAGCAAAGGAGTGGAACTCTGCCTGCGTCTGTGTTTCCGAACGCATACAACCCCGATCTCTTCAAAGTGAGAGTGAACAGGCTTCTTCTGGGTAAGCTCGCTCCATCGTCGACTTTGTCATCTCTGACCTAGACTAGAGTCAAGAGCAAACCTATCTCAAAAAAAAAGTGTGAATTGAGAAAAACTGTTTTTTTAAATGTTTTATCGTGTATAGATATCGATACCCATCACGTCTGTGAAGTTTACACAAAAAAGAACAGATTGCCAATTAAAAATAACCCTGAGTGTAAATGAATACATAATTAAAAATATTATTCATTGAATTAATACTAACGATAGTAATTATTATTCAGGTCACGAGCCTGTTTTTCAGCACGTTTCTCGTTTTCCTTAGCACTGTCCGTGGTAAGCCTATACAACGTTTTCCAAAAATAGGAACTTAATTTCGTTTACATTTAAATGAACGCGAAGAAAAGAAGTTTTCAAAGAAATATCTAAATACTGTCTTACACCAACTTTCTTGTTTAGATTTAAATAAAAACAGAAAACTAGTTTTGAAGAAGAGGAGAGTTTATGTATTACCTATATAAGAAAAAAAAACCTAGCTGTTAGGTGCTTACCTACCTACATAGGTACCCAATAATGCGTAGTAGGTAATTAAAAACAATACAAGAAACCTGAATTTGTTTTCATAATATTAAATTTAACACATAGATATAGGAAGTAATTTGTAAGGAACGTGTAAACAAAAAACAACATACTTAATTAAAGCATAATAATTTTAGAACGCTTCAATAATTGATGAAATAAACTACAAAAAATATGCAAAAACCATTGCTACAGTAAATATGTTTTAGAAGCTGGTATTAATTAATTGGTTTGATAAAATTATACATTTTTATCTAACTGCGTTGGAGCCATTATGAAGTGTTATGAATGCTATGTGGTATGTATTATGTGTTAGCTACTATCTACTCATTTCATAGTTTGTTGCCTCGATGAAATATGTATCGTTGCATTTTTCATGATTCCTTACGTAGGGATCCTATTTTAAGTAATTAACAAAGGCCATTTATTAATATGTTCATCTATAATATTTTGAGTTTTCTTTTTTTACTTACCTAGATAGTAGGGTAGGTAGGTACTTAAAACTAGTTATTAAAACTTTTAATCTAAAGAAAACTAAAAAGAAACAATTAATGTTAATGAAACAATTTCTAAGGCGATGGCAAGAAAATGCTATTACTAAAATTGGTACAAAACATGTTTTCCTGCTAAGTATAAAGTTAGATTCTATGGATTTTGTTTCCATAATATAAAAAGTTTACAGCAAATAGCTTGTCTACTTTGTAACGAGAATATTTTTTCAGTTTTTGTGAATAGTCTACAATATTTTGTCTCATGTGCCTGTAGGCACTTGATTATCTGTGGCACTGTTAAGTTGCACTCGTAGGTACCCTTCAAACCCAGAATACAGCAACACTGCTTGTAAGCAGGAATAAAAATGTGGTGGTAAAGGCCGATTGTAGGATTAGTAGTAGTAGTTATCATTACAACAAAGTTACAAACATAATAAAAATTTTAATATCAACCACTGTACTTTTATCTCACGAAGTGACACGCGTTTTACTTGTGTTAACCAAGTGTACAAGCAGGCTGTGAATGTGTGCGTGAAGACGAGGAGCGTCAGCACATAGGTAACACACACACGCACACTTCCGTCTGTGCTTCCAACTTCACCATTGTCTCGGACGGTACCGAGAGCTTCTGAACTTACATACACATTCCAAACGTGTTGTAAGTTGCCTCTCTGGGTATCTAAGTTGGTAGCCTTAATTGAATTATTACCTAGTTACCTTAATACCTACTACAATATGCATTACATTGAATACCTCGGTTAATGTAAGCCGCAAAGGTATCGCTTACAATCGCAGGTTATTGAAAGCACTGCTTTCTATCCAGACCAGACGGACATAGAAAGCAGGTAGGTAATGGAATATTGTCGCCATTGGCCGTGACCACAAGCAGTGGCTTCATCTAATTATGAAAATCAAGACTTTTTGTTAATTTTTTTTTAAAACCATCACGCTTGTTTCCCTAGAAGAGTTTGGCAGAGCTACGTTGTAAGTATATGATGCTGGTAGTGGTTATAGCAAGCTGTAGTGTATCAAGTACCTAATTTAATTTCTTCATTACATAATGTTTGTATTTTTAACATATTTTATAGCTTTGTAACTTAAATTAACCTCAATTAATTAGTTCTGTACCTATATATGTACCTATCTTCACTGTAGATACCTCATTTTCGTTATCCGTGAAAACCTAGCGGATTGTAGAGTAATCACTCTTTAGCTTTTAATATTTTACTGTTATATGTACCTACTGTACAATAGTTTGTTTTCCGTCAAAAAGTAAAATAAAATAATGCAGTCTAGCCCATTACAGTCACAGCTACGGGTATCTATGGCTATCAGTACTGGTTGGGAGTTTCGATGTGATGTAGGTCTCTTCTCTCTCTTTTCGTCATTAAAATGTTGTTTAATCAACACGGGCCATGTTGTGTTTCAATCATCGTAATATTTAATTCTATTGTATAACAGGGGCAGGGGCGAGTTTAACAAGGGGAGGGAGAGCACCCCGGTTCAGGCTTCTGCTGTTTACTGAATTTCAATTATTTCATTATATGAGTAGGTAAGTAGGTACTCCTACCCCGTTACTAATAATAGCATCTGTATAGTTAAGTACACAACGCTTTGTCTTCTTCTTTCGAAAGTCAAATTACTGACGACTGAAAGAGAGAAATCGGTGTGTAACTATTCACCTGATATAATACGTTTATTAGTACGGGGGCTAGAGTGAAATAATTAACACCTACCTACAATCCTAGTTTTTCTTGCCAGATTTTTATTCTTACACCCTGCACGCCCCGATCAATGGTAGTTCCTTAATAATTATTAACTGGTAGACCGTATCCAATTATACTCACTACCCATAGCTAGGTAGGTAGGTACCTACCTAGCTATGGGTAGTGAGTATAATTGGATTGACTCGCGCCTGTTATTTTTTAGGATTCCTCAGAATATGTTAAGTATCTATGAGAGAATAGATTAATAAGATGGACTCCAGGCATGTAATGTAAGTACAAGTAGGAGGTTCTATACAGGGTGTAAGGGACAGCCCTCCGCAGACTGATGGGGTAAATTTAGTATATCATACTAAGATGACCGGTACATGAAATTATTTCAGGAACGTTATGAGATTCCGATAAACCAGATTTGTTTTATTTCCTCATACGCAATATATCGCTACCGTGGCAAAACGTGCGTAGCGAGCGGCAGCGCAGCGAGCCTTAGGCCGTCGAGTATTTCAACATCCATTGCTGATTTTTTAATTTTAGCTGTTTTATTTACATAAACGAAGTGCTGCGTACGGAGAATGTAATTTTACATTGAAATAAAGGAATATAGTAACTGAAAAAAACTATTAAAAAAATGAACATTTTCCTGAGAATATTTCCAATGGAATATGATTCAAAATAACGAGCTGAATGCACCCTGTTAGTTTGCCTTACACCCTACACCCTGTATACTAGGTACCCAAGTTCTGTAATTTTCTTGGTATTGTGAGCTTGGGATCGATTGATTGTTTCTTTGCTTGCTTGCAAGATCGCCTCTAGTACCTGACAGGTGTTGCACTGTTGCCTTTTAATGGTCTATCCCTCAGTTGTGTGGGGAAACCCGAATTTAGCAACAGAAATAATAGTCTAGCAGTGGATAGGTAATACCTACTTATAAACTATCGCACCTAACTCTACGATTACCTAATCAAACAGAAATCAAGAAAAAGTTTTCAAATGAAGTATTTCTTCATTTTCATTAAATAAGTACTTGCCTACCTGTAAAAAATTAACGAGTCACCCCACTGCAGTAATTACTTTAGAACCGATTAGGCCAATCTAATTTAGATGACTAGACACCTACTCTACTTCGTAATAAGTCTAGATAAATCTAGGGTATCTAGCAGATACTACTTTATGGATAAGATTAGGGCTTGTTAGGTGGCTGTTGAAGAGAACTTATCTACTGGATCGACGTGATTCTTACTTCTTTATTCGTATTAAATGTAAACTTAAGCAATATTATTTAAGTATTATATAGGAATGATTGTTACTGTTTAAAGACCTAAAGATGTTAAATATTGTATCGGCAATAACAATTTTTATACAGTTTGATATTGAGATAGACTCATGATAGCACAAGTTTAAACTTTAGTGGTTTTTGGTTGCTATTAAATATGTAATCCTGTGTTCTTTTGTATAAATGATAAATAAATAAAAAAATAAATAAAAAAAACGTATCAATTGGTAATTTTTCTAGCCACCGATGTCAATATCGATAGGATAGGATAGGATAGCCTAGTTAAGGTTATCCGGTTCCGTGCGGAGGTCTTTTTAGCAATCTCTAGTGCCTGGCGTCAAACAAAGATTCCGTGATGCCTCTGGGGCACCAATTTAAAATTTTCAAATAAAGACACTTATTTACGGGACTCTTTTGACAAATGTCGTTTTAGCCGAGTTTTTTATGTTTTAGTTTTTTAATAACACTATACGTACAGTCGACTGCACATTGGTGCACTTTGATCCTGAGCTGGTTAAGCGTAATATTATAGGTATATGGAGTTTCAAAAGAACAAGAGGCCAGCTAATACTGCTTTGTTTTGTAACGTGTGGCCTACTGTATAGGTACCTACCTACTATTACTAGAATCTGGACATCGAAATTGCAGGTCTAATCATTTTTAAGTTAGCAGATAAGTTCCTTCTCCTTTAGATAACAGAATTTACATCTACACGTCTAACTCAAATCTTAAAGCTATTATACCATTTAGCTAACAAAAAGGTTGCTTCTGCTGGAAGCCTACTTTTATGCAGTTCTTTAGACCTTCAACTTCCAGCATAAAATAAATAAATCCCTACCTACGCTGTCTGGGAGAATTGTGTGTGCTGATAACATTATCTTGCAGGCCAAGCGTTGTGATTTTGGTCATAAGTAGAGTAAACGCTCTTAGCTCGTTGAATACGCGAACAGACACATGACGCAACATCGGTTTATTAGGTAGACATACTTAGTGGTCGAGGTTTGAACTTTTGAAGCACTATCCCTCCATTCTGACTCTATGATTGTTTTCCACAGACAAGTAGGTAAAAGTACACTTGGTAGGTTTACAACTGGGTAAGTAAATGGAAAAGTTTCGTTATTTAGTTTGATAAAAGCTCAATTTGGGGCACGCTACATACGCATTAAGCCTAAACAGTTAATATGGAACAAACTTTGCTTTTTACAAGTTTTTGAACATTATCAACGGAAAACACATTATAAAAGGTTTTTTTGTGTTTGTCCGAGTTTTTTTGCGATTAAAACAAAAAATATGGTTGATTACCCATCAACCATATTTTTTGTTTTAATCGCAATAAAACCGCAGGAAGCTAGCAACGATATATAATTAATTAAGATGTATCTACTCACTAGACTACGTAGATACCGACATTGTGTATTATTATAAATTGCACGTTAATATCTAAAAGCAGACGTAAATTACACTCTTGTTCATTACATTTTCATATCTTAATAATGATCACACTAGAGTTGAATTTAATAACAGTTTCATCTATTCTCATAATCACTTATTGCCCTGTTATCTACACTGTTATGTACACTTGATAATGTTATGACTGCGACAGCGAGTGCAGTTTGCGTAGCTGAATTTTGGGCCCAAGATGTTATATTATGAACTTTTTGCCATCGATACGCTAAGAAGAACTTATTATGTACCTATACATATGATACTTACATAGTCTATCTGTCCATATGTATACCTACGTATTTAATAATGTGAAGGCTTAGGTACGCATCGCTCATCAAAACAATATATTAAGATTTCCACGAAATCTGTTTTTGGCTAGTCTGAGTTTAATGGGATACTTACGTAGATATTTTTAATTAGATTCAGCTTTAATTACTAAAGTTCGGCCCGAGACACAGTCGAAGTATGAGAATTTAGAATTAATTAGGTAAGGTGATGGATACCTAAAGCTTGGGTTTCCAATGAAACGTACGCATACACGTGTACGCATTTAAAACAAATTACCTAGTGACCTGAAAATGATAAACATGAGATTTGCTTTTAAGACTAAATTGTATGAATGGTTAATTAAAAACAACTTCTATAGTATAAAACAATTCCAAGAACAAAAACAACGTTGTTAAAATTAGTTTTACAAATATTTGCATGCTATGTTTAATGTTGGCAAAACATGTCTGCTCTATTTTGTATTGAAAGACCTTCTTATATCATGTTTTACGCAAATGAATATATATTATTATTGTTATTATAGGGGTTCCGTTATATTATAACGGCCGTCATGGAAATCTGTCATTTTCACCAGTAGGTGTAAAAACACACTGTATTTGGACAGCCGTTGTCTGACCGGTCACCGCTTTCATAAGAAACCAAGGCCTTAGTATCTACCTACCTACACAATTTTGTTTTCACAATTTTGTGTGATAAGCAAATGAGAAAAAATGCGTTCGTAGCGTAGGTGATGGCCACTGGGCACGCCACAATTGCGGCGATAAGTCCCCTCTTTGAGGAGTGGCTGGAGAGGCGCCACGGCGTCCTCACCTTCCGCCTGACGCAGGTCCTCACCGGACACGGGTGCTTCGGGAGGTACCTGTTCCGGATAAGGCGGGAGGAAACGCCCGGGTGTCACCACTGTGTGGATCGCCCGGAGGACACGGTGGCTTGGGCGGAGCACCGCCGTGTCCTCGCGGAAGCGATCGGCGGCGGCGATCTCTCGCGTCCGGCCCTGGTCCAGGCCATGGTACGGAGCGAGAGTGCATGGGAAGCCATTACCTCCTTCTGCGAAGCAGTAATGCTCGTGAAGGAGGAGGCGGGACGCGTGAGGGAGAGGCAAGCTTTGCACCCTCACGCCCCTAGTCGCCGCAGGAGACGCCCTGGGCGTCGGGAATTGGCAGCCGATTCCCAGCCACCGTAGGCGCGGGCTTGCGGACGGCGAGCAATGGGTAGCTCGCCGTCCGGTAAGGACCAAGCCTGAGTCGACGGCGCGTCGTGTTCCACGCGCGCCTCAAAGATATGTCAGCACTATTGACGGGGTCCGCTAGGGCCGATGCCAGCTAGGGTTGCGGGATGTTCGAAAGAGTTACCGTGGCCCCGGCACAGGCAACAGAAGGAACACGGGTGGGTTTTAGCCAGTAAAAGTCTAACACGCCCTCCCGCTCCACCCAGAGCGGGAGAAGTCATTTTTTGATAAGGTGATGGCCACTGAAGAGGTAAGGTTCCATTTTTAACCCCCGACGGAAACAGAGGGGTGATAAAAGTTTAACGTGTGTATTTGTGTGTCTGTCTGCGCCATCGTAGCTCCCAAACGGCTGAACTGATTTTGATTATTAATTTTTTTTGTTTGAAAGGTGACTAGATTGAGAGTGTAAAAATTAAAAAACCTCCGACACAAATAAAAACATCTAAAAAGTAAAAAAATATATGTAGGTATTGGGCCTTGAAGTTTAAGGCGACCTATACCAAATATTGCACCACTTTGATTCAAAAATAAACAAAGAAATAGTGATTGTTTCAAGCCAAAAAAAAAATATATTGTAGTTTATGTACTTTGACTTTTTGTGGTTCAAAACATGATATCGAAAACTTCGCTCGATCAAAAAAAAAATCGGAAGAGGAGTCTAATCGATGTTTTTTTTTTGTTTTTCTAATTTTGCTTGAAACCTATGAAAGCAATACTTCCAAAAAAGATATCTGTAAAAAGTTCATAACAAATAGAAGAACAATTTGTGGTTACATTTTGCAAAATAGTTAAATTCATTTAATAATAAAATATTATATAATACAGCGGCTCGCGCACTGCAATTCAGTCGCCCGCCGGGCCTTGACGGGGTAGGACCTATGTCCGTTTTGCTCGCGCACGGCTGTTCCGCTAATTTATCGAACAATTCATTCGTAGGACATAGTGTAAATAAGTCAGTATGTTTTTTTTGGGTTTCGTATGTTCGAATGAAAAACGGAACCCTTATTCAGGAACGAAGTTCTGTAACGCGGCTTGCGGTAGGAGTTAACTGGTAGAAATCGTCACGACTCGACTTTCAAAGTGTAAATTTGGTCAAAATGAAAATCCAAGATGGCGGCCGTGAAAATTTCCAAATTTTCCTTCATGGGTGTTGTTTTCAAGGTTTCCGAGGGTGCTGAAACCGATAGTAAAGTCAAAATGAAAATCCAAGATGGCGGCCGTGAAAATTTTCAATTTTTTTTTCATGGGTGTTGTTTTCAAGGTTTTCGAGGGTGCTAAAGCCGATAGTAAAGTCGAAATGAAAATTGAAGATGGCGGCTGTGAAAATTTTCAAGTGTTTCATCATGGGTGTCGTTTTCAAGGTTTTCGAGGGTGCTAAAGCCGATAGTAAAGTCAAAATGAAAATCCAAGATGGCAGCCGTGAAAATTTTCAAATTTTCCTTCATGGGTGTCGTTTTCATGGTTTTCGAGGATATTGAAACCGATAGTAAAGTCAAAATGAACATTCAAGATGGCGGCCGTGAAAATTTTCAAATTTTCCTTCATGGGTGTCGTTTTCAAGGTTTTCGAGGGTCCTGAAACCGATAGTAAAGTCAAAATGAAAATCCAAGATGGCGGCCGTGAAAATTTTCAATTTTTTTTTCATGGGTGTTGTTTTCAAGGTTTTCGAGGGTGCTAAAGCCGATAGTAAAGTCAAAATGAAAATTGAAGATGGCGGCTGTGAAAATTTTCAAGTTTTTCATCATGGGTGTCGTTTTCAAGGTTTTCGAGGGTGCTAAAGCCGATAGTAAAGTCAAAATGAAAATCCAAGATGGCAGCCGTGAAAATTTTCAAATTTTCCTTCATGGGTGTCGTTTTCATGGTTTTCGAGGGTATTGAAACCGATAGTAAAGTCAAAATGAACATTCAAGATGGCGGCCGTGAAAATTTTCAAATTTTCCTTCATGGGTGTCGTTTTCAAGGTTTTCGAGGGTCCTGAAACCGATAGTAAAGTCAAAATGAAAATCCAAGATGGCAGCCGTGAAAATTTTCAAATTTTCCTTCATGGGTGTCGTTTTCAAGGTTTTCGACGGTGTTGAAACCGATAGTAAAGTCAAAATGAAAATCCAAGATGGCGGCCGTGAATAATTTCAAGTTTTTATCATGGGTGTCGTTTTCATAGTTTTCGAGGGTGCTGAAACTGATAGTAAAGTCAAAATGAAAATCCAAGATGGCGGCCGTGAAAAATTTCAAATTTTCCTTCATGGGTGTCGGTTTCAAGGTTTTCGAGGGTGCTGAAACCGATAGTAAAGTCAAAATGAAAATCCAAGATGGCGGACGTGAAATTTTTCAATATTTTCATCATGGGTGTCGTTTCCATGGTTTTCGCGGGTGCTAAAGCCGACAGTAAGGTCAAAATGAAAATTCAAGATGGCGGCTGTAAAATTTTTCAAGTTTTTCATCATGGGTGTCGTTTTCATGGTTTTCGAGGGTGCTGAAACTGATAGTAAAGTCAAAATGAAAATCCAAGATGGCGGCAGTAAAAATTTTCAAATTTTCCTTCATGGGTGTCGTTTTCAAGGTTTTCGAGGGTGCTGAAACCGATAGTAAAGTCAAAATGAAAATCCAAGATGACGGCCGTGAAAATTTTCAAATTTTTCATCATGGGTGTCGTTTCCATGATTTTCGAGGGTGCTATAGCCGATAGTAAAGTCAAAATGAAAATCCAGATGGCGGCTGCGGAAATTTTCTAATTTTTCGTCATGGCTGTGGTTTTTCTAGTTTTCGAGGATACTTCAAGTCGACAGTGAGGTCAAAATGTAAAATGAAAATTTTGTTTTTGTATTAAATCATATGTGAGATGAACTTTGTTACTGACGTTGTCTCCCGACTGCACATGTTTTTTATTTATTTATTTAACAGTTTACGTACACACACGTAAACAGACCAGAAGAAAGGAACAGAAAAATACGTACAAAGGTGATGCTGATGGTGGGGTTTAATTTTAAAGTAGGTACCTATATACAAATTAGTTTTGGATATTTATTATTTATTACGGATTATTTATTGACGAAACCCAGTGTTATATTGGGGCCATGCCTAATAGGTTATTTGGAAATGATACGATTGTCGTAATTAAGTGTCCTATAATAGTATCAAAACAAGGATTGGCGAAAGCTATAGAAGAAAATAAAATTCAAATAGTAAAACATTATAAAATCGAGTGCATCGGGGGACTTCCGACAGGACCAAATATCCTTGTTTCGTGATGACTCTTACATGATTTTAAATAAAAACAAAAGTTTTACAGCCGCCATCTTGGATTTTCATTTTGACTTTATAATCGGTTTCAACACATAACATCACGCCTTGTTTCCCCGAAGGGTTAGGCAGAGGTGTACCTCTATAGTACACCCACATTTCGCCAGTAATAATAATCGGTTTCAACACCCTCAAAAACCTTGAAAACGATATCCATGACGAAAATTAAAAAAATTTCGCAGCCGCCATCTTGCATTTTCACTTCGACTTTATTATCGGTTTCAGGAACCTCTAAGACCATTAAAATGACACCCATGATGAAAAAATTGAAAATTTTCACAGCCGCCATCTTGGATTTATATTTTGACTTTCCTATTGGCTTCAGCACCCTCGAAAACCATGAAAACGAAACCCATGATTAAGAATTTAAACATTTTCACGGCCGCCATCTTGGATTTTCATTTTGACTTTACTATCGGTTTCAGTACCCTCGAAAACCTTGAAAACGACACCCATGAAGGAAAATTTTCGCAGCTGCCATCTTGGATTTTTATTTTGACTTTACTATCAGTTTCAGCACCCTCGAAAACCTTGAAAACGACACCCATGAAGGAAAATTTGAAAATTTTCACGTCCGCCATCTTGGATTTTCATTTTGACTTTACTATCGGTTTCAGCACACTCGGAAACCATGAAAACGACACCCATGATGAAAAACTTGAAAATTTTCACAGCTGCCATCTTTTTTTTTTTTTTTTTTTTGTGGATGGGAAATCATCAAATGACTTCTCCCGCTCTGGGCGGAGCGGGAGGGCGTGTCAGACTTTTACTGACTAAAACCCACCCGTGTTCCTTCTGTTGCCTGTGCCGGGGCCACGGTAACTCTTTCGAACATCCCGCAAACAGCTGCCATCTTGGATTTTCATTTTGACTTTACTATCAGTTTCAGCACCCTCGAAAACCTTGAAAACGACACCCATGAAGGAAAATTTGAAAATTTTCACGTCCGCCATCTTGGATTTTCATTTTGACTTTACTATCGGTTTCAGCACCCTCTGAAACCATGAAAACGACACCCATGATGAAAAACTTGAAAATTTTCACAGCCGCCATCTTGGATTTTAATTTTGACTTTACTATCGGTTTCAGCACCCTCGAAAACCTTGAAAACGATACCCATGACGAAAAATTTGAAAATTTTCTCTCTTGATAGAGAGAGAGAGAGAGAAAGAGAGAGAGTGAAAGGGTGAATTTTAAAGAAGAAAGTATGAACGCGCTTTTTCGTTAGTGACGATTTCTGCCAAGCCGCGTCAAAGAACTTCGTTCCAATGAGTTGACCTACTGCCTACACGACACGCTTACCTATACGTGACACATTTTGGGTTCATGTGAGTTCACGCTGGCGACGTAAGCGCACGACTCGCTCCGTGGGTAGGTTGGTAGCGTTAAATACCTACTTCGCAGGGTCTACCTCGCCTTAATATAAGTTGTAGGTAATATTTTGATCCAAGCATCGTCATGTCGGGGGAAGGATAATGAAAACGCAAAACAGACGAGCAATAATTAACGTAAGTAATTATGTAATTGTAGAAAGGTTAGCTTCCTATTTTCACAGCCCGACGCGACGACGCTTGGATCAAAATATTACCTACAACTTATATTAAACTTCAAGGGCCAATACATATTATTTTTTACTTTCTAGAGGTTTTTCTTGTGGTTTTAAAATTCTTTTATTTAACTTTTTACCATACTTTTTACGTCTAATTATGAAGAAAAGAGACGAAAGTAAATTCGTATCTCCAGTAGTAAGGCATAAGCTTTTACTTTCGCACATTTTTCGTACCGTCGACGCCGGTAAGGTTCTGTCCAATGATGATGAAATAAAAGAACGATGGAAGATTTATTTTAATTAGCTAATGAACGAAGAGAATAAATAGAATGGTGTGCTCAAAGATGTTTATGCATGTATAGGTATATACAACTATCGAGGTATAAAGCTCATGTCACACTGTATGAAGGTATGGGAGAAAGAAATACATAAAACACTGCGATAGGAGAGTGAGATTACCCCAAATCATTTGGGGCTCCTGCCAGGTCGAGGAACAATGGACGCCACTTTTGCACTCCGCCAATTGTGCGAGAAGTACAGACGAGCATACAAGAATTTGCACATATTGTTAATGAACAACACTTGTACTTCCCCTACATACGCCCACCCAATACATACCTACGCATACCTTATCACACGCTTTCTCCAGATAAATGGATCTGGAGAAAGCGTATGATAGGGTACCTCGGGATGTGTTGTGGTGTGCCTTGAAAAAGAAAGGTTTGCCCGGGAAGTATGTAGAGTTAATTCGTGTTATGTACAATCAATCTCGTATCTCGTCTGGTCGGCTGCTGGCAATACCGACGAGTTCATTGTGGCTGTAGGCTTCCACCAAGGGTCAGCTTTAAGTCCTTACCTGGTGATTATGGATGCTGTGACGTCGGACATACAGGAAGAGGCATCCTGGTAGCATGCACCAGGTTTGCTGATATGGTTCTTGTCAGTGAAGATGAACTTGAGATCCAGAGCTGATTGGAGAAATGGCAACAGAAGCTGGTGAATGTTGGCTTGAAAATCAGCAGAACCAAATCTGAATATATGTTCTGCGATTTCAGCGGTCTCTTCAGTTCTGGAGCCATAGAGCTTGATGGTGCGCTTCTCCTAGTCTACTCCGACTTTCTGTATCTCGGTTCACTCGTGCAAAGCTATGGCGAAGTAGATCGGACGTTAAGCACAGAATTAACATTGGATGGGTGAAATGGCGACAGGTCACGGGAACAATCTGCGACTCCCGTATTCCCCTTAAACTTGAGGGGAAGATATATAAAACAATGGTTAGACCTGCTGTCTTGTATGGATCGGAATGTTTGGCCACAAAAGGGATAAATGAAAGACATTTGTATGCAGCTAAGATGAGAATGTTAAGAGTTACACGAATGGATAGAATATGAAATGAGTACATGAGAGGAAGTCTGAAAGTGGCACCGGTGACTAAAAATTGTGTGGAAATTGGTGGTCATGGTATGGACATATGTAATGCGGAGGAATGAGGAAAATGTCGTGAGGAAAGTTTTGAGTATGAATGTCGATGGCTATAAGAGTATGGGAAGACCAAAGAAACGATGGATGGACTGTGTAAAAGATGATATGGCTATAGAAAGGGTGACTGCCGAGATGACGACTTATAGAGAAGTAGGTATGGAAGGACAGGACATGTTGCGCCGGCCCCAAATAAATTGGGATAAGGACAGGAGAGTGATGAGATATGCGCCACTTTTTTGGTAAGCTCAATGTCATCGACGAAAGAATATAAATAAATAAAAACATAGAGGTGTAGGTACTGAGCATGCGACCTTAAGACCATTTCGTGGCCGTGTCCCGTAATAATTAATTGTCTGATCCGTCGTTAATTAGCCGATTGATAATCATAAACTTAGTAATTGGACTTTCATTGTCGTCATCATCATCTACCGGCAATTATTTTACAAAGGTTTCTATAAAATTACTTTAATTAAAACTAGCGTGTTTGTCAACATTATTTTAATGGTTTATTAAATTGTTCCTACCTGTCTGCTTATGTTTTCTTGTACTTATATTGATACTTTACCTAAGTACTAGGTACTATGGTACCTACTACATTGTAGGTATTGGTTGGTCTTTACGGTTTAACTTGCACGTCTTTTTACATCGTTCAACATTAATGATGTACCTAACTAATATTTAGTAACAATATACATAATTTAAAAGGGTGTCTATGAAGATTTATGCCCGTTCTCCTCCATAGGAACCTACTACGCTTTGGAATAGGCAACTAGCTTCATCTTTCTAAATGGCTGACTCTTTTGACGATTGAAAAGTGCCTGTAAATAGTTTAATTGAAATAGACGCTAAATGCATGCTGTTTTTTATTTAGGTGTTTTTCATGATTTAAATTGACGAAAATGTAGTAATATCCTCAATAGGTACCTACCTACCTGTCTACGAGTTACGTATATAATTTAGCTTACTGAATCGATGTTGTTGTATCACAAATTCACAATGTTTACACAGACGCATTATTATATTATTAAAATCCAATCTACGCACAATACTTTCTCAACGACACCGGCGTGGAAAGTAAAATTTAGTTTCCGTACACGGTTCATTAATTTCACGACCGCCATCAGGTTTTTTTTACTGTCCACAAATTTGTGGGCGGTGGCAAGATATTGCACAAGTTACACTTTTATGTGTATAAGATTAACTTTGTGCCACTTCCCGTTTCTTGTTATGTCATAGGTACCTACTGTAGGTAGGTTTGTTTCCTGATGACACTATGTATGGAGAAATAAAACTTTTTATTACGAAGTCAGAAAGGAAATGAAATGTGGACCACATAAAGTCTCCCATGTGGAAACCAGTAGACTCACCTAATTGCGTAATTAGCGGTTAGGTTTGTTTCGCACTTAGAAGAAAATTGTAGCAAGACATAGAATTCTAGATTAACTACATTGGAAGTACCGATAAGGTATCAGCGTCGCTTGAACAGCCGGATGAATGAAAGTTCCGGATTCATATCTTTAGCACTGACCGTTAGTGCACGTTTTTGATGCCGTCATTCAAACATAGGTAGGTACTCCCAAGACCGAGACATATTTAGCTCTATGTCTTCCTATTGAGGACTATCGGTAATAAAAAACATAAAATCGCTTTACTTCATTACAAAGCTTAACATAACCATGCCAGAATCTTTCTAGGTCACATCGATTATTATCGATGCAACAATTTATTTTTAGTAGGTATGTGTATTGACACAACGAATTGAAAACAAACATGAATAAAAAGTTCTGCAATAGTCATGGTCTAATAAATCGTGTCGCCAATTATGAAGGCAGGTACTTCACGCCTGTCTCAAAATAGAGGTGTGCGTCTACTGTGACGTAACAAAAAGTACCTACCTAATAAAAACGGCAAGTTCATGGCGACCGTATTTTAATTTGTAAGTTAGACTAGGGATGCAAGGATTTCGTAATTTACCTATATCTAAGCTAAAGAGTCCTTGTTGGAAACAAACTATGTTTAAGTAAGCGAAATCCCTGTGCCAATTTTGGCCCCCGCCCCTGCATCACTTTTCCCCCTATTTTACCATAGGTAAGGCATATAATTCATATGGTAAAATGGTAACTACATTGTTCAGAAGAAGCCTTAAACAAATATGAAAAAGAACGGAATAATTCGATGATAAATTAAAAGGAAACCATTCAAAGTTATTCCAATAAAACATTGGGTATATGTACATATAACATATTACTTAGAAATAACTTTTTTATTGTCTATTTACCTACTTGTTTATGTTCATTGTAGTCAGGTAGGTAGGTAGGTACTTATTACAGATATACCACCATAGTCTGTCCAAACCTCTCAACTTGCACTGATTTTTTGCGCTGGTCATACAGTTTTTTACCCATTATTGTGACACAGTTGTTTGTAATTGAACTTTACGTAACATGATCTAATAGAAAAACAAATTCACTTTTTTATTGAAACCTCTTTCATTGAGATGCAGTGCAATGATCTCGTAACCCTTTCAAGCTATTTAGAAATGGTCTGGTTAATTTACAAATAAATGGAATGGATAATGCACTATTTTTTTTTTCACTGGCATAGTTGACTTGGCAAGCAGATTTAATAAGTTCTGCTTGGTCGTGTGTTGAGAGTAGGTCAGTCAATTGCTCCCAGGGGCGTCGTGGAGGATGACTGAGTATATAGGTAGGTACACTATGTACATAGATAGGTTGGTAGCCTGTACCTGCCAATAAAGGAGAGCTCTTATTTCGATTCTAAGAAAGGTTATGATTCTCGAATAGTCGAATTTCACTGGTTATACTTATAATAATTCTGGGAAGATAATTATGAATTAGACAGACTAAGCATAATTCATCTATGTTCGAGTAATTCTAACAAACTTGTTAACCCGACGGCTTTTAGAAAATCAACAAAGTTAAACGACACCTTTTCCCATTGATACGTAACTTATAACCTATTCTCGCCAATTTTTCCTTTTGCGGCCATGAGTGAATGTAAATCTTAATATCACACATTGTTTGTTGTTTCAGATATTGCCGTTCATATTATCAGTATCAACGATAAAAGTACCAGTCGACAATGTAGACACTCCCACCGAAGTACCCCGTGCCCCGGAAGGTACACAGAACACTCCTGTTTACTACATATCAGACGATACCAATGTCGACAGCTACCTCGTCCCTCCAAACCCTCACAAATCTGAAGAAACGCCCGAAGGACCTCCCACGTTCCTGATACCACCCTCACAAGAAAAGCAGCCCAACTTTTATAACGTGCCTAAAGAGTCTGCAGATGTTCAAAGTGACTGGCTGCCTATTCTTCAAGCACAGACCCAAAGTAAACGCAACACCCAATTCCAGCAAAGATTGCCTCTGGAGTCCATTCCGATTTTTTTCAACTCTAACCAAGCCGGTGGACTTCAAGTTCCTCTACGCATACCCCCTGTACCTTCAACACATCTAGAACCACCTTCAGTTGATGCTGTCAACGAGTTCTTTATAGAAGTGCCCGAGGACGAAGAGCTGCATTTGGATGAAAATAACGAGCCTATTGAACCATCGGACTATAATGTGCACCCACAAAACGAAAACGCAAATGGCTCACCACTGAACCAACAACTTCATCCTGCAGAACCTACCCTCGCTTTACATTTAACACCCCCTAAACCACAATCATTTAATACGCCAACAAAACAGTATCCGAAGAAGTATTCTGGTGGATTCAAGCCTGTTCCGATACCCCTCCAGTTCGCTGACTCCGCCCCAGAAGTACCTAAAGCGAAACCTGCGAAATACTTCAAGCAGCAGTTTAACGCTGAAGTGGAACAATACACACCAACCGACGACGAGAAGTTATTATATCATTACAAAAAAGCTGAACATCAACGAAAACTGAAGGAAGAAGAAGAAGCCTCTAAGGTCAGTAGTATATCAATTTGAAATACGGTGAGAATTTAGCTAATATGAATTTAACTTGAAACTTGTTTGGTTCTCAGCAACAACAGTCAGCTGATGGTGGTCCAGAGGAAACATATGGCGAGCCTACTTCCGCAGAACAAGAAACTTCGGAAACTAACTTGAGATACCCCGGACGTACGTGTAGTATAACTTAATAATAACATAACAATGATTGTTTGAAGTGGGTTGAGATATATAAATCAAAATTTGTTGTATGACTAAAGTTGCTGTAATAATTTCAATAGATTGTTCTACCCTTCTAACAGTTCCAACGAACTACTGAATTTATTGTTAAAGATACAATTTCATTCGCTCGACGTATAAGTTTAGTTGGTATGACGAATAAATTAATTTGAAATGGGTTATTGATAAATGCTTATTAGTTATTTGGAAACCACCTTAGGTAAAGCTTACTGGACAAAATATTTATCTTACATCAAAACTAAATTTCAATTAGTAAAGTGCAATCTTTTTTTGCAATGGGGCCACTGAGGTATACTTATTAATAGTTGTGTATAATGTTCCAGACAACGCGTACCCACCGCATCACGGCCACCCTGCACCTGTTCGTTATGGGCCCCGGCCTGCTCCTTTACGTCAAGCGCCCCCGCCGTCTCCCCCACAAGACGTGGGCCCCGCGGCCCCGGCCCCTGACGGCCGGACCGAGTTCAGGATGCATGGCATGAAAGGACCTCACAGTTACCAGTTCGGATACGATACTGGCAAAGGGTATGTATCTATTCTAGTTAAACCATTTCGAATAGAGGTGGGCTATACGGTATAGACGAACCGACCTTAAAAAGACGGCTGAGACAGACTAAATATGCGGAAGGGCAGCAGAACCTGGTTTTGCGTACGCAAATTAGGAGAGACCTATGACCAGCAGCGATCGATGGGCTGAATTGACGACAATTAAATAAAAGTGGTGTACCTCTGTGGTCACACTGGCTAAGCTGGTAGTCAGCTTCGCCAAAAGTCGTTGCTGCTACCATAGTGCTGGTCAAAGGTTGTCTGCTGGTTAGTTGGACCAAAAAGCAGATAGAACAGATGTGAAAATAATTCTGCATGTGTGTCACATTTTAGTTTGTAAATTGCTCTGTACAACGCCTTGGGATTCTATTCCGTAACGTTGTGCATGTAAACTTTAATAAATAACACATACATACATAAACTCGCGCCTTTTTCCCATGGGGGTAGACAGAAACTACAGAACGGCTACGATCCTTAAATTGTAAGTACTTAAAAAAATGCCACTTTTAAATGAATAAATGTAGGTATTTATTATTTCATACATTTTCAATTACTGACAAGAATCCTTTTGTCCGTCTGAAAACTAGCGTTGATCACTGCGCTTGTACGCTGTGCACTAAGTTCCCTTACGACATTATTTCCCTTTACTGTTAGTGAAATCCATGATAGCTAAATTGTAAAAATTGCAGGAAAAATCGACAATTCCGGTACGAGGAGCGTGACAACGAAGGCCTGGTGAAGGGACACTACGGGTATATGGACAGGGCCGGCAAACTCCGTGTTGTCAACTATAGCGCACACCCCGAGCATGGCTTCCATGCTGAAGAGCCCGTAGAAAAGCAGTCGTGAACATTGAATATTAT
The DNA here is from genome assembly GCA_947568875.1 of Fissipunctia ypsillon. Lineage (NCBI taxonomy): Eukaryota > Metazoa > Arthropoda > Insecta > Lepidoptera > Noctuidae > Fissipunctia > Fissipunctia ypsillon. The sequence goes on from OX387647.1 coordinate 12,610,284, forward strand.
TTATGAATATTTCAGTACCCAGGCACATTGAGCGCTAGAAGGAGACTGTCACAGTGGTGTCAGGGTACATGCATAAAGCAGCGGGTTTTCCGGTATACACAGCTGCAGATTGATCAACGGAAAGAAACGATTAGAATGTTTTACCTGTTTCTTTTGTGTGAGCGCATATGTTAATACCTACAGAGTTATTTCACCCACGCCGGTCGGTACCGACTTGTCTTAACCGGGAACCCTCGTCCTTATGCAAGCACCCTTATAGGTGACGCTATGCAAAGCTGAATTGTTTCTAAAACTCATGTGACGTGTGACGGACGCGTACGTGTGGTCGTACACACGGCTACATATCAAGCTATACATTTCCGGTAGGTATAAGCTGGTCTCGCATTGTATAGGATTTCCGTACAATGAGAGGTCAGCGTATACTGGAAATGTATAGCTTGATATGTAGCCGTGTGTACTTTGTAATCGGGTATTGATAAAATTATCTAATCTTCATGACCTTTGAGAAGTTAGAATGTTGTAAATATTTTTTTTTTTTTTTTGTAAATAATCGTATTTACTCCAAGTTATTTTGTCGGTAAAGGAGTTCAGTCCTTAAACGACATAATCATAATGTTTAATGCTAAATACAAATTGTATAATATTAAGTTGTGTAGATTTTTATATAGGTAAGCTATCTTAGGTCTGTTACCATAAGTGTCATATAGTGGATAAGATAAAATAATTTATATGTTAACATAAATAAAATAAAAAGTTTAATAAAATTTAAAATATTTTTAATTAAGTAATTAAATATAATAACAATAGCATCCATTATCATATCACATACAAACTATAAACATAAAAAAAACGATCAAAAACTTTGTCTATAAATCTTTGTGTCAAAAATATTTCTTATTGGTAGGTAGACGTACATTCTCAGAAATAAAGAGGAATGTTAAAAATGATTACTTTAAAAGAGATCTAAAGAAACACCAAATAGTAAAAGGAAGGTAACTGTCAATAATTCATAATATGTACTTACATAACGATATAACACAATAAAATTATGTTAAAAATATGGCACTAAGTAACTCAATCTTAAAAAGTTCTCTTACACTTTTCTATACTAAACAGCACCCTAATTGCGTAACACACGTTTATTCATATAGAATCCTGTTTATCCCGTATATCACTACACTGGCTCATCACCACATAAAAAATATAATGTTTTTTTTGTGTAATTGTGTAGGTAGTTAAACATCAAAACCCGGTAAGTGACACACCTACTCGAAATTGAACTGCGAAGTCAGATTTGAAATTTAAAAAATGCATTTGTTTGTTTTTTCCAAATAAAGGTAAATAAACACTACTGAAATAACGATTAAAATCGATGATTTCTTTCATATCCCGGTATGTCCATTGACATCATGTGTTTATCGAAGTCAAGCACGTCCGCTACGACCAATCAGCGTAAAGTATGAGGTTTAAGATGGCTGCCATTTTCATGAGTTACACTACCGCTCAAAATTATTTGGCCACCTGCATTTTGTTTAAGTTACAAACAATACATTAAAAAAAAAAAAAGGTTTCATTGTTTGTATATCGCCGCCAAATACTTATCTACGGTAAAATCGTAAACAACTTATTGTTATTTGCCAACTCCTGGTCATAAAACCAAAATAGTGCTATTGTCGGAATTTTTTCGAAGTTAATCTTTGAAGTCACAGTTTTGTTTTGATTTAGTTATTGAGAAATAAACATAACTAAAATGTAGTATAACTGTTACAAATATAATTACATTAGTTATCTGATGTCATTTGACCAGAAAACACGCTCTCCGTAGCTCAGTACTTGAAAGTCTAATAATATTTTCTTGTTTTTCACTTCTGAGTTTTATTTTTTGAAGAAAATTGTTAAAACTAAGGAATATACCCAAGAAATCAAAGGCAAAATAATCGGCCTTCATAAATCCGGTAAAAGTAATCATGAGATTTCAAGACTGCAGAAAATACTAAGGCAAACTGTTGACTACATCGTTAAGAAATTTTTTACAAAATGTATTTCACTAGGTGGCCAAATACTTTTGAGCGGTAGTGTACCTATCGTTACTCCCGAAAGCCGGCAAGTTTAAAGTGAATTTTCAAAATCCGGTACGTTTCGCTAGTTTATATCACACATCGTTAGTGTCTGTCGTGGCCAGATCTTAAAATAAAATTGATCATTTCATGAAATGTTCGACTATTTCATGAAATGGTTGCATTTAGCATTTCATGACCATCGACCGCTGGTCACATGTTGTGGTCAGGCCAGATCATGGAATACTCAACGTTTGACGATATGAACAGTTAAACGCACGACTACTTAGTGATCATATCGTAAAATAGTTTGATTATCCACCGGTAGAGACGTTGATGTCGCTTTGATTTTGTTGTGCATCTATTCCTACTCAAATAATTCTTAGGTAACTGCGACCAACTTGAATGTAGTGCTCGCCGGCCGCTGCTGCGGCACCGTTCGCTTCGCTCGCTCGGCTCGCTCGCGGTTGGACACAGTTCTAACCTAACCTAACCCACTTGGTCGGGGTGTCACTAGCTGCGGAAATGCAACTATTTTGCGATATGCCCAGTGGTCAGCAGGGAATGTCGATAAATATGTTGCTTTCGTCACGATATGGCCATTTCTACGATCGTACCAGGACCCTACAATAATGATATGGCCAAACGTGGTCAATTTTAGCTGGTCATTTCATGAAATACAACCATTTCATTAAATGACCGAACACTTCATGAAATGATCAATTCTAAGATCTGGCCACGACATGTCCATACTTTAAAATCTGATTTTTAGCTTAATCCTTTATTAACATACTACATGTGCCCCGCGACTTCGTTCGCGTGGAAGTCGTAAGATATATAGTAAAATAACAGCCACATTTTAATAAAACTCCCTCGTTATGATATAATTCAATCATGATTCGAAAGACACGTGGCGGCATATATTACCATAAGAACGTTATTGTTGTTTTCCTCGGGAACGGTACTTTTTTTCGGGATGAAAGGTACCCTATGTCCGTTTCTGTACACCTACCACCGTATATGCAAGATTTCAGGATGATCGGTTCAGTGGTTTAGGCGTGAAAAGGTAACAAACAAACAAACTTACTTTCGCATTTATAATATTAAGTTAGGAAATTTTTTGATGAGTGATCGTTTGATAAAAAAAACCTCATAGGTAACATAATAATCTATAGCCAAAAACATATTTCTTTCATTTGCCACTTTTCACTTAGAGTGGAAATACTGGGTTTTGATATTTAACTACACAATTACTAAACACACTAGGCTACTGAACGCACTACGAGAGGTATTATCAGTCATAAACCAATAAATAAATAATAAAAATATTTAAAAAGTATTGTTGTAGTATATGCTTGTTTCTCTTTCTTTAGGCCGCATAACGAACTCTATAACGAAAAAAAATGTTTGGTCCCTTGAGTTTCGTTGTAAAGACTACACTGAAAAATATATTAATCTTATAAATTTAAGTCTCTTAGAGTTTTTAAAACTTCCGTGCGACTATTAATTCCATTTATAATTAAGAGTATATAAACGATTTTATTTTGGAAAATTTTGACAAAGCGACATATCGAAAGTAGAGAACTTTCAAACGCTGAAGCTTTGTGCACTACCGCTCAAAAGTATTTGGCCACCTGCATTTTGTTCAAGTTACAAACAATATATAAAAAAAATAAAAAAATATTAGGTTTCATTGTTTGTATATCACCGCCAAATACTTATCTACAGTAAAATCGTAAACAACTTATTGTTATTTGCTGACTCCCGGTCATAAAACCAAAATAGTGATACTGTCGGATATTCTTCGAAGTTAATCTTTGAAGTCACAGTTTTGTTTTGATTTAGTTATTGAGAAATAAACATAATTAAAATGTAGTATAACAATTACAAATATTATTACGTTAGTTATCTGATGTCATTTGACCAGAAAACACGCTCTCCGTAGCTCAGTATTTGAAAGTCTAATAATATTTTCTTGTTTTTCACTTCTGAGTTTTATTTTTTGAAGAAAATTGGTAAAACTAAGGAATATTCCCAAGAAATCAAAGGCAAAATAATCGGCCTTCATAAATCCGGTAAAAGTAATCGTGAGATTTCAAGACTGCAGAAGATACCAAGGCAAACTGTTGACTACATCGTTAAGAAATTTGCGACTGAAGGAACAATTTGCAACAAACGTCGTTCATTCAGACCGAGAGCCACAACTTCGAGTGAAGATTTCAATATAGTTATTAAAAGCAAACGGAATAGACGATTAACTGCACCGGAAATAGCAGCACAGTTTAATGTGGTTCGTGATAAACCAGTCAGTGTGTCCACAATCAAAAGAAGACTCCGTGACGCAGGACTTAAGGGATGCATAGTGGTATTAAAACTACTTTATAAACTATTAACAAATAGAAGAGACTTAATTGGGCTAGAGAACACAAGAACTGGACAATAGCAGATTGGAAAAAGGTCCTCTGGACGGACGAATCAAAATTTGAAATTTTTGGATCCAAACAAAGAGTTCGTACGGCGGCAAGCAAACGAAAGGGTGAATGACGCTTGTACTGTAGCTTCAGTTAAACACGGCGGAGGGTCTGTGATGGTTTGGGGCTGTTTTTGTGGCTCCGCCGTTGAAGATCGTGTGTGCGAATACAAGGAATCTTAAAACAAGAAGGTTATAAAAAGATATTGGAGAATAACGCAGTGCCTTCTGGAACCCATTTAATTGGTCCGGGATTTATATTTCAACAGGATAATGACCCGAAACACACGTCAAGACTATGCAAGGACAGGTGTTGAAACTCATGATATGGCCTCCACAGTCCACAGACCTAAACCCGATAGAACTATTGTGGGATCAGCTGGATAGACAGGTGCGGAAACGTTGTCCTACATCTCAGGAAGACTTGTTGAGAAAACTGAAAGACGAATGGCAGAAGATAACCAAGACCACATTGGAAAAATTAGTAGCTAGGTTACCGAAGCTTTATAAGGCTGTCATTAAAAATAAAGGTGGACACATATATGAGTCCAAAATTTAAAAAGTGTGTTATTGTTATGTTTAAAAATGCTAATAAACAGTTTCACTGAATCAAACTTTTACAAAATGTATTTTACTAGGTGGCCAAATACTTTTGAGCGGTAGTGTATATGAAAATTCGTAAAAGTAATAGATGCTACTTCTTAATGCTATTTACTAGTTCGCCAAGTAAACTAGAAGCACCAATGCGGAACAGTTTCGGTGTGAGCCATTCTGGTCCTAATTCCGTGTACACAAGGACCAACCAATTGACAGCGTCCCTTGCTGTCTTTATGCCCCCAGCAGGTTTAAGGCCGACCTGTAGAACAAATATGTATGACTACTGTGTTATTCGAGTTCGACCCATTTGGAGTGAAAAATCTTTAATAAAAACGTACAAGTACTTGAATTTTCATCTATGAATATAAGTTTTAAACCGCCCTACATGTAAGGCAAGCAAAAGGTGGTGAGTTTGGATATATCTATTGTGCTTTAGATGAGGACCTACTCTTACTAACCGAATGGTATTTATCCACCTGGTTAGTTGAAATATTCTTGTAATGAGCAATGTAAATTGATCAGTTTCTCCTTTGATGAAATTACTTACCCTAACACCCGTTGTCTGGTAATGCTTTCTTATAGCCCTACACATGATCAGACCTATAGGCAGGGTAGCATTCACTGCTTCTTTGCCTGTTGAAGTCTTTATGAAATCTGCCCCAGCCATCATTGACACCATTGAAGCTTTGTAAATCTGTATCAAATTAATCTATGTTACCATTTGTTCAGACTAAAAAAAAAGTAACAAAAGTATGAATGTATGACCAATTTTTGTAGCAATTTATAAGACAAATCTAAAAAAGTTTATGTCTTGGAGGTATCACTGGTAAATCAGGTGCCATTCATTGGTGACAAATTTGCTTTATAATCCTTTTATACAGCCAAACACTCAAACACAACTCTATTTCAAATTACTGTCAAGTGTCATGCTGTCTTGATCACTTAAAAAATATCTTTAGTCTAAGTTTCTATGTAGAGAATTCCATGTTGTATCAATGAAACTTACATTTTCATAACTTCCTAGTTCTCCAACTCCGAGGATGACTTTAAGGTGAGCTTTACTGCATGCTTTCCTCATCTGCTCAACTTCAGAGTACAGCATGTCCCACTGCCCAGTTAGCACTAAACTACGGTCAAGGACTACATCAATCTCTGTGGCTCCACTTGATACCACATAATTAATTTCTTGCAGTCTTGTCTCTAGTGGGTAAAGACCAGAGGGGAAACCGGTGGCAACTGTAAAAATGATCTTATCTTATTAACATCTCAAATGTTGAATGAACCCATAGGTACATAAGCAAAATACTCTCGAAACAACAATAAATACATAAAAAATACATAATTGTGAAAAACGTTGAGCGCTCACATGCAAACAGCTTCTAGTAGACGAACATTTGACAGGTTGACTATCCACATTGATTATTATTACAGTGTTTTTATTAAATACACAGTTCTTTTTTTTTCTAAAAACAAAAAGGAAAAGTTCAGCTTACCGGCAGCTATATTAATTTCCTGGGTGAGTTTCATTAGTTTTATGGCCTCGTACGCATCCTTCACCCTGGTAGGGTAAACACACACAGCCGCCGTTCTAATGGTTTCTTCTAATTCCAGCTCTTCTTTTAAGTCTGAGGGCAAAGGATTTGCGGCCTGAAATTAAAAATAAATATGAAATAAAAGTATGGATACTAATCCACTACCTCTTTAATGTTGTATGAGCACCCATAGGTACATAAGCCAAATACTCTCAGAACAACAATAAATATAATCGTGAAAACCGTTGAGCGCTCACATGCAAATAACTTCTATTAGGTGGACATTTGACAGGTTAATGTAGTAATAGATCATTATTAGAATCCTAAAAAAATTAAGGACAAACATTTACAGAAAATAATTAATTAATGATTTAGGTATGGATCTTTTTTACAAGATTTTTGTGTGTAACAAATAGTATTTAAGTAGAGTAAGGAGTATTTTTACACAAACCTTCACGCAAAGTCTGAAAACATTGGACCGTGTATCATCACCAGACAGCGTAGTCAAGTCAATGACGGTGATAGCTTTTAGTAGCCACGCATTGAAATTATCGCCATTTACAGGGTGTGTCTCCAGTATGGTCTTAATTTGTGCTTCAACATTTGATTTGTTGATGTAAACTTTCTTTAACCCTCCCATTTCTAAACAAAAATTTAGTTATATTGGATAATTAATAATTATAGTGATGTAGAAAAACTGCTTGTGTCAGCCTAGTTTGCATAAAGTCTAATAAAGTGCAATAAAAATCATGTTTACTATTTAATAATTTTTGGAGGAAATACTTTTGAATAGTTACCTAACTTTTCATATTTTGACTAACTAACTAAGAATAAATTAAATAGCTAATCCTACAAAATATTAACACATCCATGTCATCGTTTCATTATTATTATTTATCAATTGTGATAACGATATCAACTACTATTCTTTGAACAATGTAAAACTTACCTAAAACTTTAGAGGTTGGTTGAACCATTATATTTGTCTAGAATCGATGTAAATATTATACTATATATTCTTTGTTTTAATCTTCCTACAAATGTTTAAGATTTTGGAAAGGAAATACCCTACTTTTTTTTTTTGAAAATGATACGAACAGCTGAACAGCATCCTACCCGGGAATGATCGGTCAGGTGACATTAGATTATAAGTGTTTCCATTACAGAAAACGTTTCATCACACTTGTCACAGAAAGACAGGAATTAATTAACAATTAATTAACAGCTAGACAGGAATTAATGTTACTCTTTTTGTCTACAAGGTGTAACATAAATAACGCACAACCTCTTAAGGGATCATTGTACTCGTCATTATGAACAATTTTCACTATGGAACCAAACCTTAAATCGCGAAAAAAAATCAGCTGTTCCCTACATTTTGACGAGTTATTATGCGAACATAAATGTAGGGAGCAGCTGATTTTTTTTTCCTGATTTCAGGTTTGGTCCCATAGTAACAGTTGTTCATAATTATGAGTACAATGACCCCTTAAGAGGTTGCGCGTTATTTATGTTACACCTTGTATATCTAAACCAAATAGCTGGAGCGCAATTATTTATATTGTGTGTGTGTGTGTGACAAAAAAGTGTCGTCTCTTGTCCCTTCGGGGTGGCGCCACTATCAGAATAAAATGTTGTCTTTCTACAAGTAATGCTGTCTTTGTGAACTAATTTAATAATGCATAATAATCGTGTTTTAATTGTAGATTGTATGGTAATATTTACGTAGAATCAAAACAAACTGATTAAAATTAAATAACCGTTTAGTGTATAATACTGAACCTAGATGTCGTTACCAACATCTGCACTGACTACAAATCTGTAACATATTGAAATGGTCATGGAATGGATTTTATTGGCGTGAAATAGACACTTTAAGACATTATTTCTACTTGGCTAGGAAGGGAAGACGACCCTCTGACAAGGGCAATGGCACTAAAGTACAGGCCAGACCGCGCTAGGCCAAGCCGACAGGCCGTGGGAACCGTCGATCCGATGAGGCCTGTGGTGGGTATGCTAGGCACAGGCCCCGTGACACGCCACGACAGGCGTGGCCGCGCGCCAGGCCGCGACAGGCCTCGACAAGCCGTGGGATCGCGGTATTAGGTACCTAGTTTGGGGATCACCGTCGGAACAAAATGATTTTTAAGATAGTTACAGATAAAATAATCATGTAATGGTTGTAAGTGTTGTAAAGTCATTCTTGTAACAATGAAAAAATAAAATTCTTATTCCTAAGAGTAGTAATCAGTGAGAACCTACAGAAGACGGAACCCGTTTCGAATTTCCTGGTATCAATTATTTAATTCCCCTAATATAATTTTATTGGTACCTACCTACATAAATGGGTACCTACCTAAATTATCATTAAATTCATACCTTGATGCAAATATTCCACCTACTCCAGAAGTACTTGGTGGTATCTACATCCATTGCCGTTACCCAACTCTGCTGGCGTACGTTTCCATCCAATCTGCCTAGATGCGGCTAAAGTGATTGCAGATGGTAATAGCTCTAGCTCTATGTTATATCTCTACATCCCAATTACTTGGGGAAAGCGATTGCGTTACGTTACGCTAGTCGCCAGTTTTTGATTTCCTGACAACTACTCTAGGTTGCAGATTTTTGGGACAGGAAAAGGACGGTGAAAATGTTTTGCTCTTGGGACACGCAGTACTGATGGATCGGTTTGAGTAACAGCCTTTAAAGGTACCTATCTACCTACCATCTCATCATACAAATGCAGGAACAGAATCTGAGATATACCTATCTAGTATAGTGTCCAGATTCTAGATCGAGTCTACATCATTTAGCCGAAAGACATCCACAGCTGGACGTACAGGTCAGACACAACCGTAACTTTAGATCAGAGGCTCAGGTGCAAAGAGAAAATTGGGCCCCGTCATTCATCTCCCCTGTGTGATTTCTTTTTAACCGACTTCAAAAAAAGAAAGAGTTTATCAATTCGACACGTATGTAATATATAGATATTATTGGAACTGCAATATATTGACGTATGATAATCTATGAGGGCTTCCAATCAAATATACAAAACGGACCCGACGGGTGCCAAACGGAACTCTATTACTAAGCCTCCGCTGTTCGTCCGTTTGTCCGTCTGTCTGTCAGCGGGCTGTATCACATGAACCATAATAGGTGTCAACCTATAACCTACCCTACCTACCTAACTGTCTAGTTGAAATGTTCACAGATTGTGTATTTCTATTGCTGATGCCGCTATAACAACAAAAAATAAAAGCATACAATAAATTTATGATTTTGAAATTTTTTTTCTTACCCTGGCATGTCGGGTGTCATTGTCTAGAATTCATTGAGTAGATTACAAATATACAGTCTGTTAGGTTAAACGAGGGACTTATTGAGGGAGGGTATTCAGTATTCGATTCTCGTCCCAAAATATGTAAAAAACCTATAACCTTAATTTATGACGTAACTGTCCAATAAGATACCTTAAATTTTACAATTAAAAAACTCCGGCCCTTTCCTTTGTGCTCTCTGATGCACCGACACAGGATACTTCCGCGCTGACCGCAGTCTATGCGAGTGCGCCGCTATTTCCGCATATCTAATTGCGCTTCCGCGTATCGCTTAAACAACCCCGCTTACTTCGCGATAAAGGTGTCATGTAAACGTGTTGTTCAATAAACAGAAATGATGTCTTATCAATAATCCAATTAAGAATATTGGGATATGGTTCGTGCCTACGCGTTATCTAATGATAGTGTGCGAGAAACCATTAATTTGTACAGAGAAATGTTTACCAACCGCCAGATTCCATCGTACAATCTTAGGTGTCAACCAACGATTGCGAACATTCGGTCAATTCACCGTATCGACGCATGCCCAAGGACGAGGAAGTTAGCTATTACCCAGTGCACCTACAAGAAGCCATTTTTGAATACTTCGAGCATCACCCACAAGAGTGTACTCGAAATTCTGCAAGACGGTTCGGTGTATCGCATTGGACTGTGTGGAAGCTACTGCATGAAGAAGGATGCACCCATACCTAACATTTTAGACCAGTTCATGAATTCGGGGTTAAGGACCACGAACCACGCGTGAATTTTTGCCGCTGGTTTTGGTCTAGCGCAAGGGTGCATACACGTTACGAGACGTTTTGCGAAATTTTTGGTATAGTTCTGTCTGTTATTTATCAGTGTTTTTTTTATTCATATTTTTATTAGTATCATGTGAGCATGAACTATTGTGGGTTTGAATACGTCCCTCGTTTAAACTAACATACTATATGAACAATGTGGATTTGGACGTACGACATTAAATAAAAACGAGCACAGTACTATGTAGTCTATCGAAACACTTTAAAACACGAAGATTAGTGGTTAATGGTAAATTTAAAAATTGCAGTTTTCAAACAAAATAAGTAGCAGAACAGAATCAACTGCATAAAAAGTAAACACGCTTTATCTACAAAAGTCACTGACCAACGGTGCGGTGCGGGGTGCGGGGCGCGGCGGCGGCAATATTACCTATTATTACGGACATCATGTTGAAAAATAAGAAAATAAAAAATAATTTTCTGTGGCTAAAGTATTCGTTGGATTTGATTGATTTTTTGAATACGGGTAAAGAACTCTTTACGCGGTTTAAAGGAATGTCAATCGTCCTGTTCCACCTTGTATATTGATTTTTTTTATTGGCTTACATTTACACCACCTTAGGCGCCACGGCGTCCTCACCTTCCGCCTGACGCAGGGCCTCATCGGGCGCGGGTGCTTCGGGAGGTACCTGTTCCGAATAAGGCGGGAGGAAACGCCGGGGTGACCCATAGTGTTGATCGCCCGGAGGACACGGTGAAGCATACGGTGCAGGTCTGCCCGGCGTGGGCGGAGCACCGCCTTGTCCTCGCGGAAGCGATCGGCGGCGGCGATCTCTCGCGTCCGGCCCTGGTCCACGCCATGTTACGGAGCGAGAGTACATGGGAAGCCATCACCGCCTTCTGCAAAGCCATAATGCTCGCGAAGGAGGAGGCGGAACGCGTGAGGGAGAGGCAATCTTTGCGCCCTCACGTCCTTAGTCGCCGCAAGAGACGCCCTGGGCGTCGGGAATTGATAGCCGATTCCCGGCCACCGTAGGCGCGCGCTTACGGACGGCGAGCAATGGGTCGCTCGCCGTCCGGTTAGGACCAGGCCCGGGTCGACGGCACGTTGTGTTCCACGCGCGCCTCAAAGAGATGTCAGCACTAATTGACGGGGTCCGCTAGTGCCGATGCCAGCTAGGGTCGTGGGATGTTCAGAACAACCCCATTTAATGTCCATAAAATCACTGTCCATTCGAAGGTTGCCTGGAAGAGATCGCAGTATGTGATAAGGCCGCCAATTGTATATTTTGTAGTTTAAGATGTATCTTTATGTAATGTGTAATCTGGTGTACAATAAAGTATATATAAATAAATAAATAAATGTTCGAAAGAGTTACCGTGGCCCCGGCACAGGCAACTGAAGGAACACGGGTGGGTTTTAATCAGTAAAGGTCTGACACGCCCTCCCGCTCCGCCCAGAGCGGAAAAGTTATTTGATGATTTCCCACCCAAAAAAAAGGAACAGTGTCAGTTGCATTAAAATCGGTTCAGTAGTTTTCAAGATATGGACATGTAAGTGTGACGGCCTGGCTTATTGAAACAAGCTACGCGTGTGGTGTCAAAGGGAACATCTCAAAACCGTGGTCAAATTCTAGTGCAATATTTACAACAAAACTTTTAATTTAAATACTTATTACAAACAAATATTCAAGTTTTCACTTAAAACTATAGATTACGAAATAAATAAATAAAAAAAAGTAATTTAAAAAAATTAAATCGGCTTCAAAAAGAAATGAACTCAAAATTATGAAATAACTTTAATTTCGGTAGTCGGTGGCAAAAAACTAGAATACAGATCCAAAGTCACCGACTTCCGAAATTAAAGTTATTTCATAATTTTGAGTTAATTTCTTTTTGAAGTCGATTTAAGATAAACATACCATCACGCCTGTAATCCCCAAAGGGAAAGGCAGAGGTGTATCCATAGTACACCCACATTTCGCCAGTTACATATGTTTAAGTCCCATGTAATAGGGGGCGAGCCTATTGCCATCAACCGGGCACAAATCCAGACTCCAGGCTGCTACTAAGAAATTCCAATTGGAAAAACCCAATAGCAATTTGCCCGAACTGGGAATGGAACCCAGGGGGTCTACTCCCTAAGTCCGTCACCCGTCCAAAAGTAGTTAATGCGTCAATACAAGTGTAAAATTAAAATTTTCGGACGGGCAAAACACATCGGGCGTAGGGACAACGGTATTAAGATCGTGTTATCATTCATTCTTAGTTCGGAAATCGAACTAATCTTATCTCCGGACTTCGTGCTTAGGGAGTAGACCCCCAGGACCTCATGCTCAGCAGTAGCGCTTGCGACCACTAGACCAACGAGAGAGTCAATAAATTTATTTTTGGAAATCGATTTAATTTTTCTTTTGAAACTCGAGTTTCAAAAGTGTTTTCTAACTCAGTTGTCCACCTATGTTGTTTAGAAGAGTAAGTATGGAGTTTCTTGCCCATTCTTCTCCATACGTTACTCACTACCTTTTGGAAGAGGCAACTAGAATCGGAGAAAGGGTGTCTCAGTAAGAGTGCACTTTTTCATTTTAAAATAAAAACAAGTATTTTATGACAGAGTTGTGATATTTTTATTGTATTGTAAAGAAGGCATGTTCCGATTAAGTATGGAATAAAATATCCGGCAAATGACCCCCACGGCTCCAATGACAGACCATTACTCTTTTCATGAAATTTTCCATGACTTTTGCACAGAGATGTGGCTGTATCTCACCGATGACGCGTTGGATTTCCGATTTGAGCTCAGGAATTGTTTCGGGTTTATTCGCATAAACCCGAGATTTCACAAAACCCCAAAGAAAAAAATCGCACGGCGTTAAATCGCACGATCTTTGTGGCCAGTTGACATCAGAATTTCGTGAGATAATGTGTTCTGGAAATCGTTGCCGCAATAAGTCGATTGTTTCATGCGCGGTGTGGCAGGTTGCGCCGTCCTGCTGAAACCACATGTTGTCCAGATTCATGCCGTCCAGTTGAGGCCACAAGAAGTCCGTTATCATATTCCTGTAACGAATGCCGTTCACCGTTGTAATGAGTTTTCACAATTATAACGCGTTGTTCTTTCGAAAAGCGCTCCATTTTTAATAATCGGAATAAACAGAGGTGACAGCTGTCAAATTTCAGCGTTGCCACTTGCATGAAAAAAAAAAATCCAATTTTAAAAAGTGCTCTCTTACTGAGACACCCTATATTTTCTTGTTTTTGACGATAATGGCCTACTTTAAATAAATTATTTGACTTTGATTTTACCCTAGGCCGGTGCCTTGTTGACTTGGCAGACTTCCCGGCCCGGACACTGAGTATGGCCCCCAAACACCACCTATTGTTTCAATAAACACCAATCAATAAACTTCAGGTACCTATTGTTTCAATAAACACAGAAATTTGAACCGTCATTCAGAATCGAACTGTAGTGGTCACAAGTTTGTATAAATCAAACATTCTAGCTACGAGCTGATTAAACGTACACATCGGAACTATCTGAGGAGAGCTTGACGTGCTATTCCAGTCTGTCATCATAAGGTCTAGATTGGTGTGCGGTTGTTTTTTACTTTTTAAGGTTCCGACCAGATTAAAATCGGAACCTTTTTATTATATTCTCACTTTCTTGTCCCTCTGTCATAGAGGTTTTTTTTGCAACATAGGTATTTGAATTTTGGCATAATGTTAGGTCTCGAAGACGCGCGCATAGATCGCCAGCCAAAGACCAGAAAAAGTAGTCGGCGACCGTTTCAAAGTCTGCTAAGTTCGGGTCGGACCCCGATTCATTCTTGACCAGTTTATCTGCACTTGTTTGAGTTTAAACATAATAAGTATATTATGTAAAATAGCATGAGTTTATTTTAATTAATTCTAGGTAGGTACGTATTTAGGTTTTAATTGCAAAACCTTTAAAGAGTCCTGTAATGCAAGTGAAGTTAAATAAAACGTTTAAAAAAAAATCTCTTTCGCGCCTTTTGCCAATTTGCAACTAAACTAGGGTAAGTAGTTTCGTTTATAGAATTTGCATGTAAATTATGTTAAACAAGCTGTTGTCCGCGGCTTCGCCCGGCTGGATGCCAATACTTTCATGTTTGAATCGTCTTTTATTCATAATTTCATGGGTTTTAATTCTTTTTCTAAAATAGAAGACAGACAGACAAAAATTTTAACAATTTTATTGCTTTTTCGTTGTAAGTATCGTGTATACTTTCATATGCATCTAGTAAAAAAGCTGATATTTTGACATTACAAACAGACACTTCAATTTTATGTAGGTATCTGTATATAGATATACATAAGTATACAAATAAAAAATTGTTCAGTTCTCATAAACTCAGACAAAAACTGTAGGTTTTAATCTTATGATGTATTAAACTGGTATTAAATATAATTATGTAATGTGCGACACAGTTACACACACAGGTGTACCATATTATTTGGCAATAGTAGACATTAAGAAAAGTGGTTGTTCCGAAGCTGATGCAACGCGACGAGTCGGGGGACGAGCGAGTTTTATTAAAATGTGGCTGTTATTTTAGTATATTGTGTATCTTACGACTTCCACGCGAACAAAGTCGCGGGGCACAGCTAGTTTGTATATAGATTTTACGCGGAAGGCTATAGCTTGCTTCTCACTGACTTCTGTACTGCAGAAGTAAGATCGAGAACATCTGATTTCCCTAAGGAATTTAGAATAATTGTAGTAGGTACCTACCACAATGAACATTTTACTAACCACATTAGCGGCAACTCACCATCTTGGTAGAGGTTTAATCGATCTACACTCTTCTTTGTTGAATTTACTACTTATACAGGGTTATTTTAAATTGGCTAGCTAAACTCAGCAGGCGCGTCGGGTATCGATATCTAAACATGATAAAAAAATTGATGTTTTTTTTTTGGGGTCATGGACCATAGTTCTTGTAGTCATTTGAAATACATATAAGTGTAAAAAATCTGTTTTTTTTTTGTTTAAACGTCACAAACGTGATGGATATCGAAATCTAAACACGATAAAACATAAGATAACAGTTTTTCTCAACTCATACAAATCAAGTAACAACACTAACAGCTGTAATTCATCTCTCAAAAAAAGCTATCAAATATTTTTATTTATTATTTTACCGTGTTTAACCATTGCGTTTGCGGAGTTTAGCTAGTCAATTTAAAATAACCCTGTATTACACGACAGGCATTCCGACTAGGCCTAAGCAGCCCACATGCTTTCAGTCTGCGTCACATTCTTACTACAGTTTTGCATTTTGATGTTTCACTTAAGCGCTCGGAATTTTTTTATGTCGCATTTTATAAAATCTTGAATAGGAAATGAGGATCAGTCTCTTAGCCAATTTATTTTATCCCGGGAGTCTCAGCTTAAGATTAAGAGGAGTTTATTTTTACCGAAGTAACAACAAGAAAAAAAAAATAAAAGAAATGTTGGCTTGAAGTTTGTGCTTGACGTTTTCCTGTGCATTTAAATACCTAGGTGTTTATGCTTAATGGGGCTTAGTAGGTTCTTATAGTAGGTACCTATTCCTTTCGTGTTTGCCAGTTCTGTTGTGTATACGTATCTGGTGAACGGAGAGACGCTAATCAAAGAATAAATCTCGGATACGTACCTACAGCGTACGATTTATTGCGATCTGAGATTTGTTTCAGGCTCGCAGGACGCGAAGCGGGCGCTATAAACATTTCACCGAGCCATTACTGTAGTCCTACGAAGAAAATGGCGTCTTAGTTCTTGCTTTAAAGTTTTAAAGGAATTATTGTTGTTTCCGCCTTCCGCTTCGACACAGATTGAATAAGATACGATGTCATAGGTCAAGGTAAGTTTGTCCAGTGTTCTTTTAGTTTGGGATTAAATGAACCTTGAAATTACACTACTTCCACGCGAACGAAGTCGCAGGGCACAGCTACATAGTCTATACAAAAATAACAGCCACATTTTCATAAAACTTCTCTATACTACGTTTGTAGTTTTGGTCTTAGCAGCCAAAATATACAGAGAATCGGGACTGGTGACGCGGGAGCAAGCGACGTAGATACAGTTGTCCGTTGAGAAGCAGCTCGTCCTGAGGTCGACACCCGCAGCCTTCAGTGGCAATTTCCCATTGCTTGCGAAGTTTTTCGTTTTTATTGAATAAAATGAACTCCAGCGTACCTGCATATACTACCTAATGGCACAACACTGATACACTGAATGATGCATTCTTGCAGGTTGTTCCTTACGAACCAGATAGGAAACGCCGGCCTCATCTAGTTAAAAAAAAATGGTTGACGTGTAAAAGTGTTTGTATAAACCTACTTACAGAAATAAAATCATTTATCATTTATAACTGGTTGTTACTGACGGCTATCACTAAAATAATAAAACAGTAGAATGTAAACACACGGTATTTCTCACAGTAGCCTAACCATATATAGGTATCTATACATCTATATCTATACAAATAAATCAAATTGAAGTGTCTGTTTATACTGTCAAAATAACAACTTTTTACTAAATGCATAAGAAAGCGTAATACGGTACTTATAACAAAAAAGCAATTTTAAAAATTTTTGTCAGTCTGTCGGTCTGTCTGTCTGTCTGTTTGATCCAGCTAATCTCCGAAACGCCTGGACTGATTTTGACGGGACTTTCACTGGCAGTAAGCTGATGATACGTGGAGTAACTTAGGCTACTTTTATTTTAGAAAAATAATTGGGCTCTGCGCAAAAAAATTAAAACCCATGAAATTGTGATCAAAAAGTCGGATTTGAAAAAATCTTTTTGCATTTGGTAGCCCAATTCTTGAGGATAATTAAAGGCTACTAGCTTTTGCCCGCGGCTTCGCCCGCGTGTATGTCGGAATATATCAAATTAGTACCTACCCTACGTGTTAATCCAGGTTCTAAAACATCTGTATGCCAAATTTCCTCTAAATTCAATCAACCGTTTTTGCGCCAATCCGGAACATACATCCTAACAAACGGACAAAAATTCTAAAAACTATAGTGTCGGCATCAGACTCGTTCAATCACTTCTTTACAAATATATGCAATGCACAGTTCTGAATTCGTTACTATTTTTAACCGACTTCAAAAAAGGAGGAGGTTATCAATGCGGTTGTAATTTTTTTTTAATGTTTGTTACCGTTACTTCGTCATTTATAAACCGATTTGAATTTTTTTTTATTTGAAAAGATTGGACTTCCAGATTGGTCCCATTTTTATCCAAATCCAGTTCTGATGATAGGATCCATGAGGAATTGAGGGAACTCCTCAAATAATATTGGCAAACACATAGTGATTTTGGTATTTTCGTCACCAAATCAACCATTTGCATTAAGAAAGTATGATTTGGTGAAGTGGAACTGACGAAGAAGACAATAGATGGCCATAGGAACTCATCAATGATAAATATGTTAAACGACTATGACAAAGCAAATTTAAATAAATGCTTCTGATGAAAATGGTACCATTGAACTCAGATCAGTAATAAAACAATGTATCTTAGCCGTGTTGAGGCTTATTGGAAATGTCATGAGATGCATTCTAGCTATAAATTATTTTTAACCAACTTCAAAAAAGGAGGAGGTTCTCAGTTGTTCAGAATCTTTTTTTTTATGGTTCCCCGATTACTCGAAGACGGCTGGACCGATTTGGAATATTCTTTTTTTTGTTTGAAAGGGTATACTTTCCAGGTGGTCCCATTGATCTGATGATGGGATCCTGGAGAAATCGAGGGAACCCTTCAATATAGGCACACCTATAGCGATGTTGGTATTTTGTATAGTAACTTGTGCATTTGCTCTCGGAAAACAACATTTCGTGAAGTCGAACTGATGACGAAGACCACAGATGGTAAGACGGCCACTGGAACAACTCAATAATAAGTATTTCACGGGTTGCGATTCCATTATTTCAAAATTATTGCTAAGCAATAGAAGCTCGTCACAATGCATATGGTGCAGTAGAGCTGATGGTGAAGTACCAAGAGAACTCCTCAACAATGAACGTCCCTGCATCGGGAAAAGCAATGTTTTGTAAAAGGTGATGAGCAGTTGTTATTAGGTTATTGTAACTCAGATATATTACTAACAGACCCACTAAAAAGTGAAAAATAAAAACAACCGACTTCCAAAACAAACACTACAAAGTGAAAAATTACTTCAATTTCGGAAGTCAGTGGCAAATACCTAAAATGCAGATCCAAAGACACCGACTTCCGAAAAAGTATTAGTACCGAGTTTCGAGTTAATATGACAGCGCGTTAAAATTTTTCCTTACTTTTCCTTACTGTTCTTACGGTCCTAGTGTTCCTTACTTGTTTTAAAAAACTAAGAGTGACAATTTTTATTATTTCCTGAGGCAAATATTGCCAAGTTTCAAGTGTATTAACCAAAGGAATAAGATTTTTCATATAATCTGTATCCCCTCTTTTCACTCCCACAGGGGTGGAATTTCGAAAAATCGTTTTGGATTTTTCCATAACTAAAATCAGAGATTTCTTATACCAATTTTTGAGTTAATCAAGCCACACAGTAAAATCCTCCTCTTAAAAATCTAATTCTCACCCCGTCAGGGGTAGATTTAAAAAACCAATAGTAAGAAACTTTATTGCTTATTTAGGCAAATATTCGTGCCAAGTTTCAAGTTTATTAACCAAATGAATAAGATTTTTCGTCTAAACTATATCCCCGCTTTTCACCCCCACAGGGTTGGAATTTAATAAAATCGTTTAAGATATTTTCATAACTTGAATCAAAGATCTCTTATACCAATTTTTGCAAGTCACAGTAAAATCTTCCTCATAAAAATCAAATTACCCCTTTTCACCCCGTCAGGGGTAGTTTTGAAAAACCAATAGTAAGTAACTTTATTGCTTATTTAGGCAAATATTCGTGCCAAGTTTCAAGTTTATTAACCAAATGAATAAGATTTTTCATCTAAACTATATCCCCGGTTTTCACCCCCACAGGGGTGGAATTTAAAAAAATCATTTAGGATATTTCCAAAACTTGACTCAAAGATATATACATACCAATTTTCGAGTCAATCAAGCTACTCAGTAAAATTCTCCCCTGTAAAATTGAAAACCCCTTTTCACCCCGTCCGGGGTAATTTTCGAAAAACCTTGATACAGGTTATTCTTTGTTTTTAAACTTAAGTACAAATACTGAGTTTCGAGTTAATCGGACTGCGCGTTAAAATTCTTCCATACAAACTTTGACACCCCCCAACCCGACTCTTGGGGGTAGTTTAGAAAAACAAAAAATTGCAAAGTTCATCATTTACTTAAATAAATATTCGTGCCATCTTTCAAGTTTATTAACTCAAGGAATAAGATTTTTCATACAAACGAAATACCCCCTTTTCACCCCCTTAAAGGTCGAATTTCCAAAAACCCCTTCTTAGTGCTCCCCTACGTTATAAAAGGAAGTAGTGTGCAAAATTTCACGTTCCTAGTCCCAGTAGTTTCGGCTGTGCGTTGATATGTCAGTCAGTCAGTCAGTTTCTCCTTTTATATATATGTAATGATTTAACATCACGCTACGACTCTTAGGAGTCGAGCAAAAAGAAAAAAGTCGAAAGAACACTAAGCGAAAACGAAATAATATCGCGGGCGGGCGATGCAACACGACGGGTCGGGGGACGCGGGTGTTTTATTAAAATGTGTCTGTTATTTTAGTATATTGTGTATCTTACGACTTCCACGCGAACGAAGTCATGGGGCACAGCTAGTATATTATAATAGTATAACAAAATCTAAAAAAAAAGATTCACAAAAATTACAATAAGTATTTGGGATTTGAACTTACAACCATCACTAAAATAGCCGTACTTATACAACATATGCCATGATTGGCTGTTTTTAGCTCCATACAGGCTATACCTTTATGATAATGATATAAAAGGTTAAATTTTAACTATCTGCAATATTCTAACCTTGTGGCTCGTCCTTTTACAATTTGCGGTAAACTATAGAAGAATACGAACAAATTGCAACACTGCTCATTGCCCACGGAAAAAAGCGTGATTATTTATAGTTTACAGACTGACCAGAAATATCTATGCAAAATTTGAACAAAATCTATCCAGTAGTTTTTGCGTGATGCTGGAATATACATTCAGACAAACAGACAAAAATTCTAAAAAATTTTTTTTTGGCTTTAGAAATGTTCCCAGACACGATGAAATTTGGCACGCAGATAGTTTATAACCTGGATTAACACAAATAATTCTTTTAACCCCGGTAGTACCTTCCCGTGGCATATTTTCCAACATCCACGCGAGCGAAGCAGTAGGCATAAGCTACTTAGTTGATACAATTTTTTTTTGGCTTTACTTCGAAACCCTATTACCTACCCTATTTACCATAAATAGCCTAGGTACTAACCATTTTGTCACTCCCTCTACTAAACACTAGACACTAGGCACATGTAAATGAGACTTAAATCCTCTTTCCTAAAACCTATACATGTATGGAACAGAACAACACGCGGATAACGAACTGCCTTTCAAAATGAAGAATCGCAAGATACATGATAAGGTTCGTGAACAAAGAGCAAGGTCGTGTTTTCGTGCGACGGTACATACGCAACGGCTCGGAGTTGGGATACGAGTGCGGATGTGTGGATGAATGAGTGTTCCTTCATCTTATTTCCATATCCGCATGTCAATTGCCACGCAGTAATTTTACTTTGTTGTCGGAAGGGCTCCGGAATCAGATTTTTATTGACGCTTTATACGGACATTGTTTGAACGTCGTCTTTGTGTGTTTGCGCTGGTTTTGCATCACAGAATGAGAAGAAATTTTTGAGGTGTCAGAAAAAAAAGGTAGATTCGTCAAGAAAGCTGAAGGTCTTTTTTAATACTTTCCGTTATACTTAGCTTGAAGAATTGGCCATTGCCAATGTCTATGTTGTTGAGATAGCCGAAAAGAATCTAAGACTATACCTACTCACACTAAGCCAGCAAATGTGTTGTGCTGAAGATGAAATTAGCCGTATATTGCAGTTAATATATCACCCTCCCTGACAAACGGATGGGTTCTCGCAGCTACGACATGATGAATGTTACTCTGCACATTGGGTGAAATCACTTACCCGTGTCTTATCAAACCCACTGGAAGAACTATGGAGGGAAGAAAGACTTTGTCAGTCTACTGATATAGTATAGAGACATAGAGGAATCAAATGGTATCAAATTACATACAAATACAATACAAAAAAAATATACAGGGTCAATTTAAATTGGCTAGCTAAACTCCGCAGACGAGAAAGGTATCGATTTTAAACAAAAAAAACAATTTTTTTTTGTGGGGTCATCGACCGCAGTTATTGTAGTCACTTGAAATATTAGTTTAAAAAATTGTTTTGTGTAAACTTTACAGACGTGATAGGCATCGATATCTAAACACGATGGAACATAAAAAAATAGTTTTTGTCAACTCATACTTCCAGTAACAACACTAACAGCAGTCGTTGACCTCCCAGAAAAAACATCAATTTTTTTATTTTATCTGTTTAGATCAGTGGTTCTTAACCGGTGGTCCGCGGACCACTGGTGGTCCCTGGAAGCACCCAAAGTGGTCCGCAAAGTCATCCTAAAAATATTAAATAAGTGATGAATTTAAAATACTGTTATGCGTGTCTTATTTATAGATTGAACAAGGCTTTATTCATTTACATTTACTGTACATTACCTCCAAACAGTTGGTGGTCCATAGCAAGACGGAAATTTTGTCAAATGGTCCCATAACACTAAAAGGTTAAGAACCACTGGTTTGGTTTGGTAAGTATCGCGCCTGCGGAGTTTAGCTAGCCAATTTAAAATAACCCTGTATAGTACAATCATACTAATTCCATGTTTTAAATGAATTAACGATTTGATAAAGTGTGGTGTGCTTTTCAAGGTTGCACCAAAAGGGAGTCCAGCTATGTACATATTGTGTCAGTCAGTTAAATATACCTTTTTTTTTTGTTTGGGAAATCATCAAATGACTTCTCCCGCCCCGGGCGGAGCGGGAGGGCGTATATAACGCTGATATTCTGCTGCATCTCTGCCATGGCATACGGACGTCGAGGAGGTGAGATAAATATGCGAATTATTTGTGTTGTGAAGAAGTGTTACGTGCGGAGTGAAATTATGTAATAGATACTTATACCAGTAATTTAAATTATGTATTCTACAGTAAAGTTTTGCATTAGGAAACGTTCTCGTTCCATGATTTCTTGATTATGTAAATAGTTATACATTATGTATAATGTTTGAATGGTTAATTTTATTATAATTATGGAGGCGTAGATGTGAAAAAATAAATAAACGACACTATATAGGTAAATAAACATGACTGTGTATTATAATTATTATCTAACAATAGATTCACAAAATTACTTAATTATATCCTTTGTTCACAAGTTCGTGACCACGTGTTAAGTGCTTACGTTATAAAGGAAGAAAGATTCAGGAAGAACACGACAGCCAGTTATATTACAGACGTGCTCGAAACGGTCATACCCAGTTTTTTCAGCGAGGCGATAAGAACCTGCCGCAGTCGAATTCTGTAGGAACCAAGACATTGAAGATTCCTTATCGGTGGGGGAATATTGTCCAGCATTTGAATATGGCGTTCCTAAAACTTCCCCTCATGAAGTCAGCTATCTTCTGCAATTGAGAGGAAACTTGCTGCGAACAAGTACACAAACTTGTGCATTCTCCTGGAGATACAGCTCAGTTTGTTGTACAGTTAGGTCGGATCCCCAGTATAAGCTGACCTCTCATTGTATGGAAATCCTGTACAATGCGAGATCAGCTTATACTGGAATCGTATAGCTTGATATGTAGCCGTGTGTACTATAAAACCCCAAATTCTTAGCTTTATACTGGTCGCAAGCGGGACTACACTGAGCTAGGCTTCTGGGTTCGATTGGCTTGTTGGTTTCGGGCAGTGTTACCTACAGAGCATTATCCATTACGATTTTTAGTAGGTAGGTAAAAGCTAGGAGTCTGGATTCCTGTCCAATAGGTTTACCTACCATAGCTACTGGACATACACAAAACTGGCGAAAAGTGGGTGTAGGTACCTATCTAAGCCTGCCTACTCCTTCGGGGAATCAGGTGTGATGTTATTTGAGTTCCTAATAAAGTAATTGCCGAAGAACAGTAGAACAGTTGGCAATATTGTCTAGTTTACATAGGTTAGGTAAACGCAACTCCTGAAAGCAACTAAATTATTCTACCAATACCAACATAAATGGCAAAGTTCTAGGTTTTGGTGGAGTAGGTATATAAGGTGGATAAGTGTTTAAGTAAATTGAAGAATAATAAAAGTAGTATTGAATTTTACATTTCATTGTATAGATAGCCTACTTGATTACTTGCTTTTATTGTTTTATTTATTGGAAGACGCTGCTAGAAAAAGGCCTTTTTAAGGTTCCGAAGGAACCCTAAAACCCTTATAATTTCGCCATATCCGTCTGTCTGTCTGTCTCTTGGTACTAAAAAGAAGTAATTTGGCACATATTAATCACGCCGACAAAGTGATAAAATAAAAACTTGAAAAAAAAAAATTATATTTAGGGTGCTTCCCCTACACGTAAAATGGGGATGACTTTTTTTTCTCGTCTATCCCATGGTATGAGATGTCATTGGATGGCCGTTCAAACCATTTTTTGATTCAGGAATTCGTTTGCGAAATGTTAAGACGACACCGCTCGCGCAGTGGCGTCCTACCGTTTGTCTTTTACATTAGAACTAGCTGTAACCCGCGACTTCTTTCACGTAGAAGTCGTAAGATACATAATATACTAAAATAGCAGACTCTCTCGTCCCCCGACCCGTCACGATGCATCGCACGCCCGCGCTATTACTTCGTTTCCGCTTAGTGTTCTTTCTGACTATTTTATTTTTGCTCGGCTCCTAAGGGTCGTAGCGTGATGTTAAATAGCCTATAGTTATCCTCGAGAATTGGGCTACCAAATGCAGAAAAAAATTCAAAGACTTTTTGTTCACAATTTCATGGGTTTTAATTTTTTTTCACGCGGAACCCTAATTAGTTTTCTAAAATAAAAGTAGCCAAGTTACTCCCCGTAATATCAGCTATTTGTAAGTGAATGTCCTGTCAAAATTGGTCTAGCCGTTTCAGAGATTAGCCGGAACAAATAGACAGACAGACAAAAATTTCAAAAATTGCTTTTTTGTTATATGTACCGTATATACTTTCTTATGCATTTAGTAAAAAGTTGTTATTTTTACATTACAAACAGACACTTCAATTTTATTTATTTGCATAGATTTTTAAAACCAACCCCTATTTTACCCCCTTATGGGATAATTTTTCAGAAACGTTGACCCATATAATTCTTTATTTCCTACCAAAAGCATACATTTGAATTTTCATATCCTTAACTTAAGAAATGCTGGGTTTTTCATACACACTTTAATCCCGTATATCACTCCCTGTAAGATTAGTAGCCTATGTCCTTACCAAGGATGCCGTCTATCTCCTTACCAAATTTTATCGAAATCCGTTCAGCGGTTTAGGCGTGAAAAGGTAACATAGAGACAGACACACGGAGTTACTTTCGAATTTATAATATTAAAATAGTATATAGTATGGATGGATGGTAGTTCTACATTGTTAAATTTTATTATAATCCTTAAAACGGAGCTTAGTGGCCACTATTTTCCGTTTTAAGGATTACAATAAAACTTAACAATGTAAAACTACTGTTTTTGTAATAATAATAACGTACAATCTTGTAATAGAGCACTACGTAACATGCTTATTTTCTGCATTTTCATTCTAAAATAAATTAAATAACCAAACAAACGATGAGGGCGCGGCTTTAAAGTGCAAATTTTTGTTAGAGTCAAGTGTGCCTGCTAAAATGTTGCTTTTGGTTATGTGAAAAAATTCATGGCAGTAGTATATATAACGAAGTTACAAGGATAACTATCACAGCTAAGTAGGCTTTGACAATGTTAAGTTTATTCTTGGGATAAATTCATCCCAACTACGGAACCCTTCATTGCGCGTGGTCCGATACGTACTAGGCCGGTTTTTTTTAAAATTTCTTCATGATATTGGTACACAGGATGCTCGGCGCATAGTTGAACAAACGAAAACAGCGAAGTGGTGCAGCCATGTGCTATTGTACTCACGCCAAAAAACTCGGACTTTTCTCCACGTTTTTTTTTTAAATCAATTTAATAAAAAAAATAAAAAATTACAAAATTCATCGCTTAAACCCATAGATATACACAAAACGCCAAGAAAACTGTTCCAAAGTTCCTACTTGGTTCTGTTGTTAAATGTTGTTATGTTCTGATAATATTATCTATAAAATTCATACTTTGAGCAGATAGTAGGTAGGTACCTAGAAAAAGAAATGACAGACCTAAAAGTTTTTCCGTCTTTCAGCTGCAATGATGATGATAATTGGTCTATAAGGGCCTGTCTTATCTTGCATGACATTTTGTACACCATAAAACAACCAATTTAAATTGTAAGTTACAAACAACTCAATAAGCAGTTTCCAAGCACAGGAATGGTCATTTTCTTAAGACTGCGTTTTGTAGACTGGTCTAGATTAGCCAGATTCCAACATGTACCGCTCCATTGGTTAATTAATGAATGAAAGAAAAAATGTCCAACACCTTCCATTGTGTACAGGCTCTATGAAACTTGGGGTTATATGGAAAATCATCTACGGATGAGTTGGACTCAGTTGAGTAGAACTGGAAGTTAACCAATAAAAATAAAAAAAGATTTTCTGTACTTACATACTTAATTTCCGTACGTAATGCGATATTATGCTTTAAAAAGGTGACATGTGCTTGTTTTGCGGGAAAGGAATGTACTTATTAGAAAATAACTTAATCTTTTCGTTCTGCGATTGCACGTAACTGTTACGTCAGTTACAAATACAAACCAATATTTATGTTTACTAGCTATCTATCGTTATATTATTTGTGTGTTCAGTCACGATCTACGACTGGGGATAAAAGTGTTACGTATTAATGTCGTGCGGACCGCGGACGTGTCACAGTCTGATTGGCAATAAATTCGACCGGTCGCTCGGAAAATCGAGCAAACAAATGTTATAATTAAACGGCTCATTAACCAACACTTGACTTTCAAATACAGTACTCGTGCTTACATTAAATTAAATTAAGAATAAGTACTTGATCGATTCTTACTTTAAAATTGAAGTGTCTGTTTGTAATGTCAAAATAACAGCTTTTTACTAAACGCATAAGAAAGTTACGGTACTTATCAAAAACACATTGTTTAAAATTTTTGTCGGTCTGTTTGTTCCGGCTAATCTCCAAAACGGCTGGACTGATTTTAACCAAACTTTCACTGGCTGATAGCTGATGTTATAAGGAGTAACTTAGGCTACTTTTATTTTAGAAAAAGAATTAGGCTTCCGCGCAACAAAAAAAAAAGATTTGTTTGTTTGAACGCGCAAATCTCTGCAACTACCAGTCGCATTTGAAAAATTATTTTTGCATTTGGTAGCCCAATTCTTAAGGAAGGTTATTTAACTCACCCTACGACCTTTAAGAGCCGAGGAAAAAGAAAAAAAGTCAGAAAGAACGCTAAGAGAAAACGAAGTAATAGCGCGGGCGGGCGATGTAACGCGTAATATACATATCTAGGACATTAGGACAACTAGATATATGTAATAAGTAATGTATGTTTCTTTTTCATGTAGTCCGAATATTGTAGTATACAATATAGCCGTTTCATAACTTCCCATTTAATAACATTGACAGTCATTCCTGAGAAGCTCTATTTGTCCAATAGAGCATTTGCCATTAGGTTCTACTGAGGTAATTACCAGTGGTTAATCAATTGATTCATTTTTGTTTTTTTGGAAGAAGACACATAACATCACGCCTTGTTTTCCCGAAGGGTTAGGCAGAGGTAAACCTATAGTACACCCACATTTCGCCAGTTATGTTTAAGTCCCATGTAATAGGGGGCGAGCCTATTGCCATCTACCGGGCACTAATCCTGAATTCCAAAAACCCAATAACACTTTGCCCGACCTGGGGATCGAACCCACGACCTTATGCTTGCGACCACTAGACCAACGAGGCTGTTTGGAAGAAGAATCAGGCCGTAAATAAATTGACTTTTGACACTGGCAATGTTGTTAAAATGTAGACATTAAAACTAAGATTAATTTTACATCGTTTACGCCAAAATTCATTTTCAAAGTTACGCCGGGACATTATTGTTTTATGAGGTCTATAACTTTCGCCCTGTAATGGTTTTCGCTTCGTTGTGGCTGCGCTCTTTCGCTGTAAAAATATTCGATGCGCGCAGATAAAGTAGTGAAAAGAGAAAATTTTTCATGTTGCAGACGTGACTAATAAAAAGGGTAAGTTGGGTGGCTCCATCTATCGCCAGCCTACGGACTTGGAGATTTATATTTCTATTAGGGGTCTCCTAACAAAGATATCTAAGATAGCTGTGCAATCACAAAGCTGTGAATAATATATAATGCCAGCAGTTGTGTCGAGAGCCTAGCCTAGCAGATTAGTTGTTTCTTAGCTTATTAAGGTCCACTTTTGTGTTGATCTTGGAATCTTCTTGGAATCAAAGCATTTTAGCAAATGATGATTCATCGATCTTTTCATTTCCTACACTTAAATACCTATGTCTCGCATTTTTCTCAACTAATGTTACTCGTCAGAAAAGTTACATCGGTACTTAGGTCTATCGGATCTCATCGCAATCGTCGAAGTTGTCTATCTAATAAATCGTCGGATTTAGATTAATAATGTCCAGAATTGTAATTTGTCATCAATGACAACTGACAAGTGAGTGTGAATGACGTGATAATGTGAGAGCAAACTGAGAAAATTGCTCTGATAGGAAAAACGTTCTTTAATCAGGTACCCATATCACGTAGATAGGTATAATATTATAGGAAGGTATTCTTTTATCTTTAGCTTTCTAATTAAATGAAGGCAACATAATAAATAAGTAAGTTAAGAGATTGATCGAATCAGTAGTTCGAATACCTTTTCAATAATAACTTATTTGACTGGCTGGAAAATAATAAATATTCATAATATTTTTTTCTTAACATAACATCACGCCTTGTTTCCCCGAAGGGTTAGGCAGAGGTGTACCTATAGTACACCCAAATTTCGCCAGTTATGTTTAGGTCCGATGTAATAGGGGGTGAGCCTATTGCCATCTACCGGGCACAAATCCAGACTCCGGGCTGCTACTGAGAAATTCCAGATAGAAAAAGCCAATAACACTTTGCCCGACCTGGGAATCGAGCCCAGGACCTTTTAGGCCATGAATCTGAACAGACTCCTCGCATCATAATATTTTTTTTTATTGACATCAAAGTATTAACATTACAACAACCATACCTACTGTTAAAAAAATGTAGGCTACATGAGATATTAATGAATGAATCATGAAATCAGATCTTTTTGTCGAACTGACCATAGTAATATATTTATGCTCGTGATTATGTCGTGACTGTACCTTGTCATTCACATAACTCATACACCGATGGAATTGTTTCAATGAACCTCTTCCTCCTGATCCTCTTTAATTAATTATGAAACTAATTATAAAAACCGGCACCATTAACACACTGTGAGAAAAGCATCTCCAATCAAATTAATTAATATCAAATATTAGGTCCTTACATATGAAATTGGCGTTTTGTACGGGAGGAATGTAAAGTCAATTTTTTTGTTGTAAAATATATTTAATTAATCAAAGTATGCACCGTTGTTATCTATACACTTTTGCCATCTCATAGGTAGTTCATTGACCCCTTTACTAAAAAAACCATGGGGGCGAGAATCAATAAACTCTTTGAAGGCGGTTTGGACTTCCGCATCGGAGTTGAATTTTTTTCCCTGTAAGAAGTTGTCCAAATTCCGGAATAAATGGTAATCTGTAGGAGCAAGGTGCGGGGAGTACGGTGGATGTAGCAGACATTCCAATTGTAGCTCATCTAACTTAGTGGTTGTTTGTTGTGCAGTGTGTGGTCTTGCGTTGTCGTGAAGCAGCAGTAGCGATTGACCAATCTTGGTTGTTTAGCAGCTAGTTCTTCCTTCATGGTTTGCAGTTGCTGACAATAGATATCTGCCGTAATCGTTTGGCCAGATTTTAGAAAGCTGTAGTGAACGACACCGGCGCTAGTCCACCAAACACTCACAAGTAACTTTTTTTGAGTCATTTTTCGTTTAGGGTAGGATTTGGCTGGGTCTCCAGGGTTCAGCCATTGCGACGAGCGCTTCCGATTATCGCATAGTATCCACTTTTCATCACAAGTAATGATTCGATTTAAAATCCCTTCATTATTGTGTCGGTTGAGCAAAGTAACACAGCAGTCGACGCGTCTTTACAAGTTCGATTCACTCAATTCATGAGGTACCCATCGTTCAAGTTTTTTTACTTCCCGATATGCTTCAATTGGATTAATACAGTTTTATCACTTACCCCGAAGCCTGCAGCTATCTCTGAAGTGCTTTGTGATGGATCCGCTTCCACAATAGCCTTTAATTCTTCATTTTCCACTTTGGTCTCCGGCCGTCCACGGGGTTGGTTCTGAAGGTCGGAATTTCCAGAACGAAAACGTTGAAACCAAAAACGTACCGTACTTTCTTTTGCGACACCAGCGCCGTACACATCATTAATCCTTCGAGCTGTTTCTGCAGCACTGGTGCCACTGTAGAACTCGTACTCGTAAATATACCGATATTTCATGTTTTCCATTGTGCGGTAATAAGCGACGCCAGAGAAAAAAATAATGAGGAAAAAACAAATGAATGACTGTTTTCAAAACTCAAATGTACCAGCTAAATGAATTTATAAATTTGAATTTGGAATTCTTAACCAAAGAGGAGATATTTCAGATCAAAGTGGTCAGTACGACAAAACGCTAATTTCATATGTAAGGACCTAATAGGAACAAAACATTATTCCACATTTTTTATGACAATAAAGAGTTGTGCAAACTCAATGCCGCGAACAATTTATCGGTAGACATGTTTGTTGCTTTTCCCGTTTCCATTGTCAAGCTGAGAAAAAAAAAACAATGCGGCTTCCGCCTGCGAAGACAAAGTTTTTTTCTCTACGCCAGAATGGCTTCCGGGTGCACTAGTCCATCAATCATCGTATTTTTGGTTGACGAAAATCGAGCAAACTTTGATGTAGCATACGGTGACAGCGTTGAAAAACAAATATGATGGTTTTTGCCTGACTGAGTGAAGGAAGCCCTTCCTTTCTTTTTAGTTTACACATTGTCCTTCCAATCTACTACTGGCTTGCTCTACCAATTTTAATTCAGCATCAATTTAATGAAAGTGATTTGGTTATTAACCGAATTCGAAAGAGGAGGAGGTTCATGCTCGACTGTATGTATGTTTTTTTTTATGTATGTCCACCGATTTCTCCGTCGATTGTGAACCGATTTTGAATTTTTTTTTGTTTGAAAGGGTACTTCCCAGGTGGTCCCATTGTCTTCATGTCAGGATTTGATGATGGGATCCTGGAATTTATCCAGGATCAACTGACATCGGAAATTAAAGTTGCTTTTCACTTTGTAGTGTTTTTTGGAAGTCGATTGTTTTTTATTTTTTTTTCTTCTATAAACAGATAGCACTCTAACGTATACAAATACAAAAAAATATGTGTCCGTTTTTAATGTCAAAATAACAGCTTTTTACTAAATGCAGAAAGTATATCATCATCTGCATAGCCTTTTCCCAACTATATTGGGGTCGGCTTCCAGACAAACCGGATGCAGCTGAATACCAATATTTTACATAGAGCGACTGCCTATCTGACCTCCACAATCCAGTTACTGGGTAATACGATACCCCTTGGCAAGACCGGTTGTCAGACTTTCGGGCTTCTGACGACCCGTAACGACTGTAATACACGAATGACAGCCGGGACCAATGGCTTAACGTGCTTTCCGAGGCACGGAGGAGGGGTCTCGATATGTAAAGATGGTCACCCACCCACGGACCAACCGCGGCAAGCGTAGCTTAAAAATCGATCGACCCGTGCGGCTTTTATTTCTTAGCCACAAGCCCCTACTTATGAAACATATATGGTAATTAAATAAAAAAAAACTATTTTTAAAATTTTTGTCTGTCTGTTTGTTTCGGCTAATATCCGTAACGGCTAGACCAATTTTAACGGGACTTTCACTGGCGGATAGCTGATATTACGGCGAGTAACTTAGGCTACTTTTATTTTAGAATAATAATTAGGGTACCGTGAAAAAAATGAAAACCCTTGGAATTATGAACAAAAAGTCGGATTTGAAAAATTCTTTTTACATTTGGTAGCCCAATTCATGAAGATATAGGCTATTTAACATCACGCCACAACTCTTAGGAGCCGAACAGAAATAAAAAAGTCAGAAAGAACACTAAGCTAAAACGAAGTAATAGCGCGGGCGGGTGATTCAACGCGACGGGTCGGGGACGAGTGACGGAGTGAGTTTTATTAAAATATGGCTGGTATTTTAGTATATTGTGTATCTTACGACATCCACGCAAACGAAGTCGCGGGGCACAGCTAGTAATAGAAATAAGAAAACACTTTTATTTATTAATTAAGCCCACCTTTACTTGACAACGTTCTTAAGTAGATACTTAGCTACTTATTTGTCTGTGACAATAAGATAGATAATTTCTCAGAGGAACGAAAATATATCTTTCCAAGTTTCGGGCTTTAAATCGTGTCTAATTGAATTATTCAGTAAATTAGATTTATCTCTTCTAACATAACAAATAGAAAATCTTTGAGAAAGTTGCTTGCTTGACGTAATCGCGTGAAATGTTGAGGCAATTTCAAAAATAATTTTATTTGAATAATATTATTTTATATGACTATAAAATAAATTAGTGCCTCTTCCATAATTTTATGAATTAAATGAAAACACAAAATAATAGGCTAGTTGAGAGTAAGAAAAATACCATAAGAATTTTATTACGTAGAATGGCTGTGAGCTAAAAGTGTCAAAATTCAACTTAGTTTTGTAAATGATTTTAGATTAAGTAATTAATATTTTTGAGAAATAAATACGTAAAAATATAGCCATAGGTCATGTGACATTGAAACGCGAATCAGAGCGTGACACGTCACGATCTTGACAAAATACATTGTTTTAGGGTTTTATTCAGGAAAATTTCATCAAAATTGCTCCAGCCGTTTTGGAGTCCATAGGTAACAGACATACACACATCCATTTTTATATAAATAAACAGATAGATAAGTGTACATGGTGAAATAAATTATCTATGTTTAATTGGGCAGAAAAATATTTTTATATTTAATTTTCCATTAATGTCATACCTTGATTTAATTAACAATGGAACTGAATATGAATAATTTACCATTAAGAAAATTTAGACCTTAGTCACCTTTTTCTATTTCTTGGTTTTATAATTTTTTTGTGTAAATATTTTTAAATAAAAAAGGCAAAACAATGTCTTGGCTTTATTTTGTTTTGGGTGCTTGATTGAACTTCGGCTATTTTGAGAATATAATATTTAGCGATTCTAATATTTTGAGAATCTGCTATTTTGAGAATCTGATATTATGCGAATAAAGGCTGCTGAGGGTGGACACACTGATAATTTGTTTTTACTTGTTTGACAGCAGACAATCTGTCAAAGATGTCACAGATTTGACGACTAAGGGCGAAGTTCACCGTCTTTTAAAACGGCTGCTTAATCAGTTCTTTCCTTAGGCCCACTTGCACGTCATCTAGAAAACTAACGGAAAGTGGACTTCTTCCGCTCCGTCCAGAGCGGGAGAAGTCATTTGATGATTTCACATAAAAAAAAAGTGTGCCCCGTTTTGACTACAAACATTAAATTAAGCTTTATAAATTAGTATTTTGATGAAATATTCATGTTTTAAGGAAAATAGACCACAAGGAACATTTTTAATCAGTTTCCTAAAAACAGTCAACTATCCTATTATTACAGTAGGTTTGGATTGTTAATGTGCATAAGTTGTAAGTTTAGTAATTTTATAATTTTATCTATTTTAATTTAATGTAATGGACTGTGTCTGAAAAATAAATGAAGTATTATTTTAGTCAAGTTAATCGTATTGTGTATTCTGCGGAGGTTAAAACTTACTAGCAGCGCCCCGCGGTTTCACCCGCATAAGTCTCGATCCCGTTGGGATAATGGGATAAAAAGTATTTTATTTGTTAATCCAGGTTATAAAAGATCTGTGTGCCAAATTTCATCCAAATCCGTTTAGTAGTTTTTACGTGAAAGAGTAACAAACATCCATCCATCCATCAATCCTCACAAAGATTCGCGTTTATAATATTAGTATGAAGTAGGATAGTAGGATAGGATAATACATGATTAGGTATACCTAATCTAAGTCAGGGCTTAATGGAGAATCACTTAACGGTATAAAATACAAGTAGAAGAATTCTTTATTGCCATTCCAAGTTGCTAGTTCACTGCGACTCAATTCTGCAATAAAAATAAGTTGAAAAGCAATATTTAAGTAAAAAAATAATCATTTCAGAATAACTTTGAAGTAAAGTATTATACGCTACGGTAAATCGTCTCTCCCGCAAGTAAGTGATCCGTTTGCGTACTGACATATTAAAGCTAAGACATAATAATCCTTTGTCGGTCCAATCTAAAAGCATGATCACTCGCCGAGTAATTTGGTATGAATTACTTCACTCGCAGCTAAATTATCAGCAAGCCAGGCTTTTCCACTTCCGTTAATGGAATTCGTTCACTTTTCAACAATTCACTGTCCAGATTCTTTCTAAAGAGCTTTGGGGAACGTTTTGTTTCTGACACTTAATCAGACCCCGCGATTGTTACATTGATTATACTTTGGTAGATAACCCAAAGCTCCCCAGACTCTGCCCCAGGACTATTCACTCTTATCGATTTGCTTATAAGTATACATAATTTTTCAGGACTCGGCGACACGTATAACGTACGACACTGTGATATATGAAAGCTGAAGTTAAATAAATAAAAAAATAATGTGCAGGCTTTCCGAAGTCATGTATCAATTTAATGTCTACCTAAACGGTTCTGTAACAGTATCGTAAGATACTTTAGTGAGGAGAGGTTTACGGTGTGTTATTACGTAGAAATATACCCATTAAATATATTCAATTTAAGGTCAATACTCTGTAACAGGTAAATATAAAGGGCGGAGCGGTGGTCTCTCAGAAACCGCCGAATGTTTTCACATACGTTTACAATTTCACACACTGCTGGTTCTCTTAATTAACCCGTTCAGCGTATTTTAAATGAGTTGGGACTCACAAGCAAATCTGCCCAAATTTGGAACTTATGTCTTCTTGAACTAAAATCATTTGCTTGATCAAGACTGCGGTCTTGTTTACACGAACAGATTTTTATGCCCTTCGTACTTAAAGTTACAGTTTCGATGTTCACAATTTGGAATGAAAGTTCATCGGGACGTTGATCGAGAATTAACTGCAAAGCGTGTCCGCTGTACCGAGTTATCAACCACGAAGAAAATGTTATTATCTCATACAGCTGAGTTATTGCGTGAAACAGGAACTTCCTCAGGCAATGCGCGTTTGATAAAATGTATCGAGAATGTGGCATGCCAGATAGGTACATGTGGTATTTTCTGTTACTTAGTCGCTTTACGTAAGTAATCTTCTCGACGAATGTGGGTTTGTCATTGTGTAACCCCAATTACGTTTAACAATAACAGCATTAGCGCCACCTTTTCGTAGTAACTTAGTAAAGTAGGTTGTTATGAAATCTTAGAAACCTAACTAGATTCTTTTATTCGCGTTTCTTCATATGAGTACGCCGCCGCCGTCGGTAACGAGGCGTAGTGTAAGAAGTTGGCCGAGATATCCAAGTTTCTCACTGGACCGAACGCAAAATGACTTATAAGTTCTAGAGTTGAATCTACGTGACTTTAAAAGAGCAGAAGTCGGCTGTACATTACATTAAGTTTCGGTTAACGCGAGTCTAATTAAGGAAGTTTCCGCGGGAGTTTGCTAATATTATAAATGAAGAGGAAAGGGGCCAAATTCACGCTGACCCCTGCCTGTAATGACATTTCTTCTTGCACTTTCAAGTTTTATGTTTTGTGCAAACTTCCCATCCTGTTTCAGTAGTTTGTTTCAAACGGTAAACTTTTTCTAGAACGCTTTCGTGAATGGTTTTGGACGGAATGAAGTAGGGACACAGTTTGAATTTATTTTATATAGATTGCTAGTACTATGTTACAGTACAAGAAATAAAGTTGCTGTAAGCCACCTTTTGACACGAGTGAAGCAAACAAGATAAGACTTTTAAGTTAGGGTTGTTACTAATCGAGTATCTATTTATTAGTTCAATTGTTAATTCAATTCATCTTTATTGTGGATCATAGGAAAGTGTACATAATACAGCTGGTGTTAATGCGTTTTGTGAATAGCTATGTCCTACCCTTAGGGCGTACAATAAAATATAGGTATAGTGAGTTTACATGTATGTCGACAATAATATAACAATACATTACAAATTATTAGACCATTCAATATTTGCTGAAGTAACAAATTCTAACTCTTGCCTTGCTAGTTACTAGCTCTTGCCCGCGGCTTCACCCGCGTGGACGTCGGAAATTATATCTAGAGACTGTCTAAAATCGCCGTCTAGCAGTACCATCATTATATTCCGTGATAATTTGTTTGCTCTTGATATCTTCGATAGTTCAATTTAGTGCTTCGATTACACTTTTACCGTACATTCATTCCAAACCAACAGTTAACATTGCTGCAACAATCGTCCCCGCTCGCTGTTTTTAACCGACTTCGAAAAAGGAGGAGTTTCTATGTTAGACTGTATGTATGTTTTTTTATGTATGCCCACCGATTTTTTCGTCAATTGTGAACCGATTTTGAAACATTTTTTATTTTTGTTTGAAAGGGCATAGTTTCGAGCTGGTCCCATTGTAATCAGATTAGGATCTGATGATGAGATCCTGGATAAATCGAGGGAACTCTTCAAATATTTTAGGCACAACTACAGCGATTTGTGTATTTTTTACAGTAACTCATGCATTTGCTCTCGAAAAGCACTATCTGGTGAAGTGGAACTGATGATGAAGGCCACAGATCGCTCAGTAATAAGTAATTTACGGGTTGCGATTCAATTATTTTAATTTGGTTGCTAAGCAATTTATGCTCGTCACAATGCATATCGATATGGTGAAGTACTAGGAGAACTCCTCAACAATTAACGTCCCTGTAACGGGAAAAGCAATATTTTTTAAAAGGTGATGAGCAGTTGACATAAGGCTATTGTAACTTAGATAAATAACAAACAGACCCACTAAAAAGTGAAAAATAAACCCTTT
Organism: Fissipunctia ypsillon; assembly: GCA_947568875.1. Lineage (NCBI taxonomy): Eukaryota > Metazoa > Arthropoda > Insecta > Lepidoptera > Noctuidae > Fissipunctia > Fissipunctia ypsillon. The sequence continues at coordinate 12,647,425 of OX387647.1, forward strand.
TTACAAAAAAAAAAAAAAACAACGGACTTTTAAAAACACTAGGGTGAAAAATAACTTTAATTTCGGAAGTTGGTGGCAAAAAACTAAAATACAGATACGCTCATCACCTGTTACAAAATATTGCTTTTCCCAATGCAGGGACATTAATTGTTGAGGAGTTCTCCTGGTACTTCACCACCAGCTCTACTTCATCATATGCATTGTGACGAGCATAATTTGCTTATCAACCATTTTAAAGTAATCGAATCGCAACCCGTGAAATACTTATTATTGAGTAGTTCCGGTGGCCATCTGTGATCTTCATCATCAGTTCCACTTCACCAAAGGGTGCTTTCCAAATCAAATCTAATCAAAAATATTTATTTGCCAGAATATGGTACATAAGGTGTTATAGTAATTTTATTTCAGCATATCCTGCCATAACATGGCGTGCAAATGTATTCGCAATCAGCGATGTCAATTAATATAAATTACATTCTATTGTCTTGTCTTCTAAATAGTCCTTAATGGTATAATATCTTTTACATAATAATAGTTTGAAAAGTATTTTTTTAAACATTGTCAAAGGTAGGTCTTGCAAACTATTTGGTAAATTATTGTAAATAATAATCGACATGCAGTATACATTTTTCTTAAATAATTTTAATTTAATTGGTGGCAGCCGAAGTCTATCTTTATGCCGTGTTCGGCTATTTGGCCTGTCAGTGCTAGTTTCAAATAAATTATAATTTTTCTTAACAAAAATACATGTTTCAAAAATATATAAACATGGCATAGGTAGAATTTTCAGTTTTTGAAACAGTGGCTTACAGCTGTCTAAAAAGTGAGCTCCACAAATTGCTCGAATACATTTTTTTTGAGCTTTAAAAACTCTGTCAAAATCTACTGAGTTACCCCATATTACAATACCGTATCTAAGTACGGATGATACATAACCATGGTAAGCTAGCATTGCAGTATCAAAGTTGACTGTTTGTTTAATTCTTTCGTTTTCTTCTTTCAGTCCAAGAGCAAATGAACAAGTTACTATAAAAAATACCCGAATCACTATAGGTTTGTCCTATAATAATTGAAGAGTTCCCTCAATTTCTCCAGGACCCCATCATCAGATCCTGACCTGATGACAATGGGACCACCTGGAAAGCCATATACCCTTAAAAAAAAAACAAAAGAATTTTCAAAATCGGTACAGCCGTCTTCGAGTAATCGGGAAACACACGTAAAACAAAAAGATTCCGACGAACTGAGCACCTGAGCCTTATTTGAAGTCGGTTAATAAATAAACATTAATTGAACAGGTATTTTAGTATAAGACAATATTTTCAGTGTATTCAGAAGGCCGACATTCCGCACTCGAGAATGGGATAGCGTACCAAAATGAACTGGCGTGTGCCTTTGTGCGGCCTGCGTTGTCCGTTTTGTACGCGAATGCCCTTTTATTTCTACGTTCTGTTATTGGTTTCCAGTACTCCGTTGGAGTGAGTTGCTGTATGCGTATTCGCAGAAATGACTGCTGAATTTTTTACAGTAGAATATACTTAATAATCTAAGGAGTTTTGTTGAAATTATGGTTACTGGCCAACAATAATTTCTTAAGATTTTCTTTGTCTTATATTCTGAAGAACTCTTTATCAGAGTGGCAACATAAAGATCGGTCGTAGGTGTGTGGTAGTTAAATAGATCATGATCTATGATGGAGTTTAACATCATCACCAAGCTTGAATTACGTTAATTCAAGCTTGACATTTCTTTTTCTGCCTTACCAAGTTTTAAATGACATATTTTCCGTTTACGTGCAAATGTCATATCAAAACATTTTCATTGTCTGTCATAATGTCTAATTTACATTTATTACTGTTTTAAATGTGACTAAAACCTCAGTTATTCAATTTTTAACACAAATAAAATTTTCCTTTTCCTAAGGCTTGTCACAAACAGATAAGAAGTACTGAATTTGGATTAAGTTTTTTCCTAGAATAACTCCAAAGTTTCGTTCATAACGAGCTTAAAATACTGGTTTTGATGAAGTGACTTTTGATTTAATGTACCTTTATTAATACTAATGGTGTTCGCGTTACCGCCCGCGCTTACTTGTGACTTATACAGTTCAGTTTATAGGCTTTAACATGAATTAATAGAGTTGAGGGTAGGTGTGCGGCATCTACAACGCCACATGCAAACTACGCAACAAAGACCTGACGTCACACAAATTCTGCATCGCGCAAGCAGAGTTTACCGCGCGACTGACATCTATATATATAAAAGGAGAAACTGACTGACTGACTGACTGACTGACTGACTGACATATCAACGCACAGCCGAAACTACTGGGACTAGGAACGTGAAATTTTGCACACTACTTCCTTTTATAACGTAGGGGAGCACTAAGAAGGGGTTTTTGGAAATTCGACCCTTAAGGGGGTGAAAAGGGGGGATTTCGTTTGTATGAAAAATCTTATTCCTTGAGTTAATAAACTTGAAAGATGGCACGAATATTTATTTAAGTAAATTATGAACTTTGTAATTTTTTGATTTTCTAAACTACCCCCAAGAGTCGGGTTGGGGGGTGTTAAAGTTTGTATGGAAGAATTTTAACGCGCAGTCCGATTAACTCGAAACTCAGTATTTGTACTTAAGTTTAAAAACAAAGAATAACCTGTATCAAGGTTTTTCGAAAATTACCCCGGACGGGGTGAAAAGGGGTTTTCAATTTTACAGGGGAGAATTTTACTGAGTAGCTTGATTGACTCGAAAATTGGTATGTATATATCTTTGAGTCAAGTTTTGGAAATATCCTAAATGATTTTTTAAAATTCCACCCCTGTGGGGGTGAAAACCGGGGATATAGTTTAGATGAAAAATCTTATTCATTTGGTTAATAAACTTGAAACTTGGTACGAATATTTGCCTAAATAAGCAATAAAGTTACTTACTATTGGTTTTTCAAAACTACCCCTGACGGGGTGAAAAGGGGTAATTTGATTTTTATGAGGAAGATTTTACTGTGTGACTTGCAAAAATTGGTATAAGAGATCTTTGATTCAAGTTATGAAAATATCTTAAACGATTTTTTTAAATTCCAACCCTGTGGGGGTGAAAAGCGGGGATATAGTTTAGACAAAAAATCTTATTATTCATTTGGTTAATAAACTTGAAACTTGGCACGAATATTTGCCTAAATAAGCAATAAAGTTTCTTACTATTGGTTTTTTAAATCTACCCCTGACGGGGTGAGAATTAGATTTTAAAGAGGAGGATTTTACTGTGTGGCTTGATTAACTCAAAAATTGGTATAAGAAATCTCTGATTTTAGTTATGGAAAAATCCAAAACGATTTTTCGAAATTCCACCCCTGTGGGAGTGAAAAGAGGGGATACAGATTATATGAAAAATCTTATTCCTTTGGTTCTCTTGGAACCTTCTGGAATATATGTATGCTCTAAATGATAGTTAAAACCGCATCTAAATCCATTGTGGAGTTAGAAGATCTAAGCAGTCACACAGACGGACACGAAAAGCGACCTTTTTTTACCATGTACATAGTTATGTAGGATAGATAATATAGAGATAGATAAATAAAGCCTACGAAAAAACATACTGGCAGCAGGACTCAGGGGACTTGTTATGTTAATACGAATCGAATAAAAATATTATCTACTTAAGCACGCAGTAAAAGTTATAAAGACGTTATAAAATATTTTAAAAACTTTTAAAGTGAAAGTTTCATAATAGTTATAACGTATATTACTGTAAATAAAAGAAAGTTTAGTTTTAAGACTTGCCTGAATAAGGGCTAATCTTATTACCTTAATCGATTTTATTTTTAACACTAAACGACTGGAAGCTAGTTTCAAAATTCACGGAGAAAAAGCTTAGATGTAGGTAGTAGAAGTAAGATTACAACACACTGAAAGCGTTCACTAGAATTCATAGTTTACTGAAAAGTTGTAGCGATTTACTGTTAATTCCGTCCATTATAGCTGCACTACATTTTATGCGACACTAACGCGCCACGTTACCTCCCGGAGTTTACAAACATCGTAAAGGAGAAGGGATAAAGTTGTATAGTAGGTATACATTTACCTTCCTTTTATTAAGTTGAGTCGATAAGAACAGAGGTCATTAAAATATAGAAAAAAGGTTCTCCAGTTGCGCGTAAGGACATTTAACTCTGAAAGAAAAGAATCGAATAATCCTAAAGGGAAAACAAGAATGAGAATAAAAAATGAAAGCGTAACTTACTCATCTAAGAAAGCTCGAAGAAAAGAATTTTTCAAATTAAAATTCTCAAAACACTCCACATAAAAGAACAAGCAAGCAATGTAGCTTCATTCATTGTGGCATTTTTATTACGTAATAAGACGGAATTCAAATGGATAATCTCAAGCCGTAAACGAGCTGAAGAACATGAGCGGCATGTTTAATATGACTTTTCCATACAAATAAAAATGGCGAATGCTATGTAGGGACCATCGTAAAGCACGATTGTAACTGTGAATTAAGTTTGCGCACAGAATTATCAAGTCACTCCCTCGGTTTCGAATACCTGGTAAAGAAACAAGATGAGACTTGCAATAAAACACCTGACTCTAAAACATGCTACAATTATTTATACAGTCCATATTTTACAATCTGCTCTACAAAGATATGAACTGAATTAAAAATTGAACAAAAAGATTCTTCGAATTAAAGTGAAATTTTCTACTTCCAATAAAACGATTTCCTCCCACTGGTGCTGAAAACGTGATTTAACATAAAATTTTGTTTGCTTCTGCTCGAACAAATGTTTCCACTCTCTCCTTACTCGCTCAACGAGTTGTGAAGTTGAAACTGTCTATTAAAATACGTATTGAACACTCAGACGACTTCTTTGGGAAAGATAGTGTTTTACTGTCAAGTGTGTGCTTCGTCTTTCTGGGGTTTCGTCAACATCACCTAACTTACGTCAATTTAAACTTCGTATCCAGTTTGTTACGAGAACAATTCATCGTTCTTACGCATTTTGCTGGGTACTTGTATTTTATAGAAGCGAGCTCAGTGACACATCGCTGGCTCTTCGCCACAACCATAGTCTCTACTGACTACCCACTCACACCGTGACACCACCCTCAATCAGTTTTTACTACTTTTAGCGACCTGATAAGCGCCTGATATAGTTTATATCTTGTTCATTTTCAACTACGTAAAGCCTTTTAAGAAAATTCGTAGTTCAATCAATCATTGGATCCGAGAGTAGAGCGAAGAATACTTACTTCTGAAATATTCTGAAGCTTTTACAGTTAGTTGATTCAGCGAAGTAGTCAATAAATGTTAGTCACGGCCTAAGAGATTTATTTCAGCCCGCTTCTAACATTTTCAGGTTCGAAAACTAGGCTTGGTACCAAAAACAGATCGAATAGCATTTCATCTAAAGCTAAAAGATGGTTGTTATACCTCCATACGTTCCCGGTATCGTTCCGGCAGAGTAAGCTTACTTACAATAAAGTGCTTCTGTATGTAAAACGGCGTCACATCGAAGGCTCGGCATTTCAAATACCTATCATTCTGGTTCAAAGGTTTCATAACTATAACTTTATGTGTTCTGGGAATCGTTCCCAAGTACTTTTATAACCAGTTGATCGTGAATTCTATCTTTATTATCGTGGTAAGAGGACTTTTATTGTTCTGTTTATTAATACATGCATTGTACTTAATATATTTTGAAGGGTCAGTTGTGGCATGTGGGTCAGTTGTGCTGGTCCAGTAGATGTTTGTCTAAGAGTATATAATTTATTATAGTCTCCAAACATTGACCTGTGTGTTCAGTTGTCAATACTTTATAATTCATGAGTTGCGTGGAACTTGGTGCCCAGAGTTTGGACACGTCGCAAGTGTAGGTACAGTACGAGCAACTTGGGTAGTTGTGTGAGCAATATTGTCTTTGTTCTCCACAGAATCTTGTAAGCGTTTGGACGTAAACTGTTTATCAGTAAGATTAATGAGCTATACTGAATACTGCGATAGTAGTAAAATGTTATGCTTCCGGCTCTCTCTTTGGGGAAATTCGAAGCCAATTTTTGTATAGATCTTTGTTTCGCTACGAATCTTCGTGTTCCAGTTTATATTTTGCGGTTGGTTAACATCAATGAGGGCGGTTATACAAAATTATACCAAATGCCTGAAAAAAATTACGGCAAAAACCTTAATTTCACATTCCAACAATTAACTAAAGTTTAATCATCAGATAATTATATGGTTTGGTATCTACCTGAGCAAAATGTGCTTTGTTTCAAATAATGTTTTTCTTTTCTTATTCTGTCTTGGAAAAAGTTTCATTATAAGATGTCCTTATTACTTATTTTTCTTTATCATTTGTCTCACGCCTCATGTCAGCCGGAGACAAGGCAAAAACCCTTCCAAATAACAGGGACGTCTAGACAAATTGTATCAGCAATAACAAATAAAAGGCAGCACACCCTGGCTTAATGTAATGTAGCAGGAAATCACAACTAAAGCAACAGACAAAGGCTAAAGTAGGGTAAATAAAGTTCCTAAAATAGACCATGAACCAGTTAAATTTATCTTACATCAAATATGAAAAGTGGTTTGACGATAAAACTTCTGTCCGCTCTAACAACATCGGAGTTCAGAGTTCCCAACAATGGTGATTGTGGTGCAGATATTAAGCCACTTTTGCTTGCTGTTTTACCTGCATTTATTTGGGTCCGTGAACTCATTTTATTCTAGTAATAATTTTAACTAGGTCATAAATTCTGGTTCTACTTTGGATATTTCCGTGATTTTAACTCTATAGTTATGTTTTCGTTGGGACAATTTTGGCTGAAATAACGTAGTACTCAATCATATTTTAGGAAATGTAGTGAACAGACCAAAATAGTAAAAACAAATCTGTCATTTTGGTTCAGCATCTACATCTAGTGAAGATTGGAGTAAAATGTATTTAAAAAATATTATCCCTAAATAAAGGCATTGTATAGGTACGTGTTGTAATAATAAACGTTTTCTCAGCCCATAATAATGCAGCACTATAAAGAAATAATAGCACCGTGGGTCTAGTAAAAGGGTAACCTTTAGAGGGCCGAGCACAGTATTATACTGAGGTTAACAATAGGTTAGCATAGAACCTTAATGTTTCATACATGGATTAATGAATGGGAAGCCTGAAGGCACAAAGAAGCGTAATGAGTCGGTTCTCGCACGGTTCACGAGGGTAAGGAGACATTGAATTGAAACTATACCTAGTGGATGAATTACCCCCACGTCACACCCCGTGCCCCTCTCTTCAGCCCTCTCGTCTCGTGCTATGCAATGACTTGCGATCTTGTTGTTCGACTTGCTAATGAGTTCTCGATTTAGCTCGAGACCGGCATTTGCAAGTACCTACCACGTATTTTCCTTTTGGTGTTTATGACTTATGATGTTTTTTGACGTTTACTGTCAAAACTTCGATGTGTTTCGGTGGGGACTTTCTTATACCTACTTGATGCCAAGTTATTGATTTGCGTTATTTCAAATTCAATTAGTCGAAGTACATATGTGTGATATTTCAAATGCCATTTCTTAAGTAAGCCTATCCTTGGACTGTTTTTTTTTGCCTCAGTTGACAAGAACACCGTAGTAAAAACTTAATGTACCTACTTCAAGCATGCATTGCATTTGATTAAAAGATTAATCATTATAATACGATCTATCAAAAATAAAGCGTGTGCAAACCGAATATTCTCGAAAGCTCATCGAATTCTAGAAACAATACCACTGCGACAAACAAAGCACTGTCAACTCAATTATCGGCAAGATTAACTACCCCGAGTTGTAGTTCAGTCCTTGTATCAGAGAACACGATATGATTGCATACCCGCAAACGCTATTCCTCCGATAACCTCGTGATTATGGACAATACAGTTTTATTGTGTCGGGCTTCCATATTATCGTCACCCTGGGACGAAATCGAAGAATTCTGCCACAAAGCGTTAGGGTTGGCAACGGTATCCTCTTAGAATAATATTAGCAATAAAGTACATTTTCCTTCGCTGAAGCCGCGTTGGCTTACACCCTCAAACATATTGACTTTGTTTTTGTGTGTGTGCAAAGTTTTTGTTAATATCTTGCCGCATAATGAGGCCGCATAATTATTATGTTTCAGTCATGCCTGTCGATCATTTAGTGTTATTCTAATGCCAGTTCATGTTTTGTTGGTATAAACCAGAATGTAAAATAGCTAACTGAGTATTAATGGCTACTAAGTAAAATAATAATGGTTTGGGAAGTAAAATATCATATGATAATGAGATTTAAAATACAAGTCGCCTGCATCGAGGCCTTGTTCCAGAGCTTTTAACATCTCAAGGGACTGCTCGTGTTAAAAGATTTGAGACAATGTACCGCTAGCCATTTTATTTTAAAGCCAATTGAAAAAACTACTAAAACAAGCGTAACAGCCTCCTGCCGAAACATCTCAGAACTGAAAGACAGCTGAAGGCATTGAAAAGCTATGTTTATCAAACATTGGAATAACTTAGGATTGCTTATGTTTCCGCTCTGTGGAGCCCTAGCGAGGTATTTATATCACACGTACACTCACATTGAATCAAAGTTGGCCACAGTACGCCAGCACGCTCCAGCAGGAAATACGTTCATTGTATTTTATGTTACGATAGTTTCCCAAACTAACAAGTGTATAGGGAGATTATGAGCCTCATTTATTGTTTAATAGCTTTTTCCTACCTCGTTTGCGTTGGAAAAAACTTTGAAGGAAAATACAATGCTCTTGGGTAACTTAGAAATGGTTTTCCATTTCCATTTTTGCGTCTGATGGCAACGTTTGCCGATGCGTGTGTTTATCGAGCTACATTTTGCAAATGACAAGATGGTATTAAGAAATATACAAGTACCGAGACAGAACGAGTACGTTTACTTAGATAGGTAGAATAAATAGATAGAATACTCTTTATTATGTACTGTAGTAATCTGCCACGTATCTTTTGGGGACCAAGCAGGCTACTACGTGTGTTATGTTGGTATCTGATTGGATAAGTGTGCGTGGCGATTATCTACTAAATCATACACCGGAGTCCCACAATATAACTTTAATGCCTTATAGCAAGCCCGATACATGTTCAGCATAAAAGATCGGAGTGACTCAATATAAAACAATTTTCCTATATGTCATCTTTCGAACTTATTCTACTATAAAATCTCAAGACGTGTCTTAATGGCCAGCTGTAATTCCCATGAAGGTTTCATGCTGAAGGCAAGCTCGATTAAAGCCTCTACAGTACCTACACCATAAAAATTGCAGATATAAATGTAGAAATTTTACATAGGTTGACACAATAGGCGGTCTTATCGCTAAAAGCGATCTTTTACAGACAACCTTTGAGTGGATTATATACAGGGCAATTTTTTAATCACTAGCCAAATTTTCACAGGGTGATCTACCCATGAATATGAACAACTTACATTATAGGACCAACTCTGAAATCGCGAGAAAAAAATCAGCTGTTTCATACATTTTGGCCGAGTGGGTATTGAACTTTTGTATGAAACAGCAGATAATTTTTTCGTGATTTTAGAGTTGGCCCCACAGTGAAAGTTGTTAATATTCATGGGTAGAACACCCTGTGAAAATTTGGCCGGTTATTGAAAACTAATCCTGTATATACTATATATCAATCTGCCTAGCCTTTTCCCAACTATGTTGGGGTCGGCTTCCAGTCTAACCGGATGCAGCTGAATACCAGTATTTTACATGGAGCGACTGCCTATCTGACCTCCACAACCCAGTAACTGGGTAATACGATACCCCTTGGTAAGACTGGTTGTCAGACTTTCGGGCTTCTGACGACCCGTAACGACTGTCAAAGATCTACGAATGACAGCCGGGACCAACGGCTTAACGTGCTTTCCGAGGCACGGAGGAGTCTCGGTATGTAAAGATGGTTACCCATCCACGGACAACCCCGGCAAGCGTAGCTTAACCTGATGGATCGACCCGTGCGGCTGTTATTATTTTGCCACGAGCTCCTCTAATATCCTGTATATACTATATATATAAAATAATAAACATGAAAGAAGTGCAAGGAACTATATGTAATGATGATGTTTAAGAAGAGAGGAAGTTTTTTTTTACCAGACTTTTAAAAGTGGACAAAGATTGAGCACGCCTTATTGAGATAATTTGTTTTGAATAAGTAGTGATTTTTAAAGTTGTTTTTTACGTTCAATCACCATTTATTATATACTAACTGGTATTACGGGCTCTAATTATGAAGTTTTACAACAGACTGCTCGACAACGCAACACAATAATTTTCTTGGTATTACTGAAAACCACGAACTTCTAATGTGTAGTATTACCGAGCATTATACGCTTAGATACGTTTATGTTAACTGTGGTCACCACGACAACATTGCAGTCTGGAAGTAAAATTAGTTTATAATGTTTGTGTTCATATATTGTCATTTTCGGACAAAGTTATAGTTATTCAGTTATTTGCGACGAACTGACTTTTAGTCCAGGTGTTATCATTGCTGAATAATTATCAAATAATGAAAAAAAAATATGGTTTTAAAGCCAGCTATTAGAAGAGTTACGCAATAACCTTAATACATTATTATACCTCACACATAATCGGCCTATAATGTTCCAAATGCTTCCTCTCGGTGAGAGGGAATGGGCCGTGACGTAATCCACCATGCGGTCTAGTGAGGGTTGGTAGAATCAGAATTTATTTATTTGTAACAATGTAGTTTTACATAGTATGGTGTAGTTGTCACATTGTTTTCGAATTTTTGGTTCTGGGACATGCCTGTTTCCTCACGATGTTTTCCTTCACTGTTTTGAGAGATACGAAATGAAAATATACGAACACTGAGTCTATTCGCAGCTTAGTGATTTTTAACAGTAGCAAAAATTCAGGCGTCCATTTATTACTATCAGTTTCCCGGCGCCCGGCGCAAAGGGCGCTACATTACGGCACTCCTGTGGTTTCCTAACTACCATCTCTAAGAATCACGTGATTTACGCCGCCGGAACTTTTGCTGCTCACCGCTAAAACGGTTATATGAAGATTTGTTGAACTCACAACTTTACGGGTTTGCGAAATCTTGACGGTGCGTATTCGTTAATTAATATAAAACTCCCACGTACTGTTTACTCGATGTTCAAACATGACGAAAAGTTACAAAGTTATATACCTACTCTGTTTTTGTAAAATAATAAATAAGCTAAGCGTAAGCTTTAGATTCTTTGTTAATTAAATTATTTAAATGACTTTACTCTCTCAAAGTGCACGCTACTAAATTATTTGGTAGAATTAAGTCCGCTGAAGCCTTTCTGGCCTTCAGTGACGCCTTCAAGAGACGTTTAGTAGTCAGAGTAATTAGGACGGTAAGGTTTTCTTCTGTTGGACCTGAAGAGGGCGGCAAGCTCAAAGTAAACGATAGTTGGACATTTTTTCTCGGGAAAACTTAAAAATGATGCAACTTTTTAAAATTAATTTTGTTTGTTGTATAATGTTTGTTGGAGTAAGAATTTCGGGCAGAATAGTCCAGGCGTTGCGATTATTATTAGCTTCAGAGAATATGCTCCAGCTAAGGTCTAGAAAAATATTTTAAAAGAGCGTGTTATTAAAAATGTAAAATGATATTGTTTTGTTGACCGGCTGCAAGGGAAAAATACAGCCGTATCAAATCTGGCGAGGTAGGGTGTATATACAGGGTGACTTGTAATTTGACGTATTCCTTCCAGGACGTAGTACTGTGACCCATTTGCAACAATTATGCATCCCATAAAGCCTAGGCAAAAATTCATAGGATTCGAGAAAAAAACAAATTTAATGTATTTTTGGAAATTTCCCAGAATTCGTCACTACATATCACTTTTCCCTAAACTCTCAAACTGAATGGCCTTTATTACTATTCCATTGGTTACCCAATACTTTAACAAATCTTTCGATGTAACCAAATTTTATAAAACATCAAACAGTTAAAAGTTACTTAAATTTTGAAAATTTTCAAAAACACATAAAAATTGGGTTTTTTCGAGTCCCATGAATTTTCGCCTAGACTTTATGCGGTGCTTAATTGTTGCAAATGGGTCACACTTGCACGTCCTGGAAGGAATACGTCAAATTACAAGTCACACTGTATATGAGGCTGGTAAAAGGGTTACATGATGACAGTATAGTGTTTGTTAAAAATAAACAAAATTGGGAACTCCGAACAATATCATCGTCGTCACTAGCCTTGACTTTTCACTTCAACTTTATTAATATTTTTCACTTTTTACCCGATATGCTCTTTAAAGTATGAATTCAGCTGTCATTAAAACTAAAATTGATACTAGTTTTCACAAAGGAAGTGCCAGGTGACGATAATAAATCATCATCATCGTCATCGTCATTTCAGCCTGGAATCATCCAATGCTGGGTCCAGGCCTCCCCTTTCTTCTGCCATACTTCCCGGTTCCGTGTGTCCCTCATCCAGGTGTTTCCCGCGACTTTGACGATATCATCAGCCCAACTAAGTAATGATGTTAGTATAATTATACAAGATGTAACATAAATAACGCACAATCTCTTAAGGGGTCATTATACTCATCATTATGAACAACTTTTACTATGGGACCAAAATTGAAATGGCGAAAAAAAATTTGTTGTTCCCTACATATTTACGAGTTATGCGAACATAAATGTAGGGAGCAGCTGATTTTTTTTCGCGATTACAGGTTTGGTCTCATAGTAATAGTTGTTCATAATGATGATTACAATGACCCTTTAAGAGGTTGTGCGTTAATTATGGTACACCTTGTATATTACAATCATATCAATAAACAATTGGATCAGTGTTAAATGATAATAAATACCGCGTTTTAAAAGCGCATGTACCTACCTTAGAAGTTTTAATTTATCTAGTGAAAGATTCCACAACGGGATTGTTAAAAAGAGTGAAAGTCAAATCTTTCAAGTCAAAGTTTATTTTAATTAGATCATAGATTATACAAAATCAAAATCAAAATCATTTATTTGCCTAAATAAGGTACAGAAGGTTGGTAAAGTGTACAAATTTGCTCTCTTATTCTGCCTTTAATTTCGGCGTGCAAATATAAAATTAAGTTAAGTACATTTTATTTAAATTAATTACTGATCATAATCATGCAGTCATTAAGCAGATACGAGTAATTAAAAAAAAATAATTAAATGTCAATATAATGAAGAAGAAATAATAATAAAATAATAATCATAAATGTCAATAAAAATCGTGTCAATAATGGGAGAGATTCGCTACACAATAATAACCGGGACCCCCCTGGGGTCCCTAGAAATGTCAAAGACCTAAAACAATAATAATTTAGAAAGACCGTGCAATTTACAAAACTTACAATGCAATTTACACTTATAATTAGACCATTCATAGATAATTTTGAAATGTCAAGGAGTCTGTCAGCTAGTCGGACAGTTAGTTGCTTGTTTCCAACTGTAGATTTCTATAAAAGAGAACTTATGGTCACATTTTATCATAAGAATATAATAAAAATAATATATAAAAATATGTTTAGCAACAATTATTTATTATTATATTTTTTTTCTATAGAGGCAAAACTTATGTAAACTAAGCTTTACTAAGGGCTGTACATTAGCTCTCCTAAGATTGATATACACATGGCAGAATGGTTTGGCTTGTGTTTAAACACCGCCCAAAAAAGTACCTATTTTACTACCAAAAAAATTCTTAACGGTTACCAAAATGGATAAATGGTCACCAAATAACGTTTCCTAAAATATTATGAAATAAATCCATTGTTTCGTATTATTGACTGCCATAAAAATATATGGACGCCTTTAAAATACACTTTAGACTAAATATTAGACTAAATATTGTCACTACTTAGATGTTACCAATTATGTAAAACCATGAGTTCTAATTTGGTAATTTTTGCTAGGCTAAAAAAGCTAACGATCGCTAGAATATTTCCCAAATACCAATTAATATACTGGGGTTCCCAAACGTACGTCGCTTATTTATTGTTATATGAAATTCACTAAATATTTTGGGGTTCCCAAACAAACGTCACTTGTTTAGGCTAGGCGTATGCTGACGACTGAGAGAGGAGCGCGCGGCCTGTGTCTCACGCACCGGTGGCGGTTCTGCAGGTGCGGGGTGCAGAGTGTGGGGTTAAGAAATAAAGGGAAGCAATTGTAATTTTAGTCTTACATTAAAGTAGTCTGGGATCAAATAATGTATTTTGGATGACGTCTTACTATTTTGGAGTAAGATTTTTGGTAGTAATAGTAATCTTTGAGTTGGATAGAATTTGGTGACCGTCGATCCATTTTAGGAACCAAAAATAATATTTGTGCAAGGTTTGCGATTTTTCTGATGTTATTTCATTTATTTTGGATCATAATATTATATACTTTAGGGCCCTTTTAATAAAGTCAATTGATTTTTTTTGGAGTTGTTTATTTTATTTGGTGCCTAGGCTGGTGACCGTCTAAATTATACCAAATGGTTTTGAGACTTTGCCTGAGTGACTTTGAATAATAGAATGTCATTGGATATGCTGGGAAAGAATACTTTATGGCGGGAAAGTGGCATCACGTATTTGCAATATATTTTGATAATGTTCATGTAAATAATTAATAAATGTGATAAATTGCCTTAAGTTGGGTATAAGTGTCATTCTAATCGTTTTCTATAACCTGTATTACTCAAGTACTATTATGTAATTCTAACAATATAAATTATATGATTACGGTGCTTTAGTGACAAAATATTTGTTATATAATACTAATGTAAGAAGATAGTATCTAATAGTTCTATTGGGAACAAAAAACTATTCTCCAATAACTTCCTTTCCAAGAAAAGTAAATTTCCTGTGACATGTGAAGCGAGCCTCAATACTTTCCTTCTTTGTAGGCCTTGCCTTTAATGTAGTAAAAGAGGTACTTTATAGGCTTGCCTTTGAGGCAACTATAACCGACTTTTAATGATTTTAAACTGAAGATCACGTCTAAACGAGTAGTGTTAATGGTTTGGAAAAAAATATGTTAAATTAGAGTATTTTCTAATAACTTAATATGTGAATATTTTAGATTATGTTTATATTACATAGAGTAATTAATTTGTAAAGTTATGTCTAACGCGGATAAAAAAAACTAAGAATCACGCAAAAACTATCAAGCATATTTTTAAGCAACCTTCACCATTTTAAAGTTAATTTAATTATTTATATTTTAGTTTACGTGTTTTAATATAATAACCTTTTGTTTTATGTATAATAAATTAATAATGCATGTAACTTAGGACAGCGCTCCTTGATGGGCGAGTCTTATTACTAGGTGGACGTACGACGCGTTGTGAACTCGCCACAAAACACGCAAGTTGGTCACTCAAGGCCGTTGGCATATATCTACCTCTTAAATAGTCTTACGAGAAGCTAAGTAGCTAAAGTTTCGAAGAAAGAAACTAAGAAACATAAACTAGAGTTTAGAGTGATAACATTCTGTAGAATTTAGCTAACATATTCCGTTGTCCTTAAGTGCTTACTAACCCGAGTCTCCTTGAAATATTTAAATGGCACCGAGTTCACTGCGAGCTTTTACTAAATTATTTAAATTTATTTATCTCTGATTAATAAACAAGATCAAATGAACTTCTGGAGTGGAGTGTTCATTTTAACCAATCCTGCAAGAAAGATTGAGATAAACTAAATCATTTTTTCTTCTTCTGGTAGGTTTGTCGATACTTTACTACTAAATTGTCATTCAGTACTCAATCATTTATTGCATTCCACAATGTGTACCTAGGTGGTAATATAAATTTTAATGAGATCATTATGGTCTCTGATAGTAGGAAAGAGGAAGCTATAAAAATTTATCAGCCTTCTTAACTATAAGTATCTAATGTTAATAAGGTTTTTTTCTAATATGTAGGTATGAATTTCTCTTCTATTTTCACATAAAGTGGGGATGACTATTTTTTCTCGTCAATCCCACAGTGTGGGGTGTCGTTGGATAGACCGTTCAAAAATATTGCGGATGTGTGCAAACCATTTTTCGATTCAGGGATCCGTTTGCAAAATATTAAGCTTTAAAGTGCTATTTTTTGTTAGAGTCAATTGTCTCTGCCAGCTAAATTGTTGTTTTTGGATATGTGATAAAACTCACTGCAATAGTATATATATAACGAAGTTACAAGGTAAACTAACACAGCTAAGTAGGCTTTACAAGTTAACGAGTAATAGTCGGCCAACTTACATTTACAGTTGGAAAGTATGAGAGAACATGTTTTCAACTACACTGTTAAGCTTGTTCTTGGGATAAATTCCAACTTTGGAACCCTTTATTATGCGTGATCCGACATACACTAGGCCGGTTTTTTTATTCTCTTTTCGTGCCAGACAACGCAGACGTATCTCTAACTGAGATTATTACCATGTTGCGGGTTGATTTTGATGACAATCAACATATATTTGGAGGTCTACTTCGATAGTTCCACGTGTTTAACTAGCAACCGCACTCTAACTGTGCATGTCATGCCGAACTTTGATGTTAAGTGTAAACTTATTAGCGTTAAGCCATCGATGCAGATTTGATATCATATTTAGTCATTTAGAAACCAAGTTACTAATTATATAGTACAAGTTAATAGGTTACTCTTGTACCCTCTTGTAATAGGTACCTAATTTCATAAATTTTTACGCTTGAAAATACTCTTCATCGTTATTTTTATAAATCAAACAGATTAGGTACGTATTCATTGTAGATTTAAAATAGTAATATTTACAACTAAATAAAAAATAGAATTCTTTCAAAATATTTCCAGAGGTGTGGAGATCAAGACAAGTATCCGTAGCCAGCTACACCGTTGCTACGCCGTAGCACAGGTTCTACGGGTCTACGGGTGATAAACGCGCGTGACGCCGCGACGGGCATGCGCGGGCGACGTAGCGGTAAGAGATGGGGTTGCGGCTATACCGGCATCGCTACGTGGCATACAATTTTTACCAGTCTAGTTTAGAATTAAATAATTCTCCTGAACTTGACAGTCGGTCTCTTTAAGTAGTATCAGTTCATTTTATTTATTTAATTATTTATGTACACACAGTAAAATAGATACAGATACGACATATACTTAAGTATTTAGTACAACGGTACTGCCTTAAGAAATTTTATTATTAGAGCACTGCCCGCGATTTCGTCCATATGGATTTCGTATATTCCTAAAAATAAAATTAACACTCTCTTTGAAAGGTAGTTTTCGAAAATTAATGTTTTGGATCTTTATTATTTATTTAGGTAAATAAGTATTCGGGCCGATTTTTAAGTTTTTAGATCAGAGAAATAAGATTTTTCAAATAAATTGTGTCCTCCCTTTTCACTACCACAGACAGGGCTTGTTTTTAAAAATGCGTTTGGTACGTTTCCATTGTATGACTTAAACATTATTTGTACCCATTTTCGAGTTAATTGAAGCAAGCAGTAAAATCCACCCCTTAAACTTTCTTAAACTTTGTTGCAAATTTTTAGAATTAGATCATTAGTTCCGGAGATTACCCCCTACATAAAAACTTACTATTAGTATATATAAAGCAATATATCATATATAAATATTTGAGATGAAACGTTAACAACATATTATTATAAGCTTAGTACACTGCGCGAGGCCTAAGCTGAGCATCTGTGTGAGTGCCGATTGTGTAAACCGGTTTAAACCAAGAAAAGGACGCGTCGCGCTCTAGGCTGACGTCATACCTACACTATCTATGTGCACTCACACATGCAAAGCTCATGTTAGGCCTCGCGGACTGTAACAACATGCGTTGTGTTATTGCTTATATCTTTGTTCTGAATTTTCATTTCTTTAATTCTTTTATCCAAACATTGGAACTGTAATAAATTGCCCCGAGAGGCCCGAGATACGTACGAGTTGTACGTATGTACGCGTACATTGCAATCCAATTATTCCAACAGACCTAAGCAAAGTATTTAATTGTAACAGTCTCGTATACTCGTATCTAACAAATGTTATGATAGCAAGAGCGGTTAACAAAACACTTTACTTTGTTACGAATCTCGATACTTACTAACTTTGAGTCTCGGCTTTAATTTCCTCAGAGTAAATACGTCCATTCTTTTTTATGAAAAGAACCGCTGAGTCAGTTGTGATAATGGCAGGCGTTGATTGTGCAGACAGGATGAGTTTATAAAATTTAAACAAAATCTGTAATCGATATTTTGTATAGATTATAGTGCCATTATGTGGCACATTGTATTTTAGTATTCATAAACGACCACTGGGTTGAGAGAATAGGTACACAAAGCTGTATTTATTTTGTAACAACAATATGCTTTTAAACCTTTTACTGTTTGCATTGTGGTTATAGCATGATATTTAAGTGAAAATTATCATTATCCTTGTTTTGCTGCAATAGTTATGGAGATTGTTATTACAAAATACATTATAGGTACTTAATTAGTACACATGCGGTCACCGGCAACGTCAAATTTGTTGTCAGCTAAAAATGAGCTCCACCCAACAGGGGGCCAACCACCACCTCTTAAAGCAGTATTATTTTAAGGTTACTTCAGTGTGAGAAAGAGATGGAGCTATACAGGACGTCTAGCTCCATCTATTTCCCACACTCAAGTAAGATTAAAATAATACTGCTGTAAGAGGTGGTGGTCTAGCTCCTGATCCATTTTGATAATATGAAACATTGTCCTAATCGAAGATTACATAATGGGATCATGATCTATGCCTACAAATAACAAACGTCTTAAAAGATGAAAGCTTTTGCATTTACATAGTTACCTACTTATTAAGAAGATCAACATTACATATCTCCCTACATAAAAAACCACTTTTGACCTACAAATATAGTATTCAGGTATTCAACTCAGATTTCAGGGTACCTGGGGAGCACTTTGGAATAAACTAAAACGTGTTTAAAATCCCACTTGCGGTCCTCGAGTAATCAAAGTTAGTAAGAATATAATTAACCTGGTTTATTTGGTACCTGCTTTCTTATAGATTCGGGGATTTGGATTTTAGTTAACACATATAATGCCGTACTAACAAATGAACTAACTGTATTTTTTTTTTTTGTAAAATACGTCCATGGAATGTGAGGAATGTCTTAATTCACTATTTTCGTTACATTTTACATAATATAATAGTTCGCTTTCAAAACAAGCATATTCCGTCAGCCACAAATGGCTGACACGGCTCAATTGGTTTGGAAAATGTCAGCCATATGTGGCTGACGAGGCATTATATGTGTTAAGTACCTAGTTTAGTATAATCCTTTTAGGATTTACGATGTAATTTTTGAAGTAAGTATAAAAAATTAGGAGGTTCTATAGGGTTACTTTTTATTGGTTACGATCCCGTGACAAGAACACACACACACATTATTTATACTTAATCTATACTAATATATTAAAAAAAAAACCGGCCAAATGCGTGTCGGACCACGCACAATGAAGGGTTCCGCAGTTGCGATGAGTTTATCCCAAGAACAAACTTAACATTATAGTTGAAAAACATGTTCTCTAATACATTCCAACTGCAAATGTAAGTTGGTGGACTATTACTCATTAACTTGTAAAGCCTACTTAGCGGCGTGATTAATATGTATATCCATGCCAAATTATAGCTTTCTAGTATTAAGAGTCTCTGAGCTAAGCAGCGGACGGACATGGTGAAACTAATGGTTCCTTGTTGACCACGGAACCCTAAAAAGCTGAAGAGTTTGTTAGTTTGTTTGTTTGTTTGAATGCGCTAATCTCTGCAACTACCAGTTGGATTTGAAAAATTCTTTTTGCATTTGATAGCCTAACTCTTGATGCAGGTTATAGGCTATTTAACATTGCGCTTCAACCCGCAGGGACCGAGCAAGAAGAAAAAAAGTCACAAAGAACGCCAAGCGAAAACGAAGTATAGCGCGGGCGGGCGATGCGAGGCGACGCGGTGGGTGAGGGAACAAGGAATTTCACGCACATAAAGTCGCGGGCAGAAGCTAGTTCCTTATAACGGGTGTCCCAAAATTAAAGCAAGATTTGAATTTGCCGCCATTTGTGCAGTAAATTGTTGGCGACCCTGAACAAAAAAACAATTTGACCACTGAGAGTTTAAGGTTAGTAAAGACGGAGCGTTACACATGCCATACAGCCCGTGAAACAATTCAATTACTGCATGAGACATTTCCTGGTCGTGTACTCTCTCGTTTCGGTTATCAGAATTGGCTCCCTAGATCGTGTGATTTAACATCATTAGATTTCTTTTTGCGGAGTTATTTGAAGTCAAAGGTCTATGCCAACAAGCCCACAAACACCTGTGCATTACAGGAGGAAATTAAACTCTGTATCAACGAAATTCAGCTACATTTATGTAGATTTCGATAAAAGAGTGCGTATGTGCCAGCAAAGCCGTGGAGGCCATTTGTCTGATGTGTAATTCCATAAATAACCCTACCTATAAGAATCTAAAGACTAAAAACTGTGTTTTCTATTTAATTCAAATCTTACGTTAATTTTGGGACATCCTTTATATATATAACCTATATTAAGGCGAAAGCGACTGGGTAGCCCGCGAAATTCAAATTTTCTTATGTTAATCGTAATTTGCATGTCAATATTGGGTTGTTTGTTGATTAAAATATGATTCGCGACCGTAACAAATACTATTTACAATAATTATTAGAATTATAATTATTAAAGTCATCAATACAACTCTCCAAGACCAAATAATTCTAAGAATGACTATTTCATGAAATCTTGACATTTGAGGATTATACTAACTTAAGGAGTTGCGTTACTGATTCTAATTATAATTATATAAAAACATAATTTGTTACGGACGCGAATCATACTATAATCAACATACACCCAGACACTGAACTACAAATTGCAAAAATCGTAAATAAATTTGCATTTCGCGGGCTACCTTAGCGTTTCTTCCGTAAGACTGATTTACACGCTGTGATTTAATTGCTTGTGGCAAAGCAACAATAAAAGTTTTACCGTCTTAAGTTTGCCAATGGCAAGACTCTTGCTTCGTGTGAATGGGGCTTTAGAGTTGTTCCTGATGAAATGTTTTTTAAACAACTTCACATTCCATTGTCTATTTGTGAATCACTGAACTAGAAAAGGGTTAAAATTCTACAGTGAGTTATATCTATCTATAATAATATGAATAATAATATTAGCCTAATTGTCCCACTGCTGACGAAGGCCTCTTCGCATACAGAGAAGGCGTGAACATTGAACACCACGCTTGCTTAAGGCGGATTGGCGACATAATAATATATATGTACCTTTATATTCCTTACTAGCTTCTGCCTGCGACTTCTTTCACGTGGAAGTCGTAAGGCACCGAAATATACTAAATTAACGGCCACACTTTTATAAAAATTCCCTGTACGGTTGTATTTTTGGTTTCAGCAGCAAAATATAAGGAGAGTCAGGGCTGGTGACGCGGGAGCAAGCGACGCTCAGATGTCTGTGTGAGAAGCAGCTCGTACTTAAGGTTGGCAGCCTTCAGTAGTCATTTCCCATTGTTTGCGAAGTTTTTCGGTTTTAGTGAATTAATGAACGCCTACGTTCTTGCATATACTACCTAATGGCACAACACTGATACACTGATTTATTCATTCTTAGGTACAGATTATTCCTGACGAAGAGCTATCACTAAAATAATATAATAGTAGAGATTTCTCATTAACAGTCACCTAGCCATAGATATTTATTTTTATTTACAATAACCATAGATGGCAGACATGTTTTTCTGTGTACTTTCTACGAACTATCATATAATAACAAAATGTAAAAAAAAAGAATCACAAAAAATATCCATAGTTGAGAATTGATCTTACAACCACAGGTTTGTAAAGCAGTCGTCGAACAACTAAGCTAATTGATTTGCACATAGTTCACTATCTATCACTATCCGGTGATATTTGTGTGATGTTGTGGAACATACAGTCATACATTTTCGGCATTAGATTCTTTCCCAAACGTCGTAGTAATAACTTTTTTTTTTAATATTCAATGTACAGTTTGACTTCGCTACGATTTTATTAAATGTTTATAGACATAGATTGTAATGTTCTTTTACGATTCTATTGCAAATTGTTAAACCCTATCTGGAAAGTAAAGGACCTACTCGTAAATATTCAAAGATCCGATCCAGCATTTCCAGAGCATAAAGTATTACAGTGTCTTTGATAGTACGCATCGTTGGAGGCAAAAGAGCACGTAATAAAAGGTGCTGTCTAAATATTTTATTTTCTAATATTTTACACCCTGCATTTACGTACATACCCACATTCATATTATATGTGGGTATTTGTGTGGCAATAACAGCACAAAGGGTGTTACATAGTATAAATAAATAATAATGCATTGGGTTTATGGAGGTAGGTATCAATATTAGTCGCCAGCCGATCCAGGCGTACTATAACAACTTGTTTTACTTCGTGAGTCTCACAACTCCCATGGAATAATAAGCAGTTCTATGTTTTTTCCCCTTTGATTAAATCAGTAGTTTATATTTTAATCAACAACAAAAAATATTTCCGAATTCAAACATTGATTTGTAATTTAATCGTACAATTACCTACAAAAATAGATCGCACTATCGGCTGATTCCAAAAAGGAAAATCTTGTTTTGATTGCCGCCACTGTACGTAAACATACGCTTAAAATTAATTCAGAGGGTGGGTTATAATGACAAGCCTAAAACGTGACCATACTCAGAACGTGTACTGAATCACCTTCCATAAGGATTATGAATAAAAGGCTTTAACTTTGACAGATGTGTTTGTTTACATTGTTATCCCACATGACAACAGGAGGTGAAGAGGGCAGGAGATTAACTACGTAACAGTGTATAACGTCCGCCTGAGGTCACGGACCGAATAGCCACTTTAGACCCACGACCAGCGACGTTGATAACAAACTTTCAACCAGCCTGCATCCACTCTCAATTACTTTTTATTATTTTTCACTTACACTCCCTCCCTCCCTTAATACCCTCTGAGACAATCAAAGGAATGCTATTGTGTTGAAAGTAAAAAACTGTTTACTTTCAATTGAACTTTTTTAATTAGTCTTTTAGCTGAAGATTTACAGGGTAGGTAAGATGTTTTCTGAATGAGACTGAGAGATTAAAGATTTAATAGCTACAAGGATTTATATAAAAGTATTTAATTCGTTTTTTTTTTTGTGTAGTAAAGTAACCTGTCTCCGTCGATTTTTTAATTATAAAGGTGATTCAGGATGGTTCCATTTAAAATAAATGTAGTTCTATTCATTATCAAAAATGGAACTCCTCAATGGATATTCAAAATCAACTTCAAATGACGCAATCGTGTAAAACGTCGTGTCGTGTAGAATGTTATGTGTGTATTGTGTCTAAAATCTATTAGGAAAATAAAGTTAAAATTGATTTCAAAGATTTTTTAAATTCAAACGAAGAATTGAAAGCAAATCGAATTGAAAGTACTAACTTTAAAAACTGTATTGGAAACCTACAATACAAGTAATAATCAACATTAATTTATTATTTTTTAACTTTATGAAGTCTATTACGAGTAGCAACCACAAAAACCTAAGTATTGTGCTATAAGCAACTTGTAAAGTGTGTGTGTGTGTAAATTATTACAGTCCACTTGCATCCATTGACATTACTAATAAGTTATTTCTAACAGCATTTGTGTTTCGCAATGCATAGTTCAGCGCTGTCCAAACTTTCCAGTTATAATAGAAATGGATGGGTAACACGTAGTGAACTCACGAAAACAAGTATAGTTTGTGGTTGTGGCGGAAGGCTCTGGCGCGCTCTACAGCGGAATTGTGACGTCAGAGTCAGTCTACTTCGTCCACAGAACGACGAACGTTGAACATTTGTGACCCCGACACACGCATCCGGGACCACGAATCTAGGCCACAACTTACAACAAATATTATGAAAAAAAAGTCACCGCAAAATGGGGATGGTTACTAAAATGCAGTGCATCGCAACCGAAGTCAGTGACCGGTCGTAATTGGCATGCGACTGCAGATCACCAAACGGTTAGCTTAACCGCATTCTGCAATTACTTGTAATCGAAGATTGACGTTCAATTGTCGTCGTTTCATCACAGTGCTTACTGTTCTTAAACGATTTTATTTTTATGACACCATTAGCCGCAGACGCTGTCAGAAATTATGCAATCATTTGGATATCTTTAAAAAGATAATGACATCAACATTGACGATTAAATTGTCTTTAAATCGTTCTGTTTATATTCCAAACATAGAGACAATTCAAACAAGATGCTTTGATGTTGTGCTTGTTTGTGTAGAGACAGATTATTTAGTTTTGATTTTAATTTTTGGGTTTGACAAACTCCTCTTCTTTTTAATTTTGACCAGCTTTATTTGTAAATACCTGTAGCAACAATAACTCATATTCTATTCTTTTATTTGGCTTAGGACTATTTCATATCAGTTTCAAAAACCAAAATACAATAAGGCTCATCCTAACATGTACCTACCTAAGTCTCAAGAGATCGAAGGAAATGAAAAATGTGTCAGTGAATTCCTCGTCAGGCCAGCGACTCCTGCCAACAACCCGTCGCCCGCCGGCGCTACTTATTTCACGATTTTGGAACACGTTTTTGCAACACGTGCTTCGAACGCTTCAGCTGTAGGTCGTAGATATTAGGGTCATAGAAACCTTGTACCATACACTAGCTGTGCCCCGCGACTTCTTTCGCGTGGAAGTCGTAAGATACACAATATACTAAAATAACAGCCACATTTTAATACAACTCCCTCGTCTCCCGACCCGCCGCGTTGCATTGCCCGCCCGCTCTATTACTTCGTTTTCGCTTAGTGCTTCTGCCTTTTTTCTTTTTGCTCGGCTCCTAAGGGTCTTAGCGTGATCTTAAGTAGCTTATAGCTATCCTCGAGTATTGGGCTACCAAATGCAAAAAGAATTTTTCAAATCCGACTTTTTGTTCACAATTTCATGGGTTTCAATTTTTTTTGCGCGGAATCCTAATTAATTTTCTAAAATAAAAATAGCCTGAGTTATTCCCCATAACATTGTACAATGAAAGTCCCGTCAAAATCGGTCCAGCCGTTTCGAAGATTAGCCGGAACAAACAGACAGACAGCCAGACAAAATTTTTAAAAATTGCTTCTTTTTATAAGTACCGTATATGCTTTCTTATGCATTTAGTAAAAAGTTGTTATTTTGACATTACAAACAGACACTTCAATTTTATGATATTTATTTGTATCATACATTATTTCAATCCTTAAAATATTTGGAAAATACTTCTTCAAAAAATAAGGCGAAAATGAAAGACTTTTACGGGAATTATAACTAAGTTTACTCACATGGACACATTGAAGATCAAAGTTTATTGGTTTCAGCGGATACAAAACCGCTCCTCGTTCTTTTTAAATATTATTTAATCATCTTTTAAAACGACATATGTTCACGGAAGGGGTACCAAAAGCCACACGGGCATATAAATACGCAATATTGATCTCATAATTGCTCAACAAATAATGAATAAGTTTCAGAGTAATGCGCTACAGTGTCGGCCGCAACTGTTGGCGCGTCATTATTTAGTCGTCTCGTGTAACGCGTCACGTACATCTGTGACTGTTACTAAAGTAGCGCTCACAAGAAATGATCGCTTCTGTTACGTTACATTCGTAAAATTTTATTACTTTTTTATCCCTTTCAAAGTACGAAGCTCAAGTGGCGCTAATGCACTTTGTGTAACCACGTGTGACAGGAATATTTTAGTGATAGCTCGCACATTGCCCACAAGGACCAGGCACCAGCACAAAAAGGGCCAATGTCCTTTTTATTTATTCTACAGATTAGTTTTGATCGTAACATTTTATTACAAATCGCATTACGATCTAATGAATAAATTATGAAAAAAGTTCTGAGACTTGTTACGGCTGCTACAAGATTATTATTCAGCCATTAAATAGTAATCCATGCCGCAATTACGATTGAACCGCGAGAAAATTGAAGACCTTCACTAATCGATATTTAGAACCTTAAAAACTTTTAATAATGTAAGTATAAATATAGCTTTGGAGTTAAAAATAAGGAGCTTAAAATAAAATGTTTAATGTAAGTTGGCAATTTGGTTATCACAGCAATACAGCTGCAATTAATTTCAGATATATTACGACATTCATCCCCGTATCCGGATTCCACTACAATTAATTATTTTATTCCAGCAGCAAACGAATTAACATATACTTCGAATACAGATATTCTGTCACGTCTGTTACGTCTGATAGCAGGAATCAGAATACTCTTTGAGTTAGTTTGGTAAATAAAGTTAAATTGGGAGCAAAGTTTGAATAGTCAAAGATTTGAATCAGGCGAGGAAAAACTCGAGTAAAAACGGGATACAGATTAATTGGGCTACTGAGGCAGTAGCAGGTTCATCCTTGTAGCGAGAGGATTGATTAGACGGCGTCGGCACGGTAATTAATCGACGCATCCGGTTCTATTCCGCTTTTTGTCCCGCACGGTTTGATTGAATTTTTCACTTCGCCGCCAATAAGTTGGGTGAAGCAATCAATTTACTGACACTTCATTAGCCACGAAAATTGCGTAGAAGAGTACAAAGAGTACAAAGTTTTGGCCCAAATTTTATTTACTTTCTACGTTCTTCCCCTTAATGGAAGCAGCCAAACCTCTTGGACAAAATTTACCAAATTATTCGCAGCACACTAACATCCATTTTAAATGTGGCCCTGGACGACCGAGCGTGGCTGCAAGCCACACTACCCATCCGTTTTGGTGGCCTCGGCGTCCGCAAAATTACCAGTATTAGTTCCTGTCTTCTGTCCACAGCACGGAAAAGTTGACCGAGAAAATTTTAGCCCCCTCCTTGGTTGACTCAGAAGTGCCGTGTTTGACTGACGCAGTGAACGCCTGGAAAGTGGCTTGCCCGGATACAGATCGGCCCTTGAACCCATCTTCCCAGAGGCAGTGGGATGAACCGCTCTGCAGGTTGGTACGGAATAATCTAATTAATACGACCACCAATACTGCTGAGCGTGCCCGCCTGCTGGCTGTGGGGGAGTGGGAGTCGGGCCTCTGGCTTCAGGCGCTACCGTCACCCAACATAGGCACTATGCTGGGTGACACCACCTTCCGGCTCGCTACTTGTCTGCGTCTGGGCGCTCCTTGCGTGGCTCCGCATCGCTGCCAATGCGGTGTCAGTGTCGACTGCCTCGGACAACATGGCCTATCCTGCAGTAAGAGCGCAGGCCGGATAGCACGGCACGCCAGCATCAATGACATCATCCGTCGTGCTCTTGTCACCGCCGGGGTGCCAGCTGTTTTAGAACCCAATGGCTTAGCACGCGACGATGGAAAGAGACCAGACGGAATGACCATAATGCCTTTGAAGGTAGGTAGGCCTTTGGTGTGGGATGCAACGTGTGTCGACACCCTTGCGCCATCCCATCTTCCTAGCACGGCAGGCTGTGCTGGAGCGGCTGCTGCGGGTGCGGAAAACCTCAAACGGCGCAAATACTCCAGTCTTATTGGGACTTATATGTTCGAGCCGTTTGGGGTTGAAACACTTGGGCCATGGGGTCCGAGTGCCCACTTAGTTTTTCGAGACATCGCCAGGCGGTTGGTCGACTCCACACGTGACCAGAGGGCTGGCCTATTTTTTGGCCAAAGAATCAGCATTGCTATACAACGTGGCAATGCTGCCAGCCTTCTGGGCACTTTTCCTGTTGACAGCGATGCGGATGAATTTTTTGATGCCCTCTGATTATTTACCCGCTCCCTTTTTTAAATACTTGTACATATTATTATTATTATTTTAAGATTGTTAGGTTTTAAATTATGTCAATAGTAGAATATATTTTACACACTGTCATACATCGTCGCCTTTATAATTTTAAGATGCTTTTTAAGCAAATACAAAATATGTTACCTATGTAATGACGTAAGCAGTGCGACAGCTTTCCTGGATCCAATATGTATAGATGACTGAGTTATCACTGTCCACTGTCCAGTGTGGCCGAAATACGGAAGAATTTATGAAACTATAACTGAAGATAGCTTTGTGTGGTTTTACAGTTCCTCTTGTATCGGTTGATTTCGTCCGTCAGGCTGTCCGGTTTATCCGCAAATCTCCTTTTCACATCCTTCACACTTTACAGTGAGTCTAAAATCTAGCTGATGGTAGCTGTTGGTTTTCAGTGCATACTGTGTATATAGTCTAGTACCTACCAATTCATTTGTTCGGGCTGACTTATCTACGACAAATCTCCTTTCACGTCCTCTGTTGTATTATGCATATTGTGTGATGAACAGAGATCGGAATAGGTAGAATATATTGACCTAAATTTCGAGGGAGTTAGTAACATAGAGTGGATAATACCTCCTCTAGAAGCCCAGAATTTAAAAATCAGGAATTATTTATTGGACTTTTTATATAGTTAAAAATGATTATTTGAAGAATCATATTAAATTTTTTAGGGTTCCCTACAAAAATTGTGTCAAATTCAAATGTTTTGTTTTTAGAAGGTAAAATAAAAGTAAGTTGGCTGGTTTATATATGCTTATTTGTTGATTATTCCTTGATTTTATACTATACTATACTCGTACTATACTATACTATACTATACTGTACTGTACTGTACTGTACTGTACTGTACTGTACTGTACTGTACTGTACTGTACTGTACTGTACTGTACTGTACTGTACTGTACTGTACTGTACTGTACTGTACTGTACTGTACTGTACTGTACTGTACTGTACTGTACTGTACTGTACTGTACTGTACTGTACTGTACTGTACTGTACTGTACTGTACTGTACTGTACTGTACTGTACTGTACTGTACTGTACTGTACTGTACTGTACTGTACTGTACTGTACTGTACTGTACTGTACTGTACTGTACTGTACTGTACTGTACTGTACTGTACTGTACTGTACTGTACTGTACTGTACTGTACTGTACTGTACTGTACTGTACTGTACTGTACTGTACTGTACTGTACTGTACTGTACTGTACTGTACTGTACTGTACTGTACTGTACTGTACTGTACTGTACTGTACTGTACTGTACTGTACTGTACTGTACTGTACTGTACTGTACTGTACTGTACTGTACTGTACTGTACTGTACTGTACTGTACAGTACAGTGTGTACTATACACATATACAAACAAACAAACAATTTTACCTCTTTACAATATAAAATTAGTCACATCTAAAATACTGAGCATAATTTCTGGACATCGAAAAGGCCTCGATAACGTTACGTAATGATGAAATTTTATATTAGTTTTAAAATTAATCATTGTTCGCTAACAAAAAAATGTATTGTTGTAGCTCGTTTCATTGAGTTCGTTATTACTTTTAATTTTAAAAGATTCCCTTTTGTCTCTTATACTCTTAGTTCTTCATGTCTTATCGGAAACCTTTTAATATTACAAGTTAAAATTTTACTTTGTTGTAGGAAGGAAGTCGTGGCCTAATTACGGACGAGAAGTAAGTACGAAAAGTTTAATTCAAAATTGGAGCGAGAATTCCTTTTTTTTTCAGTACAGCTGTATGGGTATAGAATTAAGCTTTTTTCAAAGCCAAATGCTAATGATATGAGAATGGCATGCAACAAAATGGTTTCAGAATTATGATTTAACTTAACCTCACGCCAGTATTCCCCGAAAGGTTAGGCAGAGATGCACCATATTTCGCCAGTTATGTTTAAGTCCCATGTGCCATGTGCGAGCCTATTGCCATCAACCGGGCATAATTTTAAGTTCGTACATAAATCATAATAAAGATCGGTAGGTACTGTAGTAATCTGCAAGGATCTTTCGGGGGCCAAGCAGACTGCTACGTGTGTTATATTGTGACTCGTTTATGAAGAGTGCGGGATAACGAAGCTACAATAACTTTTAAACTCCAACCAGGATTATATTATTATTTTTCCTTCAGCTTATAGAAAACACATTTACAAGACAGGGCTATTTTCTATCTGCATGCACATCAGTCAGGGCCGGGAGGCCGATTGTCAACTACATTGTTTTTTCTTCCCCTATTCTAACATTCAAAATCAACATATGTCTTCTTAAATCAATCAACGTTTAAACTGCGAAGGTTGCATGCTAATGGCACGCCCAGTTAAAACCTCTACAGTACTGACTGCCAAATTAGCATTGAAGTAAATATGGTTCCTACTTTTCCATAAAATATACAAAATCGAACCAGCAACAAATCAGCATGAAAGGCCAGTTTCAGAAACAAAAGGTCGATTTGCTTTAGTTTTCCCACTTGTGATGTGAAAACTAAAAATTGGATTGTGAATGTGTCTTCAATAGTAAAGTGGTACGAAACTGGGATAGGTCACGTCACTAGAGGCGTTCGTTCAATCAATGCGAATTCAAAACTTTGATGGCACTACTCGTTCCGGCGCCGATCCAACTTTGGTTCATGGAGATACCGCTGCCGAACGCGAGAAGTGTCTACCGTGTACGGAATCACTAAAGTTACGTATACTGTGCTTACTCTCACGGTAAAAGGAATCAATTCGAGATATGTTTTTTTATCGCAGTTTTTCTACAGGATTCGTATAAATTTTAGTAACAACCAACCATACCATTACCATTTAACTTGAACTAGCGTAGAGTTTGTAATATTTTGTGTTTGTGTAATACGAAGCGTTTTAAACGTAAACTGTTGCTGAATTTTGAATCGTTTCAGTTTAAATTCAAAACTCGCAAACATCTAAAAGTCCGCAGGTGTATTTTCGATAACTCACAAACTGCTGATTATTACAGTACGGGATTTTATAATCCGATTCGAAACAATGAGTTTAAACTTATTTGCGAGTTTGGCACTTAGTAATTTTGTAGGTAATTCTATACGTAGGTGTTTTAAAAGATGGTGATGTTAAACGTTATAAAAGAGTACCTAACGGTGGAGTTTTTGCCCATTCTTCTCCATACGAAACTACCTTTTGGGAGGGCAACTAGAATCAATTCTATTTAGCTCGCTCTTTTCTTGTAAATTTTGACGTTCAAAAGTGCCGTTTATGTGTCTATTTGATATAAATAATTTGACTTTTACTTTGATGTTTAAAAAAAATACGTTTCTTAGTCATTATAAGGATTATTCTTCCTTTTCATGTATATACAACATGTCCCGGAATTAACGCACAACGTCTTAAGAGGTCATTGTAATTATCATTATGAACAACTTTTACTATGGGACCAAATCTGTAATCACGAAAAAAAATCAGCTGTTCCCTACATTTTGACGAGTTATGCCAACATAAATGTTTTTTTTTTCGCGAATTCAGGTTTGTTCCCATAGTAAAATTTGTTCATAATGATGAGTACAGTGAGTGGCTGTGCGTTAATTCCGGAACATGTTATAAAAGTCAAAAAGGTTAGTCATAATGAAGAAAGCACATTGCGTAGGTTGACAAATAATTTATTTGACAAAAGTCATTATTATATAAATTCAAATCTAATTTCCCTACTTCATCACAATATAATAGGTAATAAAATTAAGTTTAAATCTAATTACATATTCTAATCTTACATCTAAACAATGTTTAGTCATGAAGCAATTTGTGTTTTAATTGAATCGAATGTAATGAAATCTTGTAAAAATGAAGATTGTGATTGCCTTTCACAAAGGTCTTGTAATGAAATTGAATACAATAAAGAAAACACAACAATTAAATACTAACACACACATGCCACTCCTAAATTAGTTTTAGAAAGTACTTAATCCAGTTTTATTTTCACAAGCGATATCTTTATTATATTTTGGAGTGAGAATTCACAACACACTTAAATTAGAACTATCAATACTTAGATCCTCTTTGGTAAGTGGCCACTATTATGGATGAAATCGAACACTGGCACTTTATTTATCTAGTTCACTAGAAGAGGATTTTTTCCGCTTTTTGCGCTGCGAGTGCCATCTCCTTTACTTTTACCCGATGTACTTTGCCGGAGGGCGTAACGGGTAATGAATCTACGAAGAAAAGACCGCCATTCACTCGCTTCCCTTCCATGTTCTCTGAAAACAATAAGTTAGAAATTAAGTAAGAATGAAGAATGAAATTATTTAGTCATGTGGCTAGCTGTTGGTAATAAATTTGGAACGTGTGAAGCTCCGTGAGCGGCAATAGACTGTGCTACCTGCGACGCTGGATGCCAACTACGGTGAAGGAGATACATTGAGCCAGGCCGAGCGTTCACTGCGACGATTGACAATCAAAGTTCTGTTCAGGGTGCTTTCATAAATTACACTACCTGTGCCCCGCGACTTCGTTCGCGTGGATGTCGTAAGATACGCAATATACTAAAATAACAGCCGCATTTTAATAAAACTCCCTCGTCCCCCGATCCGTCGCCAACCGTCGTCTTCACTTAGTGCTCTTTCTGACTTTTTATTTTTGCTCGGCTCCTAAGGGTCGTAGCGTGATGTTAAAAAGCCTATAACTATCCTCGAGTATTGGGCTACCAAATGCAAAAAGAATTTTTCAAATCCGACATTTTGTTCATAATTTCATGGGTTTTAATTTTTTTGCGCGGAACCCTTATTATTTTTCTAAAATAAAGGTACCCTAAGTTACCCGCCGTAACATCAGCTATCTGCCAGTGAAAGTTCCGTCAAAATTGGTCCAGCCGTTTCCGAGATTAGTCAGAACAGACAGACAGACAGACAGACAGACAGACAAAAATTGCTTTTTTTGTTATAAGTACCGTTTATACTTTCTTATGCATTTAGTAAAAAGTTGTTATTTTGACATTCCAAACAGACACTTCGATTTTATTTATTTGTATAGATTAAAGCCTAACATTTCAGTTAAAATTTGATTACAGATTTACAATTATTTCCTTCTCAATTCATTTTGCCTTTAAGATTTTTGATCATGATATTTCTTGGAAATGTGTAAATTAATACCACCAAAGGGATTTTATAAATATTATCTCAAGCCTCTGGGGGTAAATTCCGTTCGATTGCCTTCTCATCCATCATCCGTTGTTTATAATGCAATCAATTTAATAAAGATTATTTTTATTTTGACATTATCTTCGGCGTTCTTGTCTAACCTCTGAATTTATTATTCGAGTACGGTAAAGACGAAAAGAGAGTTTGTAAATCTCACGGGTTGATTAGGTTGAATAGTTAGTATTTCAGAAACTTAGTTTGTTACCTCTAAGCCAATTTTAATGTCTCGTTGGATTTGATTTAACACAGAATATAGTAACCTTAGACCTAGTTTCACCATACCATGTAGTTAGTTTAATCTTCTGTTAAAATGTTAACGGAACTTTAAGAGTAGCGATTGTTTCACCATGCGCTAATATATGATTAAATGTATAGTATTAATCAGGCGTTAAATTTAATTGCTGCCCTAGAGGTCACTTACTAACCGACATTTTGGGCGGTTTTCACCATTGAAACTGAACGCGATCAGCCCATCTAAACTACATTCAAGAGCTGTCAGTGTAATTATTCCATACAAAATAATGACATTGACAGCACTTAAACGTAGTTTATTTCATTGGTGAGATCAGCCCTTAGTCATTGTCAAAATTATCGAAATGAAAGACGCGAGTCTATAACATAGACATGTGACATTACGACTTTTTATTTTGGTTGCTTTGACAACTGAGCGATATAAGAGTTAGAGCCGATGCACACGATGCGTTGCGGCGCCGCATTGCAAAGAGTTCGCCGTATAAACGCCGCCATTGGCAGTCACACGTGACCGCCAATGTACGGCGAATCTTTGCGGTGCGGCGCCGCAACGCATCGTGTGCATAGGCCCTTAATGATACATCCTAACGCCAGGTTTCTTAATGTGCTGTTATTTTTTTCGGGTGGAACGTAAATACCATTGACATCGATGTTTATTTTAATGGCTGGTTTACTAATGTCCGATTATGAAGAGCTTGATGAAATTAGCTCTTAGCCATTCATGATGTCACAAGAAATTCAACATTATCTTGCCAACTGATTTTGAAAATTAATTACTCTCATTTGATTTTTTGAGTAGGTAGTCGGGTTTGAGATTTTATCAGTATGCTGAAATCAAAAGAACGAAAATCAAAGGAAATCAATCAAAGGAACGTAATTTGTTTTCCACCTATCAAAAAAAAAAAAAATCAGGAAAAACAATAATTAATTTTGATTAATCGTAGCTCCGTTTAACGGAAATATAACGAGCAAGTACATGATGCAATAAAAACGTTTCTTTGAGCTGTTTAATAACGTTGATTATTTCGTTTATTGCAATTTTGCTAATGAACGAAATGTTTCGGGTGAATCTCATAAAACACTAACATGTTAATATTTTTATTCCTTGAAACTGTATGCTAATGCTGTGTTTCACTGTTTTTCCAATAGCCAGAGTTACTACAAACATTGAATCAAAGGACATGACGCGACGTGATGGTAAAGCAAAGAAATATATGTCTGCTGCCTTGATTTCGCTGCTGAAAATGAAACGTATTCGGTAGCGTTATTTCACAAATGAATATTAATTATAACTGCGCAAAATACGGGCCAACTGTTACACAAGTAATTATGACATGCGATATGAGTTTTCTTGAACCATCAGACGAAAACACGGATTTATGATTGCTGTTTCTCAACAAAATATTTTAATTTGTGTTTTCGTCACGTTTACTTATCGTGTCTACCAAAGTATTGTTAGATATACATCAATTATCAGAAAGGTGTGGTCATGTCTAAGGTCGTGGTACAGACCATCAAACTCAACAACTTTCTCCACGGGACCAACATCGAAATCGCGAAAAACTTATCATTTGTCCCATACAAAACTTCAATGTCGTCTCGACCCAATTGTATGAGATGGCTTATTTTTTACGATGACGATGTTGGTCCCATGGAGAAAGTTGTTCAGTTTGTTGTTGTTTGATTGTCTGTACTACACCTTTATTGTATATGACCACACATTTCTGATACATCTATAGGTACCGGATTTCGTACATAAAGGTACGCAAAATTGTGAATTCTTGCTAAGTAATACCTATGTAGGTTAGTTAAGATTAAGTAATCCTATATTTCTCCAATGCCTTCAACTCTTTAGGGAAATTATAATAGACATCTTAAAAGAGATAAAATATCCATAATCTTGAGCTAAACGTACTAGAAACTGAACAAGTAATATACAACTCTAGCCAAGAGAAAGCGCCCACAGTCTGCCATGTCTTTACGTCACATAGGTACAGACCCGCGCATAAATATCTTACAATACTCACGTGAAGTACGATTGCAACTTTAAATTAAAAACCTATTTCATAACACTATGGTTTCGAAAATACTATGTTCGTGACACTATAAAATTTATATCAAAATTTTATGAGAAAATCGCTTTTGAATCTTGCGTAAGTGTAACATATTTATGCTCGTGACTGTACAGGTAGGTCTTCTATTATAGACCTATGAGAGTGAGGGAAGAGAGAGTGCATCTGTGTCTGCGCACACACAAATGTGCAATTTAATATCTCCCGCGCCGATGGCTAGTCGGCTCTGAGATTGACCGCCATGGCCGAAATTAGGTCTGGAAGACTACTAAGATTTTTATTTGTTGACCTCTAATAAAGACATGTTTAATGCACGAATGAACATCAACCTCACATAAAAATGGGAAAATTACCAATTAGTTTTATGGAACATTGACACACCTATCTATCTACTTATCACAGATAAGTACTCTAAGTAGATATGTGATTGCAAAGCCAATGTTTTAAGATTAATAAGTTATTATTAACTTATTAATCTTAAAACATTGGCTGATTATGACATAGTACCTAATAAATCAAATATTTCCAATGGTTATCAAAAACATAATCGTATCGTATGATTTTAATCAGTTAATTCATAGAAAAACTTAGTACATGAGATACACATTTTTAATTAGTTTATCTGATTTATATGTATTTATTCTGTAAGATGTTATCAAACGGTTGGTTTTAGTTTAAAATAATGCTGAAAATATTGTTTTTGGTGTTGACGAGACCGTAATTACACGTAGACTATAGCTGTTTTAGACCCGCATACCTCGTGTACAAAGCAAAGAGATCAGTCGTAACTAATCTTGCTAGCCGTATTGCTTTATTGTGAATTTTAATTGTTTTGTGAAATCAGTAATAAGTTCAAAATACTTACTTCTAACCAAGTCGAAGATCTCTTTCGTGTCAATATTGTCACCGTTTCTCCTCTGCAGGGCGATGACGGGCAGTTCCATACAATCGAGTTGAGGCAGGCTCACAACGCAGGCATCCACCACGGAAGGGTGAAGCTTGACGATTCCTTCCATTTTCAAAGGTGAAATCTGAAAACAAAACAATTTATTAATACTACAAAATAAAGGCACCAATTTAGTTACGAAATTATTGTAGTCGTCTACGGAGTTTCTTTCACTCGCTTTAAGCCCACAACTTTATAAAATGCACTTAAGGCGCCATGAT
The DNA here is from genome assembly GCA_947568875.1 of Fissipunctia ypsillon. Lineage (NCBI taxonomy): Eukaryota > Metazoa > Arthropoda > Insecta > Lepidoptera > Noctuidae > Fissipunctia > Fissipunctia ypsillon. Next base: position 12,683,952 of record OX387647.1, read on the forward strand.
CTGGCGCTCGAGCCGCGTACTGAACTGAAGTAGAGTCGCCGCCATTGTTTGCCTCGCGCATATGGTAGATATTTCAACATAGTAATTATTTTGATAATTTTATCAAGACAAACTCAGTGAATTGTGCTAAACAATCTTACTCCACCTTTTATATAAAAATAAGAAAAAAAGTCTGTTTTGTAGCTATGAGATTGATTAAACTTTGCTGGATAGAAAAAAGTCCTAAAGTTACCAGTTTAGGACTTTTTTCTATCCAGCAAAGTTAGTCTAATCGTATTATTAAAAGCAATTGCGTGTCCGTCAGATCCTTAAATTAGATCTTTTTTCAGAATTTTATAACTCTGTTTTTTACATTTCCCATGGATTCAAAAAACTATTAAGCGCGGTCTCTGTCGGATCATAGCGCTTTAATACCTTTTGATGCAATTTTAATATTTCAAGTATTCATAAAAGGTCTATCTTAATAAGAACATTCACAAGCCTACTTGGCTACGCGAAATTAATTTATCTGCAAGAATGAATAAGGCTTGAACCGTTTGATAATATGGTAACCACTTTTGAGTGGCTGAGTTACAGGGTTTCAACAATGAATGGAACTTTTCATGTGAAAGACTCCTTTTAAAATGAATCGTATCATTTTCTACATCTATAATGAAATATGGCAATGGTAAAAATAATATTAAGCATTTGAATAACATAAACCGATGTTTGTAAAATATTTTCTTGAAATAGAAACGTCGAACTGTAGACGGGCAGCAAGGATTTGGTAAATATTTTTCTCGCGAAATAAGTCTTAGTTTTCTCTTGTCGCATATCAACCCACTCGAGACAGTGCGCCACTAAGATGAATCAGAGCGTGAGAGAAATAAGTCTAGCTAAGTTTACGCTGACTGAGTTTTCGCCTTACGTTATTTTTAGAGGTTCTGGAAAAACAGTATTATTTCGAACGAAACTTTTACTCCAAAACGGCTTTTGTATTTCATTGCATTGCTATGTTTACGCTTCATTGAGATTTTTAATATCCGTTGATTATTTTTATGCATTTTATTCGTTGGCGTTATTTTCTTTCTGTATTCGAGCCTAGCTCATGTCGTTAGATTTAAAAAATAGAAAGGTAAATGCTAATTAAATTTTAAAAAGATTCTTCACTCACCAGAAAACCGTAGTGCTTAATTAAAAGTCTCTTGCGCTCTACAAAGTAGTAGTAATTTTGCTCGTCCCTGTAGAACACGTCTCCGGTCTTGAACCATCCGTCGTCGGTTAGCATGGTCTTCGTCTCCTCGGGATTGTTTAAGTAACCCTGGAAATTCAATCAATAATGAATAAGAATACCCCAAAAAATAAATAAATAATCCAATAATCCCCAATTTACTGAGGAGTCTTTGTAAGATAACTGAATTAAAAGGTATTCCCAACAATAATAAGATGTTTCGACAGCTTTAATTCGATGCCCTAAAGCTGAAAACGTAATGCATTTAAAGCTATTTACTGTTCGAAAAGATTAATACTTTGCAGAGTATTTTCCAAACCTGCGCTGCTTTTAACTTGCAATCTGACCGGGATAGATACTACCTACACGTATAATAATCAGAATACCTTATTGAGTAACTGCGTAAGTTGGGGCCGAAGCAGTATTAGCCCACAGGTAAATTATGAATTGTGTTCATCCTTAGGGCATTATCATCCGCGGCCCACGGATTTACTAACGGTTTACCTTTTATGGGATTGAGATTCTGAGAATCGTTCTCAAACATTTTACTAACTCGATAGTATTTTTGGGTAAAATTATCGAATAGAGTATCTATTTTGTTAGTTACTAGGTAGGTATGTATATATAGAAATGTCCCTATATGCTCACGTTCCAACAAATAAACCTGTATTTTGAATAATGTGCTTTCTATTTCGTTTGAAGAAATGTAGTTTGTTACCTTAAAGAATGCATCGCCTTTAATCCACAATTCGCCGTTTTTGTAAGTTCCTTGCAATGGCTCGCCATCGTCACTCATAAGCTGCAAATAAAATATTTAATATTAGAATATGTCAATTGATTCGTAATTAATTATACCAGTCCTGAAAACACATTTTACTATAAGTAGGTAGCTTATCAAGTAGATATATTGTTTATCAATAAAAACTTCCAAAAGTAATCATTCATACTCAACAAAATTATCAGATATTATTGTTATTTTATACTATTTTGCATAACTGTAATAATGAGTGTGTTTTCCGAAATAATTATCTTTTCAAACGTTAAGTATCATTATTACCTAGGTCATTATGATGTCATATTTTTACTCGAAAGGGGCTGCAATTTAGAACTTTTCAGCAGCCAGTTCACAATATTGGTTTACAATAATAGGTGTTTTCAAAAATACACATTTAGTTATTTTTAACACATACCTTGAACTCATATTGGGATTGTGGCCTGCCAGTTGAACCGTAAGGTGTGTCGTCATCGAAATCAAAGATGGGCGCCAATAACTCAGTCATTCCATAAACCAGGTATAAGAACGCGTCGCAGATACTCTACAAATAAATACGCTTTTATAGATATGTACTAGAATATTACTTCATGTTAATTATCTATGATGTTTTTTATCCAGACAAATTTGAAGATGGAACTAATGGTGGTCCAGTTAACACTATTCACGCAACCCCCCCTTTCGAATGACGATAGCTTTGTGTCCCTAATTTAAAATACATTCAGAGTTCATAGAGATGTGCTAGCTAGATATTTCTTCTCGGAAAAGCTTGGAAGCCCGACGAGCTTATGAAATAAGTTCAAAAAAGAACAAGAGAAAAAGAGAAGAGATTCTTTCCTTTACATTCTGCAATGGACCTACTTATATCAGATAATATAATGTGCGTTATAATATTATACTTACTCTAAATCTGTCCAGTAATGGCTTCTCCATAGCGCTGCCGCCAATAAGAATGTATTTGAAACACGATAAGTCACAAGTTTTTTCTGCCACATTCAGAAAATGACCTAATAAATATGGCGTAAATGCAGTAGTGTTGGGCTGAAATATTATCAAAAATATTAATATCAAGTAGGTAAAAATCACAGTAGCAACCTGTTATCAGCGTTTCTAATTAACACACCTGTGTGTTATCGGTTATTGTTATTATCATTATAATTACCCTGTATTTGTTGATAATTTCGACGATTTTCATCGGAGTCAGTGGCGCCGACGACTGGACCCTTGTGGAGCCTTTCAAAGGGCCAGATATGAAGTATACGAGTGATGAGACCCACTGGAGTGTTGCCATGGCCAAGATGACGTCACAGCTATCCGGGAACGGTTTCCTGCACAACAAGAGTAAATCTGTTACTGTCTTTCCTTGGTGAGGGTATCCTCACCAAGGAAAGACAGTAACAGATTTACAAATAATGTTCGGAGTATTCCGAACATTATTTGTAATGTCGTCGCGCTGTTCTTCGTCAGCGTTATTTTCAGGCTTATTAAGATGTTTTACAAAATAATATTTGCATCGAAAAGCGATTTTAATATCACGCTTTCGAGGATCTGTAAAGTTTAAGAGCCGATGATAAATGTTCAATTTACTTGAACTGTGCGGTGAGTCCCAATAATTTAGTTTTGGACATAACTTCAACTAATACCATTAATTTATTATTTACCGATATGCGATGTTGCGAACTAACTAAACTTGCAATAAGTTTCGAAGCAGGTTCGGTGTAACAAAGTTCCGAGGGCATCTAATATTAATTGATTGGTTATTGATTTATACTTAATGCCGATGCAAGACCGTAGTATCTTAAAATAGATCAACATTGAATATAGTACAAGTCTAAACATCCCTGGAGGGTTGCATATTGAAACAAAGGAATGCATTCTGTATACAATGTAGGTTTATTGCAAATCTTGTGCATATCTGTGAAGTTTGAAATTGATAGAGATTGAAGCATTTACTTTATTTAATGTGGGATCCTTGCTAGCATAAAGGAGTCACGTATCTGTAAATCCATTTACACTGTTTGGTAAATTAATGATTCAATTGCTAATGGCGACCGTTATGGTCCGCAACACCTAAACTAATCGGCCAGTCGGATGACTAAGCCAAGGATTGTGATTTTAATTAATTATTTATCGCTTTACTGCTTCCTTATCAGTGTTGTTTCAGGTTTAATAAAAATTGAATATTATTCAATGATAAGAAAGTGACGTCCATCCTGCGTCATGCCTATAAATAACCAACTTCAAAACTAGAAAAATATATATTTTGTATATTTGTGTAGGTACTCACCACCAATTAAGAACTCCGTTTAGTAATGTGTCGAAAGGGATAACAGCCACCTTCGGCAGGCCTGTGGTTCCACTGGTCAACATCAACCATGCAGTCATTTTGGAATGGTCGAATAGAGCTGGCCTGAAAACATCATAGAAATTGTACAGGATACTCATTCTGCCTTACATACTAAAGATAATAATTTTCTTTAGGACGTCCTTATCAAGTAATTATAAAAACCATTCATATCACTGTACTTATGAATGGTTAATTTTGTTTTCATTTAATCGTAAGTAGATAAACGTGTATCCTACGTTTTGATTCACACACTATCGTAACTGATTTTTATGTGTATTAATTACGTGAGCCTAGTTTTTAACATAATGATTCTAGATGGTTCTTTACTTGTAATTAACTTTTGTGCCGTTGTACTTGTTGACAAACGCTTCAAGGTCTGATTCTTTGTCGTCAAATATGACGATAGCTCCCCTTTGATTGGTCGCTTTAAAAGCTTTTTTGACCCTTTCTTCACAAGCTTTCTGACAGAACACTATCTTCGGCAAGATGTATGGGAACAATCTTGTTAGGTCGTCTGAAAGTAAAGTTAATTCGAAATTAGATTGCAAGTTAAAATAATTAGCTGTCAATTGGCAGTAGATTATATTAGGTATGTTTTCTTTCTTATCGTGAACTTACTTTGTCCAACACTGGGATCTATGGCACACATGGGGTATCCTCCGAAGTGGCACGCGTAGTACGGGATGCACAGGTCCATATGGTTGTTGCCAATGAGGATGGCCGGGTCCCCGGGCTTCAGACCTGAGTTAGACATTGCACTAGCTAGGCGACAAGTGCGTTTTGCCACGGATCTGTTGGTTTCCTCTTGTCCCGTTGTGAAATCGATCTGGAAAATGGAAAAAAGTTTTTTGTTTTGTAAATCCTAAATTCGATGTCTGGTAAGACACGTGTGGGTGTATTCAATTGTTTTAGCATCTCTCTACCTTCAACTATTCATTATTTACGCATTTGACTGCCTCTTTGGTCTAGTGGTCGCAAGCGCTATTGCTGAGCATGAGGTCCTGGGTTCGATTCCCGGGTCGGGCAAAGTGATAATGGGTTTTTTCCATCTGGAATATCTCAGTAGCAGCGCGGAGTCTGAATTTGTGTCCGGTGATGGCAATAGGCTCGTCCCCTATTACATGGGACTTAAACATAACTGGCGAAATATGGGTGTACTAGGTATAGGTACACCTCTGCATAAGCTTTCGGGGAATGCAGGCGTGATATTATGTAAGTGTATATATTTACGTATTTTTAACCATAAGTCAATTACCAGTCAAACGTAAATTGCCGCCAATTCCATTTTATGGCTATAAATAAAAAGCTAGCTGGAGCAATAGGTAATAATGGTTGCGAATGTAACAAATATTTTTTACAAAAAACATTTCTGAATTTCGGAATTTACTGATTTGCAATTATATTGCTTATGAATAAATTAGGCTATAATTAAGTTTGAGACTTTTCTCGCGAAGAATAGGTAGTTACTTAATTAAGATTCGATTAGAGTTTTTTATTGTTTGATTAGCAAAAATAATCTGTACTAATTTCGTTGCAGGAAATTCTTAATTCATAGAACATGGATTTAGGTTTTTATAGTGTTTAGTTTTTGGCAAAGCGATAGGTAATTTTAATGACTGAAAGCTACATCAGAACATTTATCTAAAATTACGCTTAAATAAATAATCTTGGAGAAACTAAGCTTCCCATCTCAGTTATTTTAGTACTAAAGCTACATAAACGATCGATACTGTATGCTAGTGGTTTATCTCTCGTAGTAATTCAAATGAACAAATAGTTCACGTAGTAGGTACGCGAGAGTGGCGGCAGTGTTAACTATGTACATACGTGAACACGTAAGTATTCTTTACTGAGATATTTAAATTTTACCGCACTTGCTTTCACCTTATTAGCTTTCTTTTAAAATTTTACCTGGCACTTGCAGCTATGAGATTCTTGATTTTTATATTCATACTTTAGGTGCAAAGATAATAGCTGGCGAAATTAATTTTCTAGTTCAGTTCTTTGAAGTATTGATAGCAGTGAATTCGTAGATTTCCAAAGAACGATGTAAATAAAGCAAATTGGGTACAATTAAAATTCATATTCCTGGAAATTATATTGTAGGTGGATATATCAATCAGATATTTCATTGAATTTCAAACTGATATCAAGTTAATTGCATTTTAAAAGTAAAATTTTACTATTTAAAGTGATGTTATTGTTTATTGAGACAGCTTTTGAAACTGTTTGTGATTGATTAAAATATTAGCAATTAATTTAGGTTGAAATATAATATTTTAAATTTAGTATTTACAGTTTTTGTCTCAAGTTTAGAGAGCTTCGTGACTGATCTGACCTCGATGACATTCTTGGACGTCTTAAAATACCTCCAAAATGTTTTACATTCGCTATAGATTCACGACACATAGATGAAAAAAATACATAGACATGTACCTGACAGATCATTTCTGGGTCGTAGTTCATGGCCTCCAAGACTATGTGGCCGATGTGTACCTCTTTCTCATTGAGGCTGTACCGCTCAGCAGCACTCTTTCTAAACCGCTCCACACGATTCGCCATTCTTGTCTTCGAATGAATATCGGCCATTTTATTTAAAACACCTTTTATCACAACTAATAATACACCAAACAAGTATTTCTACTATAAGTAGATCTAAGTAGCAGAACTTTTTCCACTAATATATAATTATCAGTGGAAAGCGTTTATATATGTCCCACGCATTATTTTTATCTATAGAGTGGATTGCGTTATAAAATTTTGATAGATATCTTGTATCTTCGCTCTATACCTGATAAAAATGATGGCAATTAAAATTGTGTTTTCGTCACCCGTAGTTAGTAATATGAGCATGAGTCTGAACAAGCAATAACAATATGGTTTATGCGGCACTGTTGTCTCCCGTCCGTCAGTGTCATGCGGGGATTTGGAAAAATTAAGCCATTATAAAAAAGGCTAATGCCAAAATTTATTATTCACATATTTAATAAAGTTAACGGTTTTGTTTAAATACATTATGAAGCAATAGCTTAATTAGTGGAAATTGCCCGTTTTAAATTACGGCAACAAGCGATAACGCAATGTTTGCGTAATCAGATTTAACTTCGTTAAATACTTAATACTTGAAATGAACAGGTTTCATTTCAGTGTTTACTTTTTTGTTGCGTTTTACGCCAGCTTTCATCACAATATTCTGAAATTCGTAAAGATACCTACTGTGTAGACTTTCAGTATTTCTCCGGCTGATGTAGCAAGACAAATGATAGCGAGAAATAAATCTTAACGGAGCTGTCTAAAAATGAGGACAATAAATGAGCCTTCGTTTGTTTCATTTACTGACATCAAATATATTCATGTCGGCTATTTGTTGTCATAATTATCATTACTTTATGTCAAATTATGTCACAATTATACTCATCATCAACTACTTCTGTAGCAAAAATATGCTGGACACCTCGTTAGCCTTGTGGTCGCAAGCGCTATTGATGAGCATGAGGTCTTGGGTTCGTTTCCCAGGTCGGACAGTGTTCTTGGGTTTTTTCATCAAGAATTTCTCAGTAGCAGCCCGGAGTCTGGATTTGTGCCCAGTTGATGGCATAGGCTCGCCCCCTATTACAAGGGACTGGGTGTACTATAGGTACAATAGTCCGTATTCCTTCGAGATAACAGGCGTGTGATGTTATGTTATGACGCATGCGGGGGATAACGCCCTAAGAAAAGCTTTGAGCGGGTATGAGCTCCATGTGCGGCGGGTTCAACTAGTAACATACCTACATTCGAACGATTTTTGAATAAAAAACAATGGTATTATATAAATAAAGAGGTAGATATCGCACTAACGCGCCTAAATTGTCACAGACAAATTCAGACAATTGTTGTAATTACGCTCGGCAAATCCGCATACTCTATGATTCACCAGTGTACCTCAAGCGCAACACACTACAGATAGCTATCTCTTTCTGTATCATACGTTCCGTATTATCTATCGCAGTCGTAATTGAAAACTACTATACACCTATATGTAAGTATATATTTTGTAATACCAACGCAACGATATCTGAACGCCGCTCAGTATGAACGTAGCATATCTTTCCTTTATCATTGATCGAAAATACAAACTTATCCTATAGTATTTTGGTTTATTAACAAGTAGGTACAAGTAGTAGAACCCATATATATTAATAAATTTTAAAATTGTTCGAATTTACGTAACGGTAACAGTTACTCCGCGCGTTCGTGCTAGGCGCACTGTTGAAACAATCGTTTGATATCTTTTTTTACCACTGTTATTAAAGCAATCAAAGATTTGTCAATATCAAAAGAAAACAGCGATCTTTATCATCACAATTTACGTCTTCGGCGTCGTGTTTGTTTCTTTGAAGGGTTAGAAAATACATTTAATTCAAAATACCTACGTGTCCTGTCACACATTAAAATTTACAGAGGTATCCATAACCCGTCCTTGGAACATGAAAACCCCGCTTTTTCGATGATATATAGCATTAAGGAGACGGTTACGACGATTAAGGTAGCCAAGAAAGGATCGGTTTCGTATAAGTTTTTATCGAAATTCAAATTCTCGATACACGTGATGGCGTAGCAACAAGAATCCAAAAATATGTGTTTTTCTAAATGCCAAAATATGATTGACTTGACAATTATTGTCTGAAAACTAAATAAACGTCTCGGCACGACAGTTTTAGGTGTTCTACGTTAAACTTTCAAGTTTCCTTCAACAAGGAATCAAGGTTGTATCAGAGAACAAACGACCAGATGCCCAATTTATTGTCCTCGTCTTAACTCAATGGCACTGTTTGATTATAATCAACTAGCAGCCCGTCCTTGCTTCGCATGGTTTCCATGACTTGACATCGATGTTTCTTTATCGTATGTTAGATTAATATAGCATATGTTAATGTGTGTATGGGTTCAATTCCCAGGGCGGGCAAGGTGTTATTGGGTTTCTCTATCTGGAATTTCGCAGTAGCAGCCTGGAGTCCGGATTTGTGCCTGGCTGATGGCAATAGGCTCGCCACCTATTATATGGGATTTAAACATAACTGGCGAAATGTGGGTGTACTGTAGGTACTGTAATGATCTGCCGGGATACCACGGCAGACCACTACGTATATGTGTGTGCTGGCTCGATAAGAGGTGTGTTTGGTGAACGTATAAATGAGACACACAGGTGCACCGTATTATTATTTAATAGCTTATAGAAAGCTTGTTACATTATCAACGTAATATTAGGAATCCATATAAAACAATGTATTCAAAGTTATTTCAATCGAAAACCTCACTACCTGTCTTAACAGCCAGCCATAATTCCGGTGAAGGTTTTATGCTGAAGGCAGGCTCGATTAAAGCCTCTACATCAGCTACGCCACTACTGGATAAAATAGGGCTAGTATCCTATTTTATCCGTCTAGGACGAACATTAAGACAAGCAATGAAGTGACCTACCTAACCCTAGCAGTGAGGTGACCTATGCATGGGCCGAAATCTACAGCATGGGGTCTCTCCCTTACAAGAGAAAGCTGGGCTCAGCAAGAACGAACTCCGAAGTTCCGGCACTCTGTCAAGCGTCAGCCACACTAATCCTTAATATGTGCCACTAAGCATCCACCAAACTAACGTTTCGCTGTCCCAGCTTCGTTGGCCCAAAACCATGTTAAAACGATTCCAACGTAGCCCCTTAAATGTTATCAATATGACGTGTCAATTCACATCTGCCCAGAGGGGGCTTAAGCCCCCTCTGTTAAGCCCCCTCTGGGCAGATATATTTGCTTCCTTATGGAAGCAAATATAAACTAATCAACCTAAGCTTTTACCACACCGGACGTTGATGAGCATGAAGGAGGTGAAAGCTCAAGATGCAATAGTTCATACGAAGTCCTAACACACATGGCACACTCCAGAGGGAAAAATCTCAAAATATCGCGAACTCACTAAGCTCCATTGACTGTCAGATAATTCTGACCAAACTGTGGGTTCACAATCGTCAGTTGGACCAGTTGTGTCAACCTGACACACCTCGCAAGGACTATGTCCCGTCAGCAAGGCTGGTTACAACTTAAGACAGACTGCTTATCCTCCCCGTTCTAGACTGGAACCACAGTTTCAAATAACTATTTCCCTCTTCTAATATGCCTTAAATCTGGAGGATGACCATCCTAATCTGGGCCGCGCGAATGTGAAATATAGAAGACGAAGCGCAGATGAAGCCCAGATGAAGTTCTCCCTCAGGCTCGGAGAAGGGCTGAGAGGCGCGGCCTCTCACTGGCTCTCCCTGCCGCATCCGATGTGTCTTGTATAACATGAAATGACATACGAAAACAAAGCATTAGTATAATATAATATTCACCAAACTAAAATAATGAGCTATAACACAAAATAATGATGTTGACATCTAAGTGACATTGACACAACAATAAAAGTTAAATGACATAAAAAGAAAAAAATTACATGGCCTTACAAGACAATAATCGAAAGGTTAGATGATTCTCAAAAGAAAAAGTTTCCATTGATAATTATTCTTAAAAGTATCTCTAAATAATTTAAAAGGAGACATCATAGTCATCGACATCTAGTGGGTCCTCTTGTCTCCCGCTAGAAATTAGAGGTGCATCAACTTTTGGCTCGACAAAATTCTCCCGTTCTGCTTCTTCCGACGGTTCCTGGGTAATGGTTTTCTCTGGCACACTACCAAGAACAATCCCTCTGTGACATTTGCACCAGAATTCTACTCTTAGCGCGTCACATATTTCCCTAAAACTCAGGCCATCGTGATACGTGTATCTATAGAATGATTTAGCGGGGCCCTCCAAGCCTACTGCTAGAATTAGCGCCCAGTCGCTATCTGGCCATCCTCTATATATAACTAGACTTCTAAATTCTTCAATAAATTGCTCGAGGCATCGATTGAATCCCAAGTAATAACATATGTCTAGAGCTAGAGCCATCACGCTCGACCAACACCAATTTATAAAAACCACTTAACTTTGTTTTGGGGGCACTTCTTTCTGCGTGCCTCAAAAATTTCTTTGACTTCACCACACCGTCTCGTCTCACTTGGCTATGCGAGAGGTCTCGCTGTATCTAAAAAAAGAAATAGCAAAAGCGGGATCGCGTATAGCGCACTTCGTAGCGCGTAATAAGGCCCATTCAACAGGGCGCGTTCACTGAGGTGCCTCCACCAATTGTAATGATCTGCCGGGATACCACGGCAGACCATTACGTATATGTGTGTGCTGTCTCGTTAAGAGGTGTGTTTGGTGAACGTATAAATCAGACACACAGGAGCACCGTATTATTATTTAGTAGCTTATAGAAAGCTTGTTACATTATCAACGTAATACTAGGAATCCCTCGTTATAAACAAAAACTACTATATGTCATTATTCAAAGTTATTTCAATAGAAAACCGCACTACCTGTCTTAACAGCCAGCCATAATTCCAGTAAAGGTTTCATGCTGAAGGCAGGCTCGAGTAAAGCCTCGACAGCACACCTCTGCCCAACAATTCGGAGAAACAACGCGTCATGTTATGTATGTATATGTTAATGTATTATACACCATCATTTAGAGAATTTATTCTGGAAGGTTTGTCTTCCAGAATAAATTCTCTAAATGATGGTTAAAACCGCATCAAAATCCGTTGCGAAGTTTAGAAGAACAACGCGGTGGCACAGACAGACACGAAAAGCGACTTTTAATTTATAATACAGTGTAAACTCTATATAACGGCTGGCAATATAACGTAAAGCTTTCTATAACGTAGAAATTAGTTCAATTTGGTAGGTTTACCTTAAACCCCATACATTGATACACTCTTTATAGTGTAACAGCCATTCTCTATTACGAAGAAATACGTTCATACGTCAATAAATATGTTTTATCAGCATTACTGTTTATCTTACCAGTTTACAAAAGGCTCCGACTAAATCTTTGCGGTGCCGAAATTTCTTAGAAAGGTCGTTAACAGATTGTTACTTGCTTAGAACATGATGTCTGACATTACTCTTTGATTGCAATTGTCTTTAGGAAGGTTTTTTTTTTTTTCTCTTTATTTTTATTTCGGGACTTTTACACGACTGTGAATGCCAGTCCCATCGTACCTTATACCATAGCTAGTTTACTTAACTTAATCTTAACTTAGCGAACCTAAAAACCTTGAAAGCGGCCTCCGAACTAGGTGTACACAGTATCTGATGGAATATACCCACATCATATCTATTTAACTCTAATTGCTTAATTAGGTCTTCTCTCTCAGACTGAAATCTGACACATTCCGCCAATAAATGTGAGACATCTTCCGGCGTTGCACACACCTCACAGTTTGGTGAATTCGTCTTCTTCATCAAGAATCCAAATTTATTGAGCGGCACGTGCCCGGACCGCAGTCTGTGAGCGATCACAACAAGCCGTCTGCTTAACCTAGTGTTACAAAACCAAGGTATATGAGGAGGCTCCGTCTTTAGGAAGGTTGGTCCCAGTTACTAAACACACTAGGCACCTCTCGTAGTCTTAAACCAATAAATAAATAATAAAATATTAAAAAATATTGTGATTAGTATTTGGTTGTTTCACATTCTTTACTCCACATATTGAACACTCTATAACGAAAAAAGCACGGGAGTTTCGTTATAAAGACTTTACACTGTATGTATAGATGTATGCTGAGCCTGGGGAGTGAGGCTCCAAACTTTTGCCAACTTTAGGGGTGTGGGGTACCCACCGTTGAATTTGAAAGGCTTACGCACATGTGATTAAAATATGAATCACATTTCTCGTGAGTGCCAATCGACCCCCGCTGTAAAAAGGAATGTAGATACAATTCGAATATTTATCAGCGAATTGATACTTTTAAAGATTAGAAATGAAAGGGTAAAACAGTTATATTTATTGTTTTATAGAGGCATGAGTAACAGGGTGTAAAGTTCACTCATCCTCCATAGAAAAGGGAGGATCCTCCGACCAGACGGGTGTTGTGTCTGGTGGGCTACTGCCCTACGGTTGATGTCGGGATGTTGTATATGTGCTAGTCGCGCGGTAAACTCTGATTGCGCGATGCAGGATTTTGCGTGACGTCAGTGTGACGCGTTCCATTGTGGCGATGTAGATATGCTGCCACAGTTTGTTGAAAAATATGTATTCCCCAACGTGCTCAACGCGCTATCAGTAAGAGAATAGTTGCTAATTATAATAATCTTAGACGTCTGACGTCACTTTAATCTAAAGCCGGGCCGCTGCTTATCTGTAGGCATTAGCTTCGTTACAAACAGCACTGAAAAGTTTTCTATAATATTCAAACTTATTCGGATCAAAAGCAACTCTTATGAAATGAACTTAATAATTTAAGACTTGCCGTCGCGAATTAATAATTCTGGTATGCTCGATGTGTATACGAGTAGTAGCAATTTACTATTTGCTTATTAGCAATAATTAGCTCCAAAAGTGGCTGGGAAAGATCAACAGCGGGATGCGCGGCGCAGGGATCGAACATAAAACTTTAATGAGTTTCGCCTCTTCTTGTTATCTTAAAGCAGGTTCAACAAAGTTTTACGTTGTTCTGTTTATTGAACATAGCACAGTTTGCTCACAACTCAATATGAAATTATGTTTAAGTTTTAATTAACGGCCAGAACAAACTTAATTCAATTTGAAGTTTGGACAGAGCAAACTGTTTTAATGTAACAGTGCTTGCAATTAAAGGTGCTGTAGTTTCGTTATAAGTCCTTGTCTGAAGCACAACAGTCTAACTTGTTAACGGAATCTTGTTAATGTTAAACCACTTAAATAAATTGAGTTTACCTTTATCCATTTATTAGAGATATTAGACGGAGTTAAAAGGTACTGCGGCCATGTGTTCTGTCAGGTCAATGACCGTTGGAGATGGCTGCTGTGTCTTTTATACATGTGACGTTTTTGAACCTGGTGATGTGATACAATACTTACGTACCTATTAGATGACTATTTTATTTTGTAAAATTACAGTGATTATATCTCAATATTTTTACCTCCTCTCGCCTGAAACACAGGATGTCCTAGTTCAGGCAAATAACACTAGTGAACTTGACATAGATTTAAGCTAAATTGTATTTTCTGTTTTACTTTATAACTTGAATAAATATATTATTATTATTATTGATTATATATGTTTTTATATCTCGGGACCCTGGGGTCCCGGACTTTTGGAAGGCGTACGAGGGGCCGAAGCCAACTCGCAGAGGCCCCTTAGACAATTTTAAACGATGAGGAGGCACCAACCGACGATTATCCCTGTATGCATTATGCAAATGCACCCAAGGACAACCCCCGGTTGGGGCAGGACTATTGTAGGACATGGAAACGAAACATATTGGGCTATGGGTTTAGGTGGCTATAGTGGATTGGTTACCAAGAACTATGGAAAAACTATGTCCCCTGCCTGATCAATGTTAGGTAATACACGGATAAAATGGCAGGGGGTGACTTGCACACTCAATAATGGGCCCCCGAAAACGGTCGCTAGCACATAGTGTCGTAGTGACAAGGGGCAACATGTCCTGAGGTGCTTATGAGGAGTGGAGAGGTATTCCACGACTATCAGGACAATCCCAGAGCCCGGAAGATGGTCAAGATCCCTACCAGCACTTACTGGAATACTTCCTTCCTCCGAGCACGTTTGCTCTAGCGAATCTCCACTCAAGCCGGCCAATAAAGGCAAGAATGAGGTAGGAACTCTGTTCCTCGTCAGTGGTCACTCCATTATTATAATTTTTTTTTTTTATATATTTCTCGGGACCCTAGGGTCCCGGACCTTTGAAAGGCATATGAGGGGCCGAAGCCAACTCGCAGAGGCCCGATAGACGCTTTCAATGGAAATGAGGCACCAACCGACGATTATCCTTGTGCGTACTATGCAAGTGCACCCAAGGACAACTCCCGGTTGGTGTAGGACTATTGCAGGATATGGAGAAAAAAAAAATATTGGGCTATGGGTTTGGATGGCTAAAGTGGACTGGTTATCTAAAACTATGGAAGGACTATGGCCCCTGCCTGACCAATGTTTGATAAATACAATACACGGATAAAATGGCAGGGGGTGACTTGCACACTCAACAATGGGCCCCCGGAAACGGTCGCTAGCACATAGTGTCGTAGCGACAAGGGGGCAACATGTCTTGAGGTGCTTAAGAGGAGTGGAGAGGTATTCCACGGCTATCAGGACAATCCCGGAAGTACGGTCAAGATCCCTACCAGCATCTTACTGGACTACTTCCTTCCTCCGAGCACGTTTGCTCTTGCGAATCTCTACTCAAGCCAGCCAATAAAGGCAAGAATGAGGTGGGAGGTCAGTTCTCGTCAGTGTTCACTCCAGCCGGCCAATAAAGGCAAGCCAGAGATGAGGAACATGACTTCTCCCGGGAGATAGGGTACGTGGGGTCGCTACTGCCCAGCAGCTCGCCACATGCTGCCCTGCGGGTTTCTGTATCTCTCTTGGTCTGGCTCCTCATCCTAGACCTGTTCCGGCAAAGAAACCTCCACCGGCACAGACCTAGAGTTCGGAGCGCGCAAGCCCCATCACGACGTCAACGTAGAGATACATTATTATTATAATGTGTGAAGGTGCAATACTCTACTACGATATGCGGATCAGCTTGATTGAGTTGGAGGTGTGATTTTAATTTTTAAGATACTTATTGTGATAAGGTTTTAATCCTGGGTTAAAAACGCAGAAAGATAGTGATTTATTATAAAAATAAGTTTCAGTAGGTAATGAATTACGGTAAGCTGATATATGGTAGGTATTTTGATGTCCGCATTTAGCGGCTGTCGAAAAATACCCATTCAATCTTATTGAAAAATTAGGTATCCATGTGGATACACGAGTAAGTACTCGTCTGGAGTAAGTACTCGTGTATGTACTTATAACAATCGCCTGAGCACTCCGAGCAGTCATAGTTCTAAACTAAACTTATTGCCCATTTGCTGTCGAACGATATTTATTTTAATGCAACTGAAGTCAAGCAACCAGCAATTCAACTTTGTGGAAGAAAACATAAATATTTTAATTAAGTTTACCTAACCGCTAAGTTTGTTGTACCGTTTAAAATCAAGTGGATGCACGTGGCGGCCGCGGCGAGGTGGCAAAGCGGCGGCGTTAAGTAGTGTACTTGAACTCAAGCCCACTAAACACGCGATTACGTGAAGCATGTGAAGATTCAGGTGTTGAGTATGTGTCTCTTCTTTTAAACCTATCTTTAGCTCCTCGAAAAGAAAAAACCGTTGGTATGCTTAGAGCGTTATCACACTGACCATTTGCCAGCGTGTTTTCAGTGAAGCGATTTGTGAACGGGCTCTCCGCGGGTGCTAACCGAGCTAGCTGCAACTACACAACGTATTCTCCGCGTTTTCACAATATTGTACATACACTCCCTCTTATACACTCTCGTCAATAGCTCTCGTTACGTAGACGCGGCGAACACGTTGCACAAACGTAGCACGCTCGCTACGCACACGCAGCGAGCGCGTTAAAAATCGCCTCGCTGGAAACACGCTCGCCACTCGCCATTGCGCTAAGGCCCTTAGCCATAATCGCAAGAAATAAGGACACATGAATCAATTTTAAAATACAACAATTAAGTGACCAATTTCTTCAAATATTGTTGTAAAAATATGTTGGCAAGTTTTCATTTTGTAAGTTTTAGTCTACGGGCACGAAATTAGAGGCGGTGCAGCGATGGCAATTGTGGGGCGGCGCGGCGCAGCGGCGGCATAATCAAAGGTGGCGGTGCGGTGGCGACGCGCAAGCGACGCGCCATCGACGGGAACAAACTTGTTTGATTTCGCCACTCGACGGCTGCAACTTCCTACTTGTTCGACCGCCAGTTTCGTGCCCACTCCAAAGCTTGCTGCCGGATCGCCCCGCCCCGCGCCGCTCCGCAGTCGCCGTCGCTCGGCCGCCACTAGTTTCGTGCCCGCAGACTTAGGGCGTACCCTACGTTGATTGATTAAATTCTGAAGCTGAGAAATTAAAAACGATAATTGAATGTAGGTGGCGAAATGAAAAGGATACGCGTAGATAATGTTGTTTGGTCTTTTCCTGAAGTGGTGACCCCACATTTCATAACAGCTTAGAGTCTAACCAGACACAGAAGTAGGTATATTAAGCTGCCTGTTAATTAAACTTGACTAGATAGATTTTGATCCTGCGGGCAATAATTGCGTGACACACTTAGGAATCGGTTTCATGTTGACAGCTCAACAACATTCATTGCGTTCATTACGTTGTTGAGCTGACAAATTTTTCGAACATATTGTGAAGTAATGGATTAGCAATTTGCTTCAAAATCATTCAGATTGTGATTGATAGTGTGTTACGCAATCAGGGTGCTGGGTTCTATCACGGTAAGAAATTAATAAAAATGATTTATTTCTGCTGACTTTTGAAAATGGTATCTTCGCTGATGCCATCGAAAACTGCAACAGATTTTAATAGTTGTGCCCGTGACTTCGTTTGCGTGGAAGTCTTAAAGATACAAAATATACTAAAATAACAGCCACATTTCAATAAAGCTCCCTCGTCTTGACCCGCCTCGTTGCATCGCCCGCCCTCGCTATTACTTCGTTTTCTTTTAGCGTTGTTCTGATTTTTTTCTTTTTATTCGGCTCCTAAGAGTCGTAGCGTGATTTTAAATAGCCTATAACCATCCTCGAGAATTGGGTTACCAAATGCAAAAATAATTTTTCAAATCCGATTTTTTGTTCACAATTTCATGGGTTTTATTTTTTTGGCGTGGTACCTTAATTCTTTTTCTAAAATAAAAGTTACTCCTTATAAAATTAGCTACCCACCAGTGAAAGTCCCGTCCAAGATCGGTCCAGCCATTTCAGAGATTGGCCGGCACAAACACAGACAGATAGACAAAAATTTTAAAAATGTTTTTTTTTTTATAAGTATCGAATATACTTTCTGCATTTAGTAAAAAGCTCTTATTTTGACATTACAAACAGACACTTCAATTTTATTTATTTGTATAGGTGGTTATACAAGATGTAACATAAATAACGCACAACCTCTTAATGGGTCATTGTACTCATCATTATGAACAACTTTTACTATGAGACCAAACCTGAAATCGCGAAAAAAAAATCAGCCGCTCCCTATATTTATGGTCGCATAACTCGTCAAATAGAAAAACCATCCGATATTGATCGGTAGGTATTTAAAATACCAAATACTCATTACATTATGATCAATCACGGTAGATAATATGTTAATCATGAATACTGCACTTTTATCATAAATAATAATCGTTTGATTACAATCGACGAGAGAAAGGTTGCATTTATTGCGTTATCTACAATGTTCATTTAAGATTAGATTGCCTTGAACTTCAAAGCGATTTTGGACCTTATTTATTTATTAATCTTAATCGTCTCTCAGTAAGTAGGTACTACAAATAATGTTGACCTAGTACAAATACTTAATATTTTTTTTAAATTAAAGAACTGACAATATCGTCGCTAAACGACACGGCCCTAAATGCATTTAGTTTTAAATCCTGTACCTTAACAGAACTAGCCTAGGCGCAGATAATCATTATTATTTTATCGCATAAAATATCGCAGCATCATGCAGAGATAGGAGCCTTTTTGGCCTCGCACAAAGAAGACCTGTTTCTTTGTGTGTTTTTTTTTAATTTTTTTTCATGATATTGCTAATTTTAATGTTCTTTTTTATTGTTGTATTTCCTGTGCGTGTCCCAAATAAAATATTTTTCTTTCTTTCTTATTACGAAACACAGTGTCCAGTCCATTATAAACCGCCAGTAATGTTTCGCAGCTCATTTCGTGTCCCCAACTGAACGCTCACATGAATACTATCGCGCTCTGCCTCGGGAATATTAACGAGTCACTTACTGTAACTGTTACTAATCCCCCCCACGAAATTTTTATGTTCACAATCTAGAGATGAAATGAGAAAAAAGCTATACCGTGCTAATGGTTTTCTATATATTTATTGATATGGCACTTCAACGACTTACTCACTAAGACATACACAAACAAAAATCATATATAGTTATAGGAATTGTGGATTAGTCACTTATAGAAGTGCACAGCACTAGCAGAGAATTTAATAGTACGTACGTAAAATAAAATAGAATGAAAATGAGATATGTTTATCTTTCACACATACATTCTTTCACCCTCTACCATGAATGGTTATACTATAATCGCCTCAATTGGGAAACGATTTGGTGATTGCTGTGTCGTAGCGCTTGATAATGTAATTTTTCTAATAGAATAGAATATAATACATTTATTTTCGGACTGAGTTTATTTTCATTTAGTAACAATAAACACCAATCATAACAAAACATCAACAAACAATAGTGACAAACAATATTAATAGTATTAATCTAATATCTACCAGAGGAGACAGAGTGGCATATTCATGTGATTGTTTATTTATACTTTTGGTTTTTCCATGATCAGCATTATAATAATTTCAGTCCGAAGAAAGCCATTTAGCTGGATTTTGGCCCCAAGTAAGCATAGCCACAACGGTTTTGTCGGTGCTGAGTTTTTTTCTACGGGATAAAAATAAGAACCTAACCTATCAATAACAACGCTCGTCTCTATTACACCGCCAGCAAAAGTCCAAAAAAGCCACAGGGTATAAAACCATTCAATAACATCGTACACGTCCGTTATTAACCCAACACAGACGATAGTGGTTGTTCAAAATGGCTAGCTGTCACTGAGAGCAAAGCATCCCATTTAGCCGAGTCGTTCGCTGCAGTACTAAAGTACATTTTAAATAAACTACCAAACTGTATTGAACCGAAAACAGACCAAATGTCAGACTTCAAACAGTGTTCTAGAAACACAAGCAACCAGTGTTACAAACAGTGTTGCCAGCGTTAATGACGTAGCGTGAATATTCTATTTTATTATTGCATCCCTTTTCCATTTGGTAGAAGCTTACATATCTTATTATGGAGGTGTTTCTTAGCGCTAGTCAATGTAGCTTATTTTCTGCTCGAGAGCGAAAAAATCAGGGCTCGACTAAACAAATATACACAAAACTCGATGCACGTACCCACGTCATAAGGGTATTTTCTGTGTGTACACATTGTGTAAAAAGTGAATAAAACGGGCCAACTAACGGGTGCGTTTCTGCCGTGATGCGAAATATTGGCTGGCGTCCTACTTCCACGGCGAATAAGCGAACATGTAGGCAAAACAATGTCTCACAGACGTAGATCTACATAAGTAAACAAGAATGCTGTGCCAGCACGAATATTCCTTTTTCGGACCACAGAGCGTTGGTTTTAACGTTGCAATAATCGGGATTCGGATCATACATTGCAACTGGCCCAATTTTCCGAATAACTTCGCTTTTGCAGCTTCAGTTGACTGAAAAATAAAAAGAGTTTGCACGATGCGGTTTCAGAAGTTTGTACATGATGGCACATAGCACTCTACGTCATGAATAGCTATAGTTATAAGCAAGCTAATAGTTATAACTTTAGCTTGAGGTGGGCCGTCGCACAGCTGCGGTTATTTTAAAGTGCTGAAGTACCTTAGTGTCGCAGTAAAACTTGTCTATTTATAAAACTTTGCAATGAATTTGGTAACTGCTTCAGCAACGAAGCCGAAGGTCAGCAGTGACGTAATAAATTATGAAAGTTTCACCTGCATCCCGTGGCTACATTAGAACAAAGCAGAGTCGCCGCTCCTACATTAACGGCTCCGGAGCGCTGCAGCCAGCTCCGACTGCTATTTTCAATTTCAAATTTGCCTCTCCAACGACAATAGAATTGCAGCATTTTATGTGAAAAGTTTTTGCGATCTGCCTTTATTCAGGTCATTGGAATTGTAAAAATGTTGATTTTTTTATCCAACGATGTATCAGTGGAAGTTACTTTTAGTCCCAATTTTATTTAGTCGGATATTAAAATTTATCTGAGCGTGCCTGTTCACAGGGTTGTCGAGGCGTTGTGTTGAGATAAATTGTTTGCGCAGCGAGCAGCATTCAAGTAATTTGAAGTGGCGCAGTTGTCTGGGAGGTGCGTGCGGCGGTGTCTCGCGGCAATTCCGACGCGACGTGTGTTCTAATCACCCCCTTTAAACGAAGACTCACGTACCCGACCGGGAGGAAATGTTTATTTTAATTCCCCACAAATGCGTGTCTAATTTCAGCGGATGTGTTTTGTTTAATTTCGAAGGATTATAATTGCGAAGACACAAGGATTAGGTATGACGTCTTTAGATGTGCGCTTCAAGGCATTTTGTTGTAGAGGCTCGAGTTCTCCCGGGAACTGTCTCGTTCTAGAATATTTAGAGGCTGGTTATATTGTGTTGTGTTTGCTGTTATGGACTGCCTCGTTGGTCTAGTGGTCGCAAGCGCTACTGCTGAGCATGAAGTCCTGGGTTCAATTCCCGGGTCGGGCAGTGTTATTGGGTTTTTCCATCTGCAATTTCTTAGTGGCAGCCCGGAGTCTAGATTTGTGTCTGGTTGATGGCAATAGGCTCGCCCCCTATTACATGGGTCTTAAACATGACTGGCGAAATGTGGGTGTATTATAGGTACACCTCTGCCTAATCCTTCGGGGAATACAGGTATGATGTTTATGGTTACAATGTTTATAAAGTTTCGATTACCGAATACATTAACTAATAACATTGTGGTGAGATTTTGCTACCTAAATGGAATAAATTATGAATACTGAGAAAATGTTGTAGAAGCCACAGTTTTGATTTCAAGTGTTATTGAGATTAAAAAAAAGCTAAATAGCCGGTCTATCACTCGGTGAATTTGCAATTTATATCATAGAAAATTGGAAAACTAAAATAAAACCCATTTTGCATGATCATTTTGATTGTCAAAGTTGTTTTCCTATCGAAATTGATCCCCCGAGAAATGTAAATGTCGTGGGGGTGGAACCTGTTGGCCTACAATTACGCAAGTGAGATTTAGATACTTACGATTATCTTAATTAATTTTCTTACGGTGGGTACGAACTTAATTGTGTTTGAAATTATAATTAGGTACCTACGATGTAATTGAATTTCTAGATTTTAATCAATAGGTCCTAGCGATGTACCTATGTTCTGATTGAAAGTAATTTCGTATCTATTAAAAAGTCTTGCAAATATTTATAACGACACCACGCGCGCAGTGGCGCCCTCAATGTTTGTTTGGTTATCTTTTGTTTTAGAATGAAAATGCAGAAAATAAGCATGTTACGTTGTGCTCCACAAGACTATACGTTATTATTATTACAAACTATACGTTATTGTTTTACGTTGTTAAGTTTTATTATGATCCTTAAAACGATGCTTAGTGCCCACTATTTTCCGTTTTAAGGATTATAATAAAACTATCTATAGCATAACCATAGAAGAAATACCGATGTTTTGATATATCACCACATCAGTAGATTGATGTATACAGGGCATTTTTTTAATCACTATCCAAATTTTCGCAGGGTGTTCTGCCCATGAATATGAACAACTTTCACTATGGGACCAACTCTGAAATCACGAAAAAAAATCAGCTGTTTCATACATTTTGGTCGAGTAGGTATTGAACTTTTGCATGAATCAGCTGATTTTTTCTACTGATGTGGTGACATATCAAAACATCGATATTTCTTCTATAACTTAGTTAAAACACTAATGTCATGTACACATAAACCTTCCGAAATATATTACACCTGAATCATCATATATGCTGATTTACGGTTTTTACCATCGTAAAAACCGTATCATACATTGTGTACTTAGTTTTTACCATCGTAAAAACCGTATCATCCATTGTGTACTTAGTTTAGAAGAACTAAGCAGTAACACAGACAGACACGAAAAGTTACTTTATTTTATCCTACGTATATTAATAGATTGTCTCTCCTTAGAAGGTGGACCACTGTGTATTGAAACGCAAGGTATAAACTCGTAGCGGTCGTCGGTTCACTGTCCGCATAGTACACTAATAAAGCACATATTAATACTAATACAAGCGTAGGCGCACAGCTGCGCTCGTAGCAACGTAGCAGTGGCGTAGTCGTGCGATCATTGATGTATTCGCAACGATTGCTTGCGGATTGGACGTGAACAAAACACTTTGCTCGACCTGTGAATCAACATTCAATGCACGTCACTACTCTAATGAGGTAATTACGGGAGATTATATAAATGAAACTCCCTCTCACCGAAAGGAGGCCTGTGTCCCAGCAGTGGGAACATTATAGGCCGATTATGCTAATGATGTGCTATATATATGAAATGGGTTGCCGCACTTACGCTGATAAAATCATTTGGGAAAGCTGTTTCCGTAAGGTTTACCTTGTGCATCAGGTAAAACGTTCACGGCTTCAGTAATGGTAGAAATTATGGTAAAATATTCTTCGAACTACGAATACGAGATATTTCTATTAATATTGTCGTAGATACCTGCTATAGGTACCTAGTATCTATGTATGTTCAAAGGGAACAAATGAGTGTAATTGTACATCAATATATCGTCATAACTACAAATTAATTGGATTAGATTGCGCACAACAATCGCAGTAAGTCAGAACGAGCCCAATCGATGAACAGCAATTACAAGCGCCGCACAAACACCAGACGTAATTTACGATGACATCTGAAATGAGAAAATTGACGAAAATATGCGGAGAGTCGACACAAGAATGATACACGTCGAGGTTGGATTATTTGTATTCGAAGTGCGTTCATTGAACGTGCCACGCTTGTTAATACTGTTACTAAGTAAACTCCATTTTCAATTACTGTATTTGGTTATGTTCGATGGTATGATTCGCGTAATACGTCAAATTTGAATCGGCACACACCGAAGAGCGAACAGCTGGAAGAATTATTATGAACATTAATTTGCATGGACGTAGCAAAACTCGTAATGGAATGCATTAATGTCGAGTGGGCGGTACAGTGGCTGCTGGAGAGCACTTTGTAGCAACTCGTTTCGAGCAAAAAGCGGAGCATAGACGCGGATGTACCCCCAGGCCCGGCCTTAAGTGCTGCTTCATGCTAACATGTCGGCTACTTACATGCTATTTGATTTTTAAACTGCCAATTTGTTACGTATTTCCAGAAAACATCATAATAATGTGCTGTGACATCATAATGTGATCCGTGATATTTTTTTTATAAAAGAGTTAGCAATTTAATTATGGGTATAAACATGAAATAAACAACGTTGGTAACAACAAATGGGCACTTATAAAGTTATTGATGTAATCGACAAGAAACTAAAGAAAAAATACTGACCAGTGAACATTAGCTGAGAACAATTATTTTCCAGCTGAAATGCAATGAATGCGCGTTCCGAACGTTTCCATTCGTTGCTCCACTCAATTGTTTTTTTTATGAATAGCTACATATTGTCGGTAGGTACTATGCTCTACAACGAGGGCTTTGTAAAATAAATCAACGTTAATGTTGTTCTCTGTATACGTTCTACTAAATATACAATTTTTTCCTCTGGCTTGTGAAAATTAATTTCAAAGAAGAGAGGCCTGTCGGTTTAAAGTGGTTGCTGTTTTAAATATTAACTGAAATAAGAGCATTGTTTGAAGTTATAAGTCTTGTAACCCTTAAGAGGTTTACAAGACGAAGCAACGAACGGTTCTAAGGAACGAAGCAATTTCGAACTAAAAAGCTATTTGCCAAAAATATTTCTTAATAAATCGCGGTGTCGTTGTCACTACAAGGTATCAAGTAAATGTAAATTCTCAATAATCCGAGTAGACAGAGATTGAGCGGATACATCTATCACTTTCGGCCCACTGCTACAAGATTCTGCGATAGCTCCAAAAATAAATACTTGAAAATTTGCTGCTAGTAAGTTTTGTCACATAAAATATCCACTCTATTTTTATTCTATACGAACGTAATTAATGGTCCAGGGTTCGTATGTGTACAGTTATTGGAAACCTGTATCGTAATAGCAAATGTTTTCCAAATGTTATACTTATTTTGCTTTTTATTTAGCTTTACCTTATTTGTTTTATTTGGAAGACTTCATTAAAACATGAAAACATTTTCAACAAAAACCTTTGTTACAAAGTATCCATGTCTATTAAAAATTGGATCGGTCAATTTCGAGAGGTAACATAATGTTGAAAAAATTTCATATTCATCGGTCCATTAGATTTGAAGTAAATTGGCTGTGACAGACAGACAGACATACGAGTGATCCTATAAGGGTTCCGTTTTTCATTCGGACATACGGGACCCTAAAAATGAGGAATTAAAGATTGCATGAGAACGTTTATTTTACAATTTTATAGGTTACCTAAGTGCTACATCACAGTAGTTCTACAAAAGTCAAGGTGAATAATTCAGTCTTATTGGCATCCATACATATCAGGTGATATACCGTACTTGAGATCCATAACATCTGATCAATACAAAATTACAAAACCCCGTAGTGTGTCTTGGCTCATCAGAATTCTTACTCCATAATGCTTTACAGATAAAAATAATGAAAATAAACGAGAAAATAATACTTTATGAACTTTACGTTACAAACATTTCAAAGTGATAGGAGTTACTTTGTGAAGCTCTGGACAACATTGGATTTAAAGTTTGTATCTGTACATAAACAGAAGCAAGTGGCTGTCCTATTGTCTCACAGCATTCTGAGAATCCCATTTCTACGATTGGCGCGTATAACTTCACGGAAAGACAAACTGGGTCTAGGTGAGCTTTATTTTCGCTCCGTGATCAACGAAGCGTTACTTGCTTAGTATTTATTCGTGCATAATTTTTGTTATTTTGTAGGTACAAATAAAACTGGTTCAGTGAATTTTAAAAGGAGACACAACACATAGTCTAAACCACAGAAACATTGTATTTGAAAAAAAATCTTATCTTTGAACCTGAAGGTGCACTAAGAAAGGATTTTTCAGACCTCAACCCTTGAGTAGATCTAACGAGGGATTCAAGGTTATATGCGAACGATCGTTTACATACACTATCTGGTCAAAACACTAGCACACAAAGGCTTGAAATGATTCATGAGTATTTGTGTACGAAAATCAAATAGTGCCATAACCATTGTTACATCGTCGGTATGAATAAAATAATATGTCAGTCGTAGGTACTATGCAGACATTCGGCATGTAAATACACGCTAAATTAATTTCAATCATGCGGTGTAAATATTTTCTCAGTCAGTTTTTACAATTGAATTCGAATCAAAACATTCACCTGCTGCAGCTATTGACTTCATAAAGAAACTAGATAACTATTAAAAGAGCGTTGTTTTTCATTATAATTGACAGAGATTTTATAAATTATTTTCTCTGGAAAAAAATTAAATGAAATAGTTACCTATGTTGTTTGAGCAAAATGGAGTGAAACAAGCTGCAAACCTTAAGTAACAAAGTAAAATTCAAGTGTCCGCCGCGAAGCCGGGATTTTCCTAACTCTTTAAAAGACTCAGCGTCTCGGCGATTTTGTAGGAAAACAATGTCATTTATTTTCTTTATGTACTCCTGCTTTACGTATTATCCCGACCTCAGTCCGTCGCTCCACTTTTTGTATTAAGATATTGATGTATAAACTTTTGTTCACCTAGGTATTTCAGCCCAGACTTGTTATCATTACTTCGACGTTTTTATCTTGAAGAGTCTTTGCGATGACATTTTCAACCTGAAACATTATTTAAAATGATAAATGTTTTTCGAATGATTGCTGTATATTAAAGGTCCGCCGTGGCCATCGAGGAGTGACGGAGGCGCGGGTACTCTCCACACTCAGCGTGACGTGATTAACCTCCCCCGCCCCCGGCTGTCACCGGCTACCGCCATCGTCGCCGTCCCCGGGGCGCGAATCCAATTTACCAACTTGTACCCCGTTATTGTGTCCGCCACTGTTTGCGTTCCCATAAGAAAACTTTTCTTTATAATAAATATACTGCGGTGGACGTGTTCTGTTGATAGATTCAAATGTTACACTATCTTGCAGATACAATAAATGTTTGTTTGTTATCATAAATCAAATCAAGAACATAATATTAATGTTATTACTTCATCGTTTATCAATGATTTGTGCTATCTAATATTATGATTGTTAGAAACAATATCTATGTGATTTTCTGGTAATTTTCCGTAGAATTTTACGCAAATGTGCCTATGATTGTAATTGATTATGCACATTCATTTTGTTCCGCACAATGAATTAATTATTATTAATACTGTCATAATAGTCAAACAATATTAGCGGTCAATTGACATACATAATAAACATTAGATACGTAATAACCAGGCAATTAGGTAAGTACGAAAGATTTATTTCTAACTAGCATTTGATCGCGGCATCGTCCGCTTAGAGGTTGGACATTATCCCACGGGAACATACTATGGTCATGGTCTCCCTATATGCCAAATTTCATCGAAATCTATTCAGCCGTTTATAAGGCGTGAAAAGGTAACAAACAGACAGAGTTACTTTCACATAACACTAAGTAGTATATAGCATGTATCAGAAAGGTGTGGTCATATTTAAGAGTGTGGTACAGACTATCAAACTGAACAACTTTCTCCATAGGACCAACATCGTATTTTCCATTCTCCTGTAGAAGATTTTATTGATCGATCAGTAAACCCCACAACTAACCAACAAGGCGGTCATTAATTCGCCAAACATTCACAACAATGCGTTGCGAAGTCCGTTATACACCTTAATCCGCTTAATTCGAGGCTATCGGAACTGTTACAAAAAGCTTAGGCAGGAAAATGTCTTGTCGGGAGGCTTAAATGATTATTGGGGTGCATGTAATTTACCTGCTTTTGTTATTGTATAAATAAAAAATTATTCACAAATAGCTTTTGCCCGCGGCTTCACCCACGTGGAGGTCGGAAATTATCCCATGGGAATGTACTACCGGGATAAAAAGTACTCTACGTCTGAACCCAGGTCATGGTCTACCCATGTGCCAAATTTCATCCAAATTCGTTTAGCCGTTTTAGCGTGAAAGCGTAGCAAACAAAGAAACTCACTTTCGCATTTATAATAGTAACTACCTTCCACCCGCGACTTCGTCCGCGTAAAATTTCTTGTTCCCCTGACTCACCCCGTCGCATCGCATCGCCTGCCCGCGCTGTTACTTCGTTTCCGCTTAGCGCTCGTTCTTACTTTTTTTTCTATTTGCTCGGCTTATAAGGGTCCTAATGGGCTTCTAGCGTAATGTTACATACCCTATAACCTTCCTCAAGAATTGGGCTATAAAATGCAAAAAGAATTTTTCAAATCTGATTGGCAGTGATAGAGATTAGCGCGTTCAAACAGTCAATAAAAAATAAAATGTGTAGGTAACTAATAGACTAAGCGCATTTTTCTTACCTTAAGCGTTTTTATACCCGTCGTAATTTCTAAACGAAAGGTCCAATTCGAATGATTAAAAAGGAATTTACATGTACTTAATTAACCTTGATTATGTAACCATATATTTGGATAAGGATTAATACCATGTTTATGAAAACACCTTCGCAAATAATGCATTATTGTATAACAAATTTGATTACCATTTAAAAGGTTATAGTGAGCCAACCTTAAAAGACCTATTCCGGACTTTTTTTTAGAACTTTTTAAGAAAAACAATTTCGTCATACATCATTTTTGCGTAACTTTAACCAATTACGCAGCGCACGCAACGGAATCTCTAAAAAAGGAATAAAATTTCCCCGTTTTTGCAACATTTTTCGTTGATGCTCCGCTCCTATTGGTCGTAGCATGATGTTGTATAACCTATAGCCTTCCTCGATAAATGGGTTATCCAACACTAAAATATTTTTTTAATTCGAACCAGGAGTTCCTGAGATTAGCGCGTTCAACCAAACAAACTCTTCAGCTTTATAATATAATATTAGTAAGTATAGATAAGGAGATAGTTAGGATTATGTGTCATACTTACGTATATTAAAGTCACCTTACAGTTCAGAAACTGCCTATACTGTAAAAATCTCATTTCACCTATTTCTTCACGGCGAATTGTTTTACAGAATAGTGCGTTTAGTCTTGATTAACTGGTTAGTACTTATTTTATTCAGTGAACAAATTCATATTAATGTGTCTACGGTGTTTTGTGCAGTTGATATATCATTAAGGATTACTTAGCGCCTTAAGTACCTACTGGCTTAAATATTGGATCAAAACCGAAAAAATCTACATAGCACAGCAGTAGGTACCTACCCACAATACTTCTTACCTTGGTTTCGCTGTTTTTCATAAACCATTCTTTATTTGAATTTGTTCAACGTACAAAAAAAAAGCCTTTGACTATAGAAACATTTATACGGTAGGGGAAGGTGGGGGGAAACCGGACAGGGGGTGAAACCAGATAGTTGCTATTTCATTACTCCGCGTACAGCTGTTTCGCTATAGCGAGTGGTGAATTACGCGCGAACTCTTACTCAGCGCAGTTGCAAATTACGGCGACGGTAACATCTCAGCGCGTGCGTCTATAAATGAAAATTGTAAACAAAGGTAAGTTATCTAATATTTTGACTTTTTTAAAGTGTTATCATTAAGTTTAGGTATGTGCTATCATATACAGTTGTATTTTTTATGAAGTAATACATATTTAACCTTTTAAAACGGTATTTGTTGTTGCTATGAGTGTAAACATAATCTGTGTTAGTATTACAATTTCAAACATGGCACCTGTGGGGTACAAGCGGACGGGGTGATTTCGACTATCCGGTTTCACCCCCGATTGATTTTATATGTAGTTATTGCGGGCGTTTGTTTTATTCCTCTGTTTAATTACTATTTTTTTACTTTTTACAGAGTGCGAGCGTCAACATGCCACGAACATATGTGAGAAAGTCAAATAGGCTGCAGTGGTCAGAGTCAGACATGCTTTTAGCCATAAATTCAGTGCTGGCAGGCAGAATGGGATAACTTTTAGCGTCACACACATAATTACAATTAATTAATTAATTACACACATAGAATTATTATTTTTTGTATGCAAAAACTGCGAATAATTTGATTATTTAGTTTTATTATTAGTATCTGTATTCACCCCTTGAATAAAAATTGCCTATCTGGTTTGACCCATAGGTATGGGGTGAATTCGGATTTATAATTTTTATTAAAAAAATATATATAGTTTAATTACTAAGATTGATCTCAAACATTTTTATGCCAAAGTTATGCCTAAGGTATATTTAAACATTTATGACATTGATTACCTCAATAAATAACATAGTGATTTATTTATTGTTTCTTTTTCATAACTATCCGGTGTCCCCCCACCTTCCCCTACTAGTTCACATAACACCGTTTCAGAAACCAACAAAACATGAAACGGCAAGCTGAAAGCGAATAAACGACGATTTGCTCAACAGGACTTCCGGACTCACACAACGTTAGAAGACCGGAAGTCTGTAGGTAAGGAAGCTTTTGCGGACTTCAAATACGAAAGTCGGCCTACGGACATCTTATGTAACCTACAGTTCACACATATCTACTATTCTACATCTTAGTTGTAATCTTGGATTTCTGCGTTAATATATGTAGGTACGTTTATAAGTAATTAGCTTCTGCCCGCGACTTCGTCCGCGTGAATTTTTTGTTCCTCCAACCCACCCCGTTACATCGCATTACCTGCCCGCGCCATTACTTCGTTTTCGTTTAACGTTCTTCTTTTTGTTCGGCTTCTAAGGGTCGTCGCATGATGTTAAATAGCCTATATCCTTCCTCAAGAATTGGGCTATCAAATGCGAAAATAATTTTTCAAATCCGACTGGTAGACCAGAGATTAGCGCGTTCAAACAAACAAATAATGCTCGCTTTGCTCGCTCGGCTCGCGCGCGGTTTGTCACAGTTCTAACCTAATCTAACCCATTTGGTCGGGATGCCACTAGCGGCGTATGAAAGGCTTTGTGATATGCCCAGTGGTGAGCTGGGAATGTCGATAAATAGGTTGCTTTCGTCGATCTGCCCGACTTTCGATCACGATATGGCCATTTCTACGATCGGACCACGACATATATACTACATTAATGATATGGCCAAATGTCGACTGACATATTACAACGTTGACGACGATATGATCACTTTTAGCTGGCCATTTCATGAAACACCACCGTTTCATGAAGTGACCGAACACTTCATGAAATGATCAATTCTAAGATCTGGCCGCGACATATATAAGGTGTAACATAATTAACGCACAACCTCTTAAGGGGTCATTGTACTCATCATTATGAACAACTTTTACTATGGGACCAAACTTGAAATCGCGAAAAAAAATCAGCTGCTCCCTATATTATGTTCGCATAACTCGTGAAAATGTAGGGAACAGCTGATTTTTCTTCGCGATTTCCCAATCTGTGCATTGTGCTATGCACAGATTGAGAATATAGCTCAAATGTCCACTAATGTAGTCTCAGACGAACTTAATTACTTCGGTAGAAATTCCATCATTACCTACACTACCGGTATTTTTTAAAGACTTAATTATGGCTTTGATGTCATTGTCATTACTTGGTGCCAATGAGCACCAGATGTTGTCATATCAGCTAAAACATGCTTATCGCCTTAAAATATATCCTTATTCCATTATAACATACTTAATAGTCCATGATCCATTCTTATCAGAGAAATCACGAAAAATATGCATTATTATCGCCTACGACGTCAAAATAATTATGTGTGCTTACGTAGTCATGTAGGAATTATAATAACAGAAATAATTAAAATTTCTCGTCCTTATGATTGAGTACCTAACGATATAGCTGTCAAGTGATCAATTGATAAGTTCAAGATTGGGTTCCCAACGATACAGCTGTCAGGTGGTCAACTGATAAGTTTTTAGCACCGTGTAGATTATCATGTGGTCACTTAATTATGTTACTGCGAAAGTAGGTACGATCAGCGGTTATTTCGAAAGTATTAGAAATATTACTGGAAAATAATAATAAAATCGTACCTACCGACATCAATTGCAAATAAAAGCGCCGTCTGGTCAAGATCCTCCGTGCCTCTTAGAGCAGTTTCTGTTTCGTTGTTATACGAATGTCTATGACACTGTCTGTGTTTACATTTTCAGTTCTACCACAGAATACAAGTACAAGTGTTTTAACAGTAAGTTTGGTATTAATCTGACTTTAACCGTAACACGTGCACTTATCACGAAAGTATTAAAAACCCTGTTCTGTGATTATCATACACTTATCTACATTTGCGCGCGTACTTTGCGCTTAATGAAGTACCTAAGTACTTTATCGCTAATTAGCTCAATGGGAACCGCATCTTTTTAACAACTTTTTCTAGATCTGAGTTCCGCAGCTTATGAATTTGTAAAAGCAATTATCAACGAGTAGATACTAACGTTAGGTTAGGTAAAGTCTGGGAAGTAATTGCTTATCAAATTGACAATAAAATTAAATTGTCCGTACCTAAATTCAAATCACAGCTGTCATTATTTGACAGTCGTATGAAATTGCTAGATAACACAGCAAATTGGCGTAATGTGTCAATCTGCTAAACAATTAATTTCCCTGACTGTAGGTAGGTACATTAAACCCTAATTGATTTGAATATTGCTTAGGTAGGGCAATATTGTACGGATATTATATTAAAATAATTTGGTTAGGTGTGCATGATGTCGGAAGTGCACGTCATACTTAATATCCGCTTCTGACGTCAGCTATATCCGAAATCTAACATGACAACATAACATTATCTTTGATAATTCCATAATTGGATTTCAAACAATATATAAGGAAGTGTAGGTACCTACAAGATATTAATATATGGCGGCGCAGCAAATGGCACCGTCTAGTTTTGTTACGAAGTTACTGGAATCACCGAACAGGTCGGATAAGAGTGACACTGGCTGGTGACAGTCACTCTAGCAGAGCGTCGCATCGATGGTTGCGTGGCGGCTGTCTACAGATGACAGAAGAGAGGATGTCAGAGCCGCTTTCGTACCACGTCCACGACGAACTGCTATATTCCGGCGCAATCCTGATGATACTGAAGTTGCTGAACCACTAATACGATGACCACTTATAGTCAGGCTATCCTGCGCCGTTAAATATATAAGAGGCCAGCATCTATAAATATACATCACACGTTAAGGGGGATGAAGAGGGTAAACAAAGTGTGACATCGTGTGACAAGGACGGCACAGGGACGGGACGAGTCATAAGGTTCGCGACGTCACATATATAAATCTAAAGTATTAAAACTCTAAACTTCAATTCTAACGAAAATCTTTAAAATATTAGCAACTCTGTCAATATTATTAAAAATATGTGACGTCACATCACATAAATATGAGCACCTGTGACAAGGACAGGGGTGGGGAGCTCCAAAAAACATGAAAATTGTGCGACGTAATTTATGGATGGCCCCAGATAACGTCAAGATTAAAAAAAATCATTCATGTTCTAACATGTTAACCAGTCATGTAAGCAGGTAATTTGGACAAATATTTTGTGAAAATTCTATTAAATATTAAATGAAATGCCAAGTCAAGGTCGGGATGGATCTGCTATAAGTAGACACCCGTACCAAAAGTCACGTAAATAAGGTATGTAATAAACATGGACATTTTACCGGCCCCACGGGACGGAAATAGGCAAACACATCAACTTACACGATGTGATTTGGTCATAACTAGAGATCGGATAATCGGATGCATATTTACCTAAAGCTAATTTTTTGCTAAGAAATTATGGAAGCGGCTTCTTATTTTTTTCTTTCTTCGGGATTCCAGAAAAACTAATCGAATTCAAAACTAATCGAATACATGGTATGGAAACGACTTCTAAAACATGTGGTATTATTTATTTAAAAAATACCGAGACACCGGGATCAAATATTCTTTTGCTTGTTTACTTGAAATTCATTTTTGACCCCCGATGCAAATATATGTGCATGCAGGGTGTAAGAGGAAGGGTAGTGCGGGTCGATTCTATAGTCAAAAAGTACTAAATTTATCAATTCCTGAATCGAGAAATTTTTACGATCGATACAAAAGTGCATTCCATATTAGCCAACACTTCAACTTTAGGTAAATATGCATCCGAATATCCGATCACTGGTCATACATAACATATAACTTTGAATATAACTTTAGAATTCATTCTCGACTAAACTGATGTGTAAGTTAAATGTATGAAAGTCAGTCGGGGAAACTAATTGATACCCTACGTCAATTTGCCGTGTTATAGCTATTTTATACATCTGTCAAAGAATGACAGTTATTATTTGAATATACGGACAATTTATGTTGTTAGATAGTCATTTGGTTAACCCGTCAAATGTTCGCCTACTAGAAGCCGTTTGCATGTGAGCGCTCAACGGTTTTTCACGATTAAATTTATTGTCATTTCGAGTGTATTTTTCTTATTCATACGACATTTGAGAAGTTAACAATTGATTCCCCTGACTAGACCTGACCTATAGTTTGTTTTTTTTTTCACGTCGGAAAATTCATGGAACCGTTTTTCTTTTAGATACTTGTAGCAATTTAAGCAACGTTTATACCATTATCGATTAACGTTTAATAGTTATAACATAATATACCTACCTACTCTTTTGTCTTGTCTCATTAAACACAAGTAACAATACTTTTTCTACGAAATTGTTTTAGGATGCACAAAAAATACTTATTTACGTTAAGCTACGTTTCGTTATTCTATAATATTTTAAATGTGTCAATATAGTTGGTACATTTTCCGATAATGCTGAATTCTACGTTACCTGAAAATTATATCAATGGCCAGGAGCTAGACCACCACCTCTTAAAGCAGTATTATTGTAATCTTACTTCAGTGCGGGAAAGAGATGGAGCTAGACGTACTGTATAGCTCCATCTCTTTCTCACACTGAAGTAACATTAAAATAATACTGCTTTAAGAGGTGGTGATTGGCCCCCTGGGCCTACAAAGCAGCCTTGAGAATAAAAAATTACTAAAATAGTTCGTAATATTTTCAATGACGGTATATATAGCATATGAAGCGGTAATAGGTTGCTAGTAATAAGCAAACAACAGCTTACAGAAAGAAAGGAGTGTATTGTCCGAAAGTTCACAGGTTTCACAAAATGAAGGTAGAAGGTGAAATAAAGAGCTCAGGATGAAAGCGATAGGCACAATTAACAGTTAGGCACTAAAAAGCAGTATAGACTTTAGTCCTAAAAGCACTAGAAGTATTGTCGAGTGTTAACTGGCGGGAGCGAGCGAGAGCGACATGCGCTTGCGGCCAGTAAGTAGCATCGACTAGCGGCAGGAGCCACGAGTGTGAAAGAGATAGATGAGATGCGCGAGCTCGCTCAGGTAACCGTTCCGCATTCCACAAAAGCACAAAAATATCTAATAACGAAATTATCTGTTTGTACTGTCATCTTAATTTTTAATTTGTACTATATTGAAAGTTATATAATAATAAGTTATGATTAAGTTTTTAGGTTAATATATTAGATTTAAGTGTAAAGTATATATATAAATAATGTACCTACTATTTTATTTGGTCTGTTTATTATAAATATACAATATTTAGTTTATAAAACGATTAACAAATTTGAGTTAGTAGCTTCGCTACACATACATTTTTCACCTGGCATCATTTTAAAATTAGGGAGGAATAAAGGAAGCACACCGATGAAGCAAAAACATCGTGAGGAAAGCTAGACTTATCTATATTAATAAAAATGAAATACTGTTCGTTGGTATCACTTGAAAACTATTGAGAGCTATTTTTTTTAAATGTTTCGTCGTAATGGTTCGAATTAAGTTTTTATGGAAAGAAAAACTGGAAAAGTTTTCCGATAAATTTTCTAATTCAGGAAAAACTGAACGTCCTTTTTATGGAATTATTGTATAAACTCCAGACCATATTGAATATTTGACAGGAAAAATCTGTCGGGTCAACTAGTCTTCTGTCTATACCGGGCGTCCCACGGATATGCCACATGGAGGGAAAGTACCTACCTTGAATTTTGTAGATGGAACATTTTACTGAAAGAAGACATTATTTGAATTTAAAAAACAATTTAAACTGCATTAATACATATTTAAATAATTACATGGTTGAACCGGGAATCGAACCCGTTACATGAGAAAAATAATCACCCTGTAGCTTTATCATACCGATCGAAAAGCTTCATCATAAGGATTATTTTTTGCTAAATAACATAGTATCACAAATAAAAGGAAAACCATGAATTTGAATTGAATGAATTTTTTAATACTTTTGTTTTTCAAATATATGGATAAAACATGTTCGAAATAATGTAAGTGATTACAAATAACAGCTTTAATTGACCGTAAACTCCAGACTCTTATATGAGTGAGGAGGACTTAGTTGAACTTCAGAAATGACAATTAGAATCTATTTGTAAATAAATATTTTAAAATATACGATTAATTCTTGGCATCACTATGAATTATAAAGGTCGAGTACTGACAATATGTCGAAGCATAAAACAATTTCAGTACTTATTAAATACTATATTTATGGGCGCAAGTTGATACAAAAATATAGAATAAATAAGCGTTTAAAAACTAAACATAATTTTTAATTAATTTGTTTTTTTTTCAAGCATCGTGTCCACGTCGCCAGAATGGACAAAGCCCTTTTCAGGCACCATTCAGATTAGCCCAGCGGGTGATCCTGTGAAGTTTGCGAAGCCGGGGCGGGTCGCTAGTAATTAATATAATTCTATAAAGTGAAATCACCAACCCGTCTTGAGCAAGCTTGGTGCAATGCTCAAGCCTTCTCTGCATGAGAAAATGACTTTGCTCTACAGTGGGAGTATTGGGACATTAATAAGCTGGTAGGGCAAAACTTGGCTAATCCGTGATATGTAGCTATTCGGTGATAGATAATATGTATTTTATTACCAAGTTACTACTGACTTGATAAATGTATATTTTTCAATCATTACCTACAGTATTTGCCACATTTATAGATATAAGTTAGCAAAGCTTCTTTTGTCTACTGTATCACAGTAAATTTAAAAAATAATCTGATCAATGAATCGAATTTTACAATTAAAAAACAAAACTGTCACCGATTACCCAAGTTTTGCCCTATTATTATTTGAATGGAAGAAACCACCACAACGTACCGCTACGCTGGTCACTATGTAGTAGCTGGCACACACTGGGGACAGTTTCCATACATTTTCTATGGCCTCAGCGCTAACTCGACAGTTGAGACGCCTCGTCCGAGCCACAGGCTAGGACAGGGATCAAGTGGACCCGTCTAGTCCCCAGCGGAACGAGCGTACAACATCATAGTATATCTGAGATATTTTTATCTGAGGTGCAAAGCAAAAGGTAATTGTTTAAAAGTAATATTGGAAGTCATTAAGAGGATATCGTGCGCGCAATGGCGCCCTCATCGTTTGTTTGATTAGGTATTTCTTTTATTTTAGAATGAAGATGCAGAAAATAAGCCGGATATGTTGTGCTCCACAAGATTACATGTTATTGTTATTACAAACAGTAGTTTTACATTGTTAAGTTGTAATAAAATCCTTAAAACGAAAAATAGTGGCCACTAAGCTCCGTTTACCGTCTACGAATGACAGCCGGGGCCAACAGCTTAACGTGCTTTCGGAGGCACGGAGGTGTCTCGATATGAGAGAGATAAAGATGGTCACCCATCCAAGGACCGACCGAGACAAGCATAGCTCGACCTGTGCGGCTGATATTACTTAGCAACGAGCTCCCACAGTAGTAGAAAGATCGCAAATTTATGCAGATTGTCCAACAGATTATTTATTCATTAATCGTTATCAATTTTTGGTAACATACCTACCAACTGAAATGCATGTTTATTCCATAACTTAATTTAAATACTATGCTCTAATTTACGTTAATCCAGGTCATTATTCCTAAACATTATCTATTAATTTAACAAATTTAGGCACATGAGCTCAGAGCTAAGCCATGATGCTTCTGTTTGTGCCTCACTTGAGTGACGGCTTGACATTTTTTGGGCATGTTACCTCATCCGAAACAACGTAACAATAAAAATAATTCGTTTAATTATTTTCCCATTTTGCTTCACATAATGGAGTCGCAGTCTTCAAGTTTAATAATAAACTCTTGTTATTTCCCGAAGATCAAGCGGCACTTGTTTATTATATCCTTTTTAAGACACTGCCAGCTGGCGGAGACACTTTGTGCCCGTATTTATGAGCCAAACTTAGTTAGTAGCCCAAACTAAGTTCGTCATTCTAATGAGATTATCTCTCCTTCTGTCGCCGTATCATTTTCTGAAAGAAAGGATGCCCAGTGATCTAATTTACGTGGACTCTCGCTGAATTTTATATTACTACTGAAAATATTGAAAATAGTACTGTTCAAAGAAATCCTATTGGGTTCTCGTTCGTTGAATTTCTGGTCTCGATATTTCGATATTAGTTCTTTTTCAATGTAAACAATACGTACAGATGAAATACCGGCAAATATGGCACTTGCATCGTGGGGGTAAGGGTAACGGAGGTTACACTTACACGCACGATGCAGGTGCTATTGCATTTATATGTTCAAGTTACCTATTTATTTTCAAGAAGTTTGGTAAAAGAGTTCTCGTGTACAAAACATATTTATATTACACATACTACCTATATTGACGTTGTTTCAGACATATTTTTTAACTATTTTGTTTACGTTTTTGACAAGTTTTGTATACACAGCATGTAGAATACATGTTTTACATCTTGGTGTAAAACATGTATTCAACATGGAATTTGTATACATATCACATACAAATTCCATTTATGTACCTACAACACGCAGATTTGAGGAAAATATCATTCTGTATCAGCATGTGCTTGCTGCATAAATATCGAACAAGATTTTTAGCACTGATAACCAACCCGTGATTTGACGCTTCGACTAGCCAGAATTACCTATTAAATAAAATAATAAATTATGATACTAAGATAATAAGCTTACATGAATGAATGTATTATCGAATTATATTTTATCATGAATGAAATCCTAGACGACATTTAAATATAGCTTAGTGTTAATGCCTGACTATACAAATGCGTTCGAGTCATTGAATAATTTTGAATATTTTTTTTTTTAATTGCTTCCTGTGTTGTCAATAGAGGTGTTAGATAATTCTCTAGAATCGTAGGCCATTGTAAACTGAGTCATAACCCTTTTTAATCCTTTACTTACTCGGTTTTGGATTATAGCAATGATAGTGTCTGCTCAGTCATAATATTAGAGCAGGAAAAGATTATAGTATCATGAAAAGGCGATTGATTAATTCATTTAGAAATACACTACATATCTTTGAAACAAGATTGTAAATAGAGTAGGTACCTAATGATGCGTTACTACCTACTTTTATTTATTTTATTTATTTAAACCCCAATTATAACACCTTCACAGAATCACCCAAGGCGATGTTATAACAATCTAAAAATATAAAAATAAATGACCTGTAAGCAAACTTACAAAGAATAATCTACTTACTACTATAACAATTACAAACATAGCAACGTTTATAATTATTACTTAATACATTGACACAAAATATGCCTTTATAAATAGAATGCTGACTTGCTCAATAGAAAATGGTAAATTAAAATATCGTCATAAATGCATACTTACTCAGTCTTGAATGATATGGGCAGACATTGGGAGATTTTTTTAAAATAAAAGGTTTACTTTTTACATTTATTTTAATTACCATAAAAACAGATAATTCTGTACAAAGTATTCCAAACTTACAGTCAGCATCTTTGATCCCCACAATATTGCGCAGAAACAATAGAGTAAGGATGAAGAGTTCTCAATCAAAATGTTGGTTACACTCACTGAAGGAGTTTCTGGTACCAATCGAGTGGTATTTCACGGAATATTGGAAACGAAAATAAGCAGACGCTAGTTGAACTTCCAGCAACTAACAGATGCTAGTTGAAGTTCCAGTAATTAACATCAGCAATAACGATTCTAAGAAAATTATATAAAGGAAATATATATTTACGTAGCAAAACTTTTTATTAATTCTGTGCAGCTAAGCATCGTTGCTGTGTTTCGGTTTAGGGTGTGGTGCCTTAACAGACAGGGGATCTTTCAGCTTATTCTCGAGGATGGTAACGCGACTGTGATGTCTGTATTGCTGATAAGCGGCTGATGGACCGCCTAGTTGTTTGCCACTAAAAGGTTAAAATAAGTTTTAATAATAAAACTTAAAGCGAACGCGCCAGGTTAGCCCTCGAAGATAGTTGTATTACCTAATGATTTAAATTATTATAATTCAGTAAATACACATTTTTTACGGTTGTGAATCATAGTTTTGATCAACGTACAACCTGACACTGACCTGCAAATTGCAAAAAGTCAATCGAATTTCATTGGCTATCTAAGCGCATCTCCCTTAAACGTAATTTAAATGTTTGAGCACCGAGGCTGTATCATTTAAATGATCGGACTCCATTTCAAATGATTATTATTGCAGTGAAACATGAATGAGTGTAAATAAAATAGCTGGAGCTAAGGCCACAGCCGCCGTTTGTTATGCCCGCATGATAAACTGTAGACAACGTAGAATCAGGCTGACGTTTCTGTTGGCACTAGTACTGATATAGATTGCTCTGTAGGTACATAACTCTTTTGTTGCCGCATTAAAAACTCCTTGGAATTGCCGCTTTGGACGTTAGTGAAATATTAAAGTGCTTTGAGTCCATTGGGCCATATTTACGTTGCAGGTGAAAATCAATACCGGTTTGAAATAAACTATTATAGACTGAAAAAGTGTAGCAATCAAGTTTGAACAATTTACCTATACTTAACCTACTTTCTGATTTAGGGCGACTTGCAGCAAAGTGATACAAATCTCGGTTTAATTAAATCTCGATCTTGCCCTAAACTCGACTTTACTTAAATCTTATTAAACATGTCTAGCATAGGCACATTTCACGTTCGATTTAACTAAACAGAGATTAAGTCAATAATTCATTCGCCATTCATTCTTTGCGTTCCGTTTTCAAATAAAAAGTGATGGCAACTCAGTTCTGTGTATAGAGAAAAAAGAATTTGATTTGTCAATTATGTCAATGTCAAATTATCATTGTATTAAAGTCAGTGTTGGTTGTATTGTAGTTGTGTTCTTGTGTTATTTTATAGTTTTCTTTAGCGTCAGTCATAATATACAAACATAAATTACAATGAAGACATCTAGGGCACCTAATTTTACCACGGCAGAAACAGTGCATTTATTACGTCTTGTGGAAAAATTTCCGATAAATGTCAAATGTTAAAATGTCTCTAAAATCGAGATATAATGTCGATGTCGGTTTAACTTTGACGTTTATTAAATCGAGGTGTAAGTTACGTCGATGACATGTAAGTTGTTAAATTAAGTTTAAGCCTAAGTCGAGTTTAAATCGAGATTTGAGTAAAAGCTGCAAGTCGCTCTTAGTGTAAAAGTTGTGTGAGATGGTGACTACACGTCTTAATGTTTCTAAACGAGCCCTAGACTAGGTAGGTAATGTAATAATCTGGGAGCCCATTATGGGAGCCAAGCAGACTATTACGTGATTCGTGTATTGTCTCGATTGGAAAGTGTGCGGGGGATAACGAATCTACGAGAACATAAACTCAGCAAAGCAGTATTTTACTATATTATTAAACTTGGTGAAGGCACATATTCAAGACTCTCCTATTTTTATCTATATGTTGTACATCAGTCAGGGCCGGGAGACCGACTGTCAGCCTATATTGTTTTTACCCCTATTCGAACTTTCAAAATCAACGTTTGTCTTCTTAAATTAATCAACGCTTATACTTGCGAAGGTTGCATGCTAATGGCATGCCCGGTTACCTCTACAGTACCTACACATATTATATGACCAGATTAATGTTTATACAGGGTGTATTTTTCAGACGGGGCAGTAAGAGTAGGTAGCTTAATCGTCATAGTAACAGAAAAAACGGTCTTGCGAGACTGTCCTTACTTTATTTTTTAATTTTTGATGCCCATTCACAGATTTTGAAAAAAAAATACAGTCAGCAAGAAAATTTCTATCCATCATAGACAAGTAAATTGGGAGTTTAATTTCCTACGTAATGTATAGGAAAAGTTTTTACGATTTCCGACTTTTCTAGTTCTCAAACCTCAGTCGTTCCGATAGTTTTTTGATCCACATAAGAAACAGAATCGATTAACATCAACTTTTTTTTTGGAGAAAATTACCCATTTAAAAAAAAAATTGTGATGGCAGATCAAAATTTCTCAAAAAGTTAAGGACAGTCTCCCAAGACCGTTTTTCTGTAGCTACAACTGTTAAGGTATCTGCCCTTACTGCCCCATCTCAAAAATATAGCATGTATACCTGTAATTGAATTTCATATATCAAATGTCTATTATTATTATAACCACAAATAGTATAAGTAGCTAATTGTAAATTCGGACTTCGAAAATAACACACAGCCTTTGTACTCAGTGTCTCAGTCACTCAGTATTATGCTAGCCACACACGTAACGATTTACTTGCGAAAAGTTAGGCTTGCGCAAGTAAATCGTTACGTGTGGGATGAATTAGCACAAGTATCTGAATCATTTGGTGTCACGCAGACTTGCGAAAGCCTAAATTTGTGCAAGTAAATCGTAACGTATGTGGCTAGCATTAGTTAAATACTACTTATAGTAACAAAAATTAATCCCTGAAAAGCTCACACAACGCAACGACCGCAAGTAAAGTTATTTTTATTTACAAAAAGGAATTATTTTATCTCTTTTTACGCTCGATGTTTATTTAACTTTATTAAATACGGATAAAGTAAAAACAAAAATAAATACGAGCATGTGTCACTGTAATGAAATCAAATAAGTTATAATTAGTAGACTGATTAATAATTAAATAAAGTTAATTAACTGTTCTAAAAACATGAATAAAAAATAAATGTAATGTATCTAAGAGACTGGCGGCATTGCCACGTTGTATGGCAATGCTTAGCCTCTCTGGCCAAGGTAAAAGCCAGCACTTGGGTCACGGGAGGTGTCAACCAGCCGTTTGGAGCTTTCGTTGAACAAACCATGAGCTCTCGGACCCTACGGCCCGAGGGTTTTAACCCTAAACGGCTCGAAAATATACCAATAAGGTAATACTTACGCCGCTTGAGGTTTCCCGCAGCCGCACAGCACGCCGAGCCAGGAAGATGGGATGGCACTAGAGTATCGACACGTTGCGTTCCACACTAAAGGCCTAAGTTTACCAGAAAAAAAATTAAAATTACTACTTCTCCTATTTATTTTTCCGCTAGTTTTCTCTGTAAAGAATGGTTGATCACGAACAGCGAATTCCAAAATTGCAGATCTCTGTACCTATTAAGGTACTGTCAGCCTCAATAAGATGTAAGATCTATAGTCCTGGTGAAAAATTAATTTTATTGACCAAAATTATTCTTACATAATATTGTGTCAGTGTAGTCACAGTGTACAGGATGTAAGGGACAGCCCTCCGCAGGCTGATGGCGTGAATTCAGTACATCATACTCAGATAACCAGTACTTGAAATTATTGCAGGAACCTTAAGGGAATCCAATAAACCTGATTTGTTTTATTACCTCACACGCAATGTATCGTTAGATACTGTGGCAAAATGCGCGTAGCGAACGGCAGCGCAGCGAGCCTTCGGCTGCCGAGTATTTCAAAATCCATTGCTGACTTTTTTATTTTAACTGTTTTATTTACATAAATGGAGTGCTGT
This sequence comes from Fissipunctia ypsillon, assembly GCA_947568875.1. Classification (NCBI taxonomy): domain Eukaryota; kingdom Metazoa; phylum Arthropoda; class Insecta; order Lepidoptera; family Noctuidae; genus Fissipunctia; species Fissipunctia ypsillon. Next base: position 12,728,002 of record OX387647.1, read on the forward strand.
GTACAGAGAATATAATTTTACATTGAAATAAAGGAATAGTAACTAAAAAACGATAAAAAAAATCCTGAGAAATTTTTCGGTGGAACATGATTCAAAATAAGGAGCTGAATGAAATGCACCCTGTTAGTTTGCGGAGGGCTGTCCCTTGCAACCTGTATAATTGTTATAGTTAAAACTAAGTAGGTACTGTAGAGGCCTTAGTTGAGCCTGCCTTCCGCATGAATCCTCTTTGGATTATAACATTGGCTGATGAGACAAACTCTGGTTTTCTATTCGAAAGTTAGAACAGGAATATATGATGACGTAAAGTCATATTGTTTTATATGGAGTCAGTGTAATATTAGCCCCAGTGATATAATATATGGTTGCTTGGAAATAAGCCAATAAATCTGATTGATAGTGCAACGGTCTTCCTATTTATATCACTACGAAGATTCCCCAAAACACACCTCGAAGTCGAGACCCCGCACACAAAATACATAGTGACCTGCCTATGTATCGTGGCTGGTCGCTATAGTACCTATAACATATGAAACATGGTATAAAGTTGTTAGTCTTTCTTTTTTATTGGGTGGGAAATCATCAAATGACTTCTCCCGCTCTGAGCGGAGCGGGAGGGCGTGTCAGAACTTTACTGACTAAAAACCCACCGGTGTTCCTTCAGTTGCCTGTGCCGGGGCCACGGTAACTGTTTCGAATATCCCGCGACCCTGGCTGGCATCGGCCCTAGCGGACCCAATTTGTGCTGAAAGTTGTTACAGTCTGGTTTTGATATAATGTTTAGGTATACAGAATGTGTATGAAGTTATGACGCTAGACGTTGATACAATAGGTATAAATTCTTGTCAATGTTTACATCTTATTGAGGCCGACTGTACCTATCAGTTATCGATGGCCGTTTTGCGTGGATGTGACGCAAATTTTCTCCCAATTTGTTATTTTTTTTGTGTTTGTGTTCCTTCTTTGCGTCATGTTTACCGCAAATAAACGTATTTTCTTTCTATCTTATCACCAGTAACGATATTTTTCATCAGTATTTATATTTATACATTTAATAAAATAGTAACGAAGTCAAAACGGTACATTGAATATTTAAAAGTATCTAATTACTATAAGGTTTGGGAACGAGTCTGATGCCGAAAATATAGTTTTTAGAATTTTTATCCGTTTGTCTGTTTGTCTGGATGAATGTTCCATATTGACGCACAAACGTCTAAACGGATTTGGATCAAATTTAGCACACAGATAGTTTACAATCTGGAATAACACATAGGGTATTTTAATCCCGGTAGTACCATCCCGTTGTATATTTTCCAACATTTACGCGGGCGAAGCCGTGGGCAAAAACTAGTCTACTTATAAATTACAGAACAACCAACTAATTTCCAAACCAGTTTCAGTATAAAACATAAAATTGCATTTTATGTCTTATACTGTATAAAACATAAAATTGCATTTTATGTTTTATACAATTGCCAAATCAGTCCGCAGTCCATCCTCCAAAATTGCTACAGCAGACATCGCATGTTCCCTAGTCGCTATTGATACAAAGATGATGAGTATTTAGCCACACATGCATGGCCGTCAGGCCGTCAGCCGCACTAACACGAGGTCAAAACAAACAAGTCCGTGTTGACAGGAGGTCGCGTGCACCGCTCGCGTGTCACCGCTGTCGATACCGGCCGGCGGCCGCATCACTCATACTTTACAATGCATATTGACGGAAAACTGACAATATTTCATGTCAAAACTCTCTCGAATACCTTGTTTTCACAGATATTATCTTTGCGTTTCTGAACCAATGGTTCTTTCTATTGAAAACGCAGTCGATTTTGTTTCAACTCTGTTGGTCTTCTAGGGTTTGCTTCAGGCTGTTATATCCTGCTTGGAATTTGTGTTTTGTTCATGAGAAATACTTTTCTCTGACAGAAGGATTCAAAAAGGTATAAAACCTTCACCACTGAAAATTCATGTTGAAGGTAGGTAGGTAGGTAACTAATTGTAACGATAACTCAACAAATTCCTTAGCAACACATTTCTGTCTGTTTTATATTACAGGCTAATTCTTTGAATTAAGTACATGATTATATTAGGTATTATCTAATATAACATTACTTAAGTATTTCTTAATGCTAACAAATATTCGTAACTCAGTGAAGCTACAAAGGCTCGAAAAGGATAAAAAATGTGAACCGATTTACGTAAAGAACAAATTCGCAGCGAAACACGGATTAATTCATTTCTCAGAGGGATTTCCTTTCAGTTTAAAGAGCACTCGCCCTTGAATAGGCTTCGAGTGGGCTCTGAGGTCGGCTTAAGTGTTAAAGACTTAATTTAGAAGCTAAATAAACAATATTCATTAATAATTTAATTCTATAATTATTATTTCCGGGTTCAAATTATGGTAATTTCATTTTATAATTTATAGAACTGTTCAATAATCAAGGAATGTAGTAGTTAATTAGTTCTCGCTTCAGGAAATGAATCGGAATACCCTGTAGGTATCAAAATATTTACAACCAAGGAACATTAGCAGAATTGTACGAATGTACGCAGCTCAGCGTGCAAATGAAACTACGTACTTACAAATGGCGATATCAAAGTGAAATATTTGTCTCGTTGTGAATGATTGTATCAAGGTAAAATTAATCACATTACAATTTCAGCCACTCTTACATTTTACCCGCAACGCTTAATTACACGCCCATTATTTTGGAACATACTCGTAAATACTGAGCACGCCATTCACTGGTGCTTTTCAGCGGCTGTCCAGAACACGCCCGCGGCTATCACAAACAAACTCCAACTTTGCTTTTAAGACCGACGACTGTAGACTTATTTTAACTTTAACTAAATGGGTGTCCCTTTATTTTCAAAGTCCGTAATTTCCACACGAACCTACGTCTACCGTAATCTATTTAACTTATAAACTCGCGTTATTATTACTTTAGCATTATAATTTATGAATTTTTGATTCGCTTTCGCTGTAAAACCATTTCTATTGAGTTCAAATTTAGGGTCACGAGCCCCGTCGTCAATTTATAAAGTTTCATTTTCACGAAACGGAGGGAATAATCAATGGGCAGGCAGAAAGGGAGTCTGTGGGCCGTGATGGATTTGGTCCAATCAATGCAACTGGGTAAATGAAAAGAGCGCCTAACGAAGAGTCCAGACAATAGTGTCGGCTGGCGAAAGCCTTAGAACGGGGTAACTGATTGTTATTGGTTTTGCAATAGCGCCACACGGCGGTTGCCGACATTGGTAAATACTGGAAAGTAAATTGTTGGTTTTGTTGTGGGTAAGCTCGCCCTACCCCGGGGCAGCAATTTAATGAGTACATAACTGCCTGTATCAGAATTACCCAAACGTTCGTAAATGGATTTTCCGGCAGTAACATTCTCACAATAACAAAAAATAGAGGTATATTTCGAGCTATACGAGTACATAAACCGATAATGCGGCCTCGTGTTATAAACAAATTACACTTTAATCCATCATTCTGTCGATAACACACGTGCTGAGAAAAGTTTCGTTATTGTATTATCTTCAGTGCTTAAGAGTCTCTCGCTCGAGTGAGCGAGATTACATACCTTGGCAAGTACATACCTTGGCAAATTAATGTAGGTACAAGTAATACATCATGCTTGATTCGAAGCTGAATAATCCATTTTTCCGACAATAACTGCTCAATAATGATTTTCTCCATAAGGATAATGACTGAATTTTCTACTGTTTATTGTGGACTCAATCTCCTACTATGATTGATTGAGGCTTAGGTGGAACTCTTCCAAGGGGAAATTACTTCGTTATTCTTCTTAAGTACAAAGCTATGAACGAAAATGTTGGCTATCAATATCGCCTAAGTGTTGTATTATTTGTTTGATGGTCGTCCTACGATGTGGGACCAAGTGTGTGCTTATGGAAATGTATTGTGAGTACGAAACTTACTTCCCTTGTTTAGCGAGTTTTTTTTTTTTGGTAGTAGGGACCATTTTAAACAGAATTACCTACTGCATAGAGTACTCATTGAATCTGACTTTATTATCTTTTATGTATTAAGTATTGAAACAAAGGAACGGGCTCTTCTTGTTTTTGAGTTGGAAACAATACTTATGAGCAAAAAAAATACACATTATTTAGACAAATCCAACATATTTTTTTATTCTACTCATCCATATGCTTTTACATAGTGTTAGACATTATAACTATTTATTTACAAATCTTTAATAACGAGTAGCTAACCTTATTGACACGTCGAAAATTTAAATTCTTCTTAAAAGTGTTAAAAATCTCCAGTAATTCGAAAATGACGAAGGTATTTGATAAAATTATTTTTTTTTTACGATAAAACAGTATAGATTTTAGTACAAATCAATTTTTTGTACAGAGAACAGAACCACATGACATATATCTCCCTCGTTTATTCTTTACTCATCAGTCTTTGTCAAGGGTAAAAAATATGCCCCAACTTATAATGAAATTAAAATTTCTTTATAAATATCATACCGTTGGTACTTTGTAACTCTGGAAGATAAGGTTCACATAGGTTTTCTATTAGGTAATTTTGAAACAGACATTCTATTAATAATAAATTTAATTATTAGCTATCACATTATTATTTACAAGTAGTTTTAGTCCGTGACATCGGAAACGTTATACGCCTTGAATATATTTGTATTTCATCAGAATCTATCCACAGAATGATATTATTTACAAATCTGTAAATATTTTTCTATAGAATTTTGATAAGGACCGTAATTTTTTCGATTTCTTATTAAAATTACAGTATTTTCTAAACGGTTCTTGATACAATAATTTGAAAATATACTCGTATGTTTTAAAGAACAGTTGGCTTTTATCTTATTATCCGACAACTTCTACAAATGTATAATATAATTCATCTAAACCCTTATCTTCTGATTTATTAATTTTATTACACCTATGTTTGGCCAGTACGACCTATTACTAAACAATTATAAACCATTATTTTCATTAAAACAACGTTAGCGTAATTTTATGCGATTGTCGCAACACTATCAACATATTCGAAAGGAAGTCATCGTGGTACAACAAAATATAAATTCATGAGATAGGATATGTTCAATGAATTTGTACACAATGAGAGTCATTTTAACGCGAACAGTGAGTACTTAAAAACAAATTTGTACTTAATTAATGTTAGTTATTAAATAAACTACCGCACGCTGTATAATAACGTAACGAGCGTTGTTGGTATTCGCCAAAGACTAGGAGATGTTGAATCTGAAACAATATTGAACAATATTATTGTTTGTAACACTAAATAACAGGCTTATACGAAGATATATAAATCTCAAATACGTACAGTGCCGTATTTATAGTCTTGGTAGGGGAAAATTGGTTTGAACCGAGCTCTAACCCGTATTACTTGGACTATGCACTTTTATCCTTAGCGTTTCCGCGGCTATTTGTATGCGATTTTATTCTGTTTTTATAAAAATAACTTAGACGCGTCTGTGAAACCAACTGTCAATGGAGGCCTAAATTGTTTTCGAGCTTGTTTAAATATTGTGCTCATTCTTTCATTCTAAAAGCTTCTTTAAGTGATTACAATTGTGATAAAAAATTATAGTAACTTTTGAACTTGCCAGGAATAATGTGTTTACTACTTATAATTACAACACAATCTTATTGTATTACCTACCTGTGTTAGACATTAATACAAAGCAATTGCATTAAAATGCAACGAAGTCAAGACTAGCAAAAATTATACAATGACCAGAATACGGGCGTACTGTTTGATCCCAGCGCTATTTCGCGACCCGAAGTCGCTTACACAAGTATCGATTGCACTTACCTACTGCTGTATTACGAACGCCTAGCACGGAGGCAACCTCTGGTTGCTCCATATCGAAAATTAGTTCTGCGCGTGCCGCGTACAGGTTGTATATGCTCGCTATGCAGGTCAGCCGGAGACTGCCTCGCTCGAACGCCTCATTCCTAACCACGAACGACACCTCCCCCACAGATGGCAGCCTGTTATCTGGACCCGTTCTCTCAAACGTCGGCTTCAAACTCTCCTTCGAAGGCCTTCTAATCTCCTCTTTATGCAAATTTATATACGACTCATCCAAATACTGTATATTTCCTTCATCGTGGAATATATTAAAATTCACATCATCATCCGGCTGCTCCGTAGTAGTAGTTTCTGCCTTCGGCGGCGGATCCCATTTGAACCACGACGGCAATTCGTGGATAAGAGAATCCATGTCGATCTGAGAAAATTACAATATGATATAATAGTGGGCCGCACAGCGGTTGAGTGGGATATATAACGGATATTACACAGCTCTACGTTAGATAAAGGAAGCTTATATAGCTGTGAGCTGTTTTGTGATTAATGAACTCGCCTACGCAGCGGGCAGTGACGGCGGCAAAAACAACGGTCGCGTCAAAGTGAAATAAGTAGGAACTTCTCCATTGTTCGCGTGGACATGGCGGACCCCTGTCTGCAGCTGTCCATGGACGCTGATCAAACGCATTTTTTAAATGTCTATTTCAATATAAAATAGTTTGTCAAAAAATACTTGCGAGCTCCGGATAATTTGTAGTCATATTTCTGGGAGGAATTTGCTTTGTGTTACTTGAGAATGTAGCGCTCGGTTGGGTCAAATAAATCGTACCTAGTGTTTACAGAGATTCTATAAATCATCGGCAGCTACCGTTTTACGAGTATTTGATAAAGCTAAGTACTTTTAAATATGTGAGCGTCCAAGCAAAAAGGGTCCAGTTCTCGCCATTTAGTTTCCGAGATATACGCAGTTTTGTAAAGTTGGGTGAAACAATTGCATTTCTCGATTTTAATTGAATTATTACTTAATGCTCAATTATCTACAAGTTCATATAGTAAATGACTTTATAGGATGTTTCTAAGTACTAGAAAATGTACTAAGTACCAAAAATCTAACTTTGAAAATGCTTTTTCTCAAATCAAGTTTTTTCATATTTCTCGGTTCTCAGTTTTTGAATATTTCTTTAATCCTTATTATCAATTGACTATTCTGGTCTGAATCTGATCTGAACTCAATACCCCTCTACTGGATCCTTTTTGCTTTGGCGCTCAAATATACTATTTAAAGATCACTATCATTAGGTCATTAAACAATCCTTTCACAGATAAGGCAAAACTATTCCAGTTTTCTGGTTAAAAAGCGAGTGAAACTGTGAAATCCCCGGTGTAACATATGCTTCGGGCTAACTGTTTCTAATGTCCTCTCCACCCTGTGGCCTTAATATCAGTTAAACATCTACATTAACGAATAGAAATTTTCTCTTTTTAATTGTATTAAACATATGTGGGCGTCCAAGCAAAAAGGGTACTCGGCATTTATCGTAGTTTCCGAGATATATGCAGTTTTGTAAAGTTGGGTGAAAAAATTACATTTCTCGATTTTAATTGATTATTAATTAATGCTCAAATATCTACAAGTTCATATAGTAAATGACTTTTATATGATGTTTCTAAGTACCAGAAAATGTACTTAGAAACATCAGAAAATGTACTAAGTTGTACCAAAAATCAAACTTTGAAAATGCTTATTCTCAAATCAAGTTTTTTCAGAGTTTCAACTTCAAATGTGTGATAAAAAAAAAATGTGCCGGTTTTTGAATATTTTTTTAATCCTTACTATTATTATCAATTGACTATTCTAGATACCGAATCTGGTCTTAACTCAATACCCCACTACTGGACCCTTTTTGCTTGGACGCCCACATATTATATCGGCTGATGTGGCAACTTAAGTTGAATCGGAAGATTTGAATTTTAATAACAAAACAATTGTTTGCCTGACCATCGTGATCCTATTTGTGATTAGCATTGCATTGACTGCTTAGGAAATTTAAATACTGTTCAAACGAGGTCAAAGATATTCAGTGAATTTGTGTTCTGTATGTTACTAATAAATCGTACTTATGTACTGTGCTTTAATCAGGATTCAAATGGGTACCATATGTCAAAGGAAACCTATTTTAATAAACTCTCATTTTTTGTCACATCAATTTCACTTTTCTTCTATAACAGGGACAGCACAGGGACTAACGAAATAAATTGCTGCCTTTGATGTTAATCAAATTATTCGATAAAAAAGAGTATCGCCGGCCAGCATTGCCTTCCATATTAATAAAACATCGATCTACTGACCCTTCCGAGTTATTATTACAACGATAAAAGATAGACAGATAGATAGTTATCTTTAATTTAACCGCTAGCTGCCAGCACTAATATTGATTTTACAACAAACATCACAATCTTAAAATACAATACAGGATAGTTTTATTTTCTTCTCAGCTCCCCGAAATGTTATTGTTTTCATTTAATTTTGGTGTAGCTACGGTTAATGAAAATTATTCGGAAATCGATGGTCTCGCACCCTCATAGGGCCTTATTGATCCTAAAGGTCTCTTTACACAGGTCGTCTTGAAGCTATTAGATATCGAGGAGCGCCAAATACGCAGAGACATGTGCCCTCCTATACGTATACATACAACACTGCAGGCCAACTTTATTGTTCTAGTTGCGAGCGAGAGTTCACAACTAAATTCGGTCTAGCGAGCCATCTAAGGCCACACGCAGGGAATAGCTTTCTAAGGGTCGTCGTTGTCGAAATCGATAAGGAGGTCTGTATATAAATAAGTATATGGCCAGAAGCAGCGTTCCACAAAGGAATCTCAAAATGCTAAAGACGGGCCACAGGGGGAATTTCAGTGAGTCTATCTTAGCTACAGGCTGGTCCAAATAGTGGCGTTCAAAAGAAAAATCTGAATTTCTCATATACAGAGGTATTTGAAATACCCCATGTATGTTCCGCGATTTTTTGTAGTTTTCGAGTATTTTTTTTTAAATAATTTTTTAGAGGTTTCTGCTGGTGGAGCTTCAAAAATTCATATATTTGTTATAGTGGGTATTTTTTAATATTTTTTTTGTAACAGTCTTGAATGTTACTTTCATACGTACAATAGGTAATAAACTTCCTAACAGTTCCTGCAAGTTACGCAAAAAAGTATCGATAGCAGGGATTTAAGTTTTTAGTGGGATAGACTCATATTTTAAATAACTCGAAAACGCAGATGGGGTATTTTTGAATACCCCTGAGTATGAGGAGTTCACATTTTTCTTTTGGACGTCACTATTTGATCCATCCTGCATGTTATCCCAGCCGTGTCCAAGAGTTAACTTTCGAAACCTAGACCCCGGCATGGCAAGTATCTACAATTTGAAGGTGTCCAGACTTATTATTTTACTTTGATGGAAGTTGTGTTATGCGCAGCCATTCATAGCTTTGTAGTAAGTATCTTGCAGCTCCAGAGCCTTGTACAGTCAGCAACAGAAGTAGATTGTTACTTTTACATATGAAATCAATAGACTCTAAATTATTAGTACACTACTTTTCACTATTTCATGTAATAGCTAAGAGGTTTTATCATCGGAATTGTCCTTTGTCAACTGTCCTTTTTTATTCTTTTGAACTTAAATAATTGTGTTAAAAAAAACTGAAGCGTTAATCGACTTTTGTTGCTGACCGTACCTGTATCCTGTAAAAACGGTCCGTAAAAAGTTTGAAATTCTTACCTCACGTCCATTTAGTGCGAAGGTCAAGTTCGCTGGTGGGTGCGCAGGCGGCGAGGCGCACGACGCTCGCAGAGTGGACCCCACGCCGTACCACGACCGATCTGACACCAGCTTAGGACCCCATTCAGGAGCCTCTGCACATAAAAACACAATATAGTTAGAACAATGCTTCACACTACGATTCCTTCTGTATCTTAGCTGTAAGTCATCCTTAGTAAATAAATAAATAATTGGAGGACACACATACAACGAAAACAAATCTAAAAATTAGGTGATCGGATTTCCTTATAGCCAAAAATGGCTAGATACAGTATTGTAGCTTAGTTCTTCAATTCAGTCAGATCACCAACAGGGTATTATAAAAACCGGCCAAGTGCGTGTTGGACCACGTACAATGATGGGTTCCGTACTTCGGATTAAAATGAAATAGTCATCAATACAATTCTCAAAGATCAAGTAATCCTATTGCATGACTATTTCATGAAATCTTAACATTTGAGGATTATACTAACTTAAGGAGTTGTATTACTGTTTCTAATGATTATAATTCTGTAACTACGTATTTGTTACGGTCGTGAATCATACTTTAATGAACATATACCCACTGCAAATTGAAAAAAATCGTAAGAAAATTTGAATTTCGCGGCTACCTTTGCGCATCCTCCTTAACTTCGTTGTATATACTGATACCGTGAATTGTTTCACATATCCAAAACTAACCGTTTAGCTGGCGGGGAGGCGGGACACACATACTTGACTCTAGCTTAGCATTTCAGAAACGGATGCCTTAATCGAAAAATTGTTTCCATAAACCCGTTACCACTTTGTCGGCGTGATTAATACGTATATCCATGCCAAATTATAGCTTTCTAGTACTAAGAGTCTCTGCACTAAGCTGCGAACGGACGGATTTTTATGGTGTACAATAAAGAGTATTCTATCTATCTATTGACGGACGGACATGGTGAAATTATAAGGGTTCCTTGGTGGCTACGGAACCCTCAAAAGGCTAGGTACCTACAGCAAGTTCGCTGCAAAGTTTCAAGTCCTGGTTTGTTTGTTACCAGTTCGAACAAAAGAATTTGAAAGAAAGTTTCTCTTACAATATCAGGATAGGGATGACCTTCCAACAAGTTAGACCCTTATTATATATTAACACGTGATTATCCGGGTATTACCTGTGTATGCAGGATGCTGATTTAGTGATCAACTTTTGATACTGTTCGCGCCAATTCTTCACCTAATCATAGAGTAAGTTTTGGGTTCATTAGCGCATCCAATTTAAGTTAGTCGATGTCGAACTGATTGGAATGGTTCGCCATCGAACGCGCGACCGACGCACGCACCGTAATACTATCTGGTAGTCTTTGAAGAAGACACACGTCTTCTGCCCACTCCGCTTGCTTGCTGTTGCGTGTGTAGCCGACAGGCGGTCGTCAATAATTCTATAAAGCCGCTAAATTCGAACTCTAATCGTTTTGGTTAACGCTCTTCAATAACGCTTGTGAATGTGTGTCTTCTGCTTCGCCATCCTCATTATCGTCCGCTAGAGTAGGCTTCGAAGACAGTGTGACTGCTTTTTTCTGGTGAGAGCAATGTCTCAAGCTTCTTTGTGAGTTGGTGTGAACACGTTCAGTAACTTTCCTTCCCGCATATTTATATACCACTAGCTGTTGCCCGCGGCTTCGCCCTAGTGGATGTCAATACTTCCCTATTTGAATTGGATTTTGTTCACAATTTCATGGGTTTTAATTTTTTTGCGCGGAACCCTAATTCTTTTTCTATAATGAAAGTAACCTAATTTGCTCCTTATAATATCAGCTATCTGCCAGTGAAAGTCTTGTCAAAATCAGTCCAGACGTTTTGGAGATTAGCCGGAACAAACAGACGGATAAACCGACGTACAGACAAAATTAAAAAAAAAATGTTTTAAAAATTGATTTTTTCTTATAAGTACCCATGTATGCATTTAGTATAAAGCTATTATTTTGACATTGCAAGCAGACACTTCAATTTTATTTTTTCATACAAGATGTAACATAAATAACGCACAACCTCTTAAGGGATCATTGTACTCATCATTAAGAACAACTTTTCAAAAAATCAGTTTTTCCCTACATTTTGACGAGCTATGCGAACATAAATCCAATCTATGGAGAATCTTTTTTTTTTTTTGGATGGTGAATCTTTTCAATGAGGATGAGTGAACTTTACACCCTGTTCCTCATGCCTCTATATAGATAAACGCATCACCAGATACTTAATGGAACGTTTTACGGAGCAGGCGATGCATGCTGTTAATAACAACAATTCTAAAAATAACATAACATAACATCACGCCTTGTTTCCCCGAAGGGTGCAGAGGTGCACCTATTATGGTACACCCACATTTCGCCAGTTATGTTTAAGTCCCATGTAATAGGGGGCGCATGGGGGGGGGGGGCATGTAATTCAAAAAATATATTTTAAAAGAAGTTTTCTAGTATCTAAGCAATTCAAAACAAACTAAACTAGTCTCTAAACAATCAAACTAATTAAATTAGCAATCTCTAGCTCGACAAAACCCTGCGAGGATGCTTGTGTCCATTATGTAACCCGAATGGCTTTCTGTCGAATAAGTACCTACAGCTCTCTCCTATAACGTTATAACAAAAGCTCGCAGGCGCTAGTATCTAGTCTGACAAGCCAGCCTCTATGTGCCACTATTAAGCTTTATTGACTAAGAAAATGTGTCGCAGCTGGAAAGATTCCAACCCTAGCTTATCTTGTACAACATGCTATCATTATATTAGCATACTATTGCAAAATAAAATGGCCATTCAAAAGATAGTTTTACACTTTCTGTTTTCTTAACAAGCTTAACACGAGTGAGAAGCTTATTTACAGCTGAAAAAAGCTTTTGGCAAGTACTCAGCATCAATTTTCGTTGGAAATTCGACAAGGATCATAAAAATTTCGTAAAATATATTGATGCTGTACTTTTTGCGAGCGCACTCGCCACAAAGTCACGTCGTTACGTTAATTAGTACGTAGGTACCCATGTGGTTTACATTTTTTAATGAACGCGGTTACTTTAGATGTGAAGTGGTACGCGGCGCTTGACATTCAAATGTAGGTAACTAACCACTCCGCTGGCATTTTGATAGCTGTACCATTTTGCTAATTATCACTTCAGCGCGGTTAACATTATACAGTTTTAGCCTTCGCCGAAGAATCGCGTTAATGTTACGTACGTTAAGAGCCAAGATGAATATGACCATGTTAGTCTGTTCTTGACAAAAATATGAAATTCCCTTTATGGCTAACGTTAGGCGAACACTCAAAAGCTTTCATGCCGTAGTTTGTGTAATGTCTGCAAAGGTTTAGCTCGCGGGTCAGTGGGGTATTTCTAAAAAAAAAAAGATTCAGCTTTGTCAAGATAAAGTCAGTATTGATTTAATGGTGCATTTATAATGTCAATAGTAATAGTTAGAGCGCTCTAACGTTATATATGTATGACATGTACTTTACAACATTATATCTTCTATACAGTGCGAGTCTTTATAATGTGCACATATCGAAATGAGGGAATCTATGCTTAATTTTATCGACGGAAAAAATGTTAAAAAAAATCTAAATATTTATTTATATTTTTTTATGGATTTTTAAAAAAAATTGTTTGCTTTTGTGACCCCAGTGTATACAAAACTGTGTAACTTTTAAACTAAACGATTTATCACGATGAAACAAACTCCATAATGTTTGGAAGTAATTAGGTGTCGTCATAAAATAAAAATTATGGAAAAAAAATAGCCATAATCAAATATAAACATTTTTTTTTGGCAAAAATCTGATTTTTTTTCATTAATTTTTACAAAAATTGTAAAATTTCTCAATAACATGCCCCCATCACCTTCTTTTTTTATAACTTTAAGTTATTCTTCATTGTATTAGGAACCTAACGGTAAAAATTGCATGTTTTTAACTCAACCCCAACATTTTTTATCAAATGTCAAAGAAAGGCCCAACGCATAGCTACGCACATTGTTTAGCAGGTAGATAAACTTTTTTTTGTTAACTTTGTTGTGAATGCGCGCGGGTCGTTTCAAAGATGGCACTCCGAACGCGGAATCGTATTGTTCTCATAAGGGTGGTTTGTTTGGGATGATAATTAATGCAAAAGAGTTCAATTGAAACCCATTTATTATTAAATACAAAATTTAATGCATCAGATTCTCAAAATGTCCACCTCGTTGTTGTAAACACAAAGCCGCGCGAATTAGAATTTGGTGTGTCGCTCTCCTTATCATTTCGGGATCATTGCGAATATCATTCGCACAGTTTATTATGCGGTCACGCAAATCGGCCTCACTGTTGATGGGGGTACTGTAGACGCGTTGCTTCATGGTCCCCCATAGGAAATAATCAAGGGGCGTCAAATCGGGTGAACGCGCAGGCCACCCTACAGGTCCTTGCCGGCCGATCCATTTGTCATGATAATTTTCGTTTAAAAATCTTCTTACATTTGTAGCGTAATGGGCAGGACATCCGTCCATCTGAAGAAACATCCTTTGACGCACAGCCAGTGGGACATCTTCCAATAACTGAGGCATATCATCTCTCAATAGACTTAAAAATCTTTCACCAGTCAACGTTCTCGGCAATATGACTGGTCCAATCAACATGTTATCGATAAGACCAGCCCAAACATTTATCGAAAATCTTACTTGGAAAGTAGATGACCGTTTCAGTTTCGGGTTTTCACCTGCGCGGCACCATCTGTGTAAATTTCGACAGTTAGTAATACCGTCTCTAGTGAATGTCGCTTCGTCCATCCATAGTATTTTTCTTGGAAAGTTTGGGTTTGCTCTGGTTTTTCTTTGAATCCATGTGGACATCACACACCTTGGACGCCAGTCTACGTCTTCATGTAGATGTTGCACCCTTTGATAGTGATAAGGATGCAATCCTTCTTTCTTTAAAATACGCCACACTGATTTTTGGGATATTCCGTGACGAAGAGCCAGTCATCTAGTACTTATGGATGGATCAGCAAACAAATCACTTAATACTGCTTGTTCAGTAGCCGCATCAATAATTACTTGAGGTGGCTCGCGACGATCTCTACTTGATCCAAGTCCAGTGATCGACAACCTTCTGTGAACTTCCTGGAAGTTTCGGGCAGATGGCACTGGTTGCCTGTTAGGATACGCAGCTATGTAAGCCGCGCGCGCAGCTCTGGCACTTCCTTGTCCCACTCCATAATAAAAATGTATGTCGGCGATGTGTGCCGGGGAAAATTCACTTAAACGCGGCATCATGTAGCAGCGAACGAAAGTTATGAAAGTCCAGCGAACGAAAGTACCGAAACACATGTAGCAGCGGCGAATAATTCGGAGCGACTGCCAGTCTGACATCTGTCATAATTCAAGTTCCTTTGGCTGGCCCTACCTCCCCGACCTGCGCACATTCAAAAGAAAGTTTATCTACCTGCTAAACAATAGCTATGCGTTGGGCCTTTCTTTGACAGTTGATAAAAAATGTTGGGGTTGAGTTAAAAACATGCAATTTTTACCGTTAGGTTCCTAATACAATGAAGAATAACTTAAAGTTATAAAAAAAGAAGGTGATGGGGGCATGTTATTGAGAAATTTTACAATTTTTGTAAAAATTAATGAAAAAAAATCAGATTTTTGCCAAACAAAAATGTTTATTTTTAAATGTGGCTATTTTTTTCCATAATTTTTATTTTATGACGACACCTAATTACTTCCAAACATTATGGAGTTTGTTTCATCGTGATAAATCGTTTAGTTTAAAAGTTACACAGTTTTGTATACACTGGGGTCACAAAAGCAAACAATTTTTTTTAAAAATCCATAAAAAATATAAATAAATATTTAGATTTTTTTTAACATTTTTTCCGTCGATAAAATTAAGCATAGATTCCCTCATTTCGATATGTGCACATTATAAAGACTCACACTGTATATATAAAAGGAGAAACTGACTGACTAACTGACATATCCTGACTAACTGACATATCAACGCACAGCCGAAACTACTGGGACTAGGAACGTGAAATTTTGCACACTACTTCCTTTTATAACGTAGGGGAGCACTAAGAAGAGGTTTTTGGAAATTCGATCTTTAAGGGGGTGAAAAGGGGGGATTTCGTTTGTATGAAAAATCTTATTCCTTGAGTTAATAAACTTGAAAGTTGGCACGAATATTTATCTAAGTAAATTATGAACTTTGTAATTTTTTGATTTTCTAAACTACCCCCAAGAGTCGGGTTGGGGGGTGTCAAAGTTTGTATGGAAGAATTTTAACGCGCAGTCCGATTAACTCGAAACTCAGTATTTGTACTTAAGTTTAAAAACAAAGAATAACCTGTATCAAGGTTTTTCGAAAATTACCCCGGACGGGGTGAAAAGGGGTTTTCAATTTTACAGGGGAGAATTTTACTGCGTAGCTTGGTTGACTAGAAAATTGGTATGAATAATCTTTGAGTCATGTTTTGGAAATATCCTAAATGATTTTTTAAAATTCCACCCCTGTGGGGGTGAAAACCGGGGATATAGTTTAGATGAAAAATCTTATTCATTTGGTTAATAAACTTGAAACTTGGCACGAATATTTGCCTAAATAAGCAATAAAGTTACTTACTATTGGTTATACAAAACTACCACTGACGGGGTGAAAAGGGGTAATTTGATTTTTATGAGGAAGATTTTACTGTGGGACTTGCAAAAATTGGTATAAGAGCTCTTTGATTCAAGTTATGAAAATATCTTAAACGATTTTTTTAAATTCCAACCCTGTGGGGGTGAAAAGCGGGGATATAGTTTAGACGAAAAATCTTATTCATTTGGTTAATAATTTGTGGATGGGAAATCATCAAATGACTTCTCCCGCTCTGGGCGGAGCGGGAGGGCGTGTCAGACTTTTACTGACTAAAATCCACCCGTGTTCCTTCTGTGGCCTGTGCCGGGGCCACGGTAACTCTTTCGAACATCCCGCAACCCTAGCTGGCATCGGCCCTAGCGGACCCCGTCAATAGTGCTGACATCTCTTTGAGGCGCGCGTGGAACAAGACGCGCCGTCGATTCGGGCCTGGTCCTTACCGGACGGCGAGCTACCCATTGCTCGCCGTCCGCAAGCCCGCGCCTACGGTGGCCGGGAATCGGCTGCCAATTCCCGACGCCCAGGGCGTCTCCTGCGGCGACTAGGGGCGTGAGGGTGCAAAGCTTGCCTCTCCCTCACGCGTCCCGCCTCCTCCTTCACGAGCATTACTGCTTCGCAGAAGGAGGTAATGGCTTCCCATGCACTCTCGCTCCGTACCATGGCCTGGACCAGGGCCGGACGCGAGAGATCGCCGCCGCCGATCGCTTCCGCGAGGACACGGCGGTGCTCCGCCCAAGCCGGGCAGACCTCCACCGTATGCTCCACCGTGTCCTCCGGGCGATCCACACAGTGGTGACACCCGGGCGTTTCCTCCCGCCTTATCCGGAACAGGTACCTCCCGAAGCACCCGTGTCCGGTGAGGACCTGCGTCAGGCGGAAGGTGAGGACGCCGTGGCGCCTCTCCAGCCACTCCTCAAAGAGGGGACTTATCGCCGCAATTGTGGCGTGCCCAGCGCTGGGTTGCGACAATCGGTCTCTCCATGCCGCCATTAGATCCTGCCGGAGCTCTGTCCGCCGTGCCACGATTTCTCGCGGCAACAGAGTTACGCCCCGGCGTCCTGCCTCCTCGCGCCACTCCCACATGTGCGCGAGGACTTTTGCCTCCAGATCCCATGGCGGTAATCCGGCAAGGAGGTTCGCCGCCTCCCCGGAGACCGTGCGGTATCCCCGGGCTAACCGGATGGCCATGACCCTCTGGGACGCGTTCAATCGACGTACCGGTCGTCGCCTCACGGAACGCGCCCACACCGGAGCTCCGTAAAGGGCCATGGACCGCACGACCCCCGCGTAGAGCCTCCGGCAGGAGGCGTTTGGACCCCCCAGATTGGGCAGGAGCCGCCCCAAGGCAGCCCCGGCCCGCTCCAGTCTGGGAGCCAATCGTCGGAAATGCTCCACGAAATTCCACCGGCTGTCGAGGACGAGTCCCAGGTACTTCATCGTCGACTCGACACCGATGAGAACCCCTCCTACCGTTATTTGGGAACCCGATGGTGGCGCGTTCCGAGGACCATGAAAACACATGGCCTCGGACTTGTGCAAGGCCACCTCGAGTCCCAATTGCCGGATCCTCTCTACGATAATAAACTTGAAACTTGGCACGAATATTTGCCTAAATAAGCAATAAAGTTTCTTACTATTGGTTTTTTAAATCTACCCCTGACGGGGTGAGAATTAGATTTTAAAGAGGAGGATTTTACTGTGTGGCTTGATTAACTCAAAAATTGGTATAAGAAATCTCTGATTTTAGTTATGGAAAAATTCAAAACGATTTTTCGAAATTCTACCCCTGTGGGAGTGAAAAGAGGGGATACAGATTATATGAAAAATCTTATTCCTTTGGTTAATACTCTTGAAACTTGGCAATATTTGCCTCAGGAAATAATAAAAATTGTCACTCTTAGTTTTTTAAAACAAGTAAGGAACACTAGGACCGTAAGAACAGTAAGGAACAGTAAGGAAAAATTTTAACGCGCTGTCATATTAACTCGAAACTCGGTAGGTACTAATACTTTTTCGGAAGTCGGTGTCTTTGGATCTGTATTTTAGGTATTTGCCACTGACTTCCGAAATTGAAGTAATTTTTCACTTAGTAGTGTTTGTTTTGGAAGTCGGTTGTTTTTATTTTTCACTTTTTAGTGGGTCTGTTTGTAATTTATCTGAGTTACAATAACCTAATAACAACTGCTCATCACCTTTTACAAAATATTGCTTTTCCCGATGCAGGGACGTTCATTGTTGAGGAGTTCTCTTGGTACTTCACCATCAGCTCTACTTCACCATATGCATTGTGACGAGCTTCTATTGCTTAGCAATAATTTTAAAATAATGGAATCGCAACCCGTGAAATACTTATTATTGAGTTGTTCCAGTGACCATCTTACCATCTGTGGTCTTCGTCATCAGTTCGACTTCACAAAATGTTGTTTTCCGAGAGCAAATGCACAAGTTACTATAAAAAATACCAAAATCGCTATAGGTGTGCCTATATTGAAGAGTTCCCTCGATTTCTCTAGGATCCCATCATCAGATCCTGACCTGATGACAATGGGACCACCTGGAAAGTATACCCTTTCAAACAAAAAAGAATATTCCAAATCGGTCCAGCCGTCTTCGAGTAATCGGGGAACCATAAAAAAAAAGATTCCGAAGAACTGAGAACCTCCTCCTTTTTTGAAGTTGGTTAAAAATAATTTATAGCCAGAGTGCATCTCATGACATTTCCAATAAGCCCCAACACGGCTAGGATACATTGTTTTATTACTGATCTGAGTTCAATGGTACCATTTTCATCAGAAGCATTTATTTAAATTTGCTTTGTCATAGTCGTTTAACTATCTTAATCGAGATGTCTTATCGCCACCCGTAAAATATTTATCATTGATGAGTTTCTGTGGCCATCTATGGTTTTCTTCGTCAGTTCCACTTCACTTCACTTTCTTAATGCAAATGGTTGATTTGGTGACGAAAATACCAAAATCACTATGTGTTTGCCAATATTATTTGAGGAGTTCCCTCAATTCCTCATGGATCCTATCATCAGAACTGGATTTGGATAAAAATGGGACCAATCTGGAAGTCCAATCTTTTCAAATAAAAAAAAAATCAAATCGGTTTATAAATGACGGAGTAACGGTAACAAACATTAAAAAAAAATTACAACCGAATTGATAACCTCCCCCTTTTTTTGAAGTCGGTTAAAAATAGTAACGAATTCAGAACTGTGCATTGCATATTTGAAAAGAAGTGATTGAACGAGTCTGATGCCGACACTATAGTTTTTAGAATTTTTGTCCGTTTGTTGTTTGTTAGGATGTATGTTCCGGATTGGCGCAAAAACGGTTGATTGAATTTAAAGGAAAATTGGCATACAGATGTTTTAGAACCTGGATTAACACGTAGGGTAGGTACTAATTTGATACATTCGGACATACACGCGGGCGAAGCCGCGGGCAAAAGCTAGTTTTCCTATAAAAAAGTTTGCACACAAAATTAATAAATTCCATATTTGTACAAACATTGTAGCCCTGTTACTGGCTACATTGTTTAGACAAATATGGAATAACACTACTATAAAATTACCAGCATGAGGTTTCCAAAAAGTATTTACTTAGCCTCGATAAATAAAGGTTATGATTAAATGAAATGAAGGTGTACTTTGTTGGGAGCTATCACATTAATACAGGCAGCTGTGTTTATAGCACGTTTGTTTACTCCCCTTTGTGGGTCACGCCGTGCGTTCCAGATAGAAGAAAAAATCAAGGCGCTTACAATCAAATCTCTTTATATTAAGGGATTTGTTTTACTTTATGCACCCTCCCCAGCGTATAAATAAATACCAACGAACGTTCCGGGAATACCTGATGTATTTAATCTTGCTGTAGTTATAAGAATATGCGGGAGGTATACCTACTCGTAACTATCGCGTCTATTCTATTAACTTTGTTACGCACATTATACCTACGGAAATGCGGCTCTTAGATCTCAAGAATCCTTTGAAGCCAATTAATCTGTATAGCAGCATCGCGTCACACAAATGAGCTCGTCAGTCGTGATTCATGGCGGAGAATCACGTCATGATGGGACAGGTAAAGCCCTATAATTTAGAGAGGTGCGCGAATGAAGTAAGTCACAACGTTATGGAACCCGAGGGGTCTATTACACGATGAGGAAATAAGAAGAATCGTGTTTCGTTTCAGAGTCAATGTCTGTCGCGTCGTTCCAACGGCCATTAACAAAATGTTATGGCGACGATCTTTGGAATGGCAATAAATACAAAATGAAGACTTAAAGTTTACGTCGGTTCACAAGGAAATATGCTATTTCTACCAATCTGCAGAGTAAAATCTTCACAGAGAACTTAATGCGATTCCTTCGATCTAACCTGCTGTAACAAGCTGTGCGGCAAGATGGATTTAGTGCGACAAAAACTACGAGCAGTGGATTTTTCAACGGAACTTACATAGCGGAATGTTTTCTTCATGTTCCCTGGATATTATCCATAATGCTTATCTAGAATAACCTGTTTTCTAATTTTATTCTTCTTTTTTGAGATTGCTTGTTTTTGTAGTAAATGAGCTGAGAACCCTAGCTGTCACGTTCCTCGCGCGTGCTTCGTATTGAATGCAAAATGGTATCCTCAAAGCATGTGTTTCGGGATTCCCGTTTGGTCTACAAAGTTAAATTAAAGTCGAGATTTTAGAGGTAAACGACACTCGTAGTATGCACCTAAATCTGGTAAAGTTTAAAGCCATTTAAGCCAATAATGCCGATGCCATTCACCTACGTGCAATACGCGTGTTCGGATATCGCGCGTGTCAAGCATGCGTGTCACGTCGACGTGACACTCTCAGTCGTGACTATACTCACGCGTCACTCCACACGTTTACTGTGCCATTTGCAATCTCTTACATACAGAGCTGATAAGAGTTGTAAAAGTTTCAATAATAGGCTTTAAAGAGCAAAATAAAAGAGCAAGTGAGAAAGATAGAAAGATTTTTCTTTCATCATTTCTCGCTTGCCCGTTTTTTCCTTTATTTTTAAACAGATAGTGAGCTAGAGACTCAAAAATTAATCTAGTTAGAACTTTACTTTTGAAAAGGACATCTCACGCAGAAATTCGCTACGAGAACAAAGCTTTGTAGAGAGTTATAGACTGCTCTAAGAGTCCTCTATCTACATGACATTAGTCGCGTGGAAGAAGCTAGTTTAAAATTCATACTAACATTATTAATGTGGAAGTATCTCTGACTGTTTGTTTGTTGCATTGTTACGGCGAAACAGATGGATGGATGGATTTGAATAGAATTTAGTATAGAAATAGCTTGAGCCCTGAGGAATGACATGGGCGTACATAACATAACATCACGTAATTCCCCGAAGGGTTAGGCAGGGGTGTACCTTAGTAGCATGTATAAATACACCCACATTTAGACAGTTATGTTAAGTCCCATGGCGAGCCTATTGCAATCTACCGGGCACAAATCCAGACTCCGGGCTGCTACTGAGAAATTCTTGACAGAAAAACCTAATAACACTTCGCCTGATCTGGGAATCGGACCCAGAACCTCATGCCCGGCAGTAGAGCTTGCGACCACTAGACCAACGAGGTAGTAACGAGGTTGTAACCATGATGATATTTTATAAATTAACCCCAAAAGTAGTGAAATGGTGTGTGAGTGGTGAAAGAATAAATGGAAAATTCCAAATTTTACGAGGACAACGTCGCGGGCAAAGTGCTAGTTTAATAATTAATCGAAAATGCCTAAAATAATGTCAGGTTGGTACCAAATACATGGTTCGAAATGTTGGTATCATTGGCTGGTGGCACCACGGGGATAATTGTCGCGTGACCATGAACAGTAGTAGTCTTGGCGGTCCTAAATGGAATCGGTAAACAACACAGAGCGGTGACGTTTTAGGTTTTATTATCGATGCAAATACCGATAACGAACGTTTACGGAACGAATTGTTTGTTTTTAAATTGACTGGTTTAGTAATTGGGGTAATGAACCTTGTACACATTGGTCGATGGATTTATCATGTAAATACGTTCTAACCTAGTTGTAATAATAAAAATAAGTGGAACCCCAATTTTTTGTCGGTAAATAAAAATACACACATTCTATGAAAACAGAATTCACTTAGCTCACAATTTTGTAACAGGTAAATTCATAAAAACAACCGACTTACGAAAAACGCTACAAAGTGAATAATACCTTTAATTTCGGAAGTCGGTGTTTTTGGTTTTGTATTTTCGTTTTTAGCCACCGACTTCCGAAATTAAAGTTATTATTCACTTTGTAGTGTTTTTTTGGAAGTCGGTTTTTTTTTTTTTGTAAAAAAGTTTTTTATTTTTCACTTTTTTGTGGGTCGGTTTGTAATGTATCTAAGTTACAATAGCCTAATGTCAACTGCTCATCACCTTTTACAAAATATTGCTTTTCCCGATGCAGGGACGTTAATTGTTGAGGAGTTCTCCTGGTACTTCACCATCAGTTCCACTACACCATATGCATCGTGACGCCATATAAAAGTAATCGAATCGCAATCCGTGAAATACTAACATTATATTATTGAGTAGTTCCGGTGGCCATCTGTGGACTTCATCATCAGTTCCACTTCACCAAACGATACTTTCTGAATGCAAATGCTTGACTTATTGATGAACATACCAAAATCGCCATAATTATATAATTATTATATTGGAGGAGTTCCCTCAATTCCTCATGGATCCTATCATACGTACTGGATTTTGATAAAAATGAGACCAATCTGAAAGTATATCCTTTCAAATGAAAAAAGAATGTTCAAAATCAGTTTATAAATGACGGAGTACTGAGTACTTCTCACATATCTTTAACGTTTGCGACTAAAGGATTAAATATTTCAGATGGATTGACAACTTTATATCTACAGTACCACGCGCCATCTTGGAAATGCGCTTAAAAAATTACAAATGATAGAAAAGCCGTTTTTAAATTGAGCCCGGAGGAACTGCCACATAATTCTTTAACATCTGTATTTTACATTTACATAGAGAGACGGATAGATCGAACCAGCTCCTAACTCCCACACCGCAGTCGCGTAAAGAACCTGCATTCGCTTGATAATGTCTGCATGAAAGCCAGGCGGCTTCGGACTTCCGCCCCATAACATTAGGAGCTTACTTTATCAATGACAAGCTGTTGCCGCGACTTGTCTGCGATCCAGGATGAAAGTAGTCTATGTCCTTCTCCAGGCTCAAGCTGGCTATGTGTCAAATTTCATTTCGATCGGTTTTGTATTTTAAGCGTGACAAAGTAACAAAAAGACAGAGTTACTTTCCTTTAGGATGTTAGTTAATTTATTTTATGTATTTATTAAAATCTCCCTTACAACTATCATTACAGGTGTAGGTATGTACCCAATGCGACAGTGAGGTTATTTACAAATCTATACTAACTTATTTACAAATTTAATATTATTAAAAGGACTAAAACAACTTGTAACATAATAGGAACTTTTACACAATGCAACACAATGAAATGCTACCTACATTAATCTATAAAATAAATAACATAACAGTGTCCTTGCTCCGTCGTCTTGCAGTGTCCTTGAATTCTCTCAAGACACGCGAAGTTTTTTTCATTCATCAATTTTGTCATGAAGTTTGTTAACGCTTTCAAGGACGTTCCGCAAAGTTGGTCTCAGGTGTTTTGGCAAGTAGGTTGGTCCTTGCTATAATGTGTTATGGATAGATAAGACGCTAAGATATAGCAAGGCAGCAAATCAGACTGGACTTTAAAGCCATTATTAAGATCTTAATCAAGTCTTTAATGTATCCCCGAAAAGATCTGCGCTGAAGATGAAAACATGATATGCACAAACAGATTGTGATCCGTTTACAAGTACATATAAAAATACTATCACCAATATGTAAAAGACTCCTAATCCTTAGCAAAAAGCTTAATTGATTTAAGGAATGCATTGATCTCACACTTTTTATATGCCAATTATATTATTATTATTAAATCGAAATGGAAAATGAAAGTCCGATTTAATTGAAGATTGCAATGGAAAGCGGAAATAAAACCGTTTAGTTGGAGACAAACGGAGAAATAATCACATTAGTAATTACGATTAAACTATCTTCCGATTAATCTGCAACGTGTGTGGCTTATTATTATTAAAATGTAGTTTAGTTGATAATGTTAAAATATGTTTAATTACAACAAACAGATTCGGGAAATTATCTTGCTTGACGAAGGTGATTGCAGAAAATGATTGATTCTACAAGAAAAGCGATTATTATCGTGCCTAATTAGAGTAATTAGATTAATTGGTCGACTCTTTGCGTGACCAGAGGAATGGCCTATTTTTAGGCCAAAGAATCAGCATTACCATCCAACATGGCAATGCTGCCAGCTTTTTGGGCACTATTCCCATTGACAGCAATACAGACGATTTTTTTGCTGCCCAATGAGCCCTTTCCCTTTTTTTATATACTTGTACATACTATAGGTAAAATTTGTCAAGTAATTAGTAATTAGGTATAAGCACTGAATATAGAAGCGTATATCTACACAAAAAGAAGGCCCCGTTACTACATACGTTACTGCAGCAAGTCTAAATACCTATAAATGCACGTAAATAGGTGACTAATATTTTGCTTTGTGTACATGCAACATCATATGCCTATCAAAAATTGCAACGTGATTGTATGAAGATGTGGCGCCATATCCACATCGCCACATGCGAACGCGTCACACTGACGTCACACAAAAATCCTGCATCGCGCAATCAGAGTTTACCGCACGACGAGCATATATAGGTATACAACTTCCCGACATCAACCGTCGGGTGTCTGGTCGGAGGATCCTCCCTTTTCTATAGAGAATGAGTGCACTTTACACCCTGTTCATGCCTCTATACTCTCTGTCATTAGTAATCCTACTAATATTATGAACGCGAAAGTTTGTGAGAATGGATGAATGGATGGATGTTTGTTACTTTTTCACGCAAAAACTTCTGAGCGGATTTAGATGAAATTTGGCACACATATAGTTTATGACCTCGGTTAATATATAGGATACTTTTTATCCTGATATCCCCACGGGATTGAGACTTATGCGAGTGAAACCGCGGGGCGCTGCTAGTACCATCATAAATGCCATTACTGAGCAGTGGATGGAACAAGGCTGCCAAAGAGTGAACTAGTGACCCGCCCCTGCTTCGTATGGTTTTACGACTTGAGAAAGCATCGATATTTCTTTATTATTTGTAAGTTTGATATGAGGGTGTGATACACATAAACCATTCGAAATCATCATCTGCCTAGCCTTTTCCCAACTATATTGGGGTCGGCTTCCAGTCTAACCGGATGCAGCTGAATACCAGTATTTTACATGGAGCGACTGCCTATCTGACCTCCACAACCCAGTTACTGGGTAATACGATACCCCTTGGTAAGACTGGTTGTCAGACTTTTGGGCTTCTGACGACCCGTAACGACTGTCAAAGATCCACGAATGACAGCCGGGACCAACGGCTTAACGTGCTTTCCGAGGCACGGAGGAGTCTCGGTATGTAAAGATGGTCACCCATCCACGGACCAACCCCGGCAAGCGTAGCTTAACCTGACGGATCGACCCATGCGGCTGTTATTACTTAGCCACGAGCTCCTCACATAAACCATTCGAAATAAATTACCTAAATTATGGTAAAAACCGCATCAAAATCCATTGTGTGATTTAGAAGAACTAAGCGGTCACACAGACAGATACGAAAAATGACTTTGCAGATAGCGAAATACGTGACGATAAAGGAGAAAGCTCCATCCAGCCGTGTCCTTTTGACATAATTCGAATTAAACCTGTCTATAGCATAATCCCTAAGTACCTACTGGTACAAGACCTACGGGTAAATTATAAGCAAGTAAAGAAATTATATTTACTGAACTAGCTTCTGTCCGCGACTTCGACTGCGTGAAATTTCTTCCTTCCCGAATCCAACCCGTCGCATCGCATCGCCTGCCCGCGCTATTACTTCCTTTTCGCTTAGTGTTCTTTCTTACTTTTTTCTGTTTGCTCGGCTCCTAACGTGATCTTAATAGCATATAGCCTTCCTCAAGAATTGGGCTATCAAGTGCAAAAAGATTTTTTCAAATCCGACAGAGATTAGCGCGTTCAAACAAACAAAAAAAAAACTCTTCAGGTTTATTATTATAATTTTTTTTTTTTTGATATTTCTCGGGACCCCAGGGTCCCGGACCTTTAGAAGGCATATGAGGGGCCGAAGCCAACTCGCAGAGGCCCGTTAGACGCTTTCAATGGAAATGAGGCACTTATTATTACCTAATATTATTATTAGTATAGATTACTCAAAATTGACTTACCTACCTACTTAAAGTTAAAACTTTATAAGTACCTACTTACTCACAGATTAAGTTATTATCTTCACAACGAACTATAGAAAGATGATCAACTTGAACATTATGGCTAATCTGAAAACTTTTGATGTTATATTATCTTGTAACTTATAAACTTAGCTAACTTCAGTGACTAGATATAATTTCATTGCTACTTAGCTATTGCCTGCAGGTTCAGTCGTATCCTAGGAAAACTACTACATGTACCCAGATATAAACTATCCTTATTTAAAAAATGTGCACCTAGCTATTAACGTAGACCATAAGGAAATGTTGCCAAAAGCACTGTTTTTGGCAAAAATAAACATTATTATTATTTATATTGTTGACATATCTCCGGACCCTGTGCTCCTGGACCTTTGGAAGGCGTACGAGGGGCCGAAGCCAACTCGCAGAGGCCCGTTAGATGTTTTTAATGATATGGGGCATCAACCGACGATTATCCCTGTATGCACTATGCAGGTGCACCCAAGAATAAACCCCGGTTGGTGTAGGACTATTGTAGGATATGAAAATAAAGATATTGGACTATGGATTTGATTGGCTAAAGAGTTACCTAGAACTATGAAAGAACTATGGCCCCTGTCTGATCAATGTTTTATATGTTTTTGGTTTTTACGAATAAAATGGCAGGGGGTGACTTGGACACTCAATAATGGGCCCCCAAAAACGGTCGCTAGCATACAGTGTCGTAGCGACAAGGGGGCAACATGTCCTGAGGTGCTTATGAGGAGCGGAGAGGTATTCCACGGCTATCAGGATAATCCCGGAAGTACGGTCAAGATCCCTACCAGCATCTTACTGGAATACTTCCTTCCTCCGAGCATGTATTATTATAGTATAGTTGTATGGAAAATTTTATCTAAATCCTTTACACCGTGATCCTTTTCCATTACTATGTGATCCTACTTTAGAAACCCCACTTGTATTAGAAATGTGAAAGTTTTGGATGTTTGTTACTACAGCCAAAACTTTCACATTTTCATACAAGTGGGATTTCTGTGTTTAGAATGTCGTGTCAGTAATGTTGTTCAATGTACTGGAATAACGTTTACGTTGGTTGAAGAGCTTCTTCAGTGAGGGTCGTCTGTCAGGCACTCGACCCGATTTACTGTCAGGTAGAGGTTTTATTTATTTATTTATATAAAGGCATACCAACTAAACATATACACAGCATTAACCGAAAGTCTTTGTCATAATACTCGTATAGATCTCGCATGTATCTAAATTATAGAAAGCACGGCACTATTAATTAGCGTACTAGAACATTAATACATGCAAACAGACAAAACAAAATCAAATAATAATAAAACAATTTAAAAAAAATTTAATACTGCGCTATCGCAGTATTAAATTTTTTTTTGTCATTTGTAGGCTCTATAGCCTACAAATGACAATACAACAATAACACTACATTTTATTAAATATATTTTTTTTAAAAGTACACAATTTACCACAGAAAACATCAAGGTCGCAACAGTGGAACAAGTCATTTTCCTGGAATTACTGGCGTACCTACTAACACGTTTCTACGATATTATATTTGATCATAGTATCTATGTATATAACACTGGTTATTAGTATATGAGATTGATATCTCCAACACCATTTAACCGAGCACCATGAAAATTTGCAAATACCCTACCGTGTTTTTTCATAAAGAATATTTTTTTCTCCGATCTCCATGCGGGCGAGGCCGCGGGCAAAAGTTAGTATTTCATAAACGTATATCAATCAGACTCCACTTCTATCATTGCCATTAAAAATTGTTATTTCTACAAATTATCCTCTTTGACTGAAAATCGTGCTGATAAATTAATCACTTTTGAACATGTAACGTTTTCCTCTTTCCGTTTCACAGATTTTTCGATTGTGCTATTTTCGGCTTCATATTACCAAAGTGAAAATTAATTTCAGGTTCCAATGTCATTATATATTGCCTTCAATAATTCCCCAAGTTATGGTAATCCTAATACAGCACCAATTGCTGGCCGGCTACTGCATTAATATTCCTAAAATATGATAATTTTTGATATTTTCACCAAAATGATAACCTACAGATTGAAATGAAAATACTCTGGGCTTAGACTAAAAATAATTATGATTTTAGCACCAATATTCACGTTTTTTTTTATTATAAATTAATAACAGATTTCTCAAAGAGACGAAAACAACACATCCTTCTTTAAGCGTTAGATGCGACTGTGAAAATAATCGTTACACTTCGAATCAGTGAGTGGGTGCTTGGCAACTGTAATGTGCAATAATAAGCGTTACACTTCGAATCAGTGAGTGGGTGCTTGGCAACTGTAATGTGCAATAATAAGCGTTACACTTCGAATCAGTGAGTGAGTGCTTGGCAACTGTAATATGCAATAATAATCGTTACACTGCGAATCAGTGAGTAGGTGCTTGGCAACTGTAATGTGCAATAATAAGCGTTACACTTCGAATCAGTGAGTAGGTGCTTGGCAACTGTAATATTCAATAATAATCGTTACACTGCGAATCAGTGAGTAGGTGCTTGGCAACTGTAATATTCAATAATAATCGTTACACTTCGAATCAGTGAGTAGGTGCTTGGCAACTGTAATATTCAATAATAATCGTTACACTGCGAAACAGTGAGTAGGTGCTTGGCAACTGTAATGTGCAATAATAAGCGTTACACTTCGAATCAGTGAGTGGGTGCTTGGCAACTGTAATATGCAATAATAATCGTTACACTTCGAATCAGTGAGTGGGTGCTTGGCAACTGTAATATGCAATAATAATCGTTACACTGCGAAACAGTGAGTGGGTGCTTGGCAACTGTAATGTGCAATAATAAGCGTTACACTTCGAATCAGTGAGTGAGTGCTTGGCAACTGTAATGTGCAATAATAAGCGTTACACTTCGAATCAGTGAGTGGGTGCTTGGCAACTGTAATATGCAATAATAATCGTTACACTTCGAATCAGTGAGTGGGTGCTTGGCAACTGTAATATGCAATAATAATCGTTACACTGCGAAACAGTGAGTGGGTGCTTGGCAACTGTAATGTGCAATAATAAGCGTTACACTTCGAATCAGTGAGTGAGTGCTTGGCAACTGTAATGTGCAATAATAATCGTTACACTTCGAATCAGTGAGTGAGTGCTTGGCAACTGTAATATGCAATAATAATCGTTACACTTCGAAACAGTGAGTAGGTGCTTGGCAACTGTAATGTGCAATAATAAGCGTTACACTTCGAATCAGTGAGTGAGTGCTTGGCAACTGTAATAGGCAATAATAATCGTTACACTGCGAATCAGTGAGTAGGTGCTTGGCAACTGTAATGTGCAATAATAAGCGTTACACTTCGAATCAGTGAGTGAGTGCTTGGCAACTGTAATATGCAATAATAATCGTTACACTGCGAATCAGTGAGTAGGTGCTTGGCAACTGTAATGTGCAATAATAAGCGTTACACTTCGAATCAGTGAGTAGGTGCTTGGCAACTGTAATATTCAATAATAATCGTTACACTGCGAATCAGTGAGTAGGTGCTTGGCAACTGTAATGTGCAATAATAAGCGTTACACTTCGAATCAGTGAGTAGGTGCTTGGCAACTGTAATATTCAATAATAATCGTTACACTGCGAAACAGTGAGTAGGTGCTTGGCAACTGTAATGTGCAATAATAAGCGTTACACTTCGAATCAGTGAGTGGGTGCTTGGCAACTGTAATATTCAATAATAATCGTTACACTGCGAAACAGTGAGTAGGTGCTTGGCAACTGTAATGTGCAATAATAAGCGTTACACTTCGAATCAGTGAGTGGGTGCTTGGCAACTGTAATATGCAATAATAATCGTTACACTTCGAATCAGTGAGTGGGTGCTTGGCAACTGTAATATGCAATAATAATCGTTACACTGCGAAACAGTGAGTAGGTGCATGGCAACTGTAATATTCAATAATAATCGTTACACTGCGAAACAGTGAGTAGGTGCTTGGCAACTGTAATATGCAATAATAATCGTTACACTTCGAATCAGTGAGTGGGTGCTTGGCAACTGTAATATGCAATAATAATCGTTACACTGCGAAACAGTGAGTGGGTGCTTGGCAACTGTAATATTCAATAATAATCGTTACACTGCGAAACAGTGAGTAGGTGCTTGGCAACTGTAATGTGCAATAATAATCGTTACACTTCGAATCAGTGAGTGGGTGCTTGGCAACTGTAATATGCAATAATAATCGTTACACTGCGAAACAGTGAGTAGGTGCTTGGCAACTGTAATATTCAATAATAATCGTTACACTGCGAAACAGTGAGTAGGTGCTTGGCAACTGTAATATGCAATAATAATCGTTACACTTCGAATCAGTGAGTGGGTGCTTGGCAACTGTAATATGCAATAATAATCGTTACACTTCGAATCAGTGAGTGGGTGCTTGGCAACTGTAATATGCAATAATAATCGTTACACTGCGAAACAGTGAGTGGGTGCTTGGCAACTGTAATATTCAATAATAATCGTTACACTGCGAAACAGTGAGTAGGTGCTTGGCAACTGTAATATTCAATAATAATCGTTACACTGCGAAACAGTGAGTAGGTGCTTGGCAACTGTAATATGCAATAATAATCGTTACACTGCGAAACAGTGAGTGGGTGCTTGGCAACTGTAATATTCAATAATAATCGTTACACTGCGAAACAGTGAGTAGGTGCTTGGCAACTGTAATATTCAATAATAATCGTTACACTGCGAAACAGTGAGTAGGTGCTTGGCAACTGTAATGTGCAATAATAATCGTTACACTTCGAATCAGTGAGTGGGTGCTTGGCAACTGTAATATGCAATAATAATCGTTACACTGCGAAACAGTGAGTAGGTGCTTGGCAACTGTAATGTGCAATAATAATCGTTACACTGCGAAACAGTGAGTAGGTGCTTGGCAACTGTAATATTCAATAATAATCGTTACACTGCGAAACAGTGAGTAGGTGCTTGGCAACTGTAATATGCAATAATAATCGTTACACTTCGAATCAGTGAGTGGGTGCTTGGCAACTGTAATATGCAATAATAATCGTTACACTGCGAAACAGTGAGTGGGTGCTTGGCAACTGTAATATTCAATAATAATCGTTACACTGCGAAACAGTGAGTAGGTGCTTGGCAACTGTAATGTGCAATAATAATCGTTACACTTGGTATCAGTGAGTGGGTGCTTGGCAACTGTAATATTCAATAATAATCGTTACACTGCGAAACAGTGAGTAGGTGCTTGGCAACTGTAATATGCAATAATAATCGTTACACTGCGAAACAGTGAGTGGGTGCTTGGCAACTGTAATATTCAATAATAATCGTTACACTGCGAAACAGTGAGTAGGTGCTTGGCAACTGTAATGTGCAATAATAATCGTTACACTTCGAATCAGTGAGTGGGTGCTTGGCAACTGTAATATGCAATAATAATCGTTACACTGCGAAACAGTGAGTAGGTGCTTGGCAACTGTAATATTCAATAATAATCGTTACACTGCGAAACAGTGAGTAGGTGCTTGGCAACTGTAATATGCAATAATAATCGTTACACTTCGAATCAGTGAGTGGGTGCTTGGCAACTGTAATATGCAATAATAATCGTTACACTTCGAATCAGTGAGTGGGTGCTTGGCAACTGTAATATGCAATAATAATCGTTACACTGCGAAACAGTGAGTAGGTGCTTGGCAACTGTAATGTGCAATAATAATCGTTACACTTGGTATCAGTGAGTAGGTGCTTGGCAACTGTAATATGCAATAATAATCGTTACACTGCGAAACAGTGAGTGGGTGCTTGGCAACTGTAATATTCAATAATAATCGTTACACTGCGAAACAGTGAGTAGGTGCTTGGCAACTGTAATATTCAATAATAATCGTTACACTGCGAAACAGTGAGTAGGTGCTTGGCAACTGTAATGTGCAATAATAATCGTTACACTTCGAATCAGTGAGTGGGTGCTTGGCAACTGTAATATGCAATAATAATCGTTACACTTCGAATCAGTGAGTGGGTGCTTGGCAACTGTAATATTCAATAATAATCGTTACACTGCGAAACAGTGAGTAGGTGCTTGGCAACTGTAATGTGCAATAATAATCGTTACACTTGGTATCAGTGAGTAGGTGCTTGGCAACTGTAATATGCAATAATAATCGTTACACTGCGAAACAGTGAGTGGGTGCTTGGCAACTGTAATATTCAATAATAATCGTTACACTGCGAAACAGTGAGTAGGTGCTTGGCAACTGTAATATTCAATAATAATCGTTACACTGCGAAACAGTGAGTAGGTGCTTGGCAACTGTAATGTGCAATAATAATCGTTACACTTCGAATCAGTGAGTGGGTGCTTGGCAACTGTAATATGCAATAATAATCGTTACACTGCGAAACAGTGAGTAGGTGCTTGGCAACTGTAATATTCAATAATAATCGTTACACTGCGAAACAGTGAGTAGGTGCTTGGCAACTGTAATATTCAATAATAATCGTTACACTGCGAAACAGTGAGTGGGTGCTTGGCAACTGTAATATGCAATAATAATCGTTACACTGCGAAACAGTGAGTAGGTGCTTGGCAACTGTAATATTCAATAATAATCGTTACACTGCGAAACAGTGAGTAGGTGCTTGGCAACTGTAATATTCAATAATAATCGTTACACTGCGAAACAGTGAGTGGGTGCTTGGCAACTGTAATATTCAATAATAATCGTTACACTGCGAAACAGTGAGTAGGTGCTTGGCAACTGTAATGTGCAATAATAATCGTTACACTTGGTATCAGTGAGTGGGTGCTTGGCAACTGTAATATTCAATAATAAGGGAATTGACAAATTGATTGCAAAATAAAATTATTCCCTCTAATTTACACCAAACATGAAATATAATATACCTACTTAACATAATAAGGAATATTGAAAATCAAATATAAATATGAAAATATTATTTCATAAATGATAACATAACTAGCTTTTGCCCGCGGCTTCGCCCGCGTGGATGTCGGAAAATATCCCACGGGAATGTACCGGGATTAAAAGTACCATAATTATGTTCCGTAATACTCTATTGGTTTACGCGGCGGACGGCAGAAAGCTCCCAGTCGGCATGATTTTTTCCGACATCTTCAACAATCGTCATATTTCAGCTAATTTATACAAAACCTTAAAGAATTAATCAACCTAAACCCTCCTCATGAATCACTCCGTCCATTGGTGAAAACCGGATGAAAATCCATTCGGTAGTTTTTGAGTTTATCGCGTTCAGACAGACAGACGCGGCGGGAGGACTTTGTTTAGTTAAAATTATGCCACTCAATAATAAATAAGAAATAATTATTGACCGAGTGGACCGATTTTAACAAACCACCGACTTCCAATAAGAAACACTACAAAGCGAAAAATAACTTTAATTTCGGAAGTCGGTGTCTTTGGTTTAGTATTTTCGTTTTTGCCACTGACTTCCGAAATAAAAGTAATTTTTCACTTTGTAGTGTTTTTTTTGGAAGTCGGTTGTTTTTTTTATAAATAAGTTTTTATTTTCCACTTTTTAGTTGTGGTACCTACCCCACCCAAATTCGTATACTTGCTAAGTACATAACAGTGACAGGAAGTTATTATGACATCATCAACATACACTAAATGGAAAAAATACAAATTATTGAAGCTAACTCAAAAACCTGTCATCAGAATTTGACCAAATTTATATGCGACCACAGGATACCCTTTCAAATAAAAACTTTGCAACAAGGCAAATATATGTGGCGCTAAGTCATGTCAGAAGTTTGGAGGGCGTAGTTTTATCAGGTTTGGACGCCGTCGCCAACAAATTATTAAATCAACCACACGACAACAGACCGTTGACGAAATCTGTCTTCTGACAATCAAGGCCACACATAACATACGACTCATATAGCGCAACTTGAAGCATATTACCATTAAAATCATTTATAGCCAGAGTGCATCTCATGAAAATTCCAATAAGTCTACAATAAGCCTACATTCCAGCTTCATCATCAGATCAGTTCAATGGTACCATTTTCATCAGAACCATTTATTTAAATTTACTTCATCATAGTCGTTTAACTATCCTAATCAAGATATCTTATCGCCACCCATGAAATACTTATCATTGAGGAGTTCCCGTGGACATCTGTGGTCTTCTGCATCAGTTCCACTTCACCAAATGATACTTTCTGAATGCAAATACTTGACTTGTTGATGAAAATACGTAAATAAGTATAATGTACATATATGCCTATAATATTTGAGGAGTTCCCTCAATTCCCCATGGATCCTATAATCAGAACTGGATTTTGATAAAAATGGGACCAATCTGGATCTCCTTTCAAATTAATAAAAGAATTTTCCAAATCAGTTTAAAAAAAATACATACAACCGAATTGAGAACCTCTACTTTTTTGAAGTCGGTTAAAAATAAAGAGTAAAATATTACTTCAAAAAGTCAAGATATGAACTATGACTACATTTCCAATCCCTTATATCTAAAAGAGGTACATAAAATTTTTAATACTATTTGTGATTTTTAAAATCAACCCCTATTTTACCCCCTTAGGGGATGATTTTTCAAAAACGCTGAACCACATAATTCTTTATTTCCTACCAAAAGTATAAATTTGAATTTTCATGTCCCTAACTTAAAAAATGCAGGGTTTCCCATACAAACTTTCATCCCCTATATCGCCCCCTGTAGGGTTATTTTTGAGACAAAAAGTAGCCTATGTCCTTCCCCAGGATGCCATCTATCTCCTTGCCAAATTTTATCGAAATCCGTTCAGTGGTTTAGGCGTGAAAAGGTAACATACAGACAGACAGACAGAGTTACTTTCGAATTTATAATATTAAAAATAATAAGTAAATAAGTATGGAAGTATGGATTTAATAATAATGAAAATACTTCTAAGCATTTCATAATAATTACCTACACTATTCTTATGCAATACATAAAATTAAAATAAATATTAAACTATAAGTACCTACATACACAAACTTAATAATATATAAATAAATACAAAATTATACACCCAATTAAACATATCTAATAATGTATAATAATAATATTGAATTGTTTGAATTGCTGCTTAGCCCTCTTCCTCTCTCCTAATTTTGCTGTGCCCAACAGGGTCCATATTGATCTCTTACTTTTTTATACCATCTGTGTAATATGGTACTTAAGGAATGTAATAAAGAATTGAGTATTGATACCTTTGCACTTTAGCAATAGCGCTCCGATTGAACAGTAACTAGGTAAACTATAAGCCGAGTCCGTTGATGATGATGAGAAACGAAATTATTTTACCAAAACCGGCCCCAATTAAGAACTTCTCGGTAACTCTCTAATTCGTCGTTCGATAGGTTTTCTATTTCGCATGAAATTGGTGTCGATGCCATTCCGTAGCAACGATTTAGTTCTTTATCGAGAATTTCTGAATCGATTTCTTCCCCATATTAACACAATTATAACTTTGCTTGTAATATTAATGACGATGATGATAATGATGATGATGGTGATTTGATATTAATTACCGACGACTTCGAGGGGTGCTGATCGTATCTCCGTGTGGAAGGTGGGCGCATCGGCAGACACCTCGCATCGGAACCGGCCTGCCATCGCTGGCGTCGCCTGCTGCAGCACCACGCGCCGGGCGCCCGAACGAGATATCTGTAAGAGAGGAAAAATATTTATTAATTACTAGCTTCCGCCCGCGACTTCGTCCGCGTGAAATTTCTTGTTCCCCTGACCAACCCCGTCGCATCGCATCGCCTGCCCTCGCTGTTACTTCGTGTTCGCTTAGCGCTCGTTCTTACTTTTTTTTTTGCTCAGCTTCTAAGGGTCCTAGCGTAATGTTACATACCCTGTAGCCTTCCTCAAGAATTCAGGTAAAAAATGCAAAAAGAATTTTTCAAATCCGACTGGTAGTGACAGAGATTAGCGCGTTCAAACAGTCGATGAAAAATAAAATGTGTAGGTAACTAATAGACTAAGCGCATTTTTCTTACTTTAAACATTTTTATACCCGTCGTGATTTCTAAACGAAATTGCCGATTCGAATAATTTAAAAAGAAATTTACATGTACTTAATCAGCCTTGATTACGAAACTATTTATTTGGATAAGGATTTATACCATGTTTATGAAAACACCTTCGCAAATAATGAATTTTTTATAACAAATTTGATTACCATTAAAAAGTTATAGTGAGCCAAGCTTAAAAGATAGACATATGCTATTGCGGACTTTTTTTAAACCTGTTTAAGAGGAACAATTCCGTCATACATGATTTTTGTGTATCTTTAACCGTTTACGAAGCGCACGCAACGGAAGCTCTCAAAAGGAATATTTTTTTTTCCGTTTTTCCACCATTTTTCATTGATGCTCCTTTCCTATTGGTTGTAGCGTGATGTTATGTAGCCTTCATCGATAAATGGGCTATCCAACACTAAAAGAATTTTTCAATTAGAACCAGTAGTTCCTGAGATTATCGCGTTAAACCAAACAAACAAACAAACTCTTCAGCTTTATAATATTAGTATAGATAAAATAAATCATTTATTTTCGGATCGAAAAAATGCAAAAAAAAAATAAACAATGACTCAATTCGTTCAAATTCCAAAGAATATCTGCATAATATGCACGTTAACTTTCGTTTGTAAAACTCTGCGAGGTACATGGGAATAAACATAACTGGCGAAGTTATAGGTGCCTTTTCCGGGAATACAGGGAACATGTGACTATAGGTACTTTTTATTTCTGTCTGTTCAGGTTTTCCTTATAAAATGCACATGTGTAAAGTAAAAATAGAACTGATTTTAATAAAAAGAAGGCCACAAAACAAACATTTATCAAACAAATCCCAAAGAAACAGATAACACTGTAAGGATTAAAAATAAAGGCTTAACCTAATTTTGGACGGATTACTTAGATACTGAATATTTTTGGTTATTATTGTTTACAGTTTTGGTCATGTGTATGCATACGGGTTTTCCCACGATTTTCTTGACTAGTTTCAGACCAGCCTACTATATAAAACAGAAAAGATTTTTACAGGAAATAAAATTATGACGGAGAAGGTACATTTCTCTAGTTATCGTCAGCCATATTTTAACTACTGTGGGCGTGCTATGGGTAGTGTTGGTTATTGCACAATAGAAAAACCATTTGCAGTTCAAATCAAATTATAATTCACGATCAAATTACTCACACTAGCTATTCACACACTGTAGGTACACGACACAACTAAGTATACGGAACGCGCGACAGTTTCTAAACGTGTTCATTGCTCGACAGCCACCGACCAACTCTGCATAACTCCGGTGACCAGTCGACGAGCGTTATGTTGTAGACTCTGTCGAGCGCCGCTTGGTGGCACTGGCATCCCGATTAGTCAAATGACGACTAACGTATTTCCGACAGTTAAATTTATTTGTTTGATACGTCCCAGCGATAATGCTTAAAATAATGTGCTGTTAAACATAATAGCTCATGAATATTATTGCTATGTACGCTCTTTTTTATTCAGTTCCTCACCTCTAACCACGATGCAGATTTACGACACCCCATCACGAAAAATAACACTATATCGTGTCACATCACT
This sequence comes from Fissipunctia ypsillon, assembly GCA_947568875.1. Taxonomy (NCBI): domain Eukaryota; kingdom Metazoa; phylum Arthropoda; class Insecta; order Lepidoptera; family Noctuidae; genus Fissipunctia; species Fissipunctia ypsillon. Next base: position 12,766,334 of record OX387647.1, read on the forward strand.
CATTAGAAACCACGGTTTTGAGCCACACCTAACTACTGCCACCATAAACAACATTCTATATCGATCATATAAAAACGTTTTATTTTAAAAAGCACCCTCGCAAGGCTAAGTACCCAAAATACTACAATTTGTAAGTAATTTATAGTGCCACAAATTAAGATTAATGTTACATGATATTGGAAGGCATTCGAAATGAATGTTTTAGTGCGTAATAAAGATACGAATTAGTTACATCGCTTTGTTTACGACTGACATGAATCGATCCATGAGGCATCATTTTGTACTGTTTTACAGTAGGTTTCAACGCAACATTCCTGAATTTCATTTAATTTTATTGGAACATGAGCATTTCTTAAATATACATATATTATGTAGGTACAGAACAGAGATACTTACGTATCAAGTAGGTATCTACAAATAATAATTCATAATAAATCAAATAATAAAACACCAATAAAACAATTCATAATAGCTACTATTCTTTACCTTGGATATGCACAACAGAACATAGATTCAATAGATGTTGAGAAATCCGAGTTTAAAAATAGGTTTTATTACCTAACCGTACCTACTGTTCTTAGAAAATTTTGTCAGAAAATTAAACTATGCATGTAGTACAAAAGACAGATTGTTACAATTGGATCTAATGGTAAGTACTAGGTACAATTACTTGCAAGATCTCCTAGAACTGTTATCAGCGACGGGGTTACTTGGCGAGTGAGTGGTCGATTGGCACAACATTTTAGCGTTCTCGGAAAACCGCGCCCCAGTGCGACGATTCAAAAATAAATATTCAAATGTTCAGTTAAAAATGAATGTACCTTTTGAATTATTCCTTCATTTATAGGTAAACTACATTTTGAAAAGCTGTTTTATTGTGTCACGTTGGTGGGTACTCAGAAAGGTTTAAATATACAATCATTCAATTAAAGCTTTCTTTTCGACAATACACCGATGAAGATAAATACACCTCACAGTAAAAAAAATATACATGTTCTTTCAATTAGGCATAAGTACTTATATCTATAGGAAGATTTTGCAACTATAAACCCAAACTTAAAGCTATTTCAATTAAACCATTTACAGGCACTTTTGAATTGTCAAGGAGTCTGTCAGTCGGAAACATGAAATTTGTTTATATTTAGATAGATAGAATATAGAATACTCTGTATTATATACACCCACCCGTTTGTTGCCCATTCCGAAGCGTACTTAGTAAGTTCTGATGGAGAAGAATGGGAGAAATTCATGAAATTTAAGACATTCCTTAGACACTCTTTTAAATAAAAATAAAAATAAGGTTTCAAAATATTGGTTACATCATTTATGTTGAAATTACACATATACAATAAAAGAAGGCTTTAGAAAGACGTGCTTTGGGATTATGTTCCACGGACCCGCAGAAAAAGCAGTTAAAACTAAAAAAAAGGTTGAGAGTATCTGCAAAAGGCACTTTACACATCGGATGACCCATAGCTCCTGAGATAACCCCTGTAATTCGTCCTTTTCAATTTCAAAGCCATTGCGGTCGGAACGATTCAGAGATAAGACCTACATAGTTTGTTATAATCAAAATCCAACTCTTGGAGCCCTATCACATACCGCCATGGGATCTGGAGGCAAAAGTCCTCGCGCACATTTGGGCGTGGTACGAGGAGGCAAAACGCCGGGGCGTAACTTCGCTGCCGCGAGAAATCGCGGCACGGCGGACAGAGCTCCGGCGGGATCTCGTAGCGGCATGGAAAGTGCAATTGTCGCAACCCAGCGCTGGGCGCAGCGCCACAATTACCACGATAAGTCCCTTCTTTGAGGAGTGGCTGGAGAGGCACCACGGCGTCCTCACCTTCCACCTGACGCAGGTTCTCACCGGACACGGGTGCTTCGGGAGGTACCTGTTCCGGAAAAGGCGGGAAGAAACGATCGGGTGTCACCACTGTGTGGATCGCCCGGAGGACATGGTGGAGCATACGGTGGAGGTCTGCGCGGCTTGGGCGGAGCACCGCCATGTCCTCGTGAAAGCGATCGGCGGCGGTGATCTCTCGCGTCCAGCCCTGGTCCAGGCCATAGTACGGAGCGAGAGTAAATGGGAAGCCATCACCTCCTTCTGTGAGGCAGTAATGCTCGCGAAGGAGAAGGCGGAACGCGTGAGGGAGAGGCAAGCTTTGCGCCCTCACGGCCCTACTCGCCGTAGGAGACGTCCTGGGCGTCGGGAATTGGCAGCCGATTCCCGGCCACCGTAGGCGCGGGCTTGCGGACGGCGAGCAATGGGTAGCTCGCCGTCCGTTAAAGACCAGGCCCGAGTCGACGGCGCGTTGTATTCCACGCGCGCCTCAAAAAGATGTCAGAACCATTCGAGGGGTCCGCTGGGGCCGATGCCAGCCAGGGTCGCGGGATGTTCGAAAGAGTTACCGTGGCCCCGGCACAGGCAATTGAAGGAACACGGGTGGGTTTTAATCAGTAAAAGTCTGACACGCCCTCCCGCTACGCCCAGAGCGGGAGAAGTCATTTGATGATTTCCTATCTAAAAAAAAAATAAGAAGGGGCCCTATCACATGTATCACAACCACACCGGGTGCGTCTCATATCATATAAAGTTATTTGGTATATTTTCATTTCAATAACGTTCACAAGATATAATAAACGTGGGTTTTACCAACTGTTGATATAATTTCTTTAGATATAACATTTTTAAACTCTAAAACTTATTTCGTATAAAGTTATTGGATAATAACTTTTATTTAGGTAATCGAAAATCATTAGGTATATCGTTTAAAATATTTATTGATACCATTATTATGGTTCCCCGATTCAGAGCAATACGACTCGGATAGGTTAGTTTAGAAGGTTAAGGCGGGAGCGGAGCGGAGGCCTGTTGTTTTTTTTTTTTAGTGGTTTGTGGTTATTGGTTTTTTTTTCGGGTTAGGTTCGGAATAAAAGGATTATTCCGAACCTGACCCGAAAATCCTAACCATAGACGGTCGACGTCAGGGGCACCCCAAGGTTCGGTTTGATTAGGTTCCTTTAAACCCTGCAGACAGAAATAGGATCCTCGCGCAGCGGGGCTCCGTCGACCTGCTGACAGTTTATGTTTGCATGCTTATAATTAGACAATGTTCACAATCAATGTTCAATGTTGTGTGTGTGTTCACTATTGCATTGGGTTGTACCTGTAATGATAGTAATTGTAAGCGATTATATAAATAAATAAATAAATAAATGTTATAATGTGTATATCTGAAATTTTGCTTTGTGTTTTTTACTATGTCTAAGTCATAGTTACTTACCTGCAGAACTTAGTAATACGATCGTTGTGCCAGTAATAAAGAATAAGACTGGTGACGCCTCCGATATCTCCAACTATAGGCCGATATCGCTTGCCACTGTCTATGCTAAGGTGTTGGATAGTCTGCTTGATAAAATCCTAGCTAAGCATATTGTTCTCGAGGATGGTCAGTTTGGTTTTAGACCGAACTTATCTACGGATAGTGCAATTTTATGCCTTAAGCAGACTGTCCAATATTATACAGACAGAAAGACTCCTGTAATGGCTTGTTTCCTGGATTTATCGAAGGCGTTCGACCTCGTCAACTATGACCTGCTCTGGCATAAGCTCACTCACGACACTACTGTCCCAGCTAATGTGATATCACTGTTTAGATATTGGTACAGTAGTCAAAAGAATGCAGTTAAGTGGGCTGGCTCGTATTCTGATATGTATGGGTTGGATTGTGGGGTGAGGCAGGGGGGTTTGAGCTCCCCCCGTCTTTTTAACCTATACATAAACAAACTGATAGGTAGGCTCAGTAGCACTAAAATCGGTTGTCACGTGGACGGTGTTTGCGTGAATAACATTAGCTATGCTGATGATATGGTGCTACTGAGCCCATCTATCGGTGCAATGAGAAAGCTCCTTAAAATGTGTGAAAGTTATGCAGTGGCTCACGGGCTCAAATACAATACAGATAAGAGTGAATGGTTGGTTTTTAAATCAGGTAATTTAACCTACAAACATCTGCCTGAACTCTCACTCTCTGGGTCTCCTATAAGTCGGGTTTCGAAGTTTAAGTATTTGGGCCACTGGGTCACTGATGACTTAAATGATAATGTTGACATAGACAGGGAGCGCAGGTCGCTGGCTGTCCGTTGCAACATGCTGGCCCGCAGGTTTGCACGCTGTACTGAATCAGTTAAGATAACGCTTTTTAAGGCCTTCTGCCAGTCGCTTTACACGTGCAGCCTGTGGACCAAGTATACCCAGCGGGCATACAGCGACTTGCGCGTCCAGTACAATAACGCATTCAGGGTGCTTTTGGGGTTGCCGTGGCGTTGTAGCGCGTCAGGGATGTTCGCAGAAGCGTGCGTCGACGGGTTCGCTGATCATGATGGCGCGCTTGCGCTCCTCCTCCAATGGCATCCTGAATGTGTTTACTCTTACGAAGGTGGGTAAGTATTCATACTCACTTATCCAAATAAGCGGTGTACCATTGAACGAACAGTTCAATGGTACACTACCTACTTGTTTATTATTGTAAAAATTTAATACTAACATTAGGCTAAGTTATACTAACAATATATGGATGTAATTCTGAAATAAAATATTTGAATTTGAATTTGAATTTTACTAGGCGTTTTATCATATTATTCTTTTGAGTGGTATATCAAACGATTTTATATTCAATGTATGTTATGCTTATAAAAATTAGTAACTTTAAAATTAGGTATATCAATCGTTTATTATATTAACTGATCAATCAATCAATTAACTGATCATTATATCAAATAAAATTATAGATTCAGATGTTATGTCTTGTAAATATTAGAGATTTAGTAATTATATCATATATTACTTACCCCAACCACAACACTACGTCAACATGTGGACGGGCGCTAATTTGTATGAAAGTGAAATTATTGACACGGACCACATTTGGCTGTCAAAATCAACCGTGTGGGCGATACCGACCACATCAAGGCAACCATTTGATTTGATTTTGTAGTTACCACATCGCAACTGCAAGAAGCTGCAGCGACACAATTACCACGTAACCACTGCTTATCCACATTTTGTCGCTGCGATGTGATGTCGTTGTGGTAGATGTGAACGGGCCCTTATTTAGTTGAAAACCTAGTCATTAGATAAACGTCAAACTTTCCTTGGCACACTCCGATTCGCAGCGTTCCAACTTTAGCTCTAGAGAGTACTTAGCTAGCATTTCAAATTTCTTCACCTTCTTGCTTTTCCTTCTCGTATATTTAGGTATTTAGATCATTATTTTTGTCCCTATTATCTTTATCTGGGGATTTGTAGAAAGTTAACAATGTACATGGACAATTATTAGATAAAATTACCAATATTGTTCACGAATTTTCAATTTTGACCGAGACGTATACAAAAAAACATCATTATATCGCTTGCTACAATGTGGCCCCAGAAGTCTTATGAAATCATACGTCAGATTTCATCTCGGAATTGGTTATTTCAGCTTCCAAAGCCATAAGAATCATCCTCCCATCAAAGTTAGGCGGAACGACACGACTCAATATATACGTTCCCCCACAATATTGTTTATGTGCCCTTTTGTCGCACCGCGCAGCAGTGATTGTGCCAATAATCTTACATTTTTAATACTTTTATCGTTATGTAGATAAAACATCTATTTTTGGATTGTTTATGATAACTTTTAGGCAGTCAAGTGCGAATTCGGCTCGCTCGTCACGGTTCCGTACCTTTTTAAGGCCCGCATTAATGAATTGCTCTTAACAGGGGAAGTCTTTTAGTAGCGAATATCAAAGATAAGCTCTCAAAATGGAAACTACAGTCTATATCTAAAATCAAATACATAACATAATTTACAAAGTAGATCACTATCTCAAACATGCAAAAATAATACACGATCATCGATTTCTCTCCATTTATTTTTACGAGTTCGAGTGTGGCTCTTTACCTAATGGGAACGCTAAAAAGGAAATCTAGAATGGTTCATATTTCGAGAAGGTATATACGTATGGTATGTGATTTCTTGTTATCTAATAACACATTCGGGTAGGTATCAAGTGTTAATCTCCTATTGTGATTGATCAATCGTAATATCGTAAGGTTAATAAATTAATTCCTGATTATAATGTAGGTGTTATACAATCCGACAAAGCATTGACACACCATCAGTAGAACAAACCGTGGATGTCTAAAGTATTGGATTCATTATTCATTGCAAGACCTGCTAGTACTGTAGTATTCACCATACTGTAACGGAGAGTTATTAGAGTGCCTACTCAAACACACAATACACAACTCTGATTAGTTATTAACGATTAGAATATCTGCCGCTACAACATAAAGTTACTACATAAGTTACATAGAGTGAAAGAACACTATCTTTCCACTTCGTCATAGCTGTTAGTATTTATTATGTTATGCTTCATTATTATCGTATATATTTTAGTGATATTTATTTTGGTAGTATACATGTATGTATTTGTATGTACTCATATTTTATGTTTATATATTTATTTGTATATATTCATATTATTGTATCGTTTGTGATTTTATGTATTTTGTTTTCTCTTTTACTCTTACACACGTTGTCTACATCTCTTTATATACTTTCCTATCGCAGGTATGCTGGAAGAGATTTCTTTAGAAATAAGCATCACCTTTGTACCTATTTTTCTGTTCCTTTCTTCTTGTCTGTATAAATGTGTGTACATAAACTGTTAAATAAATAAATAAATAAAGTTTGTTAAATCTGGATATTTAGAATGGAACAATGTTTTAACAAACCGTGAAATAGGTACATCTTTTTTCAATGGTGATCAATTTTCAGTCACTCTGCAAATGGGACTTTACTTTAATTTACCAGTACCTACACTTATACAGTAAAAAGTTAAAAGAAGTTTGCGTTATGCTGCGGCTACATTGTTGCGATAATGCGAACCACACTTCGCGCACTCTTTCTCTCACACCGCTCGACGTCTCGCTGTACAACAGAGAGCGCGTGAAGTGCAAATTCGCGCCATCGCGACAATGTAGCATAGTATAAAACCTAGTCACTTTTCGTGTCTGTCTGTGTGACCGCTTTGTTCTCCTAAACTACATGGATGAACAATGGGTTTTGACGCGGTTTTCACCATCATTTAGACTTTAAAAGAATTTATTCCGGAAGGTCTCTAAGTTGAGTATAAATCTTCTAAATATATTTAATTACTTGTCCTGACTGACTGATTCATCAACGCAGAATCTAACCCGCTGGGGCTGCAAACTTGAAATTTTTCCAGTTGATGCCTTTTATGTTGTAAGCATCAGTGGCGCAGCTACAATATAATTATCATTAGAGGGAAGCCGAAGAAAAAATTGTTCATTTCTCATGAACTCGGACAAAAAACTGTAGATTTATAATCTTATGATGACTATTAAACTGGTATTAAATGTAATTATGTAATGTACACAGTTACACACACAGGTGAACCCTATTATTTGGCAACAGTAGATACTAAGAAGAGTGGTTGTTCCGAATGGAAGCCGACTGGAATCGGGTTGTATGAAGGCTACGGCCCTGGTAAGCATCCACTAAGGAAGGATTATTGGAAATTTAAGACGCGGGCGAAGCCGCGGGCAACAGCAACAGCTGCTATACACATACATATTAACTTTTCACATGGGATAGCACTGAAATCTCGATGTTTTGACATGTTGCCACATCAGTAGCTTGCACCCGTGCGTAGCATATAAACGAACAAAACACTAAAGCTAGGGTAGGGCTTCAAATTCCATTGCATAATAGACGTACACACATTGCTAGAGGTATTTTAGTTGTAGTTTCTAATCTATCTAACCTTGACAGTACTGCGAGAAACCGCTTTACAAACTAAGTTTTACGTAAAGAGATTGTGGATCTGAGCGATCCCAGAAACTTAATAAACTATAAAAAGTAATAAACTCGAAGCACTTGATCGTCGCGTGTTGATATAAAAGCTGTCTAGTTATTGTTTCGAGCCGGTTCATAGTTAGTCCTTTAAGTTTGTTCCAGTAATAGACCAAGCAACTAACGTGGAAAGTCAAAGAAAAGTAATAAATTAAGCTAAGTAATTACTTTAACAACTTTACTTTTATAACAATTTAGTATTCTCACTCAGCCTAGGTTCTCTATCCATTAAATATGTACAGTTTGCTGTCCTAATACTCAAAAAAGTATAGTTGACGAAGAAAATGGGGATTAATAGTACTTATTACAGGCAGATAAATCTTTAATATTTAAACAAAACAAAGTCTTGTAGCTTGATTACTTGAAAGTCTTTCAAAATATCTAGAGGCGTATTACATTAACGTAAAGCTTATCTTATTTATTATTAACTTAAATTATCTTCAAATAATCTGTGATTTCTTCAAACGGTAAAGCGTTTGAAGAAAGTACAATGAAAAAATAATTTGGTACGATCCTTTGGTCTTTGTGTTTTGTACATTCATTTTTAAGAGAGCCTACTTTGGTATTAAAATATGTATGAGGTTTAGAGATAAGTAGTACTTTTCTTTTCAAAATGTAAATTTTAGTTTTTTCATCATTATGAAATAAACACCCACTGCTGGCCTCCACCTTTAGGGCTCCCACACAAAACTGCGATGCGACGTCACAAAAAATCAAAAATCTGCGAGCTATAATAATAATAATTGTCAATAATTGTAGATACAATTGAATGCGCAGCTCGTAGATTTTTGCGATGAGATGCGAATTCGCAGTTTTGTCTCGGAGCCCTTAATGGATTGATGCCTACTACGGACTATTGTCATTGAGGTAGAGTTACAACCACACTTCGATCAGATCAGTAATAGCAGTATGACGTTGCCCAAAAAGGTGCAACCGTCAGCGTTATTCCAACACGTACAACAACACGGGATAAAAGAGCCCGATTCTGTGTCGGAAACCGCACTGCATTCGTTTATTTTGACGATCCAAAAATAGTACTTACAATGCAATGTAAACATCAAATAAAAGAGCGTTAATAAATAAACTTTGCCAGAGAGTGCGTTCACGCCTAACCTAACAACTATTAACATACTGAAAGTAACTTCCAATATAACATAAGTGCTATGCTCCCAGATTTAAAGCTATAAAATTATACGCTGTATCTCCAGCTTTATCAGCTTCGAACGTGAAATTTGTTTGAAAAGTTTTAAAGAATGGATTTGCTTGAATTTTCTGAATGCGATCTTTGGACTTAGGGACGATATATGGTCCCGGGAGAAGAATAAACTGGATGCAAGTTAAGTTATCATCATGCTAGTGTGTGGTAATAATATTACTGGTTTTCTTTTGTCGATGCAAATCGTTTGCGGTCTGCTTGCGAGAAATGATTTTGTTAGGCAAATTAGATTGATTGCGTGACATGAATGGGATTTTAGTTATACTTAGTCTTTAGTCTTTACCCCACATGCAGAGACTCTCCACATTGACTGTTGGTTTATTTTCTAATGAAAAAGAGCTTTAAGTGGTCGGTTGTTGCATTAAGGCTTCTACAGACAGGCGCCACACGCGACGTGAATCGCGCGCGACACAGAGGCACCGCTCGAGCGCTCGTCGCGCGACAGTCGGTGACTTTGTGTCGCGTCGCGTGTCGCGCCTGTTTGTAGGATCCTTTACTTATAAAAGTACCGTAAAAGCTCTTTACCTTGTTTTTATTTACCTCGACTTCACGTTATTTTTAGCATTCCGTACTTACCTCAAAAGAAAAAACGGAACCCTTATAGGATCACTTCGTTATCCGTCTGTCTGTCAGTTTGTCAAGACCCTTTTTCTCAAGAACGCGTGGAGGTATCAAGTTGTAATTAATATCAAATACGTAGGTCTACGGTCTCTTGGAGCTCTAAAAAAATCAATCTTCAAAGTCAACGCAACAAAAAATACGGCAAATAAATCAAAACCCTTCCAGTTGAATCATGAAATTTGGAAAGAAGCAAGGTCTCACTGCACAAGTAAAGTAAAACGTCCGAAAATTGTTAATTTGCAGTTTTATCACATACATTTTTTTTGCAATTACAAACTTACATTTGCAGTTGGAGAATTGACCTTGATGTATGGGAGAACATGTTATTCAACTACAATGTTAAGTTTGTTTTTGGGATAAATTGATCCCAACTACGGAACCCTTCATTGTGCGTGACCCGACATGCACTTGGCCGGTTGTTCCTTTTACTATTGGTAAAGCGGTATTAATGCTTTGTGCATTAGCAAAGCCATAACGAGATATTTTTGCGGCTTAATTTCTTGTTTAATATACGTCCTTGGAAATATAATTTAAGAAATATGAAAGGAAAATATCATTAATTAGGGAATTATTTTCCTGGTTAGCTAAATTGAAATATGTTTTCACCTTTATTCGTCCGACTTTACCTGAACAAAAATGGGAACTGAACGAAATGAACGATGAATCGAGCAAAATGGCCGCGAACGTTGAGGGGCTATAGAATGTTACGGTGTTTTTACTTACATCTACTTCAATTCCTGGCAGTGGGAAGACCCTAGTGTGGGGCAGCTCCTTCGGGATGTATCGGTAGAACTCTTCCCGTCCTCTGTACCATTTGACACTGTATAGAGCCTCTTCATCTTCTAGCTGCCAGCTACATTCTAGAGTCACGGTCTCGCCTACTAACACTGCGTTGGGAACGTTGATCTCCAGATTGTGAAGACCTCTTACACCTGTGAACAAAGAGAGACGAATTGTTTAGTATTGTTCGGCTATGCAATGGGTCAAGGGAGTGGCCAAATTAAGTCACCCTTATCTTTTTGTCATTGTCCTCAAAGGAAACTAAGGGATGACCCGTATCAAAAGGATGCTAAGCTACATTAATCATTGCGCTAATTGATACCCCGATTACAATTAATTATATTAACGATTTGGGTATGAATTGTTCATAACTATTTATCGATTTCGTATTCGAATTAAATATGTTTTAAGAGTAACTTTTAAATTCCATAATTGCGATTTTAGAAAGATGCATAGTCATTAATCATAGATCGCAATTTTAATTACAGATTGAATACTAATCAAATGTCCACGTAAATCTAGTTTTAAATATTATCAAGACATTGTCGATTGAGCATTGTTCTCTAGAATATGGACTCATGACTTTCAACGCAATTTATTGAAATTACATGAGAACATTATTCATTTTCTGAATGCCATAACGTTTTACAGTGATAATGTAATTACATTTTGCAATTTCAAACAACTTACTAATATGTTCAGAAGTTTCATCATTTGAAATTTCATAGATCGTTAGGTCATGTAGTTTCACAGTTGCTGTCAGACGATATAATTACAAATCGTATTAATAATTTATATTACGAATCATGGAAGTATAATAGTGTGGAGCCAAGGGAAATGAACCAATCTATTTTAATAAACTTTCTGTACTTGAAGTTAAACTAATAGGTATCCAAATTACAAGTAAGATTTTGGTTCCAGTCGAAATGTAGGTGAGTCATACAACTTTTTTACGATAATTTAAGGTAATATTGGTATAAAAACATTGGTATTAAAACAAACGAACATTTTACATAATTTTAGATAAGCATATCCCTGTCGAAATCAGTTCTAAATTCGTAGACATAATGTACAATAATTTGACATTCACAAAATTAGCTACTAACGATGACTAGCCAACTATCCTACTAAGTAGATTTACCAATGTTAGCCTGAATGAAACATGTAGCCATTGTTACAATCACAATTAGGACTTCCATTACCAACCGCAATGAAACCAGCTGTTAAGCCTCGAATAAACAATGCAGTACCCCGATTCCAAAATGGCATAGAAAATAGACTTTATCTTGGATACGAAAACGACCTTTATACATAAGGGTAGGTAGTACTTAGATCGTTTTATTCTAGTTGAGTTAATGCCTTAATGGTCGCCATACGTAGATAAAAGTTATTTATTCTAGACTGTTTCCTAAACTACCTGTTTGGATTTAGGGTATCTTTAGTGAGTAATGTGCTTAGATTTGAAAAGGTTTTTCTAGGCTTCATTTCTGATATGGTCGTACTTTTTTGCAGTTTTTATTCAGAGTTGGTATCTGTTACAATATAATACAGGATGTATCAAAAAGGTGTGGTCAAATTTATGAGTGTGGTACAGCCCATCAAACTGAACAATTTTCTCCATGGGACCAATATCATATTCGAGAGAAAATTATCAGCCATCCCATACATTTGGGTCGATGAAGTATTGAAGCTTTGTACGGGACAACTGATAATTTTTTCTGTCGATAACGATGTTGGTCTCATGAAGAACGTTGTTAGTTTGAAGGTCTCCCTTAAAGACCACACCTTTCTGTTACACCTGTAGAGCCTGACAGCATTAAATCTAGGTTTTTATCCAGATTTTACTGAAACCACACTTTGGCTTTTAGCAGTTACACATCGATATTAATTTATTTTATTTTATTAATTTTAAGAAAACTTACAGTTAAGTAATACATTCGAGTTGTCAGAAGTAATATGTAGAAGAAGTCCAATTACAAGTATCCACGTAAATAAACTTATGTATAAAATTGACAAAACGGTACAAACAGCGTGAGAGTTAAACTAGAAACAACTGAAGAGAATAAACAAAAATAAAATACATTACACAACAAAGTTACACTTCAAAGAAAAAGTTACATATTATTTTTTTAAATTTCTGGACACTATTTGTGAATAAAACAAGCTCAACATCCCGGCACACCTTATTGAACATTCAACCTGCTCTTAAAGTATATGTATTTTGCCTACAGATAGTTTCCACAATAGGTACATGAAGAAGATGAGGTCTCCGAAGAAACACAGACGGTAGACGAAGTCCAATCTTGGCCACAAGTTCAGGGACGTCCGTAGATCCGTTCATTATACTAAATAGGAAAATAAGATCTGCAATTTTCTTTCGCTTGTGTAAGGGCAGAATACGAAATTTTTTACGCCGACTAGTATAGTTAGGAAGATAAGTACATGCACGATATTGAGTGAACCTTAAAAATCGCCTTTGTATACTTTCAAGGCGATTAATATAAACATTATAATTTGGATTCCTTTGAGAAGCATATTCGAGATGGCTACGGACAATGGCACGGTATAGAATTTTTATGGATTTGACATTCTTTAACTCCAAGGAGACCCTAAAAATAAAACCCAATGCTTTAGAAGCCTTGTTGACTATGTTGTCAATGTGCGCATCAAATAAAAGCTGTGAGTCAAATATTACCCCAAGATCCTTGATGACGTTGACTCTGGCAATTATATCAATAGACTTAATTGGCATCTATTTAATCGAACCTCAAAAAAATTCCCATTTTGCTTTCCTAAAAATATTATTGGACACTCTAATGTAATGAATTCGCATCTTTTTGTAAACCTCAAATTATTCATGTTCTGGGGTTCTAAAAATACTAATAAAATAGCCAAGCAACTGCAAAGAATTCGGCTCGCGCGTGGTTGGGCTAACTATGAGAAAAGTCCATAAGGGTAAAAAGAAGCTCATTTATTAAAAAAATGTGCATCATTAAAGCCAAAAAAGTTTTAGAGTACCTATCATTAATTTCAAATAGTGTACATCATTAGTAGGTCAATAAGTTTTTAGAGTATCAGTTATTTATTTCCCGAAATAATTGTTTACTAACAAAAAGGTCAAAGAGAAGACTCGATCTCATCACACTAAAAGGCACTGACACACGTACCTGCGTGTTCGCGAAGCATTGAAAGGATATTGTACCACATAGGACATTCAAGCAACCTTCCACCGAATGACCATTCATGTATGTATGATTCACAAACATAAGGCTTGTGAGTAGCCGTCTTTAGATCTTTCGGGGACACACCACATACATACGATATGAATATACGATAATTGTGTACATTCACGAGAATACATACACTTACGCAAGATTCAAAAACAATTCTCTCCTAAAGTAGGTATAATAGAAAACTTTATAGTGTAACGAACATGGTATTCTCGAGATACTATTAAAATAAATAGGTCTTTATCAAATAGGCAATCGTTTTTTCACGAGAAAATCGCTTTTAAATTTTGCGCTAGTGTAAGGTATTTATGATCGTGACTGTCCATAGATATGTATGCACATGTACTGACAGCTGCTGTATTAATTTCGTACTCCTCACGTATTAACACCATAGGTAAAGAAGTTACTAGCCAGCTGTATGTTACATTATTACAGTCCTTACGTACTATCGGCAAAACTTAAGCAGTTTAGAAAATATTTCTGCGGAAGCGCAGCTAGTAACAGACCACACCTCTTCCTGGTTTCACCCAATTAGAGACAATATGCATTTTGTGTGAGTACAGGGAGTGTAACAAAAAATAACAACAAACATTAGCAACTAATCGAATTAAAAACTAACGTGTATCCTATTGTTCAAAACGCATGCATCGGGCGATCGAGTCGTGAGCCGTGCTATGCGACTATCGCCTTAAAGGTGAGCAGCATGCGGAAGTTTGGCCGGTAGTACCTATAGTGGCAAAGTCATGTGTAATTATCAAGACAGGTAATTACCTACATACTGCCAAAATCGATATGCTTGCCTCTAGAATGGTAATGATGAAGTAGCATTACCTAATGTGATAAGTCGTGTATTGTGTATCTACCTATGTGTCTATGTGGAGTAATAAACATTTATTGGCTTAGTAATATAAAAATCCCCCCCTCGGCTCGCCCCCTGTTACATGATACTTATAACATAACTGGCAAAATGTGGGTGTATACCTACTATAGTACCTACACGTCTGCCTAACCCTTTGGGAAATACAGGCTTGATGTTATGTTATTTAACATAAAAATATTTTATTCAGGTAACTATAGGTCCCCGTAGATGAAATAGGCAAATACTTAGTTACCTAATAAGAGGTTCGTTTTCGATAAATAATTTTTAAGCCTACGGTAAAACCTTTACCGTACGAAGACGGGCATAAATCTACCAACCGTATTGTCTCTATCCACTTTTGCAGTCGTATACAGTCTAAAATAATGCGTGAACATCTACAATCTACGGATGCGGACGATTTAGCAATTCATAGTTCCAAATTGATCTGATAACGTTAGAAGGATGCTGCTTATCCTGTGCGAATACATGAGACAAATAAGCGCAAGGATTACTATCAACTAACTACTGCTCGTAGGTATCTATTTCTTAAGCTGCTTCTACGCTGATCACAACCGGGTTTCATACTTTGACTGATACTTAGTAATATTTAGTTAGTTTTATGCTAATATAAACCTTTTCTTTAAGCTAATAATGTTTATATTCGTATAAACGGATGTAAGCAAGCGTTTTATACAAACATGAATCTTATTAGCTTCGTATGAAACGGTAACTTTACTTAACAAAATAAAGTCAAAGTGTGATATGTGAATTTGGACACTATACGAGCACGCCTCGCTACGTGAATTCTTGCTTCACTCGTGCTCGGTTCACGTAGCGCACACGCAGCTTTAGGTCCCACGTCATCGCACTATAATCTAGGTGAATACCACTGCAAGGATATGTAATGAAACTGTTCATACTGTACGTGAAAGATTACACAAAATACAATGTCTTCCAGGTACTTAACAAACATCATGTTTAAAAAAAGTGTAAAGCTACGGGTTCCTAGAAGACCAGTGGCCGTCATATAGCGTCTGAAATTTACCGGCAAATGTCATCTGAAACGTTATTTGTGAAAGTTAGTTGGTGTGTTTCCTTAGAGAGCGTATTTTGACACCGTATAGTCAAACCCCGCTGCCATCATTTTCATGACAGCCATCACAGCGGCCGTTATGTAGCGGCCACCGCTTCTTGGCTTAGAAAACAGTAAGAGGAATGATTAAAGAAATGATTTAGTTTGCTGAGCTGTAGGGAAAATAAATAAAAATAAGAAACTTCGGACTTGTTTCACAATGCCAGAGTAAGAAGGAAAAGATTTTGCTGTGTACAAGATAATTTAACAGTAGGTAAGGAAATTATCAAGAGGTGGTGGTAAGAAGGTAAATCGGACTATAAGTACATATAAAGTATTAGAATATATTCTAAAAATAGTGAACTGAATCACTAGTACCTCAACAATTAGGTACATACTATAAAGTAATTTTAATTCATTACATGATAACTGTTGCACATTGCCCAATGAGTTATAACCTAATATTACTTATGACTTATCCTGTGACTTGAACGTAACCATTTTGCGATTTGTAGGCAGGTATAGGTTGCAATCTCTTCTATGATGTTGATGTATCGAGTTCCAAATTTTCGCATTTTTACACAACCGACAATCTATTGAGTTATATGACACGAGATGCCTATTAAAATGTATCAACTCTTTCATAGAGTTTAAATCTCATAAACTCCGAGAGGAGAATTATTATTTTATATTTTTCTTGTAATAGTTAAGGAAATAAGTAGGTACCTTCATTTAACCATCGAAGAAATCTTTTAAAGATTTCATACGAGCAGAAAACTACCGTCTCATTGATTCAAAATGTCTTCTTATTGTAGCAGGAAACAATAGATGAGGTCAGAACAAACAACATTTTAGACTGGCCTACATTCCCCCTGGGCATCGGCCAGCTCTCCAAAACGTTGTTCTGAAACGTGCAAATATACTGAATATATAAATAGAAACGTTCTCAGAAAAACGAGAAATAAAATAGACATTGAACCTCCTATTAAAATATGAATTAAAGAAACTCTCCAAGATTAGCGAACATGTTTGCCTTGAAATACAAACATGTTATAATAATGAACAATGTTTGCCTTGAAATACATAACGAACCCGAGGATCAAACTCGGAGCGGCTTCCGAGATAAAAATATGGCAGCAGCATGTAAAAGAGCTCAAACAAACACACTCGTTTCCCTCGCAAAACTTCATTTTCCTTGACTCGTTTAATCCATATCAAATATGTGTCTACTCGTGTTTTCATCAGTAGGGGGATTTTTCACTTATCGTATCATACTTACAGAAGAAATGTAGTTCGTATAATAATATTTAATGTGGGCTCAGACTTTCTAATACCCATTAACTGAGTAGATATTCCACCAATGGAACAGGATTGTGCGGGTGCTACGTGACGTCATCGCAATTTCCAATTTTATTTACATACGAAACTCCTAACTTAATTCCATTCAGACTGAAAATCGAGTGCGAATGGTAGCGATCTTTACAAGCTTCTCTCGGAATTTCACTTTGTTGGAACTCTCCTAATCTTGTAACGGTAAGTTAAGCTCTAAGTGTTTTTGATGTTACAGAGATGAAAACTGTATAAAAATAAAAAAGGATATAAAAATATAAAAATATTTGGGAAAATAAAGAAAGACACGGAGAAAACAAACGATATTTGCGGACGGACTGGACTGCCTAAATAAATAGAAGACATTTTATTTCATTTCGTATCTAACATAACATAACGCCTTTTTTCCCCGAAGGGTTAGGCAGAGGTGTACCTATAGTACACCCACATTTCGCCATTTATGTTTAAGTCGCATGTAATAGGGGGAGAGCCTATTGCCATTTATCGGGCACAAATCCAGACTCCGAGCTGCTACTGAGAAATTCCAGATAGAAAAACCCAATAACACTTTGCCCGACCTGGGAATCGAACCCAGGACCTCATGCTTAGCAGTAGCGCTTGCGAACACTAGACCAACGAGGCAGTAAAATTTCCTTTCTAGTTTCCTAAATATTTTATTAAATTGTAAGTATACTTATTGTAAACCGTTGTAATATCGTCATGGAGAATTAAACATCGTGAGGAAACGATATGTCGTAGAATCAAACATTCGAAGACATATGACATCCACCACCAACCCGCGCTGGGCCCGCGTGGTGGATTTATTGGCGCTCTCCCTTTCACGGAGAGCAGGCCTGTGACTCCTGTGAGCAATGGGAACGTTATATGCTGATTATGCTTCTGCTATGCCTGTAATATTTACCATTAAAAATTAACTCTCTCTTCCACCGCTATCAAGTTCGGCTAAAAGGAAATGATATGCCCAAAATTATCACGTTTGAGACACGGATTGGTACTTCGTATTAAAACTCTCAATCACGAGAAGACAGGAGGCCTTAGGCAAAGAGTCATGTAAATAATGTAGATTTGGAGGGCGTTACTGTGGCCGTTGTCATGGTGACCTGAATCTAGTATGAGTCGAGGAAGTTCATTCAAATGGACTTAAAATATCGGCCAAGTCCTACCACCAGTGTAAAAGTGTAATTTTTAACCAATTTACAAAAAATAAACCATTTACCTAAATCTTAGCCGTAAGCGCTTGAAAAGAAACAATGTTAATTTGCTGTACCTACTAACAAAAAAGGAGATGAAACAAACAAATTAAACAAGGCACGAGGTAAAACCCAACAGAATATTGATAATTGTATTGATGACAAGTAATGAGTCAGACTCATTGATTTGACAAGAGAAGCATGTTGTATCATCGATTTCTTAATAATAACATATTAATCTTTGACAAAGATTAGCAATGTTTAACTTTGGCCAACAGGTAACTGTTTTATTTTTAACCGACTTCAAAAACAAGAAAGAGGTTATCAATTCGACACGTAATATATATGTAATATTATTAGAACTACAACATATTGACATATGATAATCTATTATAGCTTCCAATGAACTATACAAAATTTTATTGGTGTATGTATCTACGTTTTGTATGAATGTTTGTCCATGCATTTCTCCGAAACTGTTAGTCGGATTATTCCCATTTTTATTGGCTTGTGGCTTTCATTTACTTCAACTTTTTTTTTTTTTTTTTTTGTGGATGGGAAATCATCAAATGACTTCTCCCGCTCTGGGCGGAGCGGGAGGGCGTGTCAGACTTTTACTGACTAAAACCCACCCGTGTTCCTTCTGTTGCCTGTGCCGGGGCCACGGTAACTCTTTCGAACATCCCGCAACCCTAGCTGGCATCGGCCCTAGCGGACCCCGTCAATAGTGCTGACATCTCTTTGAGGCGCGCGTGGAACACGACGCGCCGTCGACTCGGGCCTGGTCCTTACCGGACGGCGAGCTACCCATTGCTCGCCGTCCGCAAGCCCGCGCCTACCGTGGCCGGGAATCGGCTGCCGATTCCCGACGCCCAGGGCGTCTCCTGCGGCGACTAGGGGCGTGAGGGTGCAAAGCTTGCCTCTCCCTCACGCGTCCCGCCTCCTCCTTCACGAGCATTACTGCTTCGCAGAAGGAGGTAATGGCTTCCCATGCACTCTCGCTCCGTACCATGGCCTGGACCAGGGCCGGACGCGAGAGATCGCCGCCGCCGATCGCTTCCGCGAGGACACGGCGGTGCCCCGCCCAAGCCGGGCAGACTTCCACCGTATGCTCCACCGTGTCCTCCGGGCGATCCACACAGTGGTGACACCCGGGCGTTTCCTCCCGCCTTATCCGGAACAGGTACCTCCCGAAGCACCCGTGTCCGATTTACTTCAACTTAGGGAGCATTGTAAGTTTCATCAAAATCGGTTCTGTAGTTTTCAAGATATGGGCTAATACGTGTAAGTGTGACGGCCTGGCTTATTGATACGAGCTACAGGTGTGGTGTCAAAGGGAAAACATCACAAAACCATGGTCAAATTCTATTGTAATATTTACAACAAAACTATTAACTACTCACTGTTAACTATTATTACAAACGAATATTCCAGTTTTTACTTAAAACTAAAAATTACGAAATAAAAGAAAGAAAGAAAGAAAGAAAGAAAAATATTTATTTGGGACACGCACAGGAAATACAACAATAAAAAAAACATTAAAACTAACAATATCTTAAACACAAATAAAACAAAAGGAAAGAAAAAAAAACATAACAAAGAAGACCTGTGCGAGGCCAAAAAGGCTCCTATCTCAGCATGATGCTGCGATACCTATTTGAAAATGAAAAAGAAATACCGCAGCGCTGATATTCTGATAGGGCCAACTGTGATGCCACGGACACACCTACGGACATAAAATAAAAAAATACTTAATTAAAAAAAATTAATCGATTTCAAAAATAAATTAACTCAAAATTATGAGATTAATTATTTTAATTTCAGAAGTCGGTGGTAAAAAAACCGAAAACATCTCAAGACAACGACTTCCGAAATTAAAGTTATTTCATAATTTCGAGTTCGTTTATTTTTGAAGTCGATTTAATTTTTTTTTATTACTTTTCTTTTCTGCAATCAATCTCACGTTTTATTAATAATATTAATAGGCAATAGTTTCAATGGATGTTAACATAACATAACATCACGCCTAGTTTCCCCGAAGGGTTGGGCAGAGGAAGGGTTGGGTTGGAGGCTGGAATTTATGTTAACTAATATTTTAATCACTTTATTTAGTTTGAACATTACCAAATCGCTGTAGGTACAGTTAATAATTATTTTCCTGGGTAATTAAACTGCAAGATCTTTTATGATAACTATTACGCATTACTGTACCTACATGTAATGTGCATTATGGATCTAGATATAGTTGCTAAAGAGTTGAGATAATAAAGAGGTAGATAAGAGAGATAGATAGTTAAGAGTTGTTGATATAGTTAGTTGTAGATGTTGTTGTTGTTGATATACTTGATGTTATTGTTGTTGTTGTAGTTGGCGAAATGTGGGTGTACTATAGGTACACCTCTGCTAGCCCTTCGGGGAAACAAGGCGTGATGTTATGTTTAAGTTGTATATAGTTGCTTTGCATAACAGAATAATAATCACAAAATAACGTATGAAAGCCGTGGGCGATGTTTTACAACTGGGGCACTACGCAATTATCGAAAATCCATTGTTGGTAGCTGAATCAAATGGGTTCGAAAATAGCTCAGCATTTATACATTTTGTTGACGTTTCAGGTACGCAGAAGTACCTAGAAATATCAAGTTCCTCGTAGTGCATGTACGGTAGGTATCGAATTTTCTGGCCATGACCCACCACAACGTGGGTCATTCTATACTATACTATTATGGACTTTCATCTAAAAAAATTATCGCCCCCTCCACCCCCTTTGAAAGGCTTTTTTCGAAAAGTAATATTTACGATCTTTATAATTTATTTAGATAAATAACATACATACATACATACATAAACTCACGCCTTCTTCCCATGGGGGTAGGCAGAAACTACAGAACGCCACCTGCTACGATCCTTACATACTCCTTTTGCCTCGTTTACATTCATACATCTGGTCATACACGCACGCCGGTTGCGAGTACTACGCACCTGACCTTTCTGAAGAACATCACCAATAAGATCATTATATGTCTTCCTAGAGCGTCCCCTTCCGGCGTTTCCACTCACATCTGCTGTGTAAATACCTTTTGTTAGTCGACTTTCATTCATCCTCTCAACATGACCAAACCATCTAAGCATACTCTTTTCAATTTTTGTCACTACATCTTATTTTAAACCGCACCGTTGCCTTATCACATCATTTCTCAGTCTATCATTTATAGTCACACCACACATGCTTCGCAAGGAACGCATTTCCATAGCATTTATTCTACTTTCATGCTTCTTTTGCCATACCCAACATTCACTTCCATACATAAGCGTAGGCACCAGCACACCATTGTGAACAGCCAGTCGGGCCTTTTGGACATTAACTGGTTGGTCACAACTGCATGTATAGCACCGTTCACTTTATTTCCCGCATTTACTCTCCTTTCCACATCTTCATCTATCTTTCCATCCCTTGTAAACAGACTCCCCAAATATACAAACTCACTTACTTGCTCCACACTTTTATCATTTATTTTTACATCACACATCGATACGTCCTCTTCTCTTTCAAACACCATGACCTTCGTCTTATTCACATTTATATTCATCCCTTTCATCTTGTATGCTTCATCCATGACAGTCACCATGTCTTGCAACTGTTCTGCTGACGATGCAAGTAGAACTTGATCATCTGCATCATTGCATGCAATCATTTAGACAAATAAGTATTAAATTTTTAAGTTTATAGATCAAAGGAATAAGATTTTTCAAATAAACTGTGTCCTCCATTTTCATCACGACACCTAGTGCTTGTTTTTTTAAAAAAGCGTTTGGTACCATTCCACTGTATGACTTAAATATTTATACCCATTTTCGAGTTAATTGAAGACAAGTAGTAAAATCCATCCCTTACACTTTATTACACTTTTCCACCCCTTTAGGAGTTAATTTTTGAAGAATCCTGAATTATGTACTATTTTTATTTTTGGTTATATGTATCAGTACCGATTAACGGGTTAATCTGAGAGCGCGTTAAAATTTTTCCTTACTAACTTTGACACCCCCTAAACCCTCCGTGAGAGGTTGTTTTAAAAATCTAAAAGCGACAATCTTTATTATTTTCTGAGGCAAATATTGCCAAGTTTGAAATGTATTAACCAAAGAAATGAGATTTGTCATATAAACTGTATCCCCTCTTTTCACCCCCACAGGGGTGTAATTTTAAAAAATCATTTAGGATATTTCGCCGGGTTAAAGGCAAAACCGAAAAAGTTAATAAAACATTTTCCGTAAGCGCATTTGGAAAGATTGATGTCAGTCGCAAATATAAAAGCGTGTTCTTTATATTATCTAAGTTTCAAACAGTTACATACTAAACACGAAAATTAACTTCATTTGTACATAAAAAAAATCAATAAATTATAATCCCCCTTTTAGTTGGTTTTGTCTCTATAGTACAAATATAAGCATACCTATCTGAAAAAGTAATTGTCCTGTTTCTAACAAACTTCGCATTTACGTGAAAGTATTGTTTTGAAAATTTGCTTGTAAGGCTAATTGTCGAAACATTCGTTTTGAAACAATTTAAAAAAATAGTTGGTTTTGCCTTTCTATTTCTAAATAGATGTCTTTGAATGTAGAATGCGAAATTGTACTAACATTACAAGTTACTGACTTGTATTGCTTAAATCATTCAAATTGTCTACCTATAGCAATCTCAGCCAGTACAAGAAAACACTCAGAAAATAAAACTGACAGTTAACAAGAAGAAGCATTTATTTTATTGATTTATTTTAACTTTGTATGAACATAAAAGTTTCGTAATCTAAACAAACAATAACACTGAGCAACAAAATATGTAATAGCTTTGTTCTACCACTTAAGATTTTTGTTTAAATCTTCGTAGCCAAGGTATAAACGCACGGTAAATAAAAAGTCGGAGTTAGCGCTTGTTTTTTTTTTAATATTTATATTTATGATTTTTATCAAAAAGAACTAATATTTACAAATATATATTTATAAGGTTTAAAAGGTTCCAATTGCTTAGATCTTTTGGCTTTTCTGGTGTATGACGACTCCGATGTTTCTCTAACGATGGACCAACAATAATCAGCAAGCATAGCGGCTTCCCATTTGCCTTGGTAGCGTTTTGCTTGGTTTGCCTTGGTTGGTTGGTTGGTTTTGTCTTAATGGAACCGCTCTCCGTGCTCGTCACTTACAGCTCCCATATTTTGTGGAAAGAAATTAAGATGTGATTGCAAAAAGTGTATTTTTAAGGACATTTTGCATCCTATTTTCTGATAAGCTTGTAACATCGTTTAGACGTTATTTACATACTGCGGAGATTTATGATTACCGAGAAAATTTTTGGTCACCTCTATGTAAAGGACAACCAGGCTTCTTTTTCAACGTCGTTTAATGCTGAAACAGGATCTTTTATGAGTTTCCATGGCCTTAACGAAAATTTTTATTAGTCCTAGCTTTGTATGTAAAGGTGGCAATATATTTTTTTTTTTGAGATCGACTTATGGTACCTTTTTACATTTTTCAAGCCAGGGATACAAGCTGTTCTTTCAGGTCAGTGCTCTCGAGTGTAATGTTTCGGCCGATCCCTACTATCCCATTCTCACAAAAAACAGCAGAATTTGGTATAGCCAGTTTGAAGTCCCGAAATTAAAGCTTTACATCCGCACAACCCTTAAATCAGCACAGATAGCCAATTAAAAGTTTTTGTAGTTTATTTTGTCTAAAAGAAGTCTCATTGCTTCATATGTTTCTTTTAAATTAGCACTGTACGCTACAGGAATGGATGGAAGCGTGTTACCATTTCGAAGCACGGCTTTTAAACTAGTCTTAGAAGAGGCGATGAAAAGTCACCATTCGGGTAGAACATGCTCATGGCCAAATTTAAACAATAACCCGATAACATCATTACAAAATACTAGGCCTTCCTCTTTCGAACAACAATCAACTACAAAACTGTGACGTTTGCGGTATTTACATATGACGTCTCCGGAATCGAGCAAATTCCACTATTTAAGTCGTGATCCTCAAAGTTCGGCCTTTTCTTTCGATAGATTTAGATCCCTGGATAGATCATCGAGTCGCTCTTGGCTCACTAGCAGTGGAGCATTGCTAGTAGAAGGCTCATGAAACTCTGGATCAGAGGGCGAAGCTTCGGGGCTGCCTGATGATGTCTCATTGTTGTGATGAATGCGCTGGCAAATCCTCATTACGGTAAACAGGTTTGTCAACAAAACTCACGGCGGGATACTTTAGAGTTTATTTTT
Source organism: Fissipunctia ypsillon (assembly GCA_947568875.1). Taxonomy (NCBI): domain Eukaryota; kingdom Metazoa; phylum Arthropoda; class Insecta; order Lepidoptera; family Noctuidae; genus Fissipunctia; species Fissipunctia ypsillon. The sequence continues at coordinate 12,790,846 of OX387647.1, forward strand.
CCTGTTTTGCCCTTTGAGATCAGTGACACAAAAAAATAGCAGTCAGTAATGTGATCTTTTTGTTCACGCCAAATGACAGGTTTCGTAAAGATCCGTCCATCCATCCTCACAAACTTTCGCATTTATAATATTAGTTGGATTTATTTATTATGAATGTTCAAGAACAAAAAGGTGCTAATCAAATATATATATTTTTTTTACCATTGGTGACTAATACCTTTGACGTTATTGTAGGACAAAAAACCATTAAAAAAGTTTGGTATTTTTTGCTTCTATAATTTGAAATATTGCCGACAAATTATTACGAATTATTGGTTTTTAATTCTCTAAAGATACACTTTCTCGATTTATTTGTTTCTTATTTCAGTCTAATAACTATATAATCGGTTTTTACATTCGGTTACTTGGGAACGGTAAGTTTTGCAGTTTAGTTGGTTTTACCATTAGATAAAGAATCAAATGCCGATTTGAATGGTATATTACAGTGAAAAACTGAAAAAAAATCGCAGATAGTCAGTTTTACCTTTAACTCGGCGATTCCCAAAACTTGACACACAGATTATTTAATTTTATACTAATTTTCGAATTAATCAAGCCACGCAATAAAATCCTTCCCTGTAAAATTGACTACCCCTTTTTACCCCGTCAGGGGTAGATTTTTGAAAAACCCTGATACAGATTATTCTTTATTTTTGGTCTGGAGTATAAATACTGAATTTCGAATTAATCGGACTGCGCGTTAAAATTCTTCCATACAAACTTTGACACCCCCCAATCCCCCTCTTGGGGGTATTTTAGAAAAATAAAAAAATATTAATTATTTACTAAGATGAATATTTGGGCCAAGTTTCATGTTTATTAACTCAAGAAATAAGATTTTTCATACAAACGAAATCCCCCCTTTTCACCCCCTTAAAGGTCGAATTTCCAAAAACCCCTTCTTAGTGTTCTCTTACATTATAAAAGAAAGCCGTGTGCAAAATTTCACGTTCCTAGTCCCAGTAGTTTCGCCTGTGCGTTGATATGTCAGTCAATCAGTCAGTTTCTCCTTTTATATAAGGTGGAACAGGACGATTTATATTCCTTTAAACCACGTAAAGAGAATCATGTTCTTTACCCGTATACAAAAAATCGATCAATTCCAATGAACAGTTTAGCCACAGAAAATTATTTTTCATTTTCTTATTTTTCAACATGATGTAGATCTGAGTCCGCAATAATAATAGGTAAATATTGTAAGATCAAGAACCTGTGCAAAACATAAGATTCTATTCTCTGCGTCCCAATATTCTTGTATTGATTCCATTCTAATGCTCCCCGCCCAGTCGCACAAAATCCTACAATTAGAAAGAAAAAGAAATATTACTTAAGCAAATTAAGCATTATTGGTGCATAGACGATTGCGAGTGTGTGTGAGCGGAATTTTTTCAGCAAAAAGTCTCGGACTCGGTAGTAAAATTAGGTCAGTCAGTACACAGGCGCGGCGCCCTTTGAGGAGAGCGCGTGCTATTTTGTTTTTATAACGAGACGAGCCGCGCGCGCATTGTCGTAATTTTATGAAATTTTTTTGTTGCTGACACCACTGGATTTCTTTTTGTGGGGGACCGTAAAAAACGAGGTGTATGCACGAGAAGTGAACACTGGACGATTTAAAAATTAAAATAATTAATGCCTTCGACAAACTAAAAGTAATGGCTGACGGACGACTTATTACGTTACGACGAGTCCGTGAAAATTTAATAAGATGAAGTCGCTTGTGCATAATTAACAACGGACACTTTGAAAATTTAAAAATTTGACTCTATTGATGATGTAAATTCTGAGTGTGATTTGATATTATGTGATTAATCATTCAATCAGTGATCTTTTAATTAACAACGCACAACTTTGAGTTTGTATTGTTTTCCGACTAAAGTGCCTGCGCCTACCTACCTGCGCCCCGCACCGCCGCCGCCACGGCCCCGCACCACACCGTTGGTCAGTGACTCTTCGTAGATAAAGCGTGTTTAATTTTTATGCAGTTGATTCTGTTATTTATTTTGTTTGAAAACTGCATTTTTTAAATTTTCCGTTAACTAATCTAATCTTCGTGTTTTAAAATGTTTCGATGGATTAGAACTGTGTTCGTTTTCATTTAATGTCGTACATCCAGATCCACGTTGTATATAATTATAGAAGATACTCGTATATACCTACCTACATACCGCATGCGGGCACGGTAAAGCTTTTACAAAATGTATTCTAAAAAACAATGAAGCAAAAAAGGTTTTAAAAATCGAACCACACCTTTTAGAAAAAAATATTTTCGATGATGAATCAGACGCTTAACTCGAGTGAATGGTATTTTTAAAACATGAATTTTCTTAGGGCGGATTCGACCAAACAGGAATACATTTTATTCTCGGAATATATCGTTACTTACTCGAGAGTAAATCAATTTCATGTTTAACTGGTTTATCCAACTACAATTCGAGGAATAGCGAGTCTATTCAGGAATAGGCACTATACCAGCGATAAGCATGGATTACGGAGCTATTCCAAGAATAACGAAATGGCGTCCTGTTGTTTTGTGCTGTCATTTCAACTCAACACAAAGAATTATTTTTTCAAAAACATAAAATGCAACGTTTAAACGATTTGATTCAAAATTATGATAGTAATGAGGAAGTTATACATAGACGTCCAAGGTGGCTAAAAGAGAGAATAGAATTATTTGAATTTGAGCAAAGCAGAAGCAACTTTGATTTTGCTGACGAGAATTGAAAATAAATAGGAATACATTTCTGACCAGTAAGTGTGTATTAGTAGGTACCTCCTACAATATCTACCGAATTAGCCTGCATGTATAAGTTATTGTACGTAAAATCCAAAAAATAAACACCACATGAACCAAACATAACCCGACAAGCAGAACTTCAAACAACTACCTACATTGACAGTTCTACTTTCCCATACGACAAATGAGAGTTGAGATGGGTTAAGCTTTAGGGGGCCAACCACAACCTCTTAAAGCAGTATTATTTTAATATTACTTGAGTGTGGGAAAGAGATGGAGCTAGACGTCCTGTATAGCTCCATCTCTTTCTCACATTGAAGTAACCTAAGAGGTGGTGGTCTAGCTCCTGCACTGTCCCGTTTGTAGAACAACGTATTATTTTGTCGGGTATTACATTCGTTCACATTCACCCCGCCATTCGCACATAGCTAATCCAAGTATTAGCTATTCGTTAGATTGCATGGAAAAACGACTGTTGATTTACTCGAGAATAAAATCGTGGAATAGATTATATATTATTCCCGGTATAGTTACTCGTATATAAATTCGGGTTTGGTCGAATCCGTTCTTAAAGGAGTAGACCTACTTTGGTTTTTATTCACACACATATCGACATCACATACATAAACTCACGCCTTCTAATTCACTATTATAAATTAATAGCTGCGTCCCGCGGTTTCACCCGCATATATGAGGTGGCTGTATTTGTCAAAACAAACTTCCACCTATTTGAAAAACTGCACAGTTCGCGACATAGAAATAAAATAAGCAGTAGGCAACACAAAAAGGCAGTTTTCCGTAAAAACTTCTGAGGAATGGCACCACGTATTTATAATAAATTACCTTAAGTATTAAATATATCAATGTATTTAAGAAGCAAGTCAATAATCTACTGATAAATAAGACATACTACACAATTAATGAATACCTGTCTGACAAAAATTTGTGTGTATAATAATAATACATATAATTAAGGTGAAAACTTGAGTCCAATTTATTTTATTAAAATTATTTTATTTGCATTGCTAATTATGTGTCGACTGTATTCGACATTACTTAATTATTATGACATTATATACTCTGACATTACATACTTATTGATTTGAATTTATGACATTATACACTTCTGGACACATCTATTGGCCCACCTTAGAGTTTAGGTTTCGATGGCCCCTACCGAAATATGATTGCTAGATTGAACAAAAACTGTTGATGCAGTTTTAAAACTGATACATTTTATCATCTTTTTCGATCGTATTATTTTAAATTTGAATTCAGAATACCATACGACATGGAGCTACGCCTAACAAGTCGGATATGCGCCTTGTTAAAGGCAATTGATTTTTGAATAAAAAACATGTTTTATCAAATAAAGGTTTAATTTAATAACGTGTGTTGCCTCCATGGGCATCTACCACAGCTCTCATATGATTAGGCATAGAGTTTATCAACCGCTCTATGAAATTTTGAGGGATCATCTCCCATTCCTCTTCTATGGCAGTTTTCAACTCCTGCATCGTCTGGGCAACTAGCTGACGAGCCCTAACACGTCTTTTTAGCTCGTCCCACATGTGCTCAATGGGGTTCATGTCTGGGCTTCTGGCTGGCCAGTCCATAACTGTGATGTTCACATCCCAAAGATATTCCCTGACGATGCCGGCCGCGTGGGCTCTTGCATTATCATGCATAAAAAGGAAATTTGGGCCCACATAGTCCGCGTATGGTATCACGTGAGGTTCTAAGCACTCACGAATGTACCTTTCAGCATTTAATGTTGGCAGCCGTGGTCCTGTAACAACCTCAAGTTGAGTTTTGCCGCTCGCGGATATACCGCCCCAGACAGTCCATGAGCCACCGCCATAAGCAACCCTCTCTTCAAAGCAGCATTGTGCGAAACGCTCTCCCTTACGTCGGTAGACCTTCTTCCTTCCATCATTGCCATGTAACACAATTTTAGACTCATCAGAAAAGAGTACACGGCTCCAATCTTGCTGTGTCCAATTTAAATGACTGCGTGCGAAATGAAGGCGCGCTGTTCGGTGGGCTCGCGTTAGTTTGGGCCCATTAGCTGGCTTGTGTGGTACCATATCGCGTTCTTTTAACCTTCTCCGAACAGTTCGAGCGCTCACAGATACTCCGTGGAAGTCGCGAAGTTGGTTTTGTATCTCAATGGAGGTAAGGTGACGATTTCTCAAGCTGGTCGTCACGATGAATCGATCCTGCCTTTCAGTTGTGACCCGAGATCGTGGCCTTCCTTGGCGACGAACAAAGCCGCCAGTCTCTAGGTACCTCCGATAAACATTCCGGACCGCAGATCGACTTAAATTAAGTTGAGCACTCACGTTTCTTTGGCTGTGTCCGGCCTGAATAAATGCCACAGCTTGGGCGGCGACTTCAGGTGAAGTATCCATAGATTATTGATAGAACCTCACCTTAATGTTAAGAATAAGTAATGTTTGTTGCAAAACCAAAGATATCAATCACTTTTTCAAGAATTAAATCCAAGTAAATCAATAAAACCAAGTTTTCTTAGTATTCGATTGTTTGATATCAACAAACAGGCTCCAAATTGTCTTTTGTTTCTTTAAATTCTATGTTCGAAATTCAAAAAAAGACTATTGAATGAAATTGTGAATGGGCCAGGTTCAAAACTGCATAAAAACTTTTTGCTCGACCTAATATAAAATTTTAGCTAGGACCAAACGAAACTGAAAATACAAGGTGGGCCAATAGATGTGTCCAGAAGTGTATATGGTATTATTGTTGAGTTTGTGAAATTGGTATAATTTTAATAATAATTTTGCATGCCTGAATTGGTGTAACACAGTGGACTGCGCATTCACTTGACATCTAAAAATATATGATTATGTACCGTGTTGAGCAATAAACATTTTGAATTGAAAAAAAAAGTCTCGATCCCGTGGGAATATCGAGATAAAAAGTATCCTATGTCCTAACCCAGGTTATGGTCTAATTATGTGCCAAATTTCATTCATGTCCGTTCAGCCGTTTTAGCGTGAAAGCGTAACAAACAAACAAACTCACTTTCACATTTAGGTATATAATTATAAGTTGGGAAGTTGGGATTAATCTACCATCAAAAATCATAGGTGCCTTATCATTTCAATTTAAAGCAGAATACCCGAAAAGCCAACCCTGTTTTTTTGATGTAATATCAACAAAAGAAACTATCAACTGCAGAAATAAACTGACCCCCTTTATCAAGGTTGGTTGGTAATCAGGACGACATCAATTCTTGGAAGAGTCCAAGGCGAACAGCCTGTTAGAAACATAGAAACATGAAGTACCTACTCGTATGTGTGTCAATAGTAGATTGTTTCCGGTCCATATAGACAGAAAATATCTTAAATTATTCTAGCTTCTCGGAAAAGACCGTACTGTATCTAAACAATTTATTGTACAATTGAGCAGACCAAAGTGTAATCAAGTTTCAGGATTATATTATGGCGTAGATCAACAAGCAATAATTTCATAACAACAGACGAAGCACTGGCGATTTAATTTATCACGGAGGTTAAGCTTTGTTCACGTTGTCTAGAACACGGTTTAATACTACGTACACAAGTCTCCGGGAACGTTCACAAGTTGTGCAATTACCTACTTTACAGACGCGTCAACTAGTAACACACTCACGAACGTGCACATGAACGCAAGCCGATGTCTAGGTTCCTACAAATTTTGAGGACCAATTTAACTAACGGCAACTACAGCGTATATCAGAAAGTTGTGGTCATAATCGAGGGTGTGGTACACAACATGAAACAGCACACTTTCTCCATGCGACCAACATCATAATCGCGAAAAAATAACCAGTCGTCCCATAAATGTATTTATTTATTTATTGGCCTATCTACATACCATCGTTTCACTGTACAACCAATTAACACAAGCCAACATACAAGCCAAGTGCACAATATTAAGCGATAGACACAGCATGCAAAAACTATATTATTTAAGGGGGAAGCGCTAAGGTAGCCCGCGAAATTCAAATTTTCTTATTATTTTTGCAATTTGCAGCTCAGTGTCTGGGCGAATGTTGATTAAAGTATGATTCGCGACCGTAACAAATATGTATTTACAGGATTATAATCATTAGAATCCTGTAATACGATCCTTGAGTTAGTATAATCCTGAAATGTCAGAATTTCATGAAATAGTCATTCAATAGAGTTACAAGGTCTTAGATAATAGTATTGATGACTTTAATGATTATAATTCTGTAAATAAATATTTGTTACGGTCGCGAATTATATTTTAATCAACATACAACCTAATACTGATTTGTAAATTGCAAAAAACCTAAGAAAATTTGAATTTCGCGGGCTACCCTGGCGCTTTCGCCTTAAATAAAAAAAATACAATATAAGTACAGTAGCACAGTATTTGTTTTTTTCGTTGGTCTAGTGTCCGATTCCCAGGTCGGGCAAAGTGTTATTCGGTTTTTCTATCTGGAATTTCTCAGTAGCAGCCCGGAGTCTGGATTTGTGCCCGGGTGATGGCAATAGGCCCCCCCTATTACATGGGACTTAAACATAACTGGTGAAATGTGGGTGTACTATAGGTACACCTTAGCCTAACCCTTCGGGGAAACAAGGCGTGATGTGATGTTATGTATGTAGTACAGTATTTGGGTAATGATGTATTGTATGGGACGACTAATTATTATTTTTTCGCGATTAAGATGTTGTTCAGTTTGATGGTCAGTAATTAACCCTTAATTTTTACCACACCATTCTGGTACACGCTGTATAGCAATTTTAGACTCGGAAATGAAACCAAGTCTTAATAGCATATTCAACTCAAACAGTCCTCAGGAAATACACCCTCAGGCAGCAGAAACTGCAGTAAAATATATTCATGACATCCATGATATATTCGCTCATAGAAGATAGAACAATCGTAAAACTGAGATAGATATGAAGGCGGACACTTAATTTTATTTGCGGGATAAGAATTCACGATGACATTTGAAGTAGAACGAGCTGTCCCGCAGCTCAGTGAATGCCAATCACGAAAATTGACATAAAACCCTGCGAAATAACCTCATCATACTTGTATTATTTTGTATTTATTTGCGTTTCATAGAAAATAATGTACAAATCACTTGGAAGCTAAATAAGGGATGAAATATCAATGTAAGCTTGAAAGGAAAGCCGCGGAGTCGATCAATCATGCGGACACTTTAGCACGAGATATCAATGACTTGGGTTCGGCCTGTGTGTATAGCCACACAGCCCCCAGCTACTGTTTGCTTCATTGAATTACATTGCGGACCCCTGCTACTAACCCAATATTGCGAAGCTGCCAAGATCACTTTACTAAGTAATTTGTTTCGCTAAGATTTTGGTACGTTTAGTAATATTGATGATAAAAGGGATATAATAATTAGTTTAGTTACGTTTACTGAGTTAACCACGGCGGTTGAGCGATGTTTGCTTCAGCAACTATCTAATTGGATGAGTAATCATTTACAATCTTCAATCTTTATACGATATTAACTTCGTCAGCACCAACACACGTTTCAATTTATAGATAACTGTATAATCTGTCATCAGATATAAAATTATAATGACTGATGATATTGAAATGATTTGTATGATAATAATATCGAATGGAAACTTTATTATTAGGTACATAATGAGTGATATTTATATACTTAATTATTATTTAATTTGCTATCGTTGATCAGTTAAAATTATTAATCTGTCCATGCGTGACGCTGAAATGATTGCTAAAATAACACATGCACGTATTTTACGTGTTCGGCATTGTCAAAGGTCATGCTTGCGTGTTTTCTTAGTCTCGAGTGTGTCAGTCGTACTATAGATATAATTTTGATTGTTAATTATAAATAATGACTATAAATCGTGTTTACAAACCATTAGGTAATATTTGTAAAACTGTTTCGATATTATGGACCTAGTAACTTTATAAATATGTCCGAAGGTCATAATTAACTATTATTATTATTTTCTAAGTAACATAGCGAAGGAAGGTCAAGTCTTCAGTAAACTTACACCGTCCGAAGTTGCGGTATCGCCGTACATTGGAAATTGCTAACAAAGCCCACTAATACTTTAACAACAACCCTAAGAACTTTACCTACAACTGTTATCGGTTTGAACGCCGAAAATAACTTTTATCCTAATCCCAACCCTTTTAACAATAAATTTAATTTCATTCCAGTCAAAAAATTCTATTTCCATTAATCAACAAAGTAAATCTTTTGTTAAGGTCGGGTGCACACAAATGAAAGATTGATGAATGAACTTAATGTGGAGAGTTTGAAAGTCTGTGTCGACCGCGCAGCCTTTGTTTTAGACTAAGTCAGTCTCACTCGACATTAAGATATAGTAAAACTTGTAAGGCCTCGTTACTAAGCTGAGCGAAGTAAGTACTTAGGAGTACGTACTAATGTACCATGGGAGAAACGAACGGTTACTTAATATAATATCTACTTAAACGTATTCTATTTTCGAGATAACTACGGTCAAAAGACCTACTGTTTAAAATACCTAAAGATCGTTTCACAGATTTTGAAATAACTAATGGACGAAATCTGTAAAGGAGAATTCACCTACGGTGTATTCAACTACAATTAATTAACCTAAGGTTTATTAAAGTAACGGACGATTCACAGTACACTACACACTAAACACTTATATGCAAGAGCGAGCGAAGCGAGCTCGGGATTCGGGGAACCCGGACTCGGACAGGTTAGGTTTGAAGGGGATGGCGGGATCTAATAAGCGAACGAAGCGAAAGAGCAAAGACCCCGCCATCCCCTTCGTGGTTATTTTTTTAAAACCTTGAGCCCCGCGTGGCGGGGTACCTTCGACTGCGCCTTATATTTTTTTCTCAGCTCCTATGGTTTTGCGCACTTTGTGGTTTTCATAAATACACTACAATGGGTTTTTCTACCCAAAAAAAGAAAAAAAACTACTATAAAACAGCGACTTTTTTTTCTCAGCTCCTATGATTTTGCGCCCAAGTTTTCAAAAACACACTAAAAAGCCCCACTATACCAAAAAAAAAATAGGTACTATATAACACGACGCCTTACGCCATCTACCGGATTGTGTGCTCAACACTACGCCAATCGAGTAGATTGCCACACAAACAAGATCAATCATCGATAAGACGATAACAGCAACAGTACCTATAGACTACCAGCGACATCTAACATTCGACGTGTGAAGTGTCCGTGACGTCAACGAAGGTTACAACCACATACAAGCATGAGATGATGAAGATACACACTAATCTGTCGAACCGACTAGGTATATAAACGGAAAACCATGGAGGAGCGAGCACTTTTAGCGAGTAGTCGCTTAGTTTTTAGTTTTATGCCTGGCTGGAGGCCTTAATTTATTGAGACATCCACAGGAAAGCCCGGTTAAGCAGTCGACAACCTCCTATAGGTTGAACTGCGAGATGCCATTCCCCAAAAACAAAAAAACAGGAGCGAGCACTCGCTCTTCGAAGGCACAGTGGACGATAGTCCCGCAGTCACTACTGTTGTCATAAGCTTGACCTGAGCGGAGGCCCCGTCGCCCTCAGGAATAGCCTAGCTAGAACGTGAAGGGATAGGATAGCCCCGCAGTCCATCCCTAGGACCACTAATAGGTTTAACCTCAGTCTAACTTTGTTTGCTAAAGTCTGTCAAGTGTTTGACGGATAGTGAATAAACCCATTATCTGTCATCCAACGTTAGTTTTATTCCACCGTCATAGGGACGGATGTTAAAGTACAGTGCTTCCTTTGTACTCAGTTTGACACAAAATGTGTATACATACGTAACGTGTAGACATGGACATTGTAAATTGGACCCACGACATTAGAAATCAATCCAGCGCGCATTGTTAATAAACTGTAGGCGAGTCGTCCATTAGGTATTTCATACATAGTTGAAATATCCAATAGCTTAAAAAAGCATTATATTAATCGTTCGTTAGTGTGATTAATTTTAGTTTAACCAAAATTAAGTAAGTAAAACAGTACTTTAGTCGACCAATATGCGTTTTGAACATATGTGAACCAACCGTAGTTATGTCGAAAATAGCTAGAATACGTTTAGATATTATAATAAGTTGTAATCAAACGAACATCTATACACCGTGAAGACTATACTTGCTTGCAGTAATCGGTCGCTTTAGTAACGCTTGGTACTGTTACCAAGCGTTACATCTGTATGTGGTCATCGTGTGCACGAGATTTTGTGTTCAAATTGGTCAGATGTTTACATAGTTTCCTCGATGTACATGCGTCTCAGGCTTAGTAAATGAAAGTTATATTACTGGTACCATTTACATGAGTCGCTAAAATAGAAAGATACAAAGCAAAGATAAGAACTACCCACCTACAAGAAAGTACGCCTAAGGACTCGTTTACAGAGACGCGGGGCGTCTCGCGTCGCGCAGGGCGCCGCGTTCCGCACTAATCTATATCTATACATCTATACAAATAAATAAAATTGAAGTGTCTGGTTGTAATGTCAAAATCATAACTTTTTACTAAATGCATATTATAAAAGTATATACGGAACTAATGATAAAAAAAATAATTTTTAAAATTTTTGTGTCTGTCTGTTTGTTTGTTCCGACTAATCTCCGAATCGGCTGGACCTATTTTTACGGGACTTTCATTAACAGATAGCTGATGTTACGGCGGGTAACTTAGGCTACTTTTATTTTAGAAAAATAATTAGGGTTCCGCGCAAAAAAATTAAAACCCAAGAAATTGTGAACAAAAAGTCGGATTTGAAAAATTCTTTTTGTATTTGGTAGCCCAGTTGTCGAGGATAGTTACAGGATATTTAACATTACGCGCCGAACCTTAGGAGCCGGGCAAAAAGAAAAAAGTCAGAAAGAACACTAAGCGAAAACGAAGTAATAGCGCGGTTGGTCGATGCAACGCGACGGGTCGGGGGAGGGAGTTTTATTAAAATGTCGCTGTTATTTTAGTATATTGTGTATCTTACGACTTTCACGCGAACGAAGTTGCGTGGAACAGCTAGTTCAAACATAAATGGTGTTGTATGAGAGCGTTTACGGAGATTTTACACGCGTTTGCTTGAAATGCAGGCGGAGCCCGCGCCGCAGATGGAATCGCCGCGTCGCACGCGACTGTTAACGCGGCGGGACGCAGCGTTGCGGTCAGCTATCCCTACAATTCATGATAAAACGTAGCGGCACCCGCGGCGGGCACCACTACTTTCGCGCCCCGCACTACGTGCCGCGTCACGCCCCGCATCATGATATAAACAACATCGTACATTGCCATATGTTTGTGTTTGCGCGTGTTATGACGCGGGTCGCTGCACGCGCCGTTTGTCTGTAAACTGAAAAAACGTCCGACGCACCGCGAGACGCCACGCCGCAAGCGACGCGCGTCGAACCGCGTTTCCGTAAACGAAGCCTTAGTATACAACACTACCTACTTATTATATTATGTACAATGTACATAATAGAAACAGAAAGGGTAACATCATGTAATCCAATTGTCTCACTGGAGCCAAAATATCATCCCAGGTACTTACATACTATTTTTAGTACATTTGGCTGTCCTCCATTTACTTTTTCCTTGCTCAGATTCATAAATGAAAATGAAACAACAGGCTCAACTGATTATTAGTAATCATTAAACCAAAACTACGCTAGGTAACTGAAAACGGTGCTTAATCATCATAATACGTGATAAACTTACTTGACACGGCATTATTTGCAATATTCCACCGAATTAAGCCAATGGTAAATTGAGGAAATTATAGGCAATCTAATATATGACGTAGGTAACCACCTCTTGGGTCAGTAAGCCACATGACGCGAACAAATTGTGTCGCGGTCGAATCACCGGTAGAGGCCGGCTTTCGGTATTTAATTGCATTGATCTATTGATCGCTGTACACTAAAATATGACGCTCTGGATAGCCCCAAAAACTAGTTCACACAAATTTAAATATCGTTGTGGTTTACTAGAGTATTTTGAGCATTTTAATAAAGTTTCGTAGGTACCTATACTCAATAAAATTCTAAGAATAAGTAAGCTCAAAGCGGAACCCAATCGGTTGTGGAAGAAATAATAAAAAGGTAAGAAACTAAACGTTAGTGCTAGCAGCGAGTAAAAGCAAAAGTTTACCTTTCTATAATAATAATTTCTGATATTTACTAACTTAAATGTTATAGTTACAATGAATTTCACGACATTTGGAACGCTTACGTTCACTGGGGGCATTAAATGCCCGTCGGGAGACGTAAGAAGTTTAACAAACCGTGAAATAATCCATAAAGCTAGTTGTATTTCCGTTGAAAGTTTTTCGTGAATAGAATTTATTCTCATAGTTTTAAAAATAAATTCTAAACTAAACGATCTACGGCGTAGCCCGCGCTACGTAGCTACGGCTAGGGAAAACAAAAGCACTTTGTGATTTAGACTTTCGTTTCTCTGTTTCAATAAAATATAATTAAAGTAAATAAGAATATAGTCATTCAGTTGCTAATAACATCATACTACAATTACATTGCTTGCAGAACAGCTAGGTTGGAAAGATGCCAACCGTGATCGCTTTAGGAATATTGTTAGCGCTCTTTGTTGATTACGGCGCCAATTATTGCAGGATAATCCTCAATAATATTATGATAAGGCTAATGTGAAAAAAACAGACTTTTACTGAAACTGTAAAATTGTAATCATAACAAAAGTACCTAACCAGACTATTCTAGGCAGCCAAATTTCGAACTTTATCGAATAAAACCGATTCCAATAACTGCCCAAATTATGATAGGCTACCTTGTTTTTCTCTCAGAGTTCCCAAACTTATTACAGAGCCTAATTTTACGATTGATTGTAAACAGATCTCTGTTATTGAAGAAAAGTTCCCATTGTTTGAACAAAACTAAAAAAGTGGTTAGCAAAACATGGTATTTGCCTAACCTGCAGATATGGTTTTGACCAAAATGGAGATGTGTTTGCACCAATTGGCACTGACTGAGACAGATTGGTAGTTTCCTGCCAGCGAGTGATACAAATGTCGTTTTAATGGCTCCTAGAGACAAGGGTTAATTTATTTGAAGACGACGACTTGCGAGTGTGACTTCCTTTCGCAGAGTAATGCTGATTCCTTGTAAGGAATTAACTCTGTAGAAATTCTAATAATCTACGTACGACAATTAACATTAATTACTTATTTACGTGGGAAGCTTTAATACATAACTTATCCTACACATTCTAAATTTTTATTATCATTATTTAGTTTTGTGATTGTACTATAGATCAGATTTCGTTATTTAATTAAATAGTTTACAACTCTAACATATTCATTTTGATGATCAATTTGTGATTTACCGGCATTCAACTCTAATTTTATAATTTTCACTAATAGTTAATTAGAACGATTTAGTACCGCATGAAATCATTATGCCTTTTATACTGTAATTAGTGGTCTGTTCAATTTACATATCATTATGAAATTTTCGCTTGAACAAATGGGAAAGTAGAAAAATCAATAAAATTCATTAATTATTGGGACCCTAATGGAGGTCGATTTTTCGGTCTACGTGTAAGCTGAAGTTCGCACGGACATAAAAATATAGCGGCGATTTTTTTTCGCGCAATGGATTTTCCACGCTCTACTTAGCGCCGAGAATTGAAAATCCAACAGTGTGTTTTTTCGAGGCGCTGGGATGCACTCTGTTGGATTCTCAATACTTGGCTCAACACGGAGAGTTGAAAATCCAGTGTGCGATAAAATCCCGCCGCGATATGTTAACATCCGTACAAACGTCGGCTAACAAATAGGAGCTAGTGACAAAAATTGGACGTATTCCATGTAAGTAATAAAATTGCTTTTATTTGCAAAAACGTTTATATTTTTATCGGAATAGAATAATTGCAAACATTGGCAGCAAAAAAACTCAATTTTAATAATTTTTACTTATTATTATATTTTAATTTCGAAAAGCAAAGACTAAATTGAGTTTCGTCCATTGTTTATCAAGCGATAATATTATATTTTCGTGAAATAAAATGAAATAAATAGAAGCTCATCTATAATTCTTTTGTGAAAACATGTTCAATGTAAATATGGGACAAGCGGGGCTATTTCCATCATTTTTACTGAATTACGTTTGTGTTCCATTTTCCTTTTGATGTCGTCCAGATGTAGTTGTTTTTGTTACTGCAAAAACATTCTTATTAAATATGGAATTCAAGTGGGGAAAGCTTTTATTGGCCCCAACGATCCTTATTACGTTATAAATCAAAGTTAGATATACTCATGACGTTTGCCCTTCGCGGTGGAATATGCGAATATTATTGATAGAAATATATTTTCTGGTCGCAAAATACTTTTACTATTTTCTTAAATACATACTCATAATTATGCCTTAATTACCAAAACTGCGCTCTATCACAGCTGTCTTCTAGACCATCTATATTCCAGATCGCAAAATAGTTATACTATTTTCAATTCAATTCATTTATTGCATCAAATATCGTAGGTACATGAAGTTCTTATATAAAATATTTAGTAATACACATTTGGCCAATATTAGCGCCGAGAGTGAGAGTGAACAGGCTTCTTCTGGGTAAGCTCGCTCCATCGTCGACTTTGTCTCTGTCATCTCTGACCTAGACTAGAGTCAAGAGCAAACCTATCACAAATAAAAAATATTTAAAAAATAGTACAAGTTTTTACACTTATAATTAATAGGTAACTACATTTTGTAAAGAAGGATGGCCAAATCGTACCTGACAACGAGACGGTGGTGTCCCGATATGCCATATATATGAAAAAATCCGTTACTTTTTAAGGTCTTAAAAAACATAAGAAATAGATTTTTAAGAAGCCAGAAAAAAAGATATACACATTTTTTTATTTATGTAATAATTTGGAAATTATTTAGTATAGCATGTTCAGAACGCACTTATTGACGATTCATTTTGCTTGAAATGATTTTCTGAATAGTTATTCAATGTAATTCAATTCTTTACACTTAGGTATCAAAAAAACTAGTGCTGTTTTTATTATGTATTGGATAATTGTTGTCATACAAATATAATTATGTAGGTTTATAGTATGAGCGTTGTTCAATTCGTACAACGGAACGTCATAATATATGTCATCGACATCGACGCGCGCCATTGATAGACACCACTTATGCTCTTG
Source organism: Fissipunctia ypsillon (assembly GCA_947568875.1). Lineage (NCBI taxonomy): Eukaryota > Metazoa > Arthropoda > Insecta > Lepidoptera > Noctuidae > Fissipunctia > Fissipunctia ypsillon. The sequence goes on from OX387647.1 coordinate 12,806,808, forward strand.
TAGAGACGTTTATTTTGGGCCGGGCCTGGGGTTTTTTGTATGGGATTTGGCGGATCTCCTTTTATGTTACCAGTCCCATATTTTGTAAGGGACACGTGTACATTTCGAAACAGACAAGCTTAAATCTAATTTGTAACCTGTCTTTTTGGCGTATCACAAATTTTGACGGGTAACAAGTAAGCCAGTTAACCCCAAGGTAAAAGGGTGAGCAATTGGAAATGTGTCCTTAATGGTGACACGCTATCTCTCTAGACCTACTTAGTTTACCTTTTCCGAAACTAACACAATCAGTCACTACGGGATGAAACCCTTTTACCATTAGGAATACAGGAGTGACGGGAATATATGAAGTTATTTCAGAAGTAACATAATAATATTGACTTAGATAGGACCAACAATATTTTATTAAGATGGAATATTATTGGGAAATACAGAGCCTGGATCGGCTAGCAAATTGCGAATAGAATTAGGTTTTGTGAAGAAATATGAACATATCTACAAGACCTTTCTATCCGTCCTCTTCTGTTATAAAATAATCACAACCTCATCATTCTTCGTAACTTTCATTCACAAATTACCTGATTATTTGTCTAAAACGTTCAGCTGCCAAATTATAGAGACAAGTATTAGGTACTTCAAATGCTTATACATAGAGCCAGACAAAGGCTTTTTTTTTTTTTTTTTTTGTGGATGGGAAATCGTCAAATGACTTCTCCCGCTCTGGGCGGAGCGGGAGGGCGTGTCAGACTTTTACTGACTAAAACCCACCCGTGTTCCTTCTGTTGCCTGTGCCGGGGCCACGGTAACTCTTTCGAACATCCCGCAACCCTAGCTGGCATCGGCCCTAGCGGACCTAGACAAAGGCTTTGTGGACTATATAACTAATCTTAATAATAACTTAGATAGTGTTCAAAGCCTTTAAAATAGTGCCCAAACCTTAAGGCATTAATAGGTTTTAAGTTTAGCTAAGTGAAAATGGACTTCAGGAGACTAATTTAGGTTTCCATTTGTTTAAGAAGTTGGTAAGTCCTTAAAAGAAGGTGAAAATCTATAACATTACAGGACTGACCAACTAAAAGTATTACTTAATTAGTTACACGTTATTTTTCAATATTTAAACCTTAAGTTGCTCCCACACTGCAGTTAAGAAATGTTAGATATTACGTAACATTTTTTAACTCGGAAACTTTTTTTAACATTCACTAACATGTTAACTATGTTGTGTTTTATGTTTTCTAAGCTTCCACACTGACAAAACATATTGTAGAATATTTCCTAACACATTCTAACCACCACTTCGGATTAGTTTGGTACCTACTATATCTTGAAAAGGCTAGTCGCTCCTGCTAAGAAAATGGAAGAAGAATTGCTGATTGGATTGGATTTTATTTTTTGTTTGAAAATAAAGAAAAAGCGCTCTTGTTGGATGCGCAAAACACTAAAATTAATTAATATTAACTGTTACATTTTATTAGCAAATATTAGAAAACATTTTAATAATAAGAAAATGTTTAATTACTTTAATAACTTTTGTTATAAAATGTTATGTTTTGCGCTAAAATGTTCACTAACAAATGTTTACTAACATTTTTTAATTCCTGTGTGGAAGCACCTTTACTGAAATTAATACTTTCGTGCTATACAATACTGAAAGCAGGTTTTGAGCTTTGCACAAATCAAAGTCGTTCACATTTAGAAAGAGGTTGTGTTATCGTGAACACTAACCTCCTTACTAATAAATGTATAGCGTCTGTATAGTTTACACAACGCTTTGTTTTCTTCTTTCGAAAGTCAAATTACAGACGACTGAAAGAGAGAAATCGGTGTGTACCGGTGTGTACTATTCACCTGATTTATTACGTTAATTAGTACCTATGGAGGTAACATTATAATAGCTTGTAGAATACGTCTTGGACATTTTAGTAGTCTATTTTATGTCGACACACACACCTACAGGTTGTATAATTATTTGTTAACAATAATTCTAAGCAAAACAACTTGTATCGATGTCTGTATGTAGGTATGTACATAAAACAATGAATTAACATTGATGCTGTTAGCGATAATCATGAAAATTAACACATGGATTAGTCCCTAAACATCGCATTACTGACCCAATTTGACCATACCGTTTGTTTCAATAAAAATGACGACGACATGATAATTAAGATTATTCTGTTACACCTACTTTGAGCGAGTAAATAAAATAATATGAAAATGAAAGTAACTATTTTTATTCAGTAACTGCAAAGGTATTAAAGGTAATTTTACTAAGCTATGGTAACTAGACGGGAACTTACAAACTTCTAAAAGCTTTAAATCAAAAGTTCTATAAAGAGAGTTCTTATCTATCCTTTAATATGCTCTCGCTTTTTGATTGTTCTTTGCTTGCTTCGACTGCCCCGTTGCTATAGTGGTCGCAACCGCTACTGCTCAGCATGAGGTCCTGGGTTCGACCCGGGGGTCGGGCAAGGTGTTATTGGGATTTTCATATGCAATTTCTCAGTAGCAGCCCGGAGTCTGAATTTATGCCCGGTTGATGGCAAATAGGCTCGTCCCCTATTGCATGGGCGTTAAACATAACTGGCGAAATGTGGGTGTACCATTTGTGCACCTCTGCCTAACCCTTTGGGGAAATCAGGCGTGATGATATACTTTATCGGTTTATTTTCCAAATTATTTTAAGACCGAAGGCTTCCAGTAATTTATAAATCTGAACTGTATGTCGAGTAAATTATCTTACGGCAAAAACTAGCGAAAACATAAATTATTAAACAAGTACTTAATCTCGAGACTAATTATTTTTGTAAAACAATTTCATTTTGTGCCAAAAACGATGTGTAAGCTAATTGGATAGGTAGGTATTTCAATCTGCAGACACTACAACTACTTTGTTACATTTATTTTAAATGTTAACAGAATATTATGCCCTCCTACAAAGTCCAGAATAATCGTGTGATATTCTGTTAATAGTCTCTGGTACCTGTTTCGTATGAAAAATATACAGGGTGTTCCAGACCGAGTGGTCCAAAGGCAAATGGGGTAAAGCGGAAGTGGCCACTTATCATTTAAACATAAGTTTAAAGTTGGGGTATTCTCAACAGTTCAGAAAATTTCGCTAATTTACACATTTTCAAGAAATCGACGTAATTAGTTCATATCTGGCTGGAAGAGGCCTTAGTAGTGTGCCTTGTGTGTGTGTTGGTGTATGTGTGTGTGTTGGGTTTGTACCTATCTTGTGATTATATTCCTAGTTCCTACTTACATTCAGTGTGGCTCTGCAATGTTTCAGATTTTATTTTTACTTGTCTTTTCTAACATTTTATCAAACTTCAGCGAAACTTTCTAGACCAGATTAAAAAAAAAATATTGGGAATATCCTGACTTTAAAATGTTTTAATGATAAGTGGCCGCCTCCGCTTTACCCTATTTCGCTTTGGACCACTCAGTCTGGGACACCCTGTAGAAGCCTTGTTGTTTCTGCAAAAACTGCCTACACAAGTACTTACTTTTATCTCATTTTATAAACAGCACTTCGGTTGATAGCAATATCATTGTCACATAATATCATAATAGCAATCTAACGTAAGTGCGTGTTATGATAAACCTAAAAGAATGTTTTTTTCTATGTAAATACTTATAAGCGAAAGGAAATAATTGCTGAAGGCGCTTTATCCTGCATGACGTTGATAACAAATTATGTGCTCTTTGAATGCACAGGCGTCACCCAAATTAGAGCAGAAACTCTCGGTCACCCAGATCTTTTGCAGATGTTATGAACAGACCAGGAGACCTAATCTACTTCTGGAAGAAGGAGGGCTGGTTGGAATGACCAACGACGGCCGCCATGGCCCACAGACAATGATCCTCTTACGGCCGAACCCAATAACCTATTTTCAGTAAAAGTCAGATCTTACAATAGTAAGATCTGACTTTTACTGAAAATAGGTCTAGTACCTAGTCTACCATCAATAGCGAGATCTGACCATCAATAGATGGTCAGATCTCGCTATTGATGGTAGACAGTATAATTATATTTGTCTTTATGTCAGGCCGGTAAGGTTCCATAATCTCATATACTTAGATGATTTGGGATCTAGGATCTCCAGTATGCCAAAATTGGTGATAGATAGGTTATTGGGTTTGGCTGTTAAGAACTAAGTGCGGGAACCAATCCCAATAACATAGAACATAAAACTGCATGACATTATTAAAGTAGAAGAAAATAAAAACGAAATAGAGTACCTAATTGATATTTAAAAGTGTCCCCGTTTCATTTCAGATCCTCATAAATTGGAAGCTGCTATCATAATAAAGTCGTTTTATTATGAAGTAATATCAATCTACCTTTGATACCGCTTCTTTATTTTTCACGTGCTTAAATATTGCAATCACTTTTATAGTCTTTCAGGCGTTTGGCTACCTTTTACGCCAGGTACCTACATAATGAAAATTTATTTTTAGATTTTACTTTAGACTCATACTTACATAACTAAACATTACGCCTGTATTCACCGAAGGATTAGGCAGAGGTGCATCTATAGTACATCCACATTTCGCCAGTTATGTTTAAGTCCCATGTAGGAGGTATGTAGGAGGTGAGCCTTCTGCCATCAACCGGGCACAAATCCAGATTACGGGTTGCTACTGAGAAATTCCTGTCAGCAAATCCCAATAACACATTGTCCGACCTAAGAATTGAACCCAGCACCTACTGCTTAGCAGTAGCGCTTGCCCCCACTAGACCAACGAGGCAGTCAACAGGCATATCCTTTGGTCTTAATTTCAATATAGTTTCGTTCTATATGTATGTTTAAGTAGGATGTGCTCAACATAATTCAGTTCTGGGTCGACGTAGCATCGTAATTGATATCATATTCAAAAGCACTTTGAGATAATCAAATTTCAGTCAAAGTGTAGCTGGATTAACACCTAATCAACAACATTGTGATATGAGATACGTCGTACAATCATTATAATTACTTGTAAGTGAAGCTCTCTAGCCACACTGATGCGAATCCCGCACGGAATGCGAGTCGCGACTGCGTGCGTCGATTCTTTTAATTTTCAACCGACTTCAAAAAAAAGGAGGTTCTCAGTTCGTCGGAATCTTTTTTTTTCAAATGTGTTCCCCGATTACTCGAAGATGGCAGGACCGATTTGGAAAATTCTGTTTTTTTTTTGAAAGGGTATACTTCCCATGTGGTCCCATTGTCATCAGTTTAGGATCTGATAATGGGATCCTGGAGAAATCGAGGGAAATCTTCAAATATTATAGGCACACCTATAGCGATTTGAGTATTTTTTATAGTAACTCGTACATTTGCTCGATTTTGTAAAAAGTTTTAAGTGTTTTGTGTGTTTTAAGTTTGTAGTAGCAGTAATTAGGAAACCACGTGACTATTCGCGCCAGTTTTAATACCTTCATACAAGTTCACACAATCAGCGTGGGCGAATTTCGTCCCGCATCCTGCGCGGGATTCGCACGGGAAGCTCTGGTTACACTAAGGTGTAACCAGAGCTTTATATACTGGTTTGTATAATATTACGTTTCTAAGCCTCTCTAAGTTTCAATTATTTAAGAGAATTGCCGTATTAACAAAAATAACGAATTTGATAAATCCTAGTTGTAATCGTTTTTTGGATATCTTTTGCCATTATTTAAGCTTTTCACCATTTATTTTACTTTTGGCAGCTCGAGTACTAATGAATTAGTGATGTCCTATGCGTTACCGATTCGATTTCTTATAACAATCGACTTTATTTGTGAAGGAAGTTTTAATCGATTTAACATAATGATTTTTTATTATAATGAAAAATGTAAAGAAAAATCAGCGTACATGAAGTATTACATTTTTTCATCTATGGTTGCCTGTCAATAAATAAAGAACTCCATAGGCGTGCTTATGTTAAAAGTAAAATAAACGGTTGGAAAGAGTATAGATAGATACTTCTGTAATTTTCAAAACATTATACTACATACAATTACTTAGTACGTGGATAGTGTGAAGTTTGGCTCCAGACTTTACCTAGGATATGATTATTATTTGAATAGTACTAATTATAGTAATAATAGTAGTAGTTTGAATAGTAGTAATAGTAGTAGTGTGTGTTTTACGTTTTTTTACCAACATTTATGTACGGATTCACTGTGGTCTGATAATAAAGGTTTATTATAATAGGTACTCACCCATTCCCCAGAAGACAGTAGCAAAGAACGCCACAATGATGCGGCTTCCGCTCGATGGTACGACCTCCATACCCCATGATAACCGGTACCCGATGGACATCATACCACTACACTCCTCCTTAGTTCACAGCTAAACACAGTACAACGTAATCACTCCTTTAGCTCACAATATTACGGGTGTTAGTTCGCCACACAATCACACACATTTTATGTCAATCCCACTTTCATCTGAACCTGAAAAAAGGAGCTTATTTTCGTAACACGCTCAAAATGCGCTCAGAGTAAGCGTATCATGAGGATTTCAAATGTAATATTAGAAGCCTGATTTGCGTACAAATAAAAACAGAGATCCCTTGACAGATTAACGTTTTGGTGAATTTTACGAATTCTTTTCCGATGATTTGTTTGAATTCAAAGTCTTGATTTTTATTAGTAACTGGAAACGAATGTTTTAAATGAATTATGTAGCTCTTCTATAATTATATTATAACCTATAAACCGAATAGAATAGGTGCCCTTGTTCATATTATACAGATAAATTACGTCTCTAATTTGATTAAATCTGCTATCTCAAACTTTAATTTACGCACAATTCCAAAAAGCTTATTAGATTTTATCCAAATAGTACGTTCCCATCGAGAGAGACACCATGTTTTATGTACGACTCAAATATTGCGACGGAGCAACTTGTGTCCGCAATTCAAGTTTTTCTCCAGAAACTTGTAACAAGTTCTGGAAGTGTTTTGATTATTTTTTTGTTACATAAAAAATATATTGCTCTGGCAATAACAAAGGCAATTTAGTAAAGCAAATATTGTTGCAAATTAGTTCACAGTGTTAATTAAATTCGTGTTGTTTTTGTGAAGATCAAGTTGGAAAGTAATAACAAATGGGCTGGCGTTTGTTTGATGAAACATTAATGAGATACATTTCGTAGGTCCCAAGTTTGTAGTAGTGGAAAGTCTTAAGGCTGCTACGACAGCTGGAACATAAAGGATGAGTGAGGCGACATGAAACACAGCTGTCATCGATCGCCTCTGACCAATCTCGTTGCTGGTTCTTTGTCCTCTGTTTCAACTTTACATTTATTCGGGTTGAGAGCCGAGCCTTTTCCGGCTCTTATCATATTGACACAGACGGAACATTTAATCCTTCCATTTGGACTGCCCTTTTCAATATAAGGCCCTAAAGACGAATTTGTGAGTAACCGCGTTTAGTAATGTACTATAGCGCTAAAATAGCGCTAGTTCTGTTCGCTTGAATGATCGAATTCAACCAGAGCTATTTTTCTATCAGCCTGTACGACATAGGGTCGCCTTTTGCATGAAACCTTTACTGTACCTACGAACAAAAAGAAATAGGAGGCTGTTGGAGTTAAAGCTCGGGATATTTTATAAAATTATGCAGCTCATTCATTAAATCCAGATTTTTTATATTAAAAATCAAACTCAATCAAATAACATTTGCTACAGATTAAATTAAATATTGAAACAAGACTTCAGGCATTTGGTGAATTTTGCGTAGCCATTGCAGTCTCGGAATACATGTTTGATGAACAACTGTTATAGTGGAAATAAATAAGAAAAAACAATGTTTACTTCCGTTTAATAAATCCTACCTATTACTTTATAGAGGCTTGAGGAACAGGGTGTAAAGTTCACTCATCCTCCATAGAAAAGGGAGGATCCTCCGACCAGACGGGTGTTGTGTCTGGTGGGCTACTGCCTGACGGTTGATGTTGGGATGTTGTATATATGCTAGTCGCGCAATCAAAGTTCACCGTCAGTGTGACGCGTTCGCATGTGGCGATGTAGATATGCTGCCACAACTTCATGAATAAAGATCACGCATTGAATTTATGTAGTTGCAGGCCTTATTTTTTTTTTTTTTTAGATGGGTAATCATCAAATGACTTCTCCCGCTCTGGGCGTAGCGGGAGGGCGTGTCAGAGCCCCCCGGCCACGGTAACTCTTTCGAACATCCCGCAAATGTAGTTGCAGGCCTGAAACTTATAAAATAGGTTTGATACTTCAGGATTTCTAGAGCTAATTTTAATTCAAACACGCGTATAGTACGTGTCAAACTTTATGGCGGCAGTGAAGTGCGCTACTCACTGCGCTGTACCGCGCCCCTCACCCCCGCTGACACGTGAATTTGTTACTGCGCAGCGACTCGCCTCATGTTCCGAGCCGCCATAAAGTTTGAATCGGGCTGTACATACTCGTAAGTATACATCTCGCTCGCGACTTTGCCCTTGTGAAACTTTACTCTCTTTCTCTTTACATCTCTTATCTACCTAGACCAGCTATGCTAAAATAATAATACCAAGTCCGTTAATTGTTTAAAACTTTCGAATGAAGAGTTCTCCGATTCGCTTATGTTAACTGTTCTTCATCGTAAAGTTTTAAACTTAAGTAAAAAGCTATTTGTTTTATTCTAAGTAGATACAGAAGCTTTCATTGGGCGCCTCTCACACATTGACTTATCTTAGAAAAGGTGGGCAGCTAATTAATGTTGATAGAGTTCATGCAAAGGACCACTTTATTCTTGATTTTTACCTTTATTTGGTCTGCGAGATCAGTCAGTAAAAATAATCACGTAAATCGACTCAGAAAATATGAATAAAAACACGGAACAGATAACCTCTTTTTTATTTTCTGTGAATAAAAAGCTCAAAATATCGTGTTGAACACAGAGCTTTTTCTGTTGCTTAAAAATCTCGTCAGTATACTTTATACTATGAATACTACTAAATAACGGTAATAACCACGCCTTTTCACCAAGTGTGTTCCAATACATTAGTAGGTGTGTAGGAGTGGAGCCTCATTAATCGACAGAAATAGCGAGAAAAGAGAATCCCTCACTAATTGAAGGCTTTGTAACACCGCACACTCTGTAGAATACCGTCAGTTTCCTACAGGGTGTGCACGAACGTAATACATTTATTATTCGTAAATAATTGAATATCTTAACATTTATGATTTACATCCCAAATTGACTCAAGAGCAGTTGTGGATTGTAAACTAATGTTATAAATAACATAAGAAGGTTTAACTGGATTTTGTTAATTACGTATGACCAATTAAATTTCATTAATTGTGCACCATTGTTGTCCGTTAATTAATTAACTGTCAACTATCACGCAAGCAGCATCTTGTATGAAACTCATAAAGTTATAACAATTAGGAGCCTAGTTAGGTATTATAACTGGCAATGCGACATATTTACAAAATAATTACAAATTTGTGACATTTTCACGACAGGTGCTGTTTAATAAAGCACAAAAACTATGGGAAAAAATCTTGTAAAATTGTAGGATTGGCGTCTGTCACCTATCGCCTGTCGAGCCTATACTACCTCAAATAAAATTCACTCTTTATCTCTCTCGCACGATACTGCGCGCGGACTGAGTAAGAGCAGGACTGAGTGCGGTGCTGGGCGGCAGGGAGCGCCGATAGTTTAGGTAATTGCTTTTAACGGTGAAAATAATAGTAATTTAAATAAAATAAAAAACATAAGACCTGCTTTATAGTTAGTTCAGTAAGTATAAAAAGTTTCATGATCTTATTTGAAGTATTGTAGGATTGCCAACGGTTTATAGTTCAGTTTAGAGGTAACTTTGAGATTTTCTTCTATCGAGAAAATTTTATGGAATCGTGTTTTCGCCAAACATAAGACTTAACATTAATCCTCAACTTTATCATATATTTATTTCAAAATTAATGCTGCAGTATTTTAGACATAACGGAGGATCATGCTAAGCCATTTGAGGTAGTATAGGCCCTTAAATACGCTCCTGGGATGGTAATTATATGTCGCAAATAGACTGTAGAATCCGCTGTGTAAAAGAGCTGAACAAAGTTTAGCTGGATTGTCATTGCGCTATGTTTTGCAATACTGCTACCCACGTTTAGAAATATTGAAAATGATCCATTTTGACTCATATTATTTCTGTTATGTCATATATTTCTGGCATTTATTTATTTCTGTTTCAGATGCCATTTTTGTTGTCATGATACACAGAGCCACGAGAACTAAAATCTACAATCTGACGTTTCATTTCACGCTGTTTTACATAACCTCTAATCGTTGACCCGCTGCATTGATAAACGCAAAAAGTTTATACAATTCTGCGTGTTAAAGTTCAGTAATTATACAGTATGTTAGTTTAAACGGGGCACGTACTCAACCCCACAATAGTTCATGCTTACATGATACTAATAAAAATAACAGACAGAACCATATCAAAAATTTCCTAAAAAGTCTCGCAACGTACCTATATGCACCCTTGCGCTAGACAAAAACCAGCGGCAAAAATTCACACGTGGTTCGTGGTCGTTGACACCGAGTTCTTGAACGGGTCTAAAATGGCATGGGTGCATATGCAATGGTATGGTATGCTTCATGCGGCAGCTTCCACACAGCCCAATGCGATACACCGACCGTCATGCAGCATTTCGAGTACTCTCTTTTGGGTGATTCTCGAAGTACTCAAAAATGGCTTTTTGTAGGTGCACTAGGTATAGCTCCCATCCTCGTCCTTGGGCATGCGTCAGTACGGTGAATTGACCGAATGTTCGCAATCGTTGGTTGACACCATACTTATGATTGTACGACGGAATCTGGTGGTTGGGTAACATCTCTCGGTACAAATTAATGGCTCGCACACTATCATTAGATAACGCGTAGGCATGAACCATATTCTTCATTTAAATATTGATAAGATGTCATTTTTGTTTATTCAACAACACGTTTACAGGATACCATTATCGTGAAGTAAGCGGGGTTTTTAAGCGATACGCGGAAGCGCAATTAGACATGTGGAAATAGCGGCGCAGTGGCATAGACTGCGGTAAGCGCAGGAGTATGTCCTGTCGGTGCATCGGAGACAACACAAAGGAAAGGGGCGGGATTTGCGCACGGGATTCCCTTTCGGCAGTATCGGCACGTGTTTTGCAGCGTGATTACTTTACTGTTTACAAGTTCACTTCTTGCGCGCTCAGTGTTCATGAATAATGTATTTTATTGGACAATTACGTCACAAATTAAGGTTATAGGTTTTTACATATTTGGGACGAGAATCGAATACTGATTACCCTCCCTCAATAACCGTTTAACCTAACATACTGTATAAAACCGCTAAACGTCGTTCAGTTGTTATACATAACGGAGCTGTTTTGTAAAACAACTAGCGATTTTGTAAAATAGCGGTTTCTACAATCCATCTGCGACACATAACTATACGAGGTGGTCAACATGCGGTAGATATGACAGACAATGACTTAATAGCAAATAGCTTCAACATGCAGTTGAAAAGGCTATGTCTAAGCTGTTGGAACATGGGGTCCAAATAAAAACTTCTGGACACGGCACCTATTGTCAAATAGTCCCTCTCTCTGGGATTTGTAAGTACCTAAGTAAGTAAAATTTTTATTTGTTTAATCATGTTTGTATGACCTTGTTAATATTTCACGATTAATAAACGACGACAATCCTGTAAATCCTGTGCCTATGTGTCATGTCAGTGAGAAATTTATGCTGTCACATTAAATTAGTCATGTAACAAACAATTATAAATAATGGACGTGTAGTCACGACTACACTATGTATGCCACGCTTCCCTAAGATAAAAAGAGGTCACATCCCGTTTAAAAAACACAGAGTACCATAGAAGAGAATGTTACAAATATTCTGAAAGTAGGAAAGTAGCCTATTCTCATAGTGTCAGTGGGTTGTTATAACGACCCTTTAATTAGCAGCGGTAGGCAGCGAGTTATTGAAAAACAACACAACACGTTGCTGGGCATGTGGGTAGGCGGGTAGATCACTGAACAAAAGAAGGCGACACAAAGAGCAATGGAACACATTTTGCAGAGCGCGTCGCACCGTGTCCCATATTTCCTAACGAGATGATATGCCAACGTTTATTCTTCATGCTTCACATGAATTGCGCCACCAATGCATTTTGTTCGTGTAAATACATGATACCTTCTCTCTTGCTCGGTTATTTTATGCGTTTTAATTTTCCTGTCGTCGTGGGCTGAAACGGACCGTTTTTAATGAAGCAACTCGAAATGATTGAAGGGGTAGAAACCTTGTACGAATATTCTTTAAATTAAATATTTTACTTTTCCCGTCTTCATTATAATAAATGGTTATCATAATTAACCTTGTTTACTTAATTATGGAAAGGTAGCTTGTAAACTTGTAGGGTTTGAATAAGATGGGTAAATTATTTATGTAATCAGGTAGTATTTTTAGAAAGCTACCGATTCATATATTAAGCATATTTAGCCTATAATACTCCCACTGCTGGAGTGGGCTGTAATCTACCACGCGGGCCCAGGTAGATAGATGTCACATGTCTTCGAACTTTTGGTTCTAGAACATGCGGGTTTCCTTACGATGTTTTCCTTCACCGTTTTGAGAGCAATGGTGACGAAATCAAATACACAAAGTAAAGCACCTGCCTGGGTTCGAACCCACGAACTACAACTCATAAGACAGGAGCGTTACCACTGGGCCACCACTGCTCTAAGATTCATTTAAGGACCACTGAGAATAGAGCAAATAAACCCGCTACCTACTTTTACCCTTACGTAATATAAGCTTGGCTACATAGATTGTGTGTATTTGTAGTCCAGGCTTTAGGGATGAGATCCCGATTCCATGTGCGTCCTGTGTTTTAGGTTTTTATTTCTTCGTGCTATCTTCGTTCCACTTTCGGACTTTTCGTAAAGCCCTAACTTTTTCCGTTTGAAGGCAGCCTTTATCTTTGAAGTGTACGTCTTAGAAATATACATGCGAGTAATTGAAACGTGGGTCTGTCATAACCAAATAAATCTTCGTAATGGCTAACCCGCGGCTCCACTAGACCAAATAAAGAGAGGAAAATTATAGAATTTTTTTAAGTATTTTTGTTAGCCAGTTTCTAAAATAAAAGGAATAAAAGGAATACTTTAACAGCAATTTAAGTAAAGCGATGTATTATGAAGCCCTCGGTGCTCGCGCTTCACTTGACTGACTTTATTTTACCTGCTTCAAGAGGTTTTTGTCAAAAATCAACAAAACCTTCAGTAATATAACAATGCTTATTTGAACATCTTTATTTTACCGTTCAAGTTATTACCGTTACAAATAAAAAGAGCTAGAGATAAACATTTTATAATAAACCCTCGAGGCTTTTATTTAGGCACCAAATTATGAAAAATAATTAATTAACAACATTTAATTGGCTAATGCCAACCAAAACAAGCTCCGGTAAAATGTAATATATAAACAACCATAAAAACCTTTTTATACTAAAACAGCTCGTTTCCACAATGACTGCTGCTTATTATTAAACACCAATTAAAAAGCTGGACCAACAATGTTGTGTGCTTTAAGTATTGAAGCATAATAGTCTCATTCAATTATTGAAAACAATCGCTTCCCTTTTATTATTTGGTTAATTATTTTAAGAAATTTTGATCGATGCTGAAAATTATGATGAGACTTCACCCATTTACCAAAATTCCTGGAAACTTCGCTAAAGGCAGATTTTTATCAGGGCTGCCATTTGTATATTTTTGTATAGAAATCATTTTTTTTTTATTAAATCCCTTTTCAAGAAGTTATCAGAAGGCCAATTCTCGTACTTTAAAAGTCGCAATCTCATCTCAGCTACAATCAATGTCAAAAACTTGAAAAAAATGTTGGGAATTTAAAGGTTTTTTTGACAGATTGAGACTGAGATTAAAATGCGAACGTTCTTAACCCCCCCCCCCCCCACCCCTGGTGATACAATCGACATTAAAATGCTCTTTGTATTAACTTGTGCGATAATGTCTACCACCGGACTTCGCTGAGAAAGAAGTAAAACCTCACTATAAAGTTATACACTGGTTGTCTAAGATTCCTGTTTTAAAACTATCTACTCACAAGTCTGGTGTTGTGAGTAAAAAGCTACCTAATACCTTTTCCTATGTGGCTATCCGTATGTATTATCTCTATATAATTATGTAACCACTTAAATGTTCAACAAGATAAAAAAAAAATCCACATAAGACCAAATACAAAAACAGTTGACGGCGACGGTCGTGACAGACCTTTTTTTTTTAAAAAAAAGGTTCTTTTTTTTTAAAAAAAAAAAAGGTTCGTCATTATACATGTAAATATGAAAGATTACATAAGCTTCAAATTGGGTTGTTTACTTAACTAGCAGCGTGCTGCGTTACGACCTAAGAATCATAGGTATCAGGCCAGTGGTTATGAGCGATCTTGAACAAAACTGTGATCTGCTTATCCAAAAATAAAAAATGCAAAAAGCATGACATGACCTGCTGCAAGACCACTTAATAGCTTTAAAACTATTTAACTAAGAGAGAATAATATGGACTTGCACTTATATACGAACAATTGAAGTGAGTAGTCAATTTGCTTAACAATTAATTTCCCTGACTTTACTTAAATAAAGAACACAAACATTCATGAGTTACAACGTATCAACAACCATACGGAAAAACAAAAGATTACAGAAAACTTTGCCTAGTAACCCCCTACCGCCTGATATGTAACAAAGTCACGGAATAGAACCATTTCGTGAAGACCCGGCCGATCGAACAGGGACACGTGTAGCAAACGATCTGAACATTCACGCCGAAGACGATAACCACAGACTGAACGCAAACGCAAAATGCAATTAGTAAGTAGCTACTTTACAACGAAAAGTACCTGATAAGCCATTTAAACAAGAGGTTATATCAGCAGTGTTAGATATTGTCTTGAAACTTTTATACATTTAGTTCAAAGGCCACACGGAGCGATAAAATTTTGAGATTAGACTAAGTACTTAGCTCGTTTATTTCTCTGGATGCGGTAGGAATTATGTTTATGTAGGTCCTATCTCTGTCGTGCAATGACAATCCACTGTATCTCAAGATACAGTGTTTTGTGGTAGCACGTAGCATAAACTACGATAGAAATCCGACACATTAAAGAATTTCTTGCCAATTTCCAAAAAAACAACCAGTATAAACTTTATTGCATTGCACGGTAGACATTAATCTATACAAATAAATAAAATTGAAGTGTTTGTTTGTAATGTCAATGGGGCGGCTGCTGCGGGTGCGGAAAACCTCAAACGGCGCAAATACTCCAATCTTATTGGGACATATATAGGGTGACTGGTAATTAGTGACCGATACTTAAACACATGATTTTACACATGATAACAAGCAACTTTTACTATGGCACCAATCCTGAAATCGCGAAAAAAAAATCAGCTGGTCCCTACATTTTGACGAGTTATGCGAACATAAATGTAAGGAAGAGCTGATTTTTTTTTCGCGATTTCAGGATTAGTGCCATAGTAAAAGTTGCTTGTTATCATGTGTAAAATCATGTATTTAAGTATCGGTCACTAATTACCAGTCACCCTATATATTCGAGCCGTTTGGGGTTGAAACACCTCTGGGGCATGGAGTCCGAGAGCCCACTTAGTTTTTCGAGACATCGCCAGGCGGTTGGTCGACTCCACACTTGACCAGAGGGCTGGCCTATTTTTTGGCCAAAGAATCAGCATTGCCATACAACGTGGCAATGCTGCCAGCCTTTTGGGCACTTTTCCTGTTGACAGCGATGCGGATGAATTTTTTGATGCCCTCTGATTATTTCCCCTCCTTTTTTATATACTTGTACATATACACTTTAGTTTGTGAATAGTTTTAGTTAAGTTAGGATATAATTTTGTTATTTTATTAATTAATTAGGTATAAGTTGTTATCTAAAATATTAATATTAATGTATTGAAAAAATAAATAAATGATAAAGTACTTGTACATATTATTATTATTATTTTAAGATTGTTAGGTTTTAAATTATGTCAATAGTAATTTACAGAAATAAAAGATTAGGTATTAAGTTTGAAAAAAAAAAATTAAATGCATTCGAGAAAAAAAAAAAATCAAAATAACAGATTTTTACTAAATGCAGAAAGTATATACGGTACATAAAACAGAAAAGCAATATTTAAAATGTTTGTCTGTCTGTTTGTTCCGGCTAATCTTCAAAACGGCTCGTCTGAATTTGACGGGTCTTTCACTGGTAGATAGGTGATGACGCTACTTTTATTTCAGAAAGATAATTAGGCAAAAAAATCAAAACCCATGAAATTATGAACAAAAAGCCGGATTTGAAAAATTCTTTTTGCATTTGGTAGCCCAATTCTCGAGGATGGTTATAGGCTATTTAACATCACGCTACGACCCTGAGGAGCCGAGCAAAAAAAATGTCAGAAAGAACGCTAAGCGAAATCAAAGTTATAGCGCGGACGGGCGATGCAAGGCGGCGCGGGTCGGGGGCGAGGGAGTTTTATTAAAATGTGGCTGTAATTTTAATATATTGTGTATCTTACGACTTCCACGTGAACGAAGTTGCGGGGCACATCAAATTTGTCGGTCTACCAAGTGCATTTACCATGTGACCAGTCAGTGGGTATAGTCCTAACCAGATATTAATGATGTCTCCCCTTATTTGGGGTGTAGAGATTAGATAGCAGTGTCATGTGTAAACAACAGGTAATCAAGCCACATTTGTTATGATCATGTACAAAGAGCGAAAACCTAAGAAACGATGCATGGATTGAAACAATGATACAATGGCTAAAAACGGGATTACTACTGAGATGACGGCTAATAGAGATGTACCTATGGAAAAAGAAGCCATGCTGTACCAACCCAAATAAATTGAGATGAGGGCAGAAAAATAATGATGAATATTAGTATGAGTCTTAAGTTTGCTTGTTAAGTAAGGTTTACTTTTATTTATTTATTTATTAATAACCAACTTATATTACGGTTTGCACCATACATACAAGTTATAGCATCCAATAATAAACACTAGTTGTTGTAAACCTGTACATACTGATGGCGCTGAGAATCTTGCTAGCTACAATACTAGGCTTTTGGATACTATTAGTGTGTATTTTATGTTTATTTTACAAATAGCTGTTGCCCGCGGCTTCGCCCGCGTGGATGTCAATACTACCCGTTGAATCGGATTTTGTTCACAATTTCATAGGTTTTAATTTATTTTCACCTTTTTCTTAAATAAAGTAGCCTAAGTTACTCCTCATAAAATTAGCTATCCGCCAATGAAAATCCCGTCAAAATCGGCCCAGCCGTTTCGGAGATTAGCCGGAACAAACAGACAGGCAGACAAAAATTTTAAAATTGTTGTTTTTGTTATAAGTACCGTAAATACTTTCGTATGCATTTAGTAAAAAGCTGTTATTTTGAGATTACAAACAGACACTTCAATTCTATTTATTTGTATAGATGTGCGTCTTAGTTGTGCAGAATAAAAAAAAAGAAATCTTTCGTTTCTTTCAACAGCTAGAACTATGCTACATAACAACGTTACCTCTATTTTGGAATGGTTACCCAGAATCTATTATTTAACAATATTAACTTACTCTTTAATAGGTCCTTGAAACGCAAATTACTTAGTTGAAACGTTTCCTTATTTAGTTTTGTAGATGAACAAGTAGCGACCACAAAACTAAGAAAATAACTATGTTAGCAACCAATTCTACGTTTATTTCTTATTAAGTAACAGAAGTTTATCATTTCTCTGTCTACTCAGTCTATTCTTTGACGTTCAGAATCCTCTGAGATAAAGTCGGCTGGCGTTGACGGCACGATGGAACCAGATAACTTTGAGAATAATCTAGCATAGACTAGGAAGACTTGAAACACAGAAACGTGTGATGTCCTATCTAGTCTATGGTCTTACAAAGTCCACTTTGAGTAAAATTGGTCACTCGGGGCAGACGCGCTTGTCGCTGAAATGATATTAATTTCTGACGTAATTGAAAGGGTTCTTGATTTTATTTTATCACTAGCGGTCAGCCCCTGTTTCGCACGCACGGGTGTAATGGCGACATGTCAAAACATCGAGATTTCCGTACTATATTGAATTTAAATATTAATGTGTTAGGCGTCGTCCTAATACAACGTGACTACGCGATCATCACGCGAGTAACCGATGCGACCATCGCTTGGTCGCGCGGTAACAAAAGCTGTCCTAATAGAACGCGATCATCGCTCGAATTCAATTAGGACACCTATTCGACATCAATATGTTTGATCGCGGATTCCTACGACTAAAATACGCGCGAACTTGCGATGATCGCGTAGACGCATTGTATTAGGACGATGCCCCTTACACGTAAATCTTCCGAATTAAATGATCTAAATTTTGGTGAAAATCACGTGTAGTTTAGAAGATCTAAGCGGTCGCGAAAAGCGACTGTTGTGTTCTATAGATATACCTATAGATTATCAAACTTCATTTGATTAATATAATATCAAATTAGAATTACATTGATTCAATATCCAATTAGTTATTCAAACTGTAGCGGTGAACCAAGATCTGGTATTAATAAGATGTAATTGAGGTTATATAAGTAAAATTGAATGATAATGAATTCACTAAATTACACAACCTTATAGAAATCGTTTTATCTATGCCTTTAGTCGAATACCCAAATGATTGCACGTGCATTATTCGTAGGTCCAAAACGTATGAAACATCAGAAATCATCGCAAATTCAATAAATTATTCTAATGTGCGCTATATGGAACAGTTACCCGTAGCAACGGAATACATACCAGTGGCGTAGCTACAATTATCATTAGAGGGAAGCCAAAGAAAAAATTGTTCATTTCTCATTAACTCAGACAAAAAAGTTTTAGGCATTTTTCTAATGATTTTAATCTTATGATGACTGTATTAAACTGGTATTAAATATATATAATCTGATATGATACACAGTTATACACACAAGTGCACATTATTTGGCAATAGTAGACATTAAGAAGAGTGGTGGTTCCGAAGGGAAGCCGATAGGAATCGGGTTATATGAAGGCTTCGCCACTGATACATACGGTAAGGAATAACATGTACCGTCACCACTTTACGACCTTATTGCTAAGGTAATAAGAAAAGTGGTACACCGCATATGCCCGCGAAGGTAGGTTTATTCTTTTCCCTGGTTGCTTTAACCGCAATCGCATCGCAGATTCAGTAGAACCAATGACCAACCTATTCCACAAGTTGTCCTTATTAAACTAACGCTTAGAAAGGTCAGAGTTATCTGTAAAGACATATGCTGAGATCTACATATATACGTTACTTAGCACATACTTAGGCTATGCGTTATTCCTGTCACTGCTGAACCTCTGTCAAACTACAAGTGCAAGACAGAGACTGGAACATGGGTAAGTCAAAGCACAAGTAAGTAACGTTTATAGATGGTGGCCTAAGACCCATTACCCTACTCACTGCAAAGGGCAGTTAAGCTTAACCAGACCCCACTCGCTGGAGAAATATTTACTAACTTCGATCCATAGGAACACATCTCATAGAAAATTCAATTCAATTAGGGGTTGAAGATCAGGCTATTGAAACGTGAGTGAAAATATCAACTTGAAAATTCATGCACACATTTCTCGAAGAGATATGCAGAGTTAAGGCGAACGCAAATAATTTGCGGAAGATAAACCATGTGAAAATTACATTCTACGGTCACCAGTAAAAGCTAGACAGGCGCTTTACTTTGTGTAAATTATTTAATCACCATTGCTCTCAAAACGGTGAAGGAAAACATCATGAGGAAGCCGGCATTTCCTAGAAAAATTCGAAGACATGTGACATCTACCAACCCGCACTGGGCTCGCGTGGTGGATTACGGCCCACTCCCTCTCACAGAGAGGAGGCCTGTGTCCCAGCAGTGCGTACATTATAGGATGATTTTGTTATGCTTATGCAGTAAAACCTAAGCAAGGTATGAGAGGGGGATGAAAAACAAATCAAGTCTCGTCATTGTTACTTTTTGACAGATTTTGTATTTCAAATCTGTCAAAAACTCACAATAGAGAAACCATTGCAACGTTTGTAAATTAGTAGACTTGGCCTCCTGCTAGATACCTCTTTAGTACAATGTTATCTGTTAGATTACTATAAGAAGCTGTATTATAGCAATTGCTTAAACAGATCCTTAACAAGTAACTATCACAAACTAATGAAAGGAAAATGTAAGGCGGCGGCCGTTGAGATGGCAATGCGTGGCGGCGGGGCGCGATGGTGAAAGTAGTTTCGTTTTTCATGTATATTGTAGTAAACCCATTTACACAGCTTAAGTAGCCCAATATAACCGTAAACATTCCATTGGCACAGTTTAAACAAAACTATGTAAAATGTATTTGAAAAAAATGAGATAAAAAAAGCTGGAAAAAACACTAAACAGTATGGTCGGCTATAAATAATATCTCAAACAGGTCGACAAGGAAAGTCAACACATCATCACAATTATTAGCCTCTTCAAGTACACCACAAAATTCTGTAAACTATGTCAACGACTTTTTTGCCAAAATAGGTGAAAATTTAGCTAAAAGCATAAAGAGTACACAAGCAAGAGCTACAAAGGGAAACCTAAATAACGGAATGCAATCCATGGTAATGCTCCCAACAGATGAGGAAGAGGTAGCCGGAATATTAATGTCGCTCCGCAATAACTGTGCCGCGGGATGGGATGGGATATCCGGTGACCTCTTGAAAAAGCATGCGGCCGTGATTGTGCCTCCGTTAACGTACATATGTAACCTTGCTCTGTCCACAGGTAGGTTTCCTAACGTGTTCAAAAAAGCTATAATTCATCCGATCTACAAGAGTGGGGACAGGAGCCGTGTCGATAACTACAGACCTATATCTGTGCTAACTGTTTTTTTCCAAAATACTGGAACGGGTTATGAACAGCAGACTTGTGAGCTACTTGGAAAACAATAATCTTATCGCACCAACGCAATTTGGATTTCGCTCAGGTAAATCCACCGCTGCTGCGGTCCATGAGTTAACAGACTATGTGGTCACAAACATGGATAGTGGGGATAAAGTTATGGCCATATTTCTAGATCTTGCTAAGGCTTTCGACACGGTTTCTGTCCCAACTCTTTTATGTAAGATGGAAAGCTTAGGAATCAGAGGACTTCCACTGGACCTCTTTAAAGACTACCTGAGTGAGCGTACCCAGAGAGTAAAGATAGATGAATTCATCAGTGAGGAACAAATAACTAACTACGGCACGCCTCAAGGTAGTGTCCTCGGACCTTCGCTATTCCTCATTTATATCAACGGCCTGGGTACGCTCAATATTCCCAATGGCAAAATCATTAGCTTTGCTGATGACACCGCCCTCTTGTTCAGCGCGAGCTCGTGGGAGGATGTCTATGAGCGTGCACAACTAGGCTTTAATATGGTATCCAACTGGTTACGCGACAACCTATTGACCCTAAATACAACCAAAACCAACTACATAGCATTCTCAATGAAAAATGATGAATCCTCCCAAACATTACCTAATACTATTGTAGCTCACTCTTGCACAAACCCACTCACCCGTAGTTGTAACTGCATTCCACTCACCAAGGCTGAAAATGTAAAGTACCTGGGAATAACAATCGACAAAAACCTAAGATTTCAAGACCATATAACCACTCTTAGTAACAGATTACGGAAATTAATATATGTGTTCAAAACGCTGAGACATGTAGTCGATAAAAACATTATGAAGTCAGTGTACTATACCCTTGCTGAATCTATAATATGCTACTGCATCACCTCTTGGGGTGGAGCTCCAAAAACGACCCTAATAGATAAGTAGAAAGAACCCAAAGAGCTATTCTGAACGTGTCGTCTTTTCGACCGTATCGCTACCCCACTGAACAGTTATATAAAGAAAGTAAAGTCCTCACAGTGCGTCAACTGTTTATATTACATATTCTGCTAAAACAGCTCACTCTCTTGGTCTATAATCCAACGCTGTCCAGGGGTAAAAGACGATATGACCCAGTGGAGTGCCATCATCTACGTTACAAAACTATGTTTGCAAGGCGTTTCTTTTGCTATCTAGGTGGCTACTTATACAATAAAATGAATAAGGTGTTACATATCTTTAGTCTCACAAAGAATAAATGCAAACAGAGGCTAACTGACTGGCTACTAAAATTAAACTATAATGGTACTGAAAACATCCATAAAATGACCTAAACACACAATCTCACACTCTCTCACACCCACACAATCACACATCCGCACAATCACCCTTACTACACATCTATTAACATTTGTCTCGCATACTAACCTATATCTTAAGAGCGTTGTCACATTTTATCACCCCTCTCGCTCACACAGGATCAATTTTTTAAGAATGTTAAATGAAAAGATGATTTTTTGAAAAATGTGATCAATGGGCTCCCTACTAAATAATATTAATTTAATAGGTAATTATTAAAAACACATTTCTATTGTGTTATCTAATAAACTTAGCTCAATAAGTATTATGATCTGTTTTTGAGATGATTTAAATAAATGCCACAATAAAAATGTGTTTTTAATAATTACCTATTAAATTAATATTATTTCGTAGGGAGCCCATTGATCACATTTTTCAAAAAAGTATATTTTCATTTAACATTCTTAAAAATTTGGTCCCGTGTGAGCGAGAGAGGTGACAAAATGTGATAGCCCTCTTAATCATAATACAAAAAACTATAAAATGTCGTACGATTCCTTACTACATTCTGTCAGCGCGCGTAATACATAATTTATAAATGAAAATGTAAAGGGGTGGGATCCTGGTGTCCTGAAACACAGGCCATGAGCCTAGCTTAGGCACCAATCTCCCACAATATATAAGTATATAATTGAATTGTGTATCATTGTCGAAACTGATCAATGTAAAATAATTTATGTATATTGTGGTGAGAAAAATAAAGTTGATTGATTGATTGATGTAAATATTCCCGGCCTTTTAGGCTGTCAAATTATGAAAAATATAATTACTTTTTAATTAGTCAAGCGATTTCAGACTAGTCGACCCTTCTGAAATACTGGTCGGACTGGACATTCCGATTATATTGAATGCTTTGAAACGAATTTAGTGATGAGGGAAAAGCGACGATAAAATTTATTTGGATGTAAAAGCAATTAAATAAAATCTGTTTAACCGATTCATTACACATTGGCACAATGGTCCGGATTGGATGAATGTCTACGATATTTTATTTATGCGTTGCTTTATGTAGATAGGCAGTGATTTACTAAAGAAAAGGGGAGAGAGACCCAAAAGTCGATGTATCGGCAATTCGGCAGAAGGGGCCCGCCACCGCCGAATTCCGTAATGAAATCGACCACGTAATGGTGAACCTTTTGTTCTGCATTTTAATCACGCCACAATTGTTTCAGTGAACGTTCTGTTCAACTTAAATCTGTCCCCATCTTTGGTGACGTAATACAATTTACCCTCAACTCGTGTTCTTCTAATTACTTTTTTGGTCCCTTTTGGTTTTGTTAATTAGATTTTTTTACATATTGATTGTTTACTTTTTTCGGGTTATTTTAAATTTCATTTGATATTTATATTCATTTTTTTTAAGCACGTTCTAGTCATTTACTTCTTCGCAAGACAAATTAAAACAATTATTTACAACACATTAAACATGATTAACGTCGCTACTGTTATTACAAATGCTTAGGATTTATTTCCTACATAAGTACCTAAAACTGTCAAGAGACTATATAAATGTCCGTATTTGATTTACAAGAAAATTAATGACAACACATCGATACCTACAAACATCCATTGAAACTGTACCGTCGGGTCCTTCAAAAACTTTTCCAGTTGTTGAAACTCGCACAGAAAAGCGGTAAACTTAATCACTTCATGGTCCGCAGTGTTTATGAATTAATTTTATTAAAACTTCCATCTGGGGACGCGTCTAATTAACTAGGTCCGTCGGCTTATTTTGTTGGACTGAGTTTTGATTTGACAGACGAGTGACGTAAATTTTAATAAGGGGTAGGATCGGCAGGAGTACGCGGCGCGTTCCGTGCGGTCGCTCGCCGCCATGGCACTGCCCGCGCTCGGGCGCTCGGCCGCTCGGGCCGCTCCGCGCTCGCTCGGTTCGATGGCGGCGCGCGCCTAGCCCCGGCGCCCGCCCAGCCCGCTGCTAACTCCGATTTCCGTAGCGGGCTAAGCCGAAGCTTTCCTAGATTGTGTGGCCTTAGTGAACATTAATTACACCCAACTTAGTCTGATTAAACCTTGAGGAATTATCCGGATTGACAAAATTAACTTTTAACTTAGATTTATGTCGTTTTGTTCAGGAATGTTGGGTCGCGGGGCCGCGCAGAAACTTTCGTAATCCGTATAGGCAATATTGTTATAATTCATGGACTTATTCGTTCCCACACTCATTTCTTACGAGACCAAAACTTTGCCAATATAATTTAAACTTAATTTAGCACGAAAATTTAGTTTTGCTCCATTAACGATATTGTCTTAATTAATTAGCTTTTGGTACTTATAAGATTGCTTTCTATCTATTCACTTGTGTTGAAGATAGATCGATATCATACCTACGTCACTCAATATAAGATGATGGATTTGTCTAATAAAACTTTAAACTGAATAACATTTTAATGCACATTTAGTCGCACAATAAAACAGGAAAGCGAATTGAAAAGGTTAATTACAATTTCATTTATTCAGCTACATCGAGCGGGTGAGTCGTGAAGATCAATTACAAAACAACTTTACTGGCGAATATCCTCTAAGAATGTTGATCAAAATAAAATTTGTAAACGCTGCGAGCACGTCGGCACGGCAACTATTAAATTAACAATGCCCAACGGAATAATTATGAGGCCAAATAAGGGTACTTACTGTGAACATTGTAAAAGTATTTGTGAACCGAATAGAAGAAGCTAAAGTAGGTAATAATAAATTCTGAAGCAGTAATTGTCATCAATCTTCAAGCAGCTGAGTGTTCCACATTTTGATTCGCGTCGCACATGGCGTGACGTCACAACTTGACGTAATTCGCAAAGCTTTCGGCACAGTTATTAAGAGCAGCTGCACACTACCTGACGGATCGCGAACTTGACCTATTAAAACTTTGACAATAATAGTAACTACGAATTACTTTGTATCGATAAATACGTTCCGTTTCAGTATTGCTCAATTTTCATTCGTTAGGTATAATAAATTAGGTATATAAACGAGACCATAATATTTGCGCTCGGATAGTAATTAATTTATTAGGGGCCTCCCCTTAACTGTTATTTAAGGGCAATATTAATAGTTATTAAACGTATTTACCAATTTTAGGTGAAGCATAGAATAGCGCAAATACAATGATAATTATATTATCAACGAAATATTATGAAAGGAAATCGTTTAACATTTATTCGGATGTTAATATGAAGTAAATGAAATAATATTTCCTTGTAGACAGCCGTAATAATAAGTTTTGGCAGAAGATGTGACTGTAGCCATATTCCTTGAGAAAACACGAACTAGGTAAGTACGTTTATTACGTAGTAGTGCGCTTTCCGTAACATTTCCTTTTAAATTGTTAGTAAGTAGGTATCATACATTGTATCATTTGTTTTGAATGATATTAAAAATATAACATTCGAAATTACATAGCAAAATATAGGCTGTCCCTGTGGACCATTGTTAGCACATGTTGCAGAATGAGTTATTATTTTCCGACACGCATTATTTATCGTTGTCCCAATCCCAATACAATTTTTTCATTGTCCAACGTGAAAACGTGAACCGCTCGCCTTCATATGCGGAAGCACTTGAGTAATATACGGTGACGTAGAAAATAGTCGCCAGGTAGGTATTACATATTTTTACAACTTAACTATAGATAAAAAGGTGTTTATTGTTTAAAAAGTAATGACAATTTATATAAGTACATGATCCATTTGTGAAAATGTTCGGATTAAAGATTTTCATTTTATCAAAGTGTCAACGAAATCATGAAAATTAAATTAAAATACAGTGATATCGATTGTGAAGTGAACCGGATAGTTCAATGAACACTTTATTTAAAGCATTCGAATGAAAGGGCTCTCGAAGTAGGTTCACATTAAACATGTTTATGATTTAGTCGGCTCCTGTGTTTAGAATAAAGCTGAGATTAATGGCGCGAGCGCGGCTGACGCACCCGGCCGCGCCTGTCCTACATCCTCGTTAGATTTTTTATATACACACTCGTCCTTTTATTCGGAAGCCGACCGCACACGCATCACGCGTTTTATTGCTTCTCTTTCCGATCTAACAGGAGCGAGCATATTTGTACATTTGATGTATAAATATTATTTATATTGCTCATTTTCCACGAGTAAGTAACCATAATCTGCTTGCCTTGGTCTAGTGGTCACAAGCGCTACTGCTGAGTATGAGGTCCTGGGTTCGGTTCCCAGGTTGGGCAAAGTGTTATTGGGCTTATCCATCAGGAATTTCTCCGTATCTAGATTTGTGCCCGGTTGATGGCAATAGGCTCGACCCTATTACATGAGATTTAAACATAACTGTCGAAATGTGGGTGTACATACTATTTGTAGGTTCACCTCTGCCTAACCCTTCGAAGAATACAGGCGTGATGTTATGTGTAACCCTAATAGTAAAGGGTTAAAAAAAAGCATTATAAACAATGCACGTTCAACGCGTATGGCTGACCGATCGGTTTCAGCCCATGGAAATGTCAAATAAAAGTTGGGCCCATAGAGGAAAAGTTAGGGCGGTGCCATCCGTAGCAGCCGCGTAGGGCGGGTGCAAAACATACAAACTTTGCTACACTAATGCTTACTTGACAAATAGGGGATTCTTTGTTACCCCATCACGCAACCACAAAGTCAGTCGAGTTATTATGGAAACAAAAGGTGGTATCTGCTAACCTGATCCCTTTCTTTAACCTGTGTCATGCACTGCCCCTCGGTATATTTACGTAAGTTTTAACATGTTTTGTTAGTGAGCTTCTTGCTATCCATTTAAATATATGTAGTTCAGCAGGAAACGTTTAGAAACTTTAATTCTCTTTCAGCCGAATAACAACAGAATTTTAAGGCAATGTACAGTTAAATTTTAACTCTTAAAAAGGCACGAATTGATTGATATATTAAGCGAAAAAATCAACATGAATTGCACATTCTATTATTGAAATACAAGCAAATGTTCGTACATGAGCAGGCAAAGGTATTTTTCAATATTAGACTCTTGAATCGAAGCGTAAATATTTTCATACACGATTCCGCCGCACAATTTTCCCAGGCGAGCAATTCCATAAAGCGGAGGTACATTTTATAAGCTCGACAGCATTGCACACTTGGTTTTTAAAATATTTCAACTCGTTTTTCGATTATTAAAGAGATACTTTATGGGTCAACTGTCAACGAGGACTTAAATGTCAATAAATACATTCATTTGACACTTATTTTACTTAACCTATTTTAAAAAGTAGAAATAACTTTTCAAGGTATTGTATTTCAGTAAAATAGGTATAACAGTTAATTCGAGTTAAATTCGTCATCATCGATGAATTATTAGTTTTCGGCAAAATCAATTTACGGCAACACCCTATTTGCCGTTAGGATCATTTTGGAAAGCTACTACATAAGGACGGTTTGTTGTGGTGTATGGGCAAGAGGTAAATACTTATAACGCCACTCACATATTATTGAACATAGTGATTATAGCAATCACTGCCCTATAATCATGAAGGACTAATTATTATCAAAGAGGTGATTGGTGATTACAGAGTGCCAAGTGAACTCTGCTACTCATGCTTCTTTGATCAAGTTACTAGCCTATGTAAATGTCATGTCATTTACCGGGATAAAAAGTATCCTTTGTGTTAATCCATGTTATAAACTAAAACTACCTGTGTCCCAAACGTCAAAATCCATCCGGTCATTTTTGCGTGATTGAGTAACAAACATCTAAACGTGCAAACTTTTACATATAACATTAGTAGGATAGTATGATTAAGCAAACAAACAAGTATATTTTATAACACGTTTTATTTTATTTTATTTGGGAAAACAGACAATCGTACATTGTATATTATATCTAGATACACAGTACGCTATAAGTAAATGTACCATCCACTACGTTTCCACATGTTGCTAGCTTATAAAAGATACAGTTTTGGCAATGTTAAGTAAAATCAATATCCAACGTGGATCTGGATGTACGACATGAAATGAAAACGAACACAGTACTAATCCATCGAAACATTTTAAAACACGAACATTAATGATTAAAGAAAAATTTAAAAATTGCAGTTTTCAAACAAAATAAATAGCAGAATAAACTGCATAAAAAGTAAACACGCTTTATCTACGAAAAGTCACTGACCAACGGTGCGGTGCGGGGCGTGGCGGCGGCGGCGGCGGTGCGGGGCGCAGGTAGGTAGGCGCAAGCACTTTAGTCGGAGAACAATACAAACTCACACACACACACACACACACACAAAAACACAATCACATAATATCAAATCACAATCAGAATTTACATCATCAATAGAGTCTAATTTTCAAATTTTCAAAGTGTCCGTTGTTAATTATGCACAAGCGACTTCGTCCTATTAAATTTTCACGGACTCGTCGTAACGTAACAAGTCCCCCATCTGCCATTATTTTTAGTTTGTCGAAGGCATTAATTATTTTAATTTTAAAATCGTCCACAGTGTTCAATTCTCGTATTTTCGCAATCTTAAAACCAAATAGTTAATACTTATTTAAGTAATACATACATATAATAGTAGTTAAAAATTTTGAACAAGGCGCTTAATAATTTGTTTTCTAAATGTATGTTCAGTAAAACAACAGGATTATGATAGATACTGACCCCATTTATAAACCAGCTATCTTCAACATTGGTTATATACCAACAATTGGTTATATGGTTGGTTATTGGTTATATATATTGGTTGGGTTGGTTGGTTGTTATTGGTTGGGTGTTGGTTGGTTTGGTTGGTTATTGGTTATATTCGCGAAAGTTTCATTTCAACATGGCATCCAAGGCAACTGTGAAAACATTTTGGTAGATACAAAGCGGGCAAAGGAGTACACTTCCTCCTTTTAATCGTGCAATCCCGACGTGTGGCGGAAACACAACCGTGAGGATTACGTCTGCGGGCTCACTACATCTACATTCTAATATTTACCGAATCTTTTCCATCAAATTATATATATTACGTCAAAACCTTTTATACGAGCCAGTTTTATAGCGGCTTGTAAGGTAAAACCGCGCTCCTACAAAATGAACTCATAAAGCAACGCATTGCGAACGTCTAGTTTTCCATTCCGTACTTTATCGCCTTTACATGATATAGCCCGCTAAAAGCCTTATTATATCATAGAAAAAGT
Source organism: Fissipunctia ypsillon (assembly GCA_947568875.1). Classification (NCBI taxonomy): domain Eukaryota; kingdom Metazoa; phylum Arthropoda; class Insecta; order Lepidoptera; family Noctuidae; genus Fissipunctia; species Fissipunctia ypsillon. The sequence continues at coordinate 12,836,260 of OX387647.1, forward strand.
GATTTAATCTAAAGAATCGTGACCGCTAAACGAACACCGTTTCATGACTGCAATAGAACCTTTTTGTAATAAAAGTATTTTTAACGAGGTCATTACTTCAATCAGTGTCGTAATATGACCGTAATAAAGCTTGTAAGACACTATAAATTTTATTAATTAGCTTGTCTATTATTAGGTGCATTTTTGTAAAAGTAATGTCGCTTACGCTGCTGTTTGCAGCGATCTTTCAGGGCTTAATTACTTGTGAAGTATGATGCATGTTGTGAGTGGCACCTGGGAGGAGCAGGCGAGGCGTGGGGCGGGGAGCGGCTAGTTTATTTCGAGAGCATCCGGCGGCTCCCAGCTGTCCACAACGTTAATATGACGACAGCGACACTGTCACTTCTATCCAATCTTTGAAAATATAAATTAAATGTCAATATCGAGAAAATTACTTTTGATATTTTTATGCTTAGACATTATAGGGCGTTTTATAGCATCAACGAAATTTATTTTGGTTGGCTTTGAAAATGAGGGCTGAATTTAAATTTCATAACCGTATCGTATCACTCTCACTAACTCAAATAAATTATGATTTACTAGCTGTGTCCCGCGACTTCGTTCACATGGATGTCGTAAGATACACAATATACTAAAATATCAGCCACGTTTTAATAAAACGCCCTCGTCCCCCGACCCGTCGCCAATCGTCGCGTTGAATCGCCCGCCCGCGCTATTACTTCGTTTTCGCTTAGTGTTCTTTTTTAATTTTTTTTTTTTACTCGGCTCCTGAGGGTTGTAGCGTGATGTTAAATAACTTATAATTATCTTCGAGAATTGGGCTACCAAATGCAAAAATAATTTTTCAAATCCGACTTTTTGTTCATAATTTCAAGGATTTTGATTGTTTTGCGCTGAACCCTAATTATTTTTCTAAAATAAAAGTAGCCTAATTACCCGCGGTAACATCAGCTATCTGCCAGTGAAAGTCTCGTCAAAATCAGTCCAGCCGTTTCGAGATTAGCCGGAACAAACAGACAGATAGACATACATACAAAAATGTTAAAAATTGTTTTTTTGTTATAAGAACCGTTTATACTTTCCTATGCATTTAGTAAAAATTTGTTATTTTGACATTACAAACAGACACTTCAATTTCATTTATTTGTATAGATTAACCACAAAGATAAAACAAATACGTAATTACACAACAATTACATAATACATAGTTTTTAATAGGTATGTATATCCTTATATTATTTAAATAAATATTTATTCACAATTTTCGTTATTGTTCCTACCACTGTCTGTCTCTGCATCACCTAAAGGTTGACTCGTAGAAAATACATGGCATTAAGTCGGCCTCTGTACATTTGTGTGCTAAAAGTATTAAATAAATAAATAATAATATGGATTCCAAAAACAGGAGTTTATTAACATAAGAATGACTCAACTCTCTGTGATCATTGTGTTTAATGAATGGATTCATAAGCCAGGATGCCTAAAGGGTACTAAAACAGGCAAATGATGTTCATTTCTGTGCTCTGAGCAATATCCGGTTGGTCCTCGCTGTACACCCAATGGCTATATTTAACTACGGAGCAATCTCCGCTGAATGAAGCAAATTAGCATTTTATGATATCTAATACTAATAATAAAGCTGAAGAGTGTGTTTGTTTGAACGCGCTAATCTCTGGAACTACCAGTCGCATTTGAAACAATCTTTTTGCATTTGATAGCCCAATTGTTGAGGAAGGCTATTTAACATCACTTTTTTCTTTTTGCTCGGCTTCTTAAGGTCCAAACCCTTAGAAGCCAAGCAAAAAGAAAAAGTCAGAAAGAACGCGAAAATGAAGTAATAGCGCGGGCAGGCGATGCGATCCGTCGGGGTAAGTCGGGAGGACAAGAAATTTCACGCGGATGAAGTCGCAGGCAGAAGCTAGTTATTAATAAAATGTAACGCGACTAGTGCGCGGCCGAATTTAATTATATACGTTCATCATAATTATAAGGCTGTAAAAGGTCCGTTGATGTACATGTAGGCCTCATCGTAGATTAGTACGGTGCTCATTGGCTTAATCACCACACTGGGCATAATATGGATTGGTGATTTCAGTATTGCAGACGCATTAGTTAGACAATCCCAATAGTAGCCACAAAAAAGAAGAAGCGTTAATGTTGATGATTCAGTCCCATTCCCGAGAGTGTTTCGTTTTTAACCGACTTCCAAACAGGAGGTGCTTATGTATATTCACCGATTTCTCCGTCAATTATGGACAGATTTTGAAATTTATTTTTTTGTTTGAAAGGGTATACTATCGAGGTGGTCCCATGGTCATTGAGTCAGAATCTGATGAGGGATCCCATGAAGATTGAGGGAAACCCTCAAATTTTATAAGCACACCTATAGCGATTTGGGTATTTTTATAGTAATTCGTACATTTGCTTTCGGAAAGCACCATTTGGTGAAGTGGAACTTATGATGAAGACCACAGATGGCCACCGAAACTACTCATTAATAAGTATTTCACGGCTTGGGATTCGATTACTTTAATATGGTTGCTAAGCAATCTACCCTCACTTCACCATCATCTCCAGTTCTCCTGGTTCACCAGGAGAACTCCTCATTAATTAACGTCCCTGCATAGGGAGAGGCCATATTTTGTTAACAGGTGATGAGCAGTTGACATTAGGGTATTGTAATTTAGTTAAATTACAAACTGATCCACTAAAAAGTGAAACAACTTATAACAAAAAAAAAAAACAACCGACTTCGAAAAAAAAAAAACGCTAAAAAGTGAAAAATAACTTTAATTTCGAAAGTCGGTGGCAAAAAACTAAAATCAGATCCTAAGACACCGACTTCCTTCACTTTGTAGTGTTTTTTGGAAGTCGGTTGGTTTTTTTATTGAAAAAGTTTTTTTTTTATGGAACCATTCAAAAATAAGTATGATATACTACACTATAGACATTCGTGCCGTCGACACGAAGAAGACTACACTATAAATCCTATTGTATTGGGTTCCTACATATCCTTCCTTCAGTGGACATGTCGCTAGATATTGTAAATATATTTACGTACCACGTCTGCCACACTACGGGACACCAAATAAGATCTCAGTGCTTCCATTTCCGACGTAAACTCGGTGCTCTTTGTAAACAAGTATTGCATACTAAGATAATATATGTAGACGAGTTACCACAAGACTGCAAAGCTTCTGGTACATGCACATGCATGTGTTTTCAAACAATAGCTTAAATATTACTCGGTACAGTATTCGGTAAAACTATCACGTCTATAATGTTTGGAGAAGATCCCTGAAGCTGTAGTTGGGCTGTGCTATTATACAGAACGTTTATGGCGGCCTTAGGAGCCTATCCTTATTGGGCATAGTTCCAATCTCGGTTACCTACCTAGAGGAAAACGGGTGAAGGGGAAGGGGAGTAGTACGTATCAAACGCTTTTCCTGACATGGAGACAATAGAAAGAAACCTTACGAAATATTTCGTGTTCCCTTTTTTTTATAACATTTCCATTTGCATGTAGGATACTTAATTACATTTGGAAAACTCATCTGTGTTACTTTAAATCTACCTAAAAGGTTTTCGAGTAAGTAACAAATCATAATATATAAATATAGAAGTTTTACTGGTGGAAAGCGACGATTAAATGCAATAATTTATTCAAGACTAATTTAATAGCACAGTGGCTACCTTTGAGTCACCTGCAAACGAAGCAACGAAGAGAATCAAGCCAACCTACTCACGTCTCTTTTGCTTAGTCTGCGTTCATTTAATTAATCGTGTAGTCCTGAGTATTAATTAAGATTAATGTTTAGTTTTACCTGTATTTGCATAGACTAACAGCCGAATATAACTTTTTCTAATTCTGTTTTACTGACGCTATGGTAGTATGAGAACAGTGGTGGACCAGTGGTAAAGGCCCCGACTTACGAGTCGTAGGTCGTGGGTACCAACCCAGGCAGGCGCTTTACTTTGTGTAAATAATTTCATCATCACTGCTCTCAAAACAGTGAAGGAAAATATCGTGAGGAAACCGGCATGTCCTAGAACCAAAAATTCGAAGACATGAGACATCTACCAACCCGCACTGGGCCCGCGTGGTGTATTACAGCCTACTCCCTCTCGAAGAGATGAGGCCTGTGTCCCAGCAGTGGGAACATTATAGGCTGATTATTATGCTTTGCAGTTACAATGTAAATAAAGTAAATCACGGACCCTGGAAACTTCATTTGTATGAGTTAGGTTTGTTTGTTTCGAAAATGTTTTTAATTGTATTCGTTTTTATTGTAGCAAGGTGCTACATTCTTTCAATATTTCCTTTGGAGTAGGCTTGTATCACAAAATCTTCAATTCAATTGTGCAAATCTATGCTCCTTTATATAAAATTAATTAAACCTTCGTGTAATTTGCTAATTAGTATCGTTTGTATGTAAAGTTTTCGCGTGGTTGGCTAAGTGTACACAACACGCCAGATATCTGCATTTAGATAGACATCTTGTTCCGTTCCCATTGTTCTTGATCACGATTGGCAAAGCACCACGAAAGACGAGTCTTTATGTACCCTCCACCACATTACAATGTTACGTCTACACTATGTACGTATCTATGTAATATCTGAAATCGAAAGTAGTTCTACGAATAAAATACAAAAGCTCGTGAAAGTTTATATCAAAAATGTTCACATCCAATTTGTAACAATTGTTACAGCACCACCGTTCACCGTCCAGTCCGATCGTTCAAATGAGAATAAGAGCCTTTTCGCGAACGTCCAATACGACGTGAAGAGAGAAGATAGCTCGACTTAATGTAATATACCTATCAGCGAAGGCAAATTCATATAAAATACTTTGTAGGCAAAACGATCGAGAGTCCCTCGGGTGTCGTAAAACTGCTAAGCCTTCGGCTAAATTGAGAAACTTGTTGAAAAATCTCACATGGGGGATACGATCGTGCGAGTTATTTTTCAAAATCTAATTGGACCGGCGCCATTGCTTCGATATGGGCTGCTTAATTAAAAATATAGTGTAAAGTTTCTACTAGTTTCATTTCCTTTTGTGGTGGAATACTAAAATACATTCCTTACTGAAAACTGACGATAAAAATACATAGCAAATTGTGTAATACTGTGCAGGGTTACTTGAGTCAAAATATGCAAAAAACAGCGGCCAAGTATTATATGCAAACAAGAACCACACTATTCACTAGAGATGCCGCGATTAGCTGCTATTAATCGATATTCAACATTATTCGCCATTTTTTCATTATTCATCGAATAGTTAGTGAGTACTATTCGCTAATGGCCTGGTTTATGTACATTTTGAAAGAAATAAAACTACAGGTTTAGAAAGAATGTAACTAAAATTAATTGCATACATTCAGTCCTAATTCTGTGATTCCCCGACACAAGGGTGTTCCCCACAATCGAGGTGTTTCTTTGAACGAAAAGGGTTGTCAACTGTTGGGATTATAATAACAATCGATAAAAAATCATTGTATTCGTAGAAAGCGTGCAGAAAAATCATTGTAGTAATCTAGCAATGACTTACATATTAAAAACTCGGTAGGTTCGAGCCAGCTGGAGGCCTGCTATTAGTACTATTCTTATTAATTACAGACTAACTGTGTTCCGCGACTTCGTTCGCGTGGAAGTCATAAGATACACAGTATACTAAAATTACAGCCACGTTTTAACACTCCCTCGTCCCCCGACCCGTCGCGTTGCATTGCCCGCCCGCGCTATTACTTCGTTTTCGCTTAGTTCAGTTCAGTTCAGTTTTATTTATTTGTAAAAACATGTATAGATAATATACATGGTATGATGCTTATTATAGGTGTTACAGGATTTTTTTTGACTCAACATGTTTGACCATGGCTGGTGTACAAATTAATGTTCTTTTTGACTTTTTTATTTTTGCTTGGCTCCTAAGGGTCGTTGCGTGATGTTAAATAGCCTCTAACTATCCTTGACAATTGGGCTACCAAATGCAAAAATAATTTTTCAAATCAGACTCGTTGTTCACAATTCCATGGGTTTTAATTTTATTGCCGGGTTAGGTTAGGGTTCCGCCCCTAATTATGTTTCTAAAATAAAAGTAGCCTAAGTTACACTCTGTAACAATAGCTATCTGCCAGTGAAAGTCCCGTCAAAGTCGGATCAGCCGATTCGGAGATTAGCCGGAACAAACAGACAGTCAGACAGACAGACAAAAATTTTAAAAATTGCTTTTTTGTTATAAGTACCGTTTATACTTTCTTATGCATTTAGTAAAAAGTTGTTATTTTGACATTACAACAGACACTTCAATTTTATTTATTTGATGATTCGCCATTACCACTATTCGCGGCATCTCTACTGTTGACACGTTTTAATTGACGAATGTAAATCTAAAGAATAGCTTTCCGTACATCATTGATGACATTACGTAGATCCACACAAATCTGAGATATTTTTGTAGAGAAACACATTTCACTGGTGGAGTTAGTTACGCCCCTGTATCCGGTAAAACCCCAAGAAAAGCCTCTCGCCGCCAAATCTCCTGTCTCTTCTCCAAAATACGTAAGAAGGAAACTGCACCTTTCGTTGTGACGATACAAGATGTTGAATCAGTTATTTGTTTTATTTCTGAAACAACGTCTATTCCGAGCAGATTTTAGGCTTAAAATATATTATAAAAAAATAATATCACAGTTACCTAGTACTACTAACGACTGATGCAAATTACTGGAGAAATCTTAGTTTGAAATAACAAAGATAAGTAATAGTATACAGGGTGTAATTTTAATCACTGTTAACCTCTTAAGGGGTCATTGTACTCATCATTATGAACAACTTTTACTATGGGACCAAACCTTAAATCGCGAAAAAAAAACAGATGTTCCCTACATTTTGACGAGTGATGCGAACATAAATGTAGGGAAAAGCTGATTTTTTTTCGCGATTTCAGTTTTGGTCCTATAGTAAAATTTGTTCATAATGATGAGTACAATGACCCCTTAAGAGATTAACACTGTTTAAAATTACACCTTGTATAAATACATTGAGATGTCTGGAGATGACTAACTGCTTCCATTTCGCTAAAATAACTGCACATTAAAGTTTTATCATTACAGATTGCACGAGGGAGCTGAGGTAGGATTTATAGAAATCCCCCAGAGCTCATGAGTAGAGCACGTCCCACCGATTCTACCAGATTCCTCCGTCCTGTAATTCCGCAATAAGACGATCATAAATGTCCAACTTAAATTGAAACAAAGAAAGGATATTGTAAAGCGCTAACGTGTTCTACAAGAGGGATCCTCGTGGAGGTCCTGGGAAAGGTCAGGCACCTTCCGGCCTACTTTTCTTTAGAAAAGGTTAAATAAAAATTTAGACAAACTAATGGAGCCCAAAAATGTAAGCAAAATGAGAAATGAATATTTAATTACGTAGGTTGATCTAAAACGAGTACCTAATTAATTTAAAAGGAAACATTTTGTTTCTACGCTGTTACAAAAGTAGTATATAATTATGTAGTAGTAGTATGTGCAGTATATATGAAGCTAATTAAAAGAACAGAATTTATCCGTTTCATTAGCGAGTGATGTAATAAGCAATAACAACAGGAAATGTAATTGGAATGGCCCGCATTTATTTGTTGCAGTTCAGAGCTGTGACTACAAGCTGCGAGCGAGGCGTGTACTTATTAATGACATCTCTAGACTACTCACAATGCACGCTCAACATAAACCAACAATAACTTCCCAATTACATTACAATCGATAAATAACGCCAAAGTCTCGGGTCATAAACCAAGTTATAATAAATGATCCATTCAAACTCCGGCCTAAACGCTCAGTTTTACATTCATAAACAATTTGTAATACTTAATGTTGACATTTGTACAGTCAAGAGATTCACTTTGAGAAAACGTAGCGAGATAATACGAAGGACGCGTTCTACATTATCTCAGTTTAGCAGGCACATTTATCAGGCTGTGGTCACATTCCACTAACGAAAAAATATACGGATTATATACCTTAACGAAAATATTGCTGGATTTACGATATGGCCGCCACAAGCGTCGTGACAGAAATAGAAATTATTTAGACCGCCTTGCACATAACATACATCATGCGATGACAGCGACATGACTTACCGTTAACATTCTAAAGAAAACATTGCACAGAAAATACGATAAGTTTTCCCTGTCCATCTACCAAATCAGAAAGATTACGCATAAATAATTGAAAAAAGAAATTAGAATTTACAGTCAGAAAAACCGTTATAAAATTTTGAGACAATTCCTTTACAACATTAATCTTTGTTACAACTAGTGGGTGCGCAATCGTCAATTATAAATGTCGAAATTCATTTAATTATTATTTGATTTCAGTAATTACGTTTTCAACTGTAATATTCTTTTTTTGAATTTTGTTTGAGGTGTAAATAGCATACCAGCGATCTATACCCTTTGCAAAATCGAGATTTATTTTATCAAACGCTGGATCGATTCGATATACTGTGCTTGTGGAGACGATATGTCATAAAAAAAAATATTTGAACTGGGGCACTTCCTACGGTATGTTTTGACGCGCTGTCGTACTTATGTCGACCTAAAAAACTTTCAAAGAAATGTTTTGGCATGTTTAATCATACATATTTATAGAATAAACTAGGTGTTGCCCGCGTGGATGTCAATACTGAATCGGATTTTGTTCTCAATTTCATGAGTCTCAATTTTTTTCTGCGGGACCCTACTTCTTTTTCTAAAATAAAAGTAGCCTAAGTTACTTCCCGTAACCTCAGCTATCTGCCAGTGAAAGTTCCGTCAAAGTCAGTCCAGCCGTTTCGGAGATTAGCCGGAACAAACAGACAGACAGATGGACAAAAATTTTAATGTTTTTTTTATAAGTACCGTATATACTTTCTTACATCATTACTTTCTGACATTACAAACAGACACTTCAATTTTATTTATTTGTATAGATATGGGCCAAGGCAGAAATATGAATTCAGACCTGCATTATAAAATGTTGGTGTCATCTCATAGACGGGCTAATTTAAAACATGGGAATGTCTTTGTCTTTTACTCGAATAAAACATTATATTGACTTGTAAAACTAAAACATTTCGGTTTCTGTTCATACTTTAACATTTCTTTTTATTTTAGTTTCGTTTTATTTTCTTTATGTACAAAGTATGTGTATTAAGTACAGTATTGTGTGGCTAAGGATTTTCTGTAAGAGAAGTATACAACATGCGAACTTCATGCGAAATCCTTTTTTCAAGCGTTGACATTACACCTGTATTCCCGAAGAGTTAGACAGAGGTGTACCTTTAGTAGACCCACATTTCACCAGTGTTGTTTCAGTTCCATGTATCTAATATGGGGCGAGCCTATTGCCATCAACCGGGCACACTATCAAGAAATTGCTAATGGAAAAACCCAATGACACTGCCCGACCTTTTTTTTTTTTTTTTTTTTTTTTTTTGTGGATGGGAAATCATCAAATGACTTCTCCCGCTCTGGGCGGAGCGGGAGGGCGTGTCAGACTTTTACTGACTAAAACCCACCCGTGTTCCTTCTGTTGCCTGTGCCGGGGCCACGGTAACTCTTTCGAACATCCCGCAACCCTAGCTGGCATCGGCCCTAGCGGACCCCGTCAATAGTGCTGACATCTCTTTGAGGCGCGCGTGGAACACGACGCGCCGTCGACTCGGGCCTGGTCCTTACCAGACGGCGAGCTACCCATTGCTCGCCGTCCGCAAGCCCGCGCCTACGGTGGCCGGGAATCGGCTGCCAATTCCCGACGCCCAGGGCGTCTCCTGCGGCGACTAGGGGCGTGAGGGTGCAAAGCTTGCCTCTCCCTCACGCGTCCCGCCTCCTCCTTCACGAGCATTACTGCTTCGCAGAAGGAGGTAATGGCTTCCCATGCACTCTCGCTCCGTACCATGGCCTGGACCAGGGCCGGACGCGAGAGATCGCCGCCGCCGATCGCTTCCGCGAGGTTACGGCGGTGCTCCGCCCAAGCCGGGCAGACCTCCACCGTATGCTCCACCGTGTCCTCCGGGCGATCCACACAGTGGTGACACCCGGGCGTTTCCTCCCGCCTTATCCGGAACAGGTACCTCCCGAAGCACCCGTGTCCGGTGAGGACCTGCGTCAGGCGGAAGGTGAGGACGCCGTGGCGCCTCTCCAGCCACTCCTCAAAGAGGGGACTTATCGCCGCAATTGTGGCGTGCCCAGCGCTGGGTTGCGACAATCGCACTCTCCATGCCGCCATGAGATCCTGCCGGAGCTCTGTCCGCCGTGCCACGATTTCTCGCGGCAACAGAGTTACGCCCCGGCGTCCTGCCTCCTCGCGCCACTCCCACATGTGCGCGAGGACTTTTGCCTCCAGATCCCATGGCGGTAATCCGGCAAGGAGGTTCGCCGCCTCCCCGGAGACCGTGCGGTATCCCCGGGCTAACCGGATGGCCATGACCCTCTGGGACGCGACACTGCCCGACCTGAAAGTCGAACCCAAGACCTCGTTTTCCAAGTATGATACACAAAAACATCGTCAAAGTATAATATTACTAGAAACTTTGACTTAACCATTGTTAAGTCAGGTTTAATTAATAATCCAATATACTGTCTGTAGGCATTGTATCTCAAGTGTTAATTAAAACAATAATTATAAGGTCTGCTATACGTAAGAGCCAGCCATTTTCACCTAATTATAAATATGTACAGCATGTATATAAGTAACTAACTTCTGCCCGCGACTTCGTCCGCATGAAATTTCTTGTCCCTCCGACCCACCGCGTCACATCGCATCGTTCTTTCTGATTTTTTTGTTCTTTTTGCTCGGCTCCTAAGGGTAGTACCGTGATTTTTAATATGCTATAAAATACGGCCCATTACCTAGTATGCCTATAACCTTCCTCAAGAATTGGGCTATCAAATCCACAAAGAGTTTTTCAAATCCGAGTAATGTTGGTTAGTATTCCGTATCAAAATTAGAATTTAAAACATCATTTAATATCACCTCAGTTCTAGAAATATTTGTCGCCCTTATGAGTCCGTGCGTTTGCGCACATGAGGTTAAGATTGTCTGCTTCACTATGTCACGTATTAAATAAAATCTGAGTATTTTCAAGGGCATACTTCAAATAGAACTAAATTCTCATAATAGATGGCCGTTTTGATATCCCGTTATTGTGAATATTGGGCACGGGCCACTCTAAACATAAATCTACTAGTGTATTGTGACAATGATCCACTCTGCTAATCTATTATGTACTAGTACAGTATTGTGACAATGATCTACTCTGCTGATCTATTATGTACTAGTACAGTATTGTGACAATATCTACTCGGCTGATCTTTTATGTACTAGTACAGTATTGTGACAATGATCTACTCGGCTGATATATGATGTACTAGTACAGTATTGTGACAATGATCTACTCTGCTGATCTAATATGTACTAGTACAGTATTGTTACAATGATCCACTCTGCTAATCTATTATGTACTAGTACAGTATTGTGACAATGATCTACTCTGCTCATCTATTATGTACTAGTACAGTATTGTGACAATGATCTACTCGGCTGATCTATTATGTACTAGTACAGTATTGTGACAATGATCTACTCGGCTGATATATGATGTACTAGTACAGTATTGTGACAATGATCTACTCTGCTGATCTAATATGTACTAGTACAGTATTGTTACAATGATCCACTCTGCTAATCTATTATGTACTAGTACAGTATTGTGACAATGATCTACTCTGCTGATCTAATATGTACTAGTACAGTATTGTGACAATGATCTACTCTGCTGATCTAATATGTACTAGTACAGTATTGTGACAATGATCTACTCTGCTAATATATGATGTACTAGTACAGTATTGTGACAATGATCCACTCTGCTGATCTATTATGTACTAGTACAGTATTGTGACAATGATCTACTCTGCTGATCTATGATGTCTAGTACAGTATTGTGTATGACAGTGATCTATTCTGATGGTCTATTACGTACTAGTACAGTATTGTGACAATGATCTACTCGGCTGATATATGATGTACTAGTACAGTATTGTGACAATGATCTACTCTGCTGATCTAATATGTACTAGTACAGTATTGTTACAATGATCCACTCTGCTAATCTATTATGTACTAGTACAGTATTGTGACAATGATCTACTCTGCTGATCTAATATGTACTAGTACAGTATTGTTACAATGATCCACTCTGCTAATCTATTATGTACTAGTACAGTATTGTGACAATGATCTACTCTGCTGATCTAATATGTACTAGTACAGTATTGTGACAATGATCCACTATGCTAATCTATTATGTACTAGTACAGTATTGTGACAATGATCTACTCTGCTAATATATGATGTATTAGTACAGTATTGTGACAATGATCTACTCTGCTGATCTAATATGTACTAGTACAGTATTGTGACAATGATCTACTCTGCTGTTCTAATATATACTAGTACAGTATTGTTACAATGATCCACTCTGCTAATCTATTATGTACTAGTACAGTATTGTGACAATGATCTACTCTGCTGATCTATTATGTACTAGTACAGTATTGTGACAATGATCTACTCTGCTGATCTATTATCTCATCTATTATGTACTAGTACAGTATTGTGACAATGATCTACTCGGCTGATCTATTATGTACTAGTACAGTATTGTGACAATGATCTACTCGGCTAATATATGATGTACTAGTACAGTATTGTGACAATGATCCACTCTGCTGATCTATTATGTACTAGTACAGTATTGTGACAATGATCTACTCTGCTGATCTATGATGTCTAGTACAGTATTGTGTATGACAGTGATCTATTCTGATGATCTATTACGTATTAGTTCAGTATTGTGACAATGATCTACTCTGCTAATCTATTATGTACTAGTACAGTATTGTGACAATGATCCACTCTGCTAATCTATTATGTACTAGTACAGTATTGTGTGTAACAGTGATCTATTTTGATGATCTACTATGTACTAGTTCATTATTGTGACAATGATCATTTTGCTGATCTATTAGGTACTAGTACAGTATTGTGTGTAACAGTGATCTATTTTGATGATCTACTATGTACTAGTTCATTATTGTGACAATGATCATTTTGCTGATCTATTAGGTACTAGTACAGTATTGTGACAATCTGCTGATCTGATACTCGTACGTCGAATAATTTACGAGTTGCATCTGGTAGTGGAAATTTTGCATCTAGGTCCAATTTTCTAGTGTTTCTGCCGTTCCTTCTAATAGAGTTACATAAAATAAATCTTTTCTTGTCTTATTTACCTTTCTTTTTCATAAAGTTCCTTCGTTCCGAATTCCTTTGCGCATTGCTACGAGACTCAAATGCTTTGAAGAAATAACTAAGTAAAATTATTGTTATTTCTGCAAACACAAAGGATTATGTTCCCGTCTCATTAATTATAAATAAATACTAAATAATTAATAGCCCGGATGTTAGGGAAAATGATAGGGTTCTGTAGAAGAAGGGCTACTTACATGAACCCTTCTGTTTAGGTGTGTCCCTTCGGATGCCCTCAAAAGGGATCAAATCAGTAGTACCGGTGCTTGAATATATGTAATTTACAAACAATACAGATGCTTATACCCAGCTATAATTTCTACCTACCCTCGTAGAACAATACCTATGTATATTAATTTCATTTTACGTTACGCTGCGGCCATTGGAAGATTTAAACTTAAGATTTTTTCAACTGAAGCACTTGTAGACAAAGGCTGAAAAAAAGAAATAAAAGAACAGTCCAAGAAACATACCTATTACGAGAAATCCAATCCAACATCTATCTTAAAAACTTTCATATCTTTGTAGATATATTTTTGTTCTAAGACAACTTTGTCATACAACACTATTCCCCTAGGTTTTGGTACTGGTACTGATATAACAAATATATGTACTTATATTCCTATAGTTAAGTGTATATACGCGTACCCAGACTCGCTTCAAATACTTACAACGCACCTGCCTAGTGTCGTCTCAAGTAGGTACACCAACCACCCCATAACTCCCCATGGAGTTAGTAAAAGGCACAAAAGAAGAAAGGGCAGGATTCAACTAATTACGTATTCAACTAACACAGTCGTCTAACAGTCGTCAGACTGTCTTATACCGCGAAGTGGCTTAAGAGGCCATTAGCTTCTCAAATCTCAATGGTTGAAAAAAGTCTAGAAACTTTACCTTAAAAGCTCCCGCAGACAGACGCGGCGCAGCGCGATGAGACTCTAGTAGAACAAATTCTATTAAAACTTCATGGAAATATTTCTAGCCAGAATCGCGTCGCACCATCGTCGCGTCGCTTGTCTGTTGGGAGCTTAATGAAGAATTTGTTATTTCTGCTAACGCATAGGCACAGACATTAAGTAACGTTGTATTAAACAAAAACAGTCGAGAGGTGTCGTGGCACACCCGAAACGAATTTCGATTCGCTTTTGCACTTGTGTGAGAGCTATACCGAAAAAAGTGTGACATTTTGACCGTCACTTTTGTTGCGTAACAAAAGTGTCATAACGGTCAAATTGTTACAATTTTTTCGGTATAACTCTCATTCGCCAAATGTGCGTGCGATAAGGAACTTCAGCCGAATCTAGTTCTATGTTACGATTGTACGGTCACAAGGAAACATTGTTTTACAGACTTGCGCATCGGGTTTACGATCACAACACCTATGTTTTTATAACCTCACTGTCGTTAACTGCTGCCCATCTTTTTTGTATAATGTAAGACACGACATAAATTAACTTAACTGTCGTACTTATTTAAATTTCCCGAAGTTCTTGTTGGAATACGCATAAATATGTGACAACTCAATAATATCGAGTTAACACAATCATTTTCAATGAACTTTTAACGATTTTAAGTAAGTATACACTATAGGCTTTTTCGTTCGTTTCCCAGAATTTAAACGTAAGGACCTTTTAATTTGAACCCGCTATTTTTTCTGAATGTATATACATAATATATTATTTACTTTGGGCAGTGAATTATTATTTAATTCATGTAACCCGATTTTATTGTAACGTCCCATATATATATGGACGTTACAATAAAATCGGGTTCATATTATGATGAAGATATCTTGCGGCCCACATAGCTATAAAAAATGCTATTCAGTACTCATAAGTATGAAGAGTTTCATCTATACGTCTATATCTATACATCTATATCTATACAAATAAATAAAATTGAAGTGTCTGTTTGTAATGTCAAAATAACACCTTATTACTAAAGGCCTAAGAAAGTATATACGGTACTTATAACATAAAAGCAATTTTTAAAATTTTTGTCTGTCTGTCTGTTTGTTCCGGCTAATCTACGAAATGGCTGGACCGATTTTGACGGGACTTTCACTGGCAGATAGCTGATGTTACGGCGGGTAACTTAAGTTTTTTTATTTTAGAAAAATACTTAGGGTCCCGCGCAAAATAATTAAAACCCATATAATTGTGAACAAAAAGTCAGATTTAAAAAATTCTTTTTGCTTTTGGTAGCCAAGTCTCGAATATAGTTATAGGCTATTTAACATCACGCTACGATCCTTACGAGCCGAGCACAAATAAAAAAGTCTGAAAGAACACTAAGCGAAAACGAAGAAATAGCGCGGGCGGGCGATGCAACACGACGGGTCGGGGGACGAGGGAGTTTTATTAAAATGCAGCTGTTATTTTAGTATATTGTATATCGTACGACTTCCACGTGAACCAAGTGGCGGGGCACAGCTAGTTAAGAATAAAATGTAGCTAAAATAAGTAAACAAACGACTACATGGCTACAAAACTATGAGTAAAATAATAAATGAAGCTGAACAAGAACTAGCGCCCCGGTGTATTCTGACTGTTGATGAGGCACAAAATGTTACACAATGAATTTACTATCTAGTTAAAAACTCGGGTTCTCTACTTCACAATAGACTTTATTTTTATCACACAGTTAGCAAACATTACGTACGTTGTTTATTGTAAAATATGAAATAACTTTTAAAAGGTCTGTGAAATATTATTGTACAAATTCACCTTCACTCTATGTAAGTAGGTAAATAACTAGGTAGTTATTTATTTATTTGCGCACAATTTTTTACCTTAAGTATACTGTTGACATTACAATACATACGGCCGCCAGTAACGGTCAGAATACCCTGCCGTACTAGTTAATACTATGATCTGTAATATCGAATGCCGCGATAACCAAAATACTTATCTGTAAATCGTCATCATAGACTATCGATAAGATACAGAGACGAAACTGAGCATAAACATACGCTACGATTTGCCAAAATCAGTACCTAAATGCACTGATTTTGATAGACCGAAGCGTAAGTTAGCGCTAAACTTCGTCTCTTTTTACACGACTACGGCAAAGCCAAAGGAGGGTTATGATTTTAACAGGCTATGTATGTCTGTTCATCTGTTCCCGCATAACTCCTAAATTACTAGTCGTATTTAGATAAACAAGGTATTGTTGCAAGTATCATGTTGTTCCGCGGGTTATAGGCTATATGACGACACATAAAATTCAACATGGCGGATTTGTGACAGTGATACCGATATGTTTTTTAAGATTGATATCAAATGAAAGGTCCTAAAGAGTACTTTCTGAAAATATATTAGTTATCAACAAGACATCGTTACAAAATAACATTGGTTTTCGTATAACCAGAGTCGCACGTAATCTGTAGGTACAATTTATGCCTTAATGACGTGTGACTCCGTTTATACGAAATCCAATGTTATTTTGTTACGATGTCTTGTTTACAGCTTTTTAGTTAGCATTTTTGTCGTAATTGGGTTTAAGTTTTTTTCCTTTCCAAAAGACATAAAGTGAGCTATCGCTGCTGATCGCTAAATATCTAAGTGGCCCATGTAGGTATGTCCCTCGACATTGTATATCTCCACTCAGGCCACCTATGACTATAGCAAAAAAAAAACTTTTTACAAAAACAACCGACTTCCAAAAAACACTACAAAGTGAAAAATAACTTTAATTTTGGAAGTCTTTGGATCTGTATTTTAGTTTTTTGTCACCAACTTCCGAATTTAAGTTATTTTTCACTTCGAAGTGTTTTTTTTTGTTTTTAAAAACTTTTTAATTTTTCACTTTTTAGTGGGTTGGTTTGTAATTTATTTAAGTTACAATAGCCTGATGTCAACTGCTCATCATCTTTTACAAAATATTGCTTTTCCCGATTCAGGGTAAGTGTTGAGGAGTTCTCCTGGTACTTCACCAACGATTCCATTTCACCATATGCATTGTGATGAGCATAAATTGCTTAGCAACGATATTAAAGTAATCGAATCGCATCCCGTGAAATACTAATATTATTGATTAGTTCCGGTGGCCATCTGTAATCTTCATCATCAGTTCCACTTCATCAAATGGTGCTTTCTGAGATCAAATGCACGAGTTACTATAAAAAATACCCAAATCGCTATAGGTGTGCCTATAATATTTGAAGAGTTCCCTCGATCTCCAGGATCCCATCATCAGATCCTGACCTCATGACAATGGGACCATCTGGAAAGTATACCCCAAATCGGTCCAGCCGTCTTCGAGTAATCGGGAAACACACAAAAAAGATTCCGACGAACCGAGAACCTCCTCCTTTTTTGAAGTCGGTTAGAAATCATTTATAGTCAGAGTGCATCTTATGACAATTCCAATAAGCCCAAACACGGATACATTGATTACACGAGATACATACACATACACACACACAATTATACATTGATTACACAAGGATACATTGTTTTATTACGGAGTTCCGGTGCCTACCTTCCGGCTTCATCATCAGATCAGTTCAATGGTACCATTTTCATCAGAACCATTTATTCAAATTTGCTACGTGATAGTCGCTTAACTATCTTAATCGAGATATCTTATTGCCACCCGTGAAATACTTATCAGTGAGGAGTTCCCGTGGCCATCTGTGGTCTTCTTCGTCAGTTTCACTTCACCAAATGATACTTTCTGAATGCAAATGCTTGACTTGTTGATGAAAACACCAACATCGCTAGTGTTTGCCTATAGTATTTGAGGAGTTCCCTCAATTCCTCATGGATCCTATCATCAGAAGTGAATTTTGATAAAAATAAGACCAATCTGGAAGTATGTCCTTTCAAATAAAAAAATGAATTTTCGAAATCGGTTCATAAATGACGGAGTACTGAGGTAATAAACATAAAAAAAAAATAAAAAAAACATACAACCGAATTGATAACCTCCTCCTTTCTTTAAAGTCGGTTAAAAAATAGTACAAGAGGATACCGATCCGAGGTATTCTTAGAAGCAACAAAAATAATTCTGTTTCTTTCACGTACCTGTGACGGCTTGATTGCCGCAGAAGCTTATTGATTGACTTGTCTGCACTACGTTTCGGAAGTTCGGTTGCAGCAGTTCAAAACAACATAGAATAGTTGATTCATGTCCAAGTGTTCGTAGATCAGACACGGCACAAATCTTTCATGTACCTGATGAAAAATTTGTGCTTGTAAACCTGCCAACGAAAAATCATAACATAGCATAATCAGCCTATAATGTTCCCACTGCTGGGACACAGGCCTCCTCTCTTCGAGAGGGAGTGGGCTGTAATACACCACGCGGGTCCAGTGCGGGTTGGTAGATGTCACATGTTTTCGCATTTTTGGTTCTAGGACATGCCGGTTTCATCACGATGTTTTCCTTCACCATTTTGAGAGCAGTGGCGTTGAAATACTGCCTGGGTTCGAACCTTCGACCTACAACGTTAAGTCGCGGCTGTTACCACTGGACCACCACTGCTCGTCAACGAAAAAGATGATATTCCAAATTGAGGCTAATGTTTCAAGTAAGAATAAATACAGAAACTCTTTCACATGTTCAGCAACTGCTTAAAACCCTTTGTTACGTATTTTTTAAGCAAGGTTTAATCATTATAATATTCTTCGCATATCAAGTGTCAGTAGCTGTCTTTATCATTATAGTTATCAACTCCTACACACCCTTTGTTCTGTTTTAACAGGCATGTTATTATTATGTAAGTATGTATGCCTGGAACGTAATTATATGTACAATATGTAGGTAAAAACATCTAATTATTTAGGTACCTACGTTTCGAGGTTGCCTGTAATAAAGGTACAAACAAGTACAGTCTGGTAATAGGTATGTATGTACGTTGTGCAGTCAACAAAAGAAATAAGTATGCACAAAGAAAGAAAAAATTAACAAAATAAAAAAATATTGTCATAAGGCCAAGTCAAACGGCTAAGCCTCATATTTTGACTAAAGTGTAGAGTTTGTGAAGTTAGGGCTTGTGGAGTTAGGGTGTGTAGAGTTAGAAGCTTGACTCTACATGAGATCTGATAACTTTTGACAGTGCGAGCCATATGGTCTCGTCTTGGCAACATTTTATAATGGAAATTTTAGTGGGATGATATTTGACTGCATACTAAAATATACCGCTGTGGGTATGTCTATGTACCCATGTTTCAAGCATATAGCTAATAATATTACTATATTACTTAGACTGCAAAAGCATATTTTAAATTCAGCTGTATAGGTCTCACTGAAAAGTGCAACGAAAAAGTTTTTACTGAACTTTTTATTTTTCTACTGGCATAACTTCTTTTCGTCACCGTGGTGGCCCGCAGGTGAAATACACAATAGCAAGAATTTTTGTGCAAGTTGATTTCCACAAGTCGTCTGTTTGACAGTTTTCGAAGTCAATTTGGTGTTAATTTTTACACTTGGCTGGCGCAGTAAAAATTACAAAAAAAACAACTGATTCCCAATAAAACACTACAAAGTGAAAAATAACTTTCATTTCGGAAGTAGGTGACTTTGGAAATGTATTTTATTTTTTTGCCACCGACTTCCGAAATTAAAGTTATTTTTCACTTTGTAGTATTTTTTTTAAGTCGGTTGTTTTTTTTTTGCCAAAAAAAGTTTTTATTTTACACCTTTTAGTTGTGGTACCTACCCCACACAAAGTCGTATACCACCACTTTCAATGTAAATAACAGTGACAGGAAATTATTATAACATCATCAATATATATTAAGTGGACAAAATACGTATTACTGAAGCTAACTCAAAAACCACTCATCAGAATTTGACCAAATTTATATGCGACCAATCTGGAAGTAGATCCTTTCAAATAAAAAGAGATTTTTTCAAATCGGTTTATAAATGACGGAGTCCAGAGGTAATAAACATTTTAATAAATATAACCGAATTGAGAACCTCCTCCTTTTTTGAAGTCGGTTAATTATGCATAATGCAAATACAGATATAGCGGTTTAATAGTCTGAATACGCCAACAAGTAGAGAGCGACAATTTGAGTTTCCTAATCGGTAGTGCGTTTGGATGGAATATCCAAAAAACCGACATATTTACAAAAACTTGTAATTTTAAATCAATAACAGACGCTGTGAACAGCGCAGCACTATGCAAAATAACTGATTGACAGTCTCATACTGTTTGCATGCATATGTCGTGACCGCTTCCATTTTTATGAAACAGCACACGACGCGTTGATACCGCTCGAGACCATTGATATGTGCTAGGTTTAGAGAATGGCAATGGTGGGAAAGTATTATTCTAGATACCTTTTACTGATGGAAAATTTTCGATTTTCCAAAGCATATTGCAGTTTTTGAAAAATGGTAATCGTCTGATGATTAGTTTTATTCATATACCTACTTATATATACCAGAATGTAAAACTGAGAAAAAACATGACAGTCGACTTTGAAAGCCCGTTTTTTGAATCCATGCCGTGCTTTCTTAGCTGTTTGATGACTCACATCGAAACATCTTTAACCTCATGTACCATTGAACCCATTAACATAAATCAAACTCTGTCAAGTGTCGGCTATGGCCATAACAGTAGTTTCGTTTGCGTCAGCATTATTAATAGTACCTAAAATTAATTTTAAGCTTAAAGCACTCTAACCAAGAATCCTCACGCCTCTCACGTTAAATTAATTAACAGCTGCTTAAAAAAACGAATCTAATCTTTTAAGGAAGACCAAATTAATATGCAAGCCGGGCGTGACGAAGTATCGTATCTAGTGCGTGTTAAGTGATCAATGACGGGAAAGAGGAGTGACGTCAGAGCAGCGTGACACGCGACTCACACATGACACTACACCACCGCAATTTCCGAACCAAATATAACTTGCCTTCCGGTGATAAATTGGATGTAGGTATATATACGAACTTCTCGGAGTCGCTGATACTTTTTCCTACGTATTACCGTTATTTTGTTTCGTGGAACTCATAAGTTACCTTTATTAGGTATCGGTTTGAGTCGCAACAGCAACATGCTCCAAATAAAACTAGTGTAATCTTTGGTTCTTTTTTTTTAAGATAACGCAAGTTTCCAGATGATTTTATTCTACGGATTGTGAGTGTGACAAATGTAACCTAATTCCATGCGTAAAAATAATATAATTTCCCTAAACGTATTATATCCAATTTACGATAACCGACAAAACTTACCAAACTGCGTTTTCCATGTGTCAAAGTTTAAACATTAACCAGAGATCAGAACTCGGGCAGTAACTACGCTGCGACACGGACAGCGTCAACTTTAATGTATGTAACAGGTCACCCAACTAAAAGCAGGATTATCTGTCGTTAGGGCCGCGCTTACCGAAGAGCCGCATGTTTAAAACTAAGCCACGCAATTTCAAATCACTTAGACACATGTTGCTTGCGCCATAGAAGAAAGGAACTAAATACATTGAATAGGTAATACTTAAAATGTTGCTTCGACGCTACTCTAAGGCGACATTGACATGCCTTAATTACTCTACTTACCTTTTGGCACAAATTAGTTAGTAAATGGAATAGTTGAATAGACGTGTGAGGGTTTTGCGTTGCAACAATAATGAAACGCCCCAACACCAAATAGTATAGAATGAAAACCTAGTTAGTGAATGTCCAATTCGAAGAATTTTATAATAATAAGTAAATTATGTCCGTCGGTAAGCGTTTAACTTGAGAATGGCAGCACCGATTGGCTATTTATTGTTTTAAAATGTTCGTAATACTTATAATCACGTTCTTACGGAAAGAAAAAAGTTGCCGGGAATATTGGTGCATTTTCTATGGGTATTTTGTATGAATTATTGAAATTTGGACAGGACAGCGTCGGACACTCGTATTCCAATTATTAATTTCTGCTTGACAACATTCATCGCGGACTTTCTTTGCCAGATATTGACATTCCCGTAGCAAATGTCCGCACAATATTATTCCATTTGCTTCTTACTCTGTAAAAACGTGGTAATTACGCTACTTTTTCGTTATTTAGTACTAAGTATGTATCATTATGTCATTGGTATGTGCGTATTAGGCCGGTAATCGGTCTAACTACTTGTATCCATAGTATTAATAGCCTCGCCTTGAGTTAACTGTTGACATACCTAAGCAAAATTATCTCTAATACAGGATCAGGTCGATTCATCTTGCCGCTAAATCGGACTCAGATTACGTAATGGTGTAAAGTAATCAATTCATTTACTTGCCTTTAGTGAAGAAAAATGTGTGTGTTTTTCACAACAAAGAATCTCTCGCGCAAATTAATTAATTACACTAAGAATCTGTCACGTAGTCTTTCTTTTTGTTCTTGGGTGTCGCAAGAAGAGGCGTTAACATCAAGAATATGGGTCAAGGTTACCAGCGCATACCCATACCACCAGCAACAACTAATCGCTGTGCCAAGAGTGGTGATCATGGAAACATGGTAACATTCCGTTGTGGACCGCTTATCGCCTGTCTATCCCAAGGAAAACGTATGACAATTCAGTCAAATGTAGGAAACAGCAAATTTTTTTCGCGATTTCAGATTTGGCCCCATAGTAAAAGTTGTTCATAATGATGTCTTTTTTTTTTTTTTTGTGGATGGGAAATCATCAAATGACTTCTCCCGCTCTGGGCGGAGCGGGAGGGCGTGTCAGACTTTTACTGACTAAAACCCACCCGTGTTCCTTCTGTTGCCTGTGCCGGGGCCACGGTAACTCTTTCGAACATCCCGCAACCCTAGCTGGCATCGGCCCTAGCGGACCCCATCAATAGTGCTGACATCTCTTTGAGGCGCGCGTGGAACACGACGCGCCGTCGACTCGGGCTTGGTCCGTACCGGACGGCGAGCTACCCATTGCTCGCCGTCCGCAAGCCCGCGCCTACGGTGGCATAATGATGCCTTAAGAGGTTGTGCGTCAATTCCGGGACATGTTGTATAAGTATGATATAAACATTTGGTCCGAAGGCTAGTGCCGTCATAGTGTTTTGTTTTCAAAGTTTATGCAGACGGTCGACTAAGAAAATTCAATCGGCTATTGTCTAAGGAAACAAAATCGACATTTCAGAAGCCATTGTTGCATCTTGCATCGTATATGTAAATCTCAGCCATTGTTCTGCATCATTTCAAACCCGTTATCTAACCATCGCTCCGTCAGACATAAAGTATAGGAAAAAGTGTAGCCTTTTATATTATACTTGGTTAAGTTAGGTATATGAAAATACTTATCTGTTACTTATGTAATATGGATGGCAGGTAATGTTTTTTTTTTTAATGAACAACCGTCAATTAATATCTCCGTAACAACTGACAAGTTAAAACCTAGGATAGATACTAAAATGTTCCAAAAATCATATGGTAATACCATTGCGTCGGTTACAAAATTATACATTCTGATGTTGTAATTCACTCTCAACGGACGGGATTTATGATTGCTCTTCTCGGGCCACTCTCATCGTATTAATATTAGTGGGGCGAGGCGGGAACAGGGACATCGCTCTTAGGAAACCGATCTCGCAACAAACCCAATTAAACGCGCCCGCGCTGCGCCCGCACCCGTACCACACATAAAATAAATACATAGTACAGAAGGCCGGCTCTATACAACGTCTGGAAACAGGCGCGCGCACGCAAAAACGCGTAAGCCCACGTTTCCACGGACGTAAAATCGCGGCGAATTAAAATAGCCAACTTTTTCACGCCTTCAACAGTGTGTTCGAACGAGCGTTAAAAAAATTGAGGTGTTACATGGTAATTTTCGTACTAGGTGAACCTATGTAATATGAGCATCGAAAAATACTTAGTCCAAATACTTCTTCCAAGTATCTATGAAGTATATACTAAAATTCAGATATATGCGTGCGGTGGGGATGTATCCTATCATATGATCGTTCCCACCTCGTATCGATTATGAGGCATAAAGTCTCTCTCATGCATCAAATTATTTTGTATTAAATTAATCTATGTAATGTATGTAATATATCTGATGAATATATTTTAATTTTGGTACTACACACTATTATGTGAACTAAACAATTTAGCATGTCTAAGATCAACCATCAAGAAGCATTCTTTCATTTAAACATTATTTTTACGTGCATGTAATAAGGTTTATTTTTGCATAATATGAATAGACTGGAATAAGCGGCTAATAGATAATCGATAGCCTTACGCCATGAACGTACTCCGCCAAATATCTTAATATGGACTCAATGGATAGTGTCCCGTATCGGAGAAATATTAAATCAGGATAGTTATCAATCAATAGAAATAAATCACAAATAAATAGAAATCAATCAATCAATCAACTCAGCCTATCGCAGTCCACTGCTAGACATAGGTCTCTCCAAGCCTCTCAGGCTGCGCACAACACCCTGTCTTCCGCCTTCCGCGTCCAGTCTGTCCCAACCATCTTTCTAAGCTCGTCGGTCGATCTAGCTAGGGGACGTCCCATACTGCGCTTGCCGATACGTGGTCTCCACTCCAGGACTCGTCTGCTCCACCGGCCATCGGTCCTTCAAAAAACATGGCCAGCCTACTGCCACTTCAGCTTGCTTACTCTGCAGGCTATGTCGGTAACTCCGATTCTTTTCTGGATAACTTGATTTCTGATCTTATCCTTCAAAGAAATACCGAACATAGCCCGCTCCATAGCGCGCTGAGCGACCTTGAATTTATGCACCAGTTTTTAAGTAAGGTCGGATATTTTAAGCACAAAAATAGTGTGATGTTTGAGGGTTAACATTGTAAAGAGCTATTAACATTATAATGGTACAAATAATGTATATAGTAAAATGCTGGCTCGCAGTTTTGCACAATTTACGAAGCCAGTTAATATAACGCTTTCCAAAGCTTACTGTCCAGTCCTTCTACATGTGCAGCCTGTAGGTCAACTTCACTCAGCGACACACAGCGACCTACGCGTTCAATATAATAATGCACTGAGAGTACTGCTGGGGCTGCCATGGCGCTGTAATGCGCCAGGGATGTCTGCGGATAATAATATTGATGGTTTTGCCGCCATTACTAGAAAAATATGTGCATTCCTGATGACGTGTTCGCAACAGTACCAACAGAATTCTTAGTGTGTTTTCAGATCGGTGGGATTCCCCAATGTTGCGGAGGTGGATGCAAACTCTACGCTGAATTTTAATTTATTGTATGTTAATCTGCGTCTGTACCGTAACATTAGATGTTAAGCAAAATTGTTACTAACACTATGGACTCACTATTGATAAAATTTTCTCTGTGATACAAAATACTCGTTAGCGTCGTACTAGGTGCGCCAAAACAATACCTAGTGTACATACCTGTTCTAGTACATACGTCTCATGTCTATAAAAAATCACTTCGAACTGCTTCTTTGTGCAGTGCGGACGTACGATGTGTTGTGCAAAATTATTAGCGGTAGCCATTTGTGAGGCCAGGAGACCACAAAAGAAGCAAATAAAATTTTGTATGCATCCCTTGAATAATGAACTATATTTTTAAGGCCAATTTTTGACGCCATGCAATGATATAAGGATATATCCTGAAAAAAATATAATAATTATCAATTAAATTACATGTTTATTATATTGTATTTTCTCAAATTAAATCCGTTTAATGTTTACTTACTTTCTTTACGATAAACTCCACCCATGCCCAGAACAATTTACAAATACCTAATATTAGAATTAAAAACATCGGAGGGGTTCTAAAACAAAACAACGGGCAAATATCCGGGTATATAAGTAAATAAAACTAACGTGTTGAACCGACCTTCTGTACTTACCTACTCTGTGCCCGTACCGCGCCCGCACCGCCCCTAACCATCCACCCCGTGCCTTCTGTTTCACTAACCTAAATAAATTATCTTCCTTTTAAATTACTCATCGCTTTTAAATACTTTTCTAGGGTTACAAACTTAATTATTGGCTGTTAACACAATATTTAAAAATGAATATAGGTACCTAAATGTCTGTGGGTACTGTCCAGAACTTTGTTTTTGTTTGACGCAATCTGGGGCATAGAAGGATCGAATATGACGAAAATAAACAGTCATAATAGTAAGCGTCAAACTTTATGGCGGCTGTGAAGTGCGCTACTCGCTGCGCAGTACCGCACCTCTCACCCCCGCTGACACGTGGTTTTGTTACTGCGCAGCGACTCGCCTCATGTTCAGAGCCGCCATAAAGTTTGCAGCGGGCTGTACCTACTGGAAAGAATCTGATTCTCAGAAAAACTGCTCGCCATACATTTTTAGATTTCTGTGTTTGTTCCTATTCCTCCTATTTGGATAACGGCGCAGTCCCTCTCACAGAGAGGCCTGTGTCCCAGCAGTGGGAACATCACAAGCTGATTATGCTTAGGCCAGCTTAGGCATGCAGGGTTTATATAAATATTAATATTTATAAAAAAGAAGGCAGCAATATGAATTATGACAGCGTATTATAATGTAAGTCATATCCTTAATCCTACCAGAAGGTACCCAGCAGATACCTACTAAATGCTGCCATAAATCAAATTGTAGGCACGATATTTGACATTTTGTCACCATTATTTTTTACGACTTAGCTGGAATATACCGAACATACTTCTATTATTTCCAATTTGTATGTCCTTAGAATGAAATGATATGAGAAGAGATACGAGTGTGTATGGAATTTGGCTATTTATTCAACTTTATGTAAACAGCTTTGTTTGTGTTCGTGGAAATAAGGTCTCATTTCAGTAAAACTATTGTCGTGCCTGGAAGCTATGTTAATAACCTTTTATTTCATGAATATGTCAGACTAGAAAGTGACATGGAGGATTGCGGAGGCTTAAAAGGCTTTCAATTGACTTTTACAATTTGATGCAACACAGCAACCGAACATACAGAATGGTCCAAATAGTGACGTCCAAGTGAAAAATCTGAATTCCTCATATCCAGGGGTATTCGAAAATACCCCATATCTGTTCCGCGATGTTTTGTAGTATTCAAGTTATTTAAAATTTGAGTCTATCCAACTAAAAACTTAAACGTCTGATATCGATACTTTTTTGAGTAATTTGGAGAAATGTTAGAAAGTACCTACGAGTATGTATAGAAAACTAAAATGGTAAAAATGATTTTCCAATTTAATAACTTTGTAATATTTATTGTTATTCCGTATGGTATTTTGATAGTAGATTGTAATTTATGTGTAAGTTTTGCATGCCCATGTGACGGCAGAGCATGGAGAATATTATCAAACATGTATACCATCTATACCCTTACCCATGTTGGCAAAAAAATAAATAAATAAATTTGATTTGATTTATTATTTTAAATATGAAAGTAACAATCAAGACAATTATGTCACAAAAAAATCTGAAAAATACCCAGTATAAAAAAATATGAATTTTTGAAGCTCCACCGCAGAAAACTCAAAAAAAAAATAATAACTCAAAACTACAAAAAAAACCGCGGAACATACATGGGGTATTTTCGATACCCCTGGGTATGAGGAATTCAGAGTTTTCTTTTGGACGTCACTATTTGGACCATCCTTTATAAAGCTCGGTACATATTGCACAGAACCTCATGCGTATATGGATAGGCAGTGTCATGTTACATGAACTACGCTTACATTCAAAAAAAATTTTTTTTTTTTTATATACATACTGATTTTTTTTTGTTCTTTTCTTTTTGATATTTTTTTTTCTTATATACACATTGTCATTGATGAATTTCATATACAGGGTGTACGGTAAAGAATGGATAACCTTGAAATCGCATATAACAGACCTTATGGCTGTTCTAAAAAAAATACTAAAAAAAATATATCCCAAGTAATAACTAAGATTTTTTTGAAAAAGAATACTAACTTTTTTTACATTTTTCATCACCACAACCACAAATGAATGAATTCCATCGGTTATCTATTGTTATAATATTGTACGTTGACTATGCCGCCGACAGAGAGGCAATAAATAA
The DNA here is from genome assembly GCA_947568875.1 of Fissipunctia ypsillon. NCBI lineage: Eukaryota > Metazoa > Arthropoda > Insecta > Lepidoptera > Noctuidae > Fissipunctia > Fissipunctia ypsillon. The sequence continues at coordinate 12,864,543 of OX387647.1, forward strand.
TGTGACTAGAAATTACACAGAATTTTTTTCAAAAAAAATTATATCTTAGGTACCTACTTACTTTGGATATACATTTTTTTTGTATTTTTTTTAGAACGGCCATAGGGTCTATTATATGCTATCGCAAGGTTATCCATTAATTACCGGACACCCTGTATATGTCGCATCTTGGGTGGCCGAGATGCGAAGCATCGGGTCTTCTTCGCGATCCGACATAGTTTTACGTGGATGTGGGCACTATCGTGGGTACTCGAACAAAAAATAATTTAAATCAGAATAACTTTATTTAAACTAACGAGTTTACAGCAAGAAACAAACACGTGCGTTGGTACTGAGCTATGCCAAGACTGTCCGAGGTTAACTGTCCACTCTCGATCCTGTCTCCAGTCTTCGCTGCATCTCCTCTACCGACGATCGTGTCCAAGCGGTAGGGCACGCTTGCGTTTCCGGTAACGACATTAGTTCAGATAATTGTTAGATGGCGCTGTTTGTTGCACCTTGGCGCCATTAATCCACGACATATACATTGACATGAATATTTACTTTGTAAAATGTAATATTATTATAATTACTGTGAATGTGAAGACTATGTGGGTCCTTGTTTTTTTCTTTTTCTTTTCTCTCAGCTTTAATGATAGTTTGCCAGTTTGAGTAAATTATGCGGCCTACCCAAATGTCCTTTCTTTGGTATTGTTCGTCGAATCGTTGAGCTCCTTAACTTTTATGTTGAGCTGTACGATTACTGACAGATGCTTGCACTGACTGGACAGGTCCACTCAATCTGTGTGGTTCTTTCCTCAAAAGATCATTTCAGACACCAACCTACATGGTCTTCACATGATCTGACCAAGATTATGTCTGGACTTTAAAAGAGACTGTGACCTCTGAGTTTGTTTCGGCCTTTCTTCTCAGAGTAATCAGATAGGAAACGCCGGCCTCATCTAGTTTAAAAAAAATGTTTGACGTGTAAAAGTGTTTGTATAAACCTACTTACAGAAATAAAATCATTTATCATTCACCCTGCAACGTGAATATATAGACAGAGAAATATTCACTGCCAGGATTGGCTTACACTTCAGATTAAGCGAATAAATAGATACTTCAAATAGCTACCTCAGCCATAGAGGCTAACTTAGAGTTTTAATAGGTTTAGTATATTGTTTTAATGTTTTAAAATGTGTATTTTTGTAATCTTGCTTGCTTTTAGATGCCTATAATGGTCTGATTTTATGAAAAGGCATTCCTCGTAGAGCTATTGTAAAGTATCAATTAATGCCGCTTCTTGCTAATTTCATTGATCAAGAATATTAAGGAAATTGAACCTATTTTTGAATCTCTTGTCCAGGAAAAACGGGATATTCCGACACCGACGAACAAAACGTGACGGACAGAAAATTTTGTAACTTTACACTCCAGGTGTTCATTCATAACATCGGAAACACTTAAAGCTAAGAAATAGATCCGCTATACACAGCGGATATGAAACCAACCGGCGCATGCGGCTACAGGCCCACAGTAAACAAGCCGACACGTATTGCCTTGTAAGTATTAAAGGTTTTACAATAAAAGTTATGTATGGGTTGAACAGGGTTTTCCCTTCGGTATGATCTAATTTTGTCTCAGTAGGAAGGCGGTAAAACGGCGTAATGGTCCTGAACAAAACGCCTCTGATTTATTGAGGGCACGCCACCCAACTCGTACTGACGTAAATAGAAAGTGGCAGACACCCTGAAAAGGGTTACGCGGATATATTCCATGTTTGCACTACGCTTGAACAAATAAAATGACAATAAATACCTAAGCACTTATTTCGGTCTATCGGTAATAAAATACTTTCCACGTAGTACACGTTAGGGACCGTCCACACTCCGCGCATGTTGTTTTTTTGTCAGCAAATTGGCATGAGGGCTGTTCGACTGTATTCTGTTTCCGTTTTTAAATTTAAATTTTGCTGGATAAATTTACACTGTCAATTCACAGTAGAATATTTGTTTTAGAAATGTTTTGTGTGTCTAAAAACGTCAGTGTTTAAAAAATCTACATCAATAAAGTTGTGAAAACGTTTGCGAGGCATCCTTAGTGTGTGTAAATGTTATAATAAGCCAGCAGACACTTATTCATTCGCTGCTAAACAAGTTATTCAAATAAGATTGTGCACAAAATTTCATTTCACTATAACAGAAAATAAATTGAAATGTTAATTTGCGTTAAGGGGTGGTACTCGGCAATAAAATCAATTTAATATATCTGCGTAAACATTGGTTAGTTAATGTAACTATTGGTACGCCGCGGGAGCTTGATGGAGGGTATCTTTCTGGTGGATAGAAGTAAACACTAGAGTTTACGTTTGTAAAAGTTTTATAGCCGCCTGTTAACTACTTAGATTGCCTCTGCATTGCCAATAGAACAAAACCACTACTTATGCCTCTATTTTTCCTCAAGATTTAAGTCATCTTAAACAAACATTAACATAAAGCCTCATTTATTCAGCATACGAGTACATAATATGAATTGCGTTAATTATGGCGTGTGTAAATTACATGGTAATTTGTTAGCGTACCCCAAACGAAATCTCTGCAGACAATCTCATCCGCACACAACACGATTCATCACAGAAGCCCAAACTTAACTAATTTACGTCAAAACAACTCATATAGGTAAACATAAAAGCCATGCTAATGAGGTTAACTATTCGGAAAATATTCTTCCTCTCAGGGATAACAACATGACACAGATAAAAGGAAAATATTTCACACATAATTCTATACTTACGAAAAAGGTTTTATGGCTCGTAAAGCCAATGATCCCGAAATTGCCCTTAGCTTTCTTCTAATCCCAAAGGTTTATATGTAAAACACCAATAAAATAGAATTCTAACGTCTGTAAAAATACATAAAATTATACAATTGAAACGGAGGCAAAATGAAAATGGAATGTCGTTTGTATATATTTATACTTTTGGAATGATTTTCCATTATTCCTTCAAAGTATATTAGCGGAAAAAGCGGCATTCTAATGAAACGCCTAGATATAGAGATCAATTTTAAGAAGAAATATACTTCCATATAGGGGTATTTATTATTTACCACTGTTAAAAGTTTAAGGTGGTTATATACGGTCCCTTATCTGAATCTGAGGACACAGGTGGACGCAGCGTACGCTCTTGTAAATATTTGATGTATATACCCTTAACAGCTCTTTGCTATTATAATTTACGGTATTATACAAGTAAGTGTACTGTATAACCCTACACTCTCGCCCACTCACGTCTCATATTTTATACGTTAAGTTAAGTTAGCCTTGACACTACATGATATTTAATATGACCATCATCATCATCTGCCTAGCCTTTTCCCAACTATATTGGGGTCGGCTTCCAGTCTAACCGGATGCAGCTAAATACCAGTATTTTACATGGATCGACTGCCTATCTGACCTCCACAACCCAGTTACTGGGTAACACGATACCCCTTGGTAAGACTGGTTGTCAGACTTTCGGGCTTCTGACGACCCGTAACGACTGTCAAAGATCCACGAATGACAGCCGGACCAACGGCTTAACGTGCTTTCCGAGGCACGGAGGAGTCTCGGTATGTAAAGATGGTCACCCATCCACGGACCAACCCCGGCAAGCGTAGCTTAACCTGATGGATCGACCCATGCGGCTGTTATTACTTAGCCACGAGCTCCTCATATTTAATATCACCACTAATATAAAATAGTAATTTTAAAAAATTAAATAGACTTCAAAAGGAAAATAACTCAAAATTATGAAATAACTTTAATTTTGGAAGTCGGCGTCTTGAGATCTGTATAGTGTGTTTTTTGCCACCGACTTCCGAAATTAAAGTTATTTCATAATTTTGAGTTATTTTCCTTTTGAAGTTGATTTAATTTTTTTAAATTACTTTTTATTTTGTAATTTTTAGTTTTAAGTAAAAACTGGAATATTTGTTTGTAATAAATAGTTAATAGTTTTGTTGTAAATATTGCACTAGAATTTGACCAAGGTATTGCGATGTTTTCTCTTTGACACCACACCCGTAACTCGTATCAATAAGAGAGGCCGTCACACTTGCACGTATTAGTCCATATCTAGAAAAGTACTGAACCGATATTGATGAAACTTGCACCGTTACCTAAATAGAAGTAAATGTAAGCCAATAAAAATAATGGTTTTAATCCGATTAATAGTTTCGGAGAAATGCGTGGACAAACATATATACAAACACCTAAAAGTTTTGTATATTTGATTGGAAGCCCTAATAGATTATCATATATGTCAATATATTGCAGTTCCAATAACATTACATACATACGTGTCGAATTGATAACCTCCTTCTTTTTTTGAAGTCGGTTATAAACAGAGTATTTTAATTTTTGCGTTCAAAACGTGAAAATAAAAATCAAAACAATAATAACAGTTCACGGTTCTAAAATTATATGAAAATCAAAAGAGTGAGGGACCTCGGAAATGTTTTGATGAAAAAATAAGGGAAATCTTTTCCATTTCACATAATTTTGTTACAACACAAAGTCAGGCTTTGTTGTGAATAAAAACCTATTTCGTCTGAACAATGCGTGTAAATACTGGTAATAAAAGATGAGGCTTGAAGGGAAATCAGCTAATAGCAATGGATTCTTTATGAGAACATTATTCGGTAAGTAGCTATTTCTCAAACATAGTAGGTAAGTACCTATAATAATATGTGTAACAATTGATTAAACACAGGGTTTATAATAAATGAAATTCAATCTACCTTAGCAAAGTATTTTAATTAATTAAATAAAGAAAATCACAATAACTTAAATAGTATTCTATCCTCTATCTACCTATCTACTTATTTGAACTAAAATCCGTTATAATTTAATCACACGAAAAGCAAATTAACAATCGCTAATCACTATACATAAATATTGAACTACCGTCATTTTATTAGATACGATATAAATCAAAATACTAGGTATACTTATCAGATCAGCACAAACGGTAGAATCAAGTTGACAGAGGTTCGACCTGGTCAGTTGTCCTTGTAAAAAAAGAGCGAGAATGACACGTGCAGGCTTATTTAAGCACCATTCCCGTCATGGCGTCTTGAAGTGTGTGGAGGGGCTTGACAGTGATGAGGGCACGCTGACAGTGTTGCTAGCGTAGCCAGCTTAGCCGGCGAGTATAGATGTAACAGCTCGGCCGTCCTGAAACAAAGTGTCCACATGATGTGCATTAGTTAACTTTCTAATAGATCTATAAGATCTTCTGTATCTAATTGACTGCCAGCGTCATCACTATCAGAACCAACAACAGCTACATAAGGCCTCAAAGAATCTACAGCCACCACTGTACTAAATTTCTTGTACCCTCTAAACCCTTTTACGCTGTGTATCATATACCGGTCATGACCAAGCGACTTAGTTATACTATACGGCCCAGCATACGTAGCATCAAGCTTCGTATTTACTCCAGACTGACCACAGCCTTTTGGATTACGCCATAAGACCAAGTCCCCTTTCTTGTAGATATGACCCTCTTTACGTTTCTTATCAAATTGACGTTTCATTAATTGTTGTTTACGTTTAATGTTAGCAGTGGCCCTTGCTCTTCTATTGTCTATATTTAAATTGCTTTCGCTATTTTCCAAATTTGATATTTTACTGTTATGTTTGAACATTAAATTAAAGGGGGCTTGATCTGTGGTTTCATGGCACGTATTGTTAACACCGAAAACTACATCAGGCAAGCAATAGTCCCAGTTACTTTCCTCACTGCTAGTTCTTAAGCCATTTAAAATTGTTCTATTAACCCTCTCAACCTGACCGTTAGCTCTTGGTGTTGCAACTGATGTCAGCACATGTTTTATAAGGTTTTTAACTGCAAAGTCTTTAAAATAAAGGCTACAAAACGCAAGACCACGATCGGACACTATGGTGGAAGGGAAACCAAATAATGAAAATACATCATGTAAAATATGAATAGTTTCAGCTGAACTTAAAGTGCATGTGGCTCTGGCAATAACAAATTTTGAGAAGGAACATGTAATTACTAAAATATATTGATTGTGTTTACTAGACTTCGGAAAAGGCCCTAAGTGGTCAATATGTATAGTATCCATTGGTACCTCCGGTTTTGGGATAGGATTTAATTTTCCTTCCAGTTTTCCATAATGTCCTTTCCGAAAAGCGCAATCCAGACACGAAGTGACATATTTTCTAATGAACTTAGTCCTTTTAGGGAACCAAAATTTTTTTTTATAGCGTTATCGCATTTTTTTAATCCACTATGCCCCATATCATCGTGATATTTTTGCAAAAGCTTCCAACGAGCATTACAAGGGACTAACAAACGATCCCCATGTAAAGTTTTCTTATACAAACGTTCATTATTTATTTTATAATTATTCAATATGTCTGGATTGGCATTAGGTCCACGCAATTGGTTGATAATGTTACATAGCTTAGGATCCTGCATTTGAACAGTAAGAAACCAATCATCAGCAGACAGAGCATAAACGTGGGCATCTACGGGGTTACGGCTCAGCGCATCAACGTGCCTCATTCTGTCTCCAGCCCTATATTCTATTTCTAAATCGAACTCTTGAATTTGCAGCCACCAGCGTGCAATTCTCGGAACCAAATCTTTTTTGACAAATGTATGACGAATAGCAACACAATCCGTTAATATTTTTACTTTAATACCTAACAAATAAACTTTGAACCTTTTTAACGACTCTATTACTGCTAGTGTCTCCAATTCGTAACTGTGATAATTCTGTTCTTCACGGGTAGTTGTGCGACTGAAGTACATTACAGGTTTTAAGGCGTCATCTATTTGACGCTGAAGCAAAATTCCTGCAACACCGAATTTACTTGCATCCGTATGGAGTTCTGTGTGCAAATTTATATCATAGATTGCTAAAACTGGTTGCGAGACTAAACTAGACTTAAGATCTTTGTCAGCTTTATCTTGGGCTTCTGCCCATGACCAGGTCATATTTTTCTTTGTAAGGTCTGTAAGAGGTTTAGCAAAAAGAGAAAAATTACGTGTAAACTTTCTAAAGAAAGAGCAAAGACCAACGAATTGCCTGACTTGGTGAACATTAGATGGGGTAGGAAAATCACGCACAAACTTTATTTTATGATCACCTGGCTTAATACCATCCTTAGAAACGTAATGACCGAGATAATTTAATTCAGTTTGAAGAAAAGAACACTTCTTCATATTAAGTTTAAGATTGGCCTCTCGTAATACTTTCAGGAGAAGTTCTAGTAGCTCTAAACCTCGTGGAATATCACTGCTTGGTAACAAAATATCGTCCATGAATGCCAGAATATGATCACCATCACCCATTTTGTTAACCTTATTAATAATTATATTCATTAAACGTTGAAAAACCTCAGGTGAATTGGCTAAACCGAACGGAACCCGAACGTATTCATATTGCCCGTCCGGTGTAATGAAGGCAGTTTTGTGAATAGAATTTTTGGAAACGGGTAATTGATGATAAGATTGTGACAAATCTAAGCTAGTAAAGAAGTTTTTACCTGTTAATTTAGAAATTTCATCATCAATTATAGGCAAAGGAAACCTATCTTTTATAGTAACTGCATTCAAGGCCCGATAATCTACACATAGCCTTACGTCTCCGTTTTTCTTTTTGACTAACACAACGGGTGATGCAAAATCTGAATTCGATTCCCTAATAATGCCGGCTTCTAAGAGATCTTTAACTTTTTCACGAACTGTTGAAAGTTCTGGTATTGAAAGTCTATACGGGCGATGATACACAGGCTTATCAGTGTTCAAATTGATTTCCATTTCTGCTAGGCTTGCGAGTCCTAATTCCAACGTTTTAGACGCAAAACAAGATCTATAATGAGACAAAATAGTAAACAAACGTAGCTTATCGCCGTCGCTAATATTACCCACGCTTATGTCTGCCAAATTAACACCACCAATATACATATCAGCACATAAACCATCATCAACTAAAAGTATATCATTTTGGTCCAATTTTGTCACGTCTACATCAGCAAAATTCGGTACGAAACCACCAACAGCTATATTATTTTGGTTTTTAAGCCCAGCGTCAGAATTGGACCAGCAACAAAGAAAGATTTGACTCACCAAGCCAGCTTCAGCTTGCAATATTTCAGCACAGCATTGCCCTCTTGCCACCACTTGGCCAGCTGCAAACTCCACAGCTTTCGCACCCAGGTTGTAAACTCTGAGCAAACCCTCGGAGCCCTCCACCACAGACGCCCGGATAATATATTCATGATCTGCGAGGTTGAAATAACGAGGATTAGTATTTACAACTCCCCTTGATCCACCGTTAATTAGCACCGGAACCATTGCTGCCTCGTTGGGTAGGATAGTCAAACTATTTTTGGAAACGAGGTCTATTCTTTGTTCAGGATTTTCTATGACTATGCCTTGGATATTATTGTGATGTTGGGAAAGGATTACAGAATTACCACTTACTACAAGGGATACATCATCTCTATTAATGACAGGCTGCCCTAACAATACATCGATTTTTCCCAGGTCGGCCGGCATGAGTAACTAAAGCACTGGTTTTTACAGAGAGACCATCCAAGGAAATATTGATTTTTATTTCACCCAGTGCGGGTATTGGACTACCAGTAAAACCTTTTAAAATTTTATCACTTGGTTCGATAATACTCTGTAATACTTTCGCAAAACTAACTTATGACATTACTTTGTGCTCCAGTGTCTAAATATGCAATGGCCTTTGACCCATTAACCGTTATATCTTTAAAGTATAAATCGTTAAAGCTTTGTACAACTTTCACTTCTTTTATTTTATTCGAGTCAGTATAAACATTCTGCCTACAAAATCTTGCAATATGCCCGGTCTTCCCACAGTTGTTACATAACCGTGTATCAGGGTTAGTGCAATCCCTAACCAAATGGCCTTCAGTATTACAGCGGTAGCATTTAATTGTACTGGAAGGAGAATAGTATGTTTTTCTTTCAGTCGGTTTCGAAGTACTGGTAGCATTAGAATGTCTCAAAGCACGTTGATCATTCTCACGGAATCGCGATGAATACGACTGGTAATTTTCCATTGATATCAAAAACTGACAATACAATTCTTCTGGGTTTGTACTTTTCAATGCTTTAGCACTAGCTTGTAATTCAGAGGGTAGGCCGCGAACAATACAAGAGACCGCGGCACTGTCATCGAACCTACATCTACGGCACATCGCTAACTTATCGTAAAAGTATTTACTCATGGTCTCTTTTGGTTCTTTCTTACGACCGACTAACTCTTCAATTAATTCCGAAAATTCAAACATCCTAGGAAACGTACGTTTCAAAAGTTCCTGCCACTCGCACCACGTAAGATCGTAATTATCTAGCCTATTATACCAACGTCTAGCTGAACCATCTAATCTAGTCTGCATATAATACGAGCGCTTTGCCTCATCCCAGCCATAAATATCACCCAACTGGTTAATTTTCTTCAGCCAAACACGCTATTATCTTTATCATCCGGGTCAAATAGTGGAATTATTATGTCGCCTTTAACACTGTCACTTCCGTTTTCACGCGTTCTGTTAAAGAATTTGTTCATCATACCTTCAACTTTTTCATTTACCAACTGTTCTAGCTTACTGCTCGACGATTCTCCGTAGGTAGACGGTACTGCCCGCTTCGCTGCGTGTTGCACATCAGAATCATCAGATTCACTGCTACTGCGTCTAGCTTGGTGCTTCTTCATGATAAGCGGAGTTATCCCACTTCTGAAACTGTAACAATTGATTAAACACAGGGTTTATAATAAATGAAATTCAATCTACCTTAGCAAAGTATTTTAATTAATTAAATAAAGAAAATCACAATAACTTAAATAGTATTCTATCCTCTATCTACCTATCTACTTATTTGAACTAAAATCCGTTATAATTTAATCACACGAAAAGCAAATTAACAATCGCTAATCACTATACATAAATATTGAACTACCGTCATTTTATTAGATACGATATAAATCAAAATACTAGGTATACTTATCAGATCAGCACAAACGGTAGAATCAAGTTGACAGAGGTTCGACCTGGTCAGTTGTCCTTGTAAAAAAAGAGCGAGAATGACACGTGCAGGCTTATTTAAGCACCATTCCCGTCATGGCGTCTTGAAGTGTGTGGAGGGGCTTGACAGTGATGAGGGCACGCTGACAGTGTTGCTAGCGTAGCCAGCTTAGCCGGCGAGTATAGATGTAACATATGTATTACATACCTCAGTCACGCCAAATGGCAAGCATTTTATTAATTTTATTCATTTATTTAAAAATATCAAATATTTTCCTCCTTCCATTGAAAGTTTATTATCATACAAATATGCAAGCAGATACGATTATGCTTTGAAATGCTCGTTTGAATTTGTCAAAATGTGAAACTACCAAATAGTTACGTCAAATATGTTCGAGTGGTACAAATTATTACTAAACTTGTAACTAAATTAAATGATCCATTTCATGTAAATTAAGCGTAGATCACCATTTAATCGGAGATAATAATTATGCTTGGAGTTTCCCTACGTGATCGAATCAATGAAGAGATCCGCAGGAGAAACAAGGTAATCGACATGCCCGAAGAATCGCTAAACTTAAGTGGCAGTGGGCAGGGCACATTGCTCGCAGAACAGGTTCTGGAGTGGCGACCACATACGGAAAGGTGGCGTGCTTAATGTTACCCGTTACCTGTATCTTACAGTATTAGATGTTTATCAAGATGTCTAGCTCGTGGAAACGTGGTCATAAATGACAGAAATGTAAGACCTGAAATTATTAAACCATATTGACCTGACAGAAACGACAAGACAGCGGCATGCGATTAGTTCCGATTTCATCCGCGCGCTGATTTATTTTGCGCGCTTTCTATCATGTTTTAGAAATGTGTCGATCGTTATTTCCTAGTTTATGTTACAGATATTTTTTACCGACCTTTTTTTTTCGTTTCTATTTTAGTGTTTCAATTTAATATTGTTTAAGAGCACTATATAAATAAGTTAGCTGTAAGTTTCCCGAATAAAATAAAAAAAAACTTTTTCTGCCTCGCAATCGAAACTGCTATGAGTGAAAACTGAAAAATCCACCCGCAACCGCATGCGTATTCCAGGCCTGGATTCTGGTGGTCCTTCATAAACACAAAACAATTTTTTTTATTTGAGATAGGTTTGCTCTTGACTCTAGTCTAGGTCAGAGATGACAGAGACAAAGTCGACGATGGAGCGAGCTTACCCAGAAGAAGCTTGTTCACTCTCACTTTGGAGAGATCGGGGTTGCACTCCTTTGCTATGCGCATCACAAAAGACATTTGGAAACGCTTAGAGCGAATTGTTGGAATAGCAACTAGGTAGGGATGGTAACCTACAGTGCGTCTGTGCGCATCACAAAAGACATTTGGAAACGCTTAGTGCGAATTGTTGGAATAGCAACTAGGTAGGGATGGTAACCTGCAGTGCGTCTAGATGTCCGTTGGTAGAAGGGGGCCGGCGGAATGTGGTCGTGGAGTTCTTGAGCACACTCACCGAAGTATAATCTGTAGAAGACCGACAAGCAGGGATGAGTCAAGCTGTGAAGCTTGGCATCCACCAGTCTTACGTCGTCAATGAGCCTCTTAGCTCTGCGTTCCACCGAGTCGAGCGTGGCAAGTTGGTATTTAGCTGAGCCATCCCAAAGGTGGCTGCAATACTCCATGCAGGATCGGATTTGCGTTTTGTAGAGAGTTAAAAGCTGTCCAGGCGTAAAGTGTCGCATCACCTTATTTAGGATGCCCAGTTTGTTGGATGCAGTTTGCGTTTTGTACTCGATGGTGGCACCGAAGTTGAGACATGATGTCAACTCCATGCCTAGGAGCTTGAGCCGATAAGTTACAGGAACAGATGGACCCTGAAAAGTAGGAGTTTGATCGGAACGACTCTTTTTAGCGGTAAAAAGACACGCCGGTGGCATTAAAAGAGACCAGATTATCATCACCCCACTGGGAGACAAGGCTTCAGGTCAAATCTGTCCGCTCTACCATAGCCTCTCTCAAGGAACGAACTTCGGCCCCGCTGGTTTTTGCGCTGGACAAGTATCTCTCTGAAACTGTACTGTCATCTGCGAACCCAACAATACCAGACTAAAGTCTAGTATTGTGGTAGTCATTGATGTGTAGCAGGAAAAGAGTTGCAGAGAGAACAGACCCGTGAGGAACTCTGGCATCAACAGCCATAAGGTCGGAAGAGCAGCCGTCAACGACTACTCTGATCGACCGTTCACTATTTAGTACCTATCAAACCGATTCATAAAGAAATATTAAGTAATCTCCATGTGATTGTATTTCTGCCAAAATTCCGATATTTTCAAAAATAATAGAGAAAGTAATATATAATGCTGTGTATAATTACTTTGAAAAACATAAATTATTCTGCACTGAACAAAAAGGGTTTCGAAAGAACACTACAGTCAATATGGCTTTTTTTGATTTATTATCTAATATTATGACTTCCATAGATAAAAGGAATCCAATATGTGCTATTTACACTGATATGACAAAAGCATTCGATTTTGTTGATCACAACATCCTACTTCGAAAATTGCACGCCTATGGAATTAGAGGAAATATCCTCAAACTCTTAGAATCATACCTCAGTGACAGATTGCAGTATACAGAAATCTCTAGAATATGCCCAATCAGTAAAATAGAATCTGTATACACATCTGAATCTAGACTTGTAAAATATGGTGTTCCTCAAGGCAGTGTAGTGGGACCGTTATTGTTTTTAATATACATTAACGATCTCCCAAAAGCGATAACACACAAAATGGTTCTCTTTGCTGATGATAGCACAGCAATTATCGAGTGCACTAACCCTAATGACTACCAAAATGAAATTAGTAGCTCTGTAAGTGAAATTATAAAGTGGCTTGATAAGAATAATTTAAGAATAAACTTAAGTAAGACTAAAGTTATGCATTTCCATCAACGTCGTGCAAACCCAACGATTTCCGTAACATACAACAACTGTTTGATAGAAGAGGTCACTAGTAGTAAGTTTCTAGGTATAACTATCGACAATTAATAAGCTCACTTGGAAACTCCATGTAGAAGATATATGTAAGCGAATGAGTAAATCTGCATACGCACTATTCATATTATCAAAAAAAGTAAATATTGAAACATTATTGACTGCGTATCATGGTTTGGTAGGTTCAATTCTCCGATATGGTGTGATTTTTTGGGGACAATCAACTGATAGAGAGACCGTATTCAGGATGCAAAAGCGTTGCATTAGGTCTATGTGCGGTCTACGATCAACAGACAGTTGTATGCCTTACATACTTTAAATCACTAAAATTGTTAACATTTCCGGCACTATACATATTAGAAACTGCGCTTTTTGTAAAAAGAAACCCGCATTTATTTATTAAACTATCAGCAGTCAAGAAAACTCAATTGCGTGCTCAGTACAAAAATCAATTATGTAACATAAAATATGTAAGACTGCTTTGATGTACAAAAGTTTTTTCGGAATTGCTCCTAGAATATATAATAAAATTCCTAATTCCATGAAAATAATGCCATTGTCAAAATTTAAAATAGCACTGCTACAGAAACTTCTTCTTGACAAATGCTACTATACAATAGACGAGTTTTTAAACGACAAAGAGTTTTAATTATTAATGCTGCATTTAAAATTTTGACATCTGTAATTTTATATGAATGTTTCTTTTTATTAATGAAAATGTTTTATTTTTTTCTTTTAGTATACTTTCTTTGCATGCTACAATATTTGTATGTCTTAAGACAAAACATAGCGTACTATTTTATATGTATGACCTATTGTATACCTATGTTTCACAAATAAACTTATGATTATGATTATGATTATGATTCTGCTTAACAATTTGATTGTATCCGGTTCATATTCAACCTCAGGAAATATGACCATGTGTCGAGCTATAAAGTCTGAGCTCAAATGGATATCCATTCGCCAGAGAAGAAGTTTGCGTGCTTTGACCACGCTTTTCTCCCTTCTCAACTCTCCCATTCCTCCTTCTTATTTTGTGTGTCACTTCCAATATCTAACATATGTTCTTCACACACTAAGAACAACGTTCACACACAAACACACTAAGTTCTTCTAACAATCTTCTCCTACTCTGTCCTTCTTATACTTCTAACTTTGTTCGTTCTTCCTTTCATATTCAGTCCATTCTTCTTTGGAATGCGCTACCTCTTGATATCAGGATGGCCACCAGTCGGTATGCATTTAAGCGGAGATTGCCGAGTTATTTTCAAAATAAATAGCGTAGAGTTATCTCAAAACCTCTCTCTTTTGAATTTTAAATGGATCGCGCAAAATTCATGAAACTTAAATTGTTCAAATCTTAGCTTTCCTGCAGTCATTTTTGGTTAGTTAACAAACTAATTAACCTTAGGAAAGAGAAAATGGTCAAATTTCTTTTTTTTAATCAGATGTCTAATTCATTTTCCACCTCGCAGTCTTTGAAGGCCGATCTTAGCCAAATTAGCCCATTACGTACTACTTTTTTTAAAATAATTATGAAAACTGAGAGTTTGGCGGAGAACTACTTAGGAACCATGATATCACCTTTTTTAGATTTTTAATTTAAATTTGAAAATTTATGTCGTAATTCACCGAACGTAAATTTTTCACTTTGAACCAACATTTTCATAACTTTCATCACAGTTACGAAGCTGAATATTTTATGCATAAAAGTACTACTCATGAAGATTCAGTTACTTTGCAAAAAAAAATCTCGACAGTCTTCTACTTTTCGAAAATTCTCAAAAATCCAAAAAAAAAATCTTAAATCGAAAACTATGAAATGTCGCGGATTATACGTATGCATGGGGGTGATTCGGAAAATATAATACGAAGGACCTAAATTTTTTTTGGACGTCAATGTTCTGGCCACCCTGTATAATATAGGTATATAACATAACATCACGCCTTGTTTCCCCGAAGGGTTAGGCAGAGGTGTACCTATAGTACACACACATTTCGCCAGTTATGTAATATAGGTATATATTATAGTAAATATGTATGTATGTGTATCATAAGTTTATAACATATTTATGTACTTGTATACCTATTCTAATTGTACCTAATTCATTATTATTTATTTTTAATAGTTTTTTTTATATCTATTATTTCATAGCTCTTGGTTGACAGAGAGAATGCCTAAGGCATTAAGTCCATCTTTGTACTTTTATGACTGGGAAAAGTTTAAATAAATAAATATATCTGTTTAATTACACCGCAAGTAATGAGTCTTTAGTGTCAACAGCTGTTCCAGGATTCAAAACCGTCCCTAAAAGAAGGTGATTATTAAATAAATGTCAAAAGCTAAATACCTACTTATTACTTAAAATAATTTTGTTTTACAACAAGTTGGCGGTCCGCGGTGGCAGCACATGCATTCTATTTCCATACCGGAGCGACATGGGTGGCGGGCCCGTCATAAATCACCACAATTTGTTCCCAGCACGTTTTGATCGCCCGTTAATATTCGTGATAATTGTTAAAATAATACACACGACACAAATTCGTTCACCCCGGATGCTGACCGTTTGTTATTTTTACATCACTCATTTAATAAATTCCATTTGAATAAATATTTTTGCTGAAATCGAATATTATTTTATCCCTGCCTATCAAAAAGTTTTTTATTTAATGTAATAATTGCGAGCTATGTAAACCAATTGCCAATTTATGAACGTTCCGATATTATTAGCCGACTCGTGTTTACAATCAGAGTTAAACTGAGTTATTGTTATGTTCTAAGCTATTTTAATTAATTTAATTTGCGAATGTGCTTTAAATAAGCACAGCATTTGCAAATTAGGCACACCTATTAATTAACATAAAAATTGTATTGGATACTTTAATTACATTTGCTGTGTTATCTATTTATATACTAGGTACCAATACTATACCTAGGTAGATACATCCTACGGACTAACATGAACCACTATTTACTTAAAGACGTAAAAATGATACAAAACGAAATGAAAACGAGCTTCACTTAAAATATATTTTTCTGAAAAACCTCATTAAATCTAAAATAAGCTTCTTACCGAAGATACACTAAAGCTGAGACATAAGGACAGCTTAAGAAATTATAAAGAAACGAAAAAAAGAAAAATTGTTTTCACAACGTCATGCTCTTTACCTTTTGAAGTATAGAGGAACTAGAGGAAGACAGTTAATAGTGCTTACACGTGGCACTTCATAGAAAGCGATCCTTTTATCGTTGAGAAGGGGCTTAGTTTTCAGAATCAGTCCGGATGTGGTGAGCACTGATAGTTTTTAAATTGGTTTGTTTATTCGTAGTACACAAGCATCGTTTGTTAACTAGCAACGGATACTTCGTCGTAAATAAGAACGGTTCTCGTGAAGTAAAATACTTGGAATACTTATAATTTGAAATGCCATACCATTTTTGAGAATAAATAAACCATACTAATCATACTTTTATATGTGTATATCTGTGTAACACGTTATCCAAAACAAAATGTAGAAAAGTGTCAGTTAATTTCCCTTTATGTAAGGTTATTCCTTCCGGAACTATTTGCACGGTCGTTAACATAATGGACCGCACAGCCAAAGATAAATGGTTCGTGGAAAGCGAAATCAACCAGCCAGAAAGTAGGAAAACTACTTTAAGTGCTGTGACGTAATAGGCATTCTCTAATAAGACCATTTCCGAAGACTTATTCATGTTGTCTACAGATTATGCTAATGGTACATGTAAATCGCGAATAGGCGAATCTTTTCTGAACACAATACACACTATCTTTACGCAAAATATCTAAAACTGATACTCCTTCGTAAATGATAATAGAATAAACGTATCTTGTATTTTTATTTTCTCTCAGATATGTGAGCGTAAGATACGTATTTTATGAGATCCGTTCGAACTGCTGAAATGTCTGTCATGGCCTGCGGTATTGAAGATATATTCATGTTTAGATCCCTCTTCGGAGGCCGGAATATCGTTGGCGAGGATAATTCAATTATCCTCAGAGGTTCCCGTGTCATCACTCAAGCGCAGGTGAGCGAGAAATTTCTCGGATGAATCCCGAACTTCATATAAGGAATAAATAAGTTACAATAAACCGGTGGACACAGAACTAAACAACGACGTGACTCGAATACATACGCTCACACCTTTTTTGGAGAAAATCGTCTAAATATAGTTGCTTTGAAAGCGTTTTAAGATTAAATTATTTGAAAAGTTTATAATACTTACGTGAATCTGTATTTTTTTTTCAATTTACTTTCTAGCATTCAAATTCGCTTCATAGAGAACTAACCCTTCAGATCAAAACGGAATATTTATTCGCTTTGTGTTTTGAAACCCATTATCAGAATCTATCGTGCATTTTTATAAGCTAGGAAATATTTTAGGGTTGTATTCCAAATACTAGTTTGCATAATATGGTTGCAACAAATCGCAATTATCGATGTATCAATACTAAACGGTAAAAGTATATTTAACTAGCTGACTTGACAGACGTTGTCCTGTCCAAATAATAATTCATACAAAAAAGGCCTTTAAGTTTTTCCCGAATTTCAAGATTTATCGGGAAACTATTTATTATTTATTTAAACTTATCACACTTAAAAAAGTACAAAGGCGGACTATTATGCCTTAGGCATTCTCTACCAGTCAACCAAGGGTGGTGAAGGGTGGTGAACTATTCCAATTTTTCTTTCCTGAACCTGTTTCGGAGTATTACAAAAAAAATTAAAACAAAAAATACCCAAATTGGACCAGCGGTTCTCAAGAGATACGCTTACCAACGAACAGCATTTCATTTTTATTAAATAGACTAGTATCGTCAAAGATAGTTTTTTCTAGTAAGAAAATACATACATATATGTACATAAACTCATGCCTTTTTCCCATGGGGGTAGGCAGAAACTACAGAAGGCCACCTGCTACGATCCTTACATACTCCGTTTGCTTCGTTTACGTTCATACATCTGGACCAGATGTATAAACATAAACCGACGTGCGTGTATAACCAGATGATGGACGCCAGTTTCTAGTACTACGCACCTGACCTTTCTGAAGAACATTACACATAAATTCATTATAATAATATATGTCCTTCTAGGGCGTCCCCTCCAAAGTACTAAAATACATACAAACTAGAAAATACACCTGGACTAAAATCTTTATTTATCAGTAAACCTTCAAGTTCGAAAATGAGGTTACAAACCAAGAAACTTAGTTTCCAATTGTTTTAATCATTCCTTGATATTGTTGCCTTTACTATATTAAAGGCGAATCTGCGAACTTTGTGGAAAGTTCGGTTTATTGGTACTAGACTTGTGTTCAATCCGTTTTATAATGCAACCAACAAGTAGTACTTATCCCGAATAATCCGTCGCGGTTTCCCTGCAGCCTGCTGGCAAGCCGCTGTAAGCTATTAGATTTGAAGAGTTTTGGCGGAGACGCTCTCAGCCGCTTCAATTTGTGCTTCGTTAAACGATTTTCAAGAATATCTTAAGGCTGTTTTTTTATATTATGTACATACCTGGATAAGATATGTTTTGATAGTGATTGTAGAAGAATAGGTACATACAGTACTTACTCCTCAATTTCGAAAGCAATGAAAAAAAAAAGTGTGTGTGTGTCAGTTCCGACGCACGACTGGAGTTTATTCCGTGAAAGGTGCGCAAGGCGTTGCGCAGAAAAATGTAACGCTCTTGAGTTAACGCTTGCATTAATTTCACTACTCATAAAAGTTCCATACCTGGGGGCTTTATTTGAAAATCGATTCTTAAGGAAAAAAACATTTTTTGAAAGCCTAACACGTCTTCGTAATTTTTATAAAGTTCTAATTTTTAGCAATCTATCAAAAATAAAAGTTATTTCTCTACGTAGCAATAACTTTAATTATATGCAGGTTTGCATTTGGAAAAAGTCAGTGAATTAATAAAATACTGAAACGCCTGTATATTTGCTCACCTGTCTAGTATCTCCACCTATATGAAAAGGCTTTTAGATCTAAGCCTGTTCATTCGTAATAAACAAAAGGTTAAATAGCTAAACAACGTGCCATGTAATAGGTAGATCTTTCAACAGAAGCTGTCAGAGACCTCAATGTCATTTTTTTTTAGTCCGAAAATATTGTTGACATGACACGACCACTATGATCTGAAGATGACACATGCCAAGAATAAAAGGAACTGTCAGCAAAATTATTTTTGTTAATATTTTGAACGGCAGACAAATACGTTAGGTTATTTTCTGCCGTCCGTTGTAAGCGGTCCCACTCTCACACGATTTATCCTTTATGACGAAAACGAAGCATGACAAGCTAATCTCCGGACCTCGTGACTTGTCATTATATTATTACCTACTACACGCCTTACCCCATGTTTTGAATGAACATAATTACAGAAAACACGTACTTATTACGATTGTGATAATATTTTGTTAACTTTCTCCCTAATTACTTTCTTAGTTGTTTCCATACTGTTGTTGCTATTAAAATACCTAAAGTTAAACATTAACAACAGACGGAGCGAAACGTTTTGTCTTTGTATTCCTTTTACGTAACTGCGGTAAACACAATAGTACTGCGGAATATGAAATTTGATTCGGTTTTAGTTAACTCAGCAAGTTAGTGGCGGTAACTAATTACCCATCATTGTGTGACCGAGCTGATGTGGCAGAAACTTGAGTTAACACTATACATCACTCGGCGTGCACGCATGACGAAGCCACTATTAAGTCATTAATTAAGCAAAGACGACGTAGACAAAGACAGCTCAGAGACAGTCTACGTAGTCCTTAACAGCTAAGTGATAAAGTTGAAAGTGCTGTAATTTACAGTGGGCATGGAGTTAATGGGCTAGCATTAGAAGGGCACGCTGACGTCGACCGACAGCGTCGCAAACAAATAAAGCCACTCGTTAAATAAATCGCCACAGTCAAACATAGTCGAGACCTTTCCGCGCCTCTGCACCCGTGAATAAATAAACATAATAATGTGTTTAGCGAACGACCCGATGTTTTTAAACAAGATAATAACTAACATTTGATTAAAAACAACATTGGCTTGAGTAAATATGTACTATTTATCATGAATAATATGCTTTATATCTACTTAAAACTTTGTTAAAATAATCCTTTCCTTTGAGTAGACTGTGCTCCAAAAAAGCGACCGAAATAACTATCTGAGAGAAAAGATAAACTTTTATTTTCCACGAAATTGTTTATCTTTGTAGAAAGATCATTGAATGAACACAAATGCTTACGAAAACATTTCTCAGGAAACGTTATGATTGTCGCTTTAATTATTTGCACTTTTATCCGATTTATGATGAGATATTTCCGTTTCATCTTCTTTGTAAATAACGGAGCAGAAATGGCTTTTAGGTAAACAACCTTTTTGACTTGGCTTGTAATAATAAAAATCAATAGCTTCCGAAAGCTTAACTGACCGTGTATATCGCGGCTGTCCTCTTTCCTTTCATCAGTTTTCCTTTGTATTATTATTTGGTCGAGCCACAAACAGGCTCACCCACGCGAATATACTTAAATCAATAAAGACTTTATCAGATATGTTCTTCACGAACTGAATAAAAATATCGCGCTCACAGTTTACCTTGGAAGGTAGAGAGTAATTTAAGCTTGTTGTCAGTACTTCCTCTCGCCGTACATTTTCACAGTATTGAAAATAGTGATATCGAAAATTATTCTACGTATTATAAACGCACGTAGATACATCGCTAACAATATTTCAGACTATTTGTATGCAATTTAGAGTGTCAGATTTTTCAATCACGTTAACGATGGGATGTGATGTGTTTGGCTTTAGGCTAGAATTAAAAATGTTTTATATTGAAGCACCACTGTGTAGTGGTGCTTCAATATAAAACATTTTCACTTGTTTCATACAATAATTATTTTTAGAAAGATAATATTATTACAACTTTGATAACATGATTGATGTGTTTACGTGACATTGTAAAAATATTAAAATTGCTGAACAAGACAGAATCAACTGTGAGTAACTTCGTTGACTCTGTGCTGTCCAAACTGAATTTATACAAAAGAAATATATTGAATCACAATCTTGCATGCATGAACTAAGTACTTATTTTAAGTTTTTCAATCTTGAAAGAAGTTTGCAAATTCAATTATAGTTTTTCATCGTTTTGCAATGAAGCAAAATCAATGTCAAATCTTGTGTGCGAAAATTAGATTATTTATGATTATGACGTAGTTACTTTGAAGTAGTTCTGAACATTTTAGAGGTCAGTGGAACATTGTGGTCAATGCGCAATTATAATAAATGCTCTCTCGCTAGAGATTAGCATAACGAGACGAGTTAGGGAAAAGTTACCGTATTCCTGAATCCTCAGGGAGGTTAGAGCTGAGAATAATGAGTGAACACACTAACTTTCTGAATTTGCCGGGATCGAAGCCGTAGGGAGTAAGCAATGTCGTAGCTTAATTATTACCACAGAGGATTTTCGGAAAATATTATACAAAAAAATTATAGATAACTAATGCTCCATATCTGTCTAAAACCAGACAGTTTGCAGTTAGTTTTTATCACGGAATAGAAAAGCAAATATTCCGTGGTTTTTATAACCTACTGCTAAACGTAGTCTTTGAATTTAAACAGACCAGTAGGTTATTAAACAAATCTACTAAGCCGCTTGACTGAGATGCTTCCGTAGTACCTACTCGAATTTCAATTAGGCCAGCAATTAGGGCTCCAGATGTGTGAAATACAGATATTTAATGTCTAGTTTTGACACAGATGTTCAAAATCTGATCATAGAGTAAAGTGTCATAAAGTGTATCACCATAATATTATTTATATTGTTGTATAGTTTTAAACAAATAAATTATTATTATTTCCAATAAATATTGTTTACATTTTTAAATATTTGTATAAAAAAACATTTAAAAATTTAAAAAGCAGTAGGTAGGTATCGGGAATAGCGCCCAAGCTTCCAGTGGGCAAGACTCCTGAGACTGAAAGACCTCCAAATAATACGCGCCGTATCCAGAAGTACCGCTTTCTGGATCAAGGGCTCGATCCCTAAAGAGAGCCTCCTCAGGTGTTGGTCGAAACTTTTGGCTATTATGTCATTGGCTGTCACAATGACTGCTGTATTGACATCCCACACGTCGACAACCTCGCAAGCCAGGTCAAGATACTTAAATTACGGGACCGCCATATCAACAATCATCACGCGGCGCTCTAATCGATCTATCACCACTATATCAGACTTATGGCAACTATAGTCGTGTCAGTGATGACAGATCGATATTATTTTTAACTATTAAATGTATATCAATAATCCGTTCCAATACTTAGTTTGGCATCTTTAGGTGTAGTAAAAGGTACGTAATATAAGTCATGACCGCTAATCGATACCAGACAGGCATAAAGGAGTATTACGACGATCTATAAACCACGAGAGTGTCACAAAATCAACTTAAAATTTGCGATTGTAATGCAACTTTACGATCCATCAAAATACTTACGACCTTAAAATTAAGTAAAAAAAAAGGTCAAGTGCGTGTTGGACGACGCACAATGAAGGGTTCCGTAGTTGGGATGAGCTTATCCCAAGAAGAAACTTAACATTGTAGTTGAAAAATATGTTCTCTCATACATTCCAACTGCAAACATATGTTGGTCGACTATTACTCGATAACTTATAAAGACTACTTAGTTATGATAGTTTTCCTTTTAATTTCGTTGTATATACTACTACCATGAATTTTAGCACTTGATTACTTAATATGTATTTCAGAAATGGATCCCTTAATCGAAAAATTGTTTTCACAAATTTTTTTCATGAGTTTATTTTACCACTTGGTCGGCGTAATTAATATGATATTCATGCCAAATTATAGCTTTCTAGTACTTAGAGTCTCTGAGTAAGCTTCGAACGGACGGCCGGATGGGCGAACGGACGGATATGGCAAAACTATAAGGGTTCCTTCTTGACTACGGAACCCTAAAAATCGCTGAATATATATAATGTGAATTTCAAAAATCCATCAGAGCTGAAAATGATTATGTGCGTATATAAAAAGAGTATTACAAAAAGAGTATTGACCTCCGGACCTCTGAGTAACACAATACCATACAGTCTAGCTAATCCGTTGTGAGGCAACCATCCCTACTAAATCCTCGACCCCAAAAGAATGAAATGGCCAAAAGTTACCCAAAAAGAAGTTATGAGGAACCCTGATTACATTGAATGATAACTTGTAATATGGTTTATTACATAACATGTGTATAATCTATACAAATAAATAAAATAGAAGTGTCTGTTTGTAATGTCAAAATAACAACTTTTAACTAAATGCGTAAGAAAGTATACCTATATGTGGGAGGTAGGGTAGAATAATAGACATAAATAGGTTCGTTACTATATTTATCAGTAAGTGACACAGCTATACTTCATAACAACAATAAATAGTATATTAGAATTTAAAAATAATAACACAGTAAAAAAAATACAACATAAAAAAAGAGTTATTCAACATTACAACATTAATTAAGAAAACATACCTGACAGTTCAGAGCACCGTTGTGCCGTATCCGCTATCGGACAGCTTCTGATCTGTCGAGAGACAGTGCGCCCCTTTTAAAGCAAGATTCACTCGTATAGTGGGGAAACAAGTTGTCAGTTACAATACCCTCATATAGCGGAAGTTGATAAAAATATTATTAAACAATTCTAAAAAATCATTAAATAATTTCTCTCTCACACGGCCATACTGACGAGCAGCCTTTATGGCTCGCGAAAAAATAAAAAGATAGCATAATAGTGAATGATAATTTCAGATAATTAGTCAAATCGCACGGCTCAAAATATATCAAATACCAACGGTTAATTTACACGAGCCAGTCACCATTTTTAATGGCTGTTAAATGACCATCAAAGCCAAATCACATGGCATTATGATTCTATATCTGCCAAATCACATGGCATCATGATTTTGTATCTGCCAAATCACATGGCTATTGTCAAATCTCATGACAATCAGATACATGCCAAATCACATGGCTATTGTCAAATCTCATGACAATCAGATACATGCCAAATCACATGGCTATTGTCAAATCTCATGACAACCAGATACATGCCAAATCACATGACATTAGTGAGATTGTCAAGCATAACCATAATCGTTGGCCGGACGCTCAGAGATATGCAGGACAATCTTCAGAATTGCGTAATATACAATATAATAAACATAAAAAATATAGTTTTCGTTAAAAGATTCATGAATCATCTTCGTAACATTAATCAGAAATATCTAAAGAGTCTGCCAACTCACATCCCATGTCAGGAGTGACAATTCGCAAATTATCATGAGAGACATACAACTCATTGCCAGTTTTGTTAACTCGAACTGTATATCTATCGTTATCGTTAACCTGAGTAATGACGCATGGACCTTTAAATTTACTGTCAAGTTTGTTAATTACTCGGGGATTTTGTTTTACTAGTACTATATCACCGACTTTAAAAGGTATAATTTTAGTTTTAGTTTTATCATAATCCGCTTTTCGAGATTGAGCTAGCACGTCCATTCTGATTTTTGACTCTTGACGGCACATATCGAGATCCATACGCTCAACATCTTTTAACAAAGCTGATATAGCAGGAGGTGACTGATCGCAGCCCATCAGAAGTTGGAAAGGAGTATGACCAGTACTTTTACTAAAGGTGCTATTTACAGCCAACTGTACTTCGCCAACAGCATCTTTCCAACTTTTTTTGGTTGTATTTTCAACAATAGTAAAACAGTTTGTCAGAACCTTCATAATCCGCTCGACCTGGCCATTCGCACGACTTACACCACTAGCTATAAAATGCAATTCTATAGCCCAATTTTTACAGAAACTTGTAAATTCTTTGCCAGTATAGGAAGCAGCTTGATCACAAATTATACGTTTAGGGGTACCAAAAGTATAAATTAATTGTTTTAAGGCATTTACTGTAGCTACTGCGGTTAAATTGGTAACAGGTTTCAAGTTGCAGAATTTTGTAAATGCATCTATAAAGACAACTGCGTATTGTTTGGTAGGTTTATTGCCACTCAGTTTGCCCGTCGTGTCCATATGGACTGTATGAAAAGGAGTAGGGGGCTTATCTATAGGGTGTAATGTAATCTGTCGTGAACCAGATTGACTTTTATTTATTTTGCAAGTCAGACAACTGTCAACGTATTTACGAGTATATTTAGACATATTTGGAAACCAAAATTGTTCTCTTATTTTGTTGAGGGTTTTTTCCCAACCAAAGTGTTTAAGAGCATCGTGATAAATTTGTATAATATGCCACCTATAACTTCTTGGAACATAGAGACGTTTCTTAACTTTATTGTTAATAGAAATAATACGATACAATAATCCATTTTGAATTTCATAAGTGGAAGCTATATTCTTGTCGATACTCCCTTCTTTAATTGATTCGATTATATTTTTGGTTTCTAAATCATTATTTTGTTCTACTTCTAACCATTCACTATAATTTTGAATATTATTTATGTTGACAGTTGATGGATTGCGACTTAGGTAATCAACATGGGGAATACGTTCACCTTTTCGATACTCGATACTAAAATCAAAAGATTGCAGGTAAGCCCACCACCTATGCACCCTAGGAAGCAATTCTTTTTTATTACGCGAGGCTTTTAGCGAGTTACAATCAGTAATGACTAAATGGCCTGCCAAGTAAGTAATGACGAAAAAGCTTAAAAGATCTAACCACTGCCAGAGTTTCCAACTCATAAGAGTGGTAACGACTTTCGGTCTCAGTGGTGCGCATGCTAAAATACTCGACAACTTTCAACTGATCATGTTTTTGAAAAAGAATTCCCGCTAGACCTGCGGAACTGGCATCCGTGTGAAGTTCGACTGGCTTAGCAGGATCGAACAAAGTTAGAACTGGTTCAGAGGCAAGGTACTCAAGGATTTTATCTCTAGCAGTTTCCTGCTCCGATGTCCAGTGCCATTTGACATTATTACGTGTAAGATTATACAAGGGAATCATGATAAGGGAAAAATTGGGAATAAACTTTCGGAAGTAACTTGCTAATCCACAAAATTGTCTCACTTGTTTTACAGTTGTAGGAATGGGAGCATTCAAAAGAGCGGAAACTTTTCCCTGACTTGGTTTTATTTGGCCGTTGGAAACAACTCTTCCCAAGTATTCGATCTCAGTTTTTAAGAACTTACATTTTTTTACATTGATAGAAAACCCTGTTTTCTGTAAAGCTTCAAGAACTAACTTCAAACGTTCTATTCCTTGGTCAGCTGTTTCTGAATAGATTACTACATCATCAATGTAAATTAAAACGAATTCATCTACGAACTGCTTAAGGGCTGCGTTGATGGCTCTTTGAAACACAGAAGGTGCATTACATAACCCAAATGGCATTCTTAGATATTCATATTGCCCATCAGGAGTGACAAAAGCAGTTTTTTCTATGGAATTATCTGCTATCGGAATTTGGTGGAAACCGGCCGTCATATCTAACATTGTAAAATATTTAGCCCGCGATAATTTACTAATATGATCATCAATAATGGGAAGCGGAAAATGATTACGAACGGTGTTGCTATTCAATTCCCTGTAGTCAACACACATTCGGTCACTACCATCCTTTTTTCGAACTAGTAATATTGGACTTGCGAATGGGGAATTGCTATCACGAATTATATTGTTATCCTTTAAATCTTTAATAATGTTTTTAACTTGTTCACGCTCAGTAGGAGTTAATCGATAAGGTCGTCGTTGAACTATTTTATCTGGATTTTTTAATCGAATATTTAATTCACCAGTAGTTACCTGAGAAACCGCATTGCCGAAAGTAAACATTTTAGAATGTGATCTCAATAAGTTGGATAGCAGTATCTTATGCTCCAAAATTATTTCAGGATTGATATCAACTCCGTCAAAATCAACATCTTTTTTAGAACAGTTTACACTGTAAGAGTTGCGGTAGACTTTAGCAGAATTCCTTGAGAAAGTCACCTGAATACCAGGTATTTCAAATAGATTTTGACCAAGTAATACGTCATACTGAATATACCTATCAGGGACCAGAATGAAATCTATTTCAACGTTTATGCCATCAACACAGATCATACACAGCTTTTTACGCGATGACCAGAAAGCATTGTCTCCAACACCTCTCAGAAGAATGGTTTCATAAGTTATTTTACCTCTAATTGAATCGCCAATACTTTCGCGCATTAGAGAGCATTCCGCACCACTGTCTATCAGGCAGGAATAATCGTGATTATCAATTTGAATAGTGTGTAATTTTTTGTTATTTAAAACCAAGCTATTCACGTGAGAGGCCTTTTCATCTTTAGTTTTCTTATTTAAGCGGTGAAAACAGTTCTCACTGGAATGCCCTTTTTTATTACAAAAAGTGCACGATGTTACAGGGGGTTTCGAACTAGATTCTACAGGTTTTGAATTGTTAGAATTAGTAGTAGAAGCTGAATCTTTACTAGGGCCGCGATTAGTACCCGAACGACAGTCTCTTTGAATATGACCTAACTTGTGACATCTGTGACATCGTCTAGATGAAGTATCTGGAGTAGATACATTTTTGGAACGCTTAGATGGGATATTGTGATCAGACTCTCTGACAGCCCTTTTTCGCTTATACGAATTTAGACTCTGAATTAACTGTGGCAAATTTTTCGGTGTAAGGCGTAGCAAATCAGAACGAATACGAAAGTCCGACATACCTGAAATAACTGCTTCGACGAGGCGTTGTTCAGTCATCTCCACACCAATCGCCTTCTTTGCCAACTCCCATTTTCGAGTTGCGTACTCAGCAAGACTGCCGGCCTGCTCACTGGTATAGTCCATAAACAGCGTTAGGTCATCGTAGTAACGAGCTTCATCTGCAAAAGTTTCGATAAGACCCGTTTTGAGATCTGGCCAGCTACTAAGACTGGAATAATTACGACGTGCCCATTCAGCGGCACGTCCGCGCAAGTTCTTCCTAGACAAATTCAGTATTTCTCTATCGGTCAGTTCATACTCAATTTTAAGTTCTTCGACGTTTCGGCACCAAACTTGTATAGTATCGGTACGATCGTCAGGGTCAAAAATTGGTACATAGATATGCTCAAGACTGCGCATCCGAGGAGTAGGTCGCACAGTTGGTGGATTAAAGGCTTTTGCAGTAGTGTGAATCAATTGTGACATCATTACTTGCAACATATTTTGCATAACATTAATAGGTACAAACTCTACTGTCCTTGAATCACTGCTGCTATTGGCTGCTGTTGAACCGCCGAGAGGTGCATTGCCATCAAGTGGGGTTGCACTTGGAACTGCGTAACCTGCTGTCCTTTGTCCCAAGATTGGCGATTGATGACCAGGTGTACGACATTCTTGACACCCTTGCGTTGTTTTGGCAGCATCCTGCAGCAGCCCGGACTCGTCTGCCGCAGATTTATTTCTATTCATTTTCCTGAAATCAAACATTTGTAGGCGTAGTTTTTTTTGTTATCAATCCCACTTCTGATGTGGGAGGTAGGGTAGAATAATAGACATAAATAGGTTCGTTACTATATTTATCAGTAAGTGACACAGCTATACTTCATAACAACAATAAATAGTATATTAGAATTTAAAAATAATAACACAGTAAAAAAAATACAACATAAAAAAAGAGTTATTCAACATTACAACATTAATTAAGAAAACATACCTGACAGTTCAGAGCACCGTTGTGCCGTATCCGCTATCGGACAGCTTCTGATCTGTCGAGAGACAGTGCGCCCCTTTTAAAGCAAGATTCACTCGTATAGTGGGGAAACAAGTTGTCAGTTACAATACCCTCATATAGCGGAAGTTGATAAAAATATTATTAAACAATTCTAAAAAATCATTAAATAATTTCTCTCTCACATATATACGGTACATAAAACAAAAAAGCAATTTTTAAAATTTTTGCCTGTCTGTCTGTCTGTTCCGGCTAATCTCCGAAACGGCTCGACTGATTTTGACGGGACTTTCACTAGCAGATCCACGTACGATGACACGCACGTACGTACGTACGTGGTGATGATACGTGGAGTAAGTTAGGCTACTTTAATAAAAATAATTAGGGTTTCGCGAAAAAAAAATTAAAACCCATGAAATTGTGAACAAAATGTCGGATTAGAAAAATTATTTTGCATTTGGTAGCTGAATTCTCGAGGATAGCTATAGGCTATTTAACATCACGCTACGACCCTTAGGAACCGAGCAAAAAGAAAAAAAGTCAGAAAAAACACTAAGCGAAAACGAAGTAATATCGTGGGCGTGCGATGTAACGGGACGGGTCGTTTACAAGGGAGTTTTATTAAAATGTGGCTGTTATTTTAGTACAATATATCGTGTATCTTACGACTTCTACGCAAACGAAGTCGCAGGGCACAGCTAGTCTATCTATACCTCTATATATAAAAGGAGAAACTGACTGAATTACTGACATATCAACGCACAGCCGAAACTACTGAGGCTAGGAATGCGAAATTTTGCACACGGCTTCCTTTTATAATGTAGGGGAGCTCTTTTTTTTTGTGGATGGGAAATCATCAAATGACTTCTTCCGCTCTAGGCGGAGCGGGAGGGCGTGTCAGACTTTTACTGACTAAAACCCACCCGTGTTCCTTCTGTTGCCTGTGCCGGGGCCACGGTAACTCTTTCGAACATCCCACAACCCTAGCGGACCCCGTCAATAGTGCTGACATCTCTTAGAGGCGCGAGTGGAACCGTCGACTCGGGCCTAGTCCTAAAATCATCCCCCAAGGGGGTAAAATAGGGGTTGATTTAAAAAATCACAAATAATATCAAAAATCTTGTGTCATTCATTTAGTCATTTCAGTTCAGTCATTTATTATTAATTTTATTGAATGACCAGCAAAAACTGGACAGTCTATATTTATATCAGCCTTTTTTTTTTTTTTTTTTTTGTGGATGGGAAATCATCAAATGACTTCTCCCGCTCTGGGCGGAGCGGAAGGGCGTGTCAGACTTTTACTGACTAAAACCCACCCGTGTTCCTTCTGTTGCCTGTGCCGGGCCCACGGTAACTCTTTCGAACATCCCGCAACCCCGGCTGGCATCGGTCCTAGCGGACCCCTTCAATGCTGCTGACATCTCTTTGAGGCACGCGTCAACAACGCGCCGTCGACTCGGGCCTGGTCCTTACCGGACGGCGAGCTACCCATTGCTCGCCGTCCGCAAGCCCGCGCCTACGGTGGCCGGGAATCGGCTGCCGATTCCCGACGCCCAGGGCGTCTCCTGCGGCGACTAGGGGCGTGAGATCCTGCCGGAGCTCTGTCCGCCGTGCCGGGATTTCTCGCGACAACGGAGTTACGCCCCGGCGTCCTGCCTCCTCGCGCCACTCCCACATGTGCGCGAGGACTTTTGCCTCCAGATCCCATGGCGGTAATCCGGCAAGGAGGTTCGCCGCCTCCCCGGAGACCGTGCGGTATCCCCGGGATAACCGGATGGCCATGACCCTCTGGGACGCGTTCAACCGACGGACCGGTCGCCGCCTCACGGAACGCGCCCACACCGGAGCTCCGTAAAGGGCCATGGACCGCACGACCCCCGCGTAGAGCCTCCGGCAGGAGGCGTTTGGACCCCCCAGATTGGGCAGGAGCCGCCCCAAGGCAGCCCCGGCCCGCTCCAGTCTGGGAGCCAAACGTCGGAAATGCTCCACGAAATTCCACCGGCTGTCGAGGACGAGTCCCAGGTACTTCATCGTCGACTCGACACCGATGAGAACCCCTCCTACCGTTATTTGGGAACCCGATGGTGGCGCGTTCCGAGAATCATGAAAACACATGGCCTCGGACTTGTGCAAGGCCACCTCGAGTCCCAATTGCCGGATCCTCTCTACGATTGTCGCAACCCCGCGTGCCGCTAATTCGGCCGCCGCCTGGTGTGACCTCCCCTGCGCCAGGACCAGCGTGTCGTCAGCGTAGCAAACTACCCTGACGCCACCAGGGAGGTCGGCGCGCAGCACCCAGTCGTACCCGATGTCCCACAGATGCGGTCCCAGAACCGATCCCTGCGGGACACCGCACGACATCTCTCGCCGGTTCCACTCTCCCCGGTGACCGGGGTAGATGACGGCCCTGTCCGTCAGATAGGCCTCGACCACGCGACAGAGGTAGGTCGGCACTCGGTGATACCGGAGTGCCTCCCTGATGCAACTCCAGGGCAGGGTGTTGAAGGCATTGGCGATGTCTAGAGACACCGCCAAGACGACCCCACCCCGGGCCACAGCATCCCCCGTCGTGAGGGCTCGTACGCGCATGATGGCGTCCACCGTAGAGCACCCCTTGCGGAAACCAAACTGGCTCTCCGCCAAATCCGGCCCCACCCTCACCAGCCGCCCGACAAGGCGGTCTGCAATGACTCTTTCAAAGAGCTTGCCCACCTCGTCGAGCAGCACGATGGGCCGGTAAGCGGACGGCGAGTCCGCAGGGCGCCCCGGTTTCTTAATGAGGACCAGTTTCCCTGTCCTCCATTGAAGCGGGAACTGGCCCCTCTCCAAGCATGCGCTTAGGAGCCCCCTTAGTCGAGGCCCGAGAGCCTCCAAGGCCAGGACCCAGGCTTTTCCAGGTAAGCCGTCGGGTCCTGGGGCGGTATTCTTGGCATTCAGCCTGCGCACCGCCACTCTCAGCTCTACCTCGGTCACCTCCGGAGCATCGTCGTCATCGTCGGCTGCGTGGTCCGCATCCGACACCGCAGGAGGCGGAGCCATGGGCGGGGGAGTATGTTCCCCTCGCGAAGGGAACAGAGCGCTCACCACGTCCTCCACGAGCTGGGGCCGGAGACTTTGCGTCAGCGGGGGAGCCCATGGGCGGAGCTTGTTCCGCACCATTTTATAGGGGCGTCCCCACGGGTCCCTGTTCAGAGTCTCCAGCGACTCCTCACGGGCCAGTCCCTTGGCCCGCAGGATCTCCGCTCGGAGGGCGGTCTTCGCCGCTCTGTACCCCTCGTACAGCTCCGCCTGAATGGCTTCCGTATCCGGAGGGCGGATACGGAGCCTGCGGTGCCTGGTGTACCGGCGTCGCGCAGCAACGCACGCGTCGCGCAGAGACGTCAACTCCGGCGACCACCAGCACACCTGGCGCCGGGCGCGTCCGGGCCGGACCCGGGGCATTGCCACGTCGCATACTTCGGACATGGCAGCAGGCCTGTCCGGTGGTGACACCCAGGCCTGCACGATCGAGGCTTCCAGGAGGAGCTCCCGGTCCAGCTGCTTCAACGCCCACCGCGGACCACTCGGGGTCTGTCGGACCGGCGCGCTCGAGGTCTGGGCGGAGACGTCAAACCGGATGTACCGGTGATCGGAGTAGGTCTCCACCCCCTCCATGACGCGCCAGTCGAGGACACGCGGCGACAGAGCGGGGCTGGCGAACGAAATGTCCACCACTGACTCACCCCGCATCCGCACACACGTGGGGACAGAACCCCGGTTTAGGACGACCAGGCCCGTCTCCAGAGCCCAGTCCTCCACCATCCTGCCCCGTGTGTCCGTAAGCCGGGAACCCCAAGCCACATTCTTGGCATTGAAGTCCCCAAGGACGAGCACAGGCAGGGAACGGAACCCGACGACGACGACTCTCAACTCCGCAAGGGAGTTGTGGAACTCGGCGAGAGTTCGGTTCGGGGAGAAGTATACCCCTACCACGACAATCTCCCCGAACCGTGCTGCCACGCAACCCCGTCCCCTCTTGACCGCCTCGAGGGACGGGGTACCGGCGGCGGCCGATGAAATTAGAGTCACTGAGCCGCTCAGGTCCTCCACCCAGTCATCCCTGGGCGGGACAAAGTACGGCTCAGCGACCACGGCGATGTTAATCGACCATTGCGCCATGCTCTGGAGCAACAGATCCTGAGCGGAGGCGCAATGGTTGATGTTCGCCTGGAGGAGGCGTAATGGGGCCATTATTGGCACTCCATATCAGCCCCCTCCCGAACCCCCTGTGAGGGCCCTGCCGCGGTGGTTGCGGCGGCGGCGACAGTGGAGGCGGCGGCGGCAGCGGTGGCAGTGGCGGCGGCTGCGGCGGTGACGACGGTGGCGGAGGGCTTGCTGGCCCTGGGTTTGGCGGGTGGAGTGCAAGCCTTGCTCCCAGCCCGGTGATTGGCCGGCTTGCCAGCTGCCGCACACGCGAAGCAGTGCGGCGTGGCTTTGCACGAGCCGGCCTTGTGACCGGGCTGACCACAGCAGAAGCAGTGGCTGCTACGATCCACCTCCGAGGTGCATTTAGCTCCCACGTGGTTGCCTACGTGGCAGCGGAAGCACCTCAGAGGTCTGGGCTCCAGCAGTTTCACCTGCGTGGAAACCCAGCCCACCTTGAGCCTTTGGCCCTCCCCGGTAATTTTCCGGGCCACCGCCACGGGGCAGGTCACCGTAACGGTTCGCATCCCCGTGAAGTCAGGACGGATGGTGCCTACCCTAACCTGCTCGGCTGAGCACCCTCCAGTCCTAACAACGGCGGCCATCACCTCTCCCTCCGTCGCTGAGTCGTCCAAACCCAGTATGCGCATATCAGCGCGCTTGGTGGGTCTGGACACTCGGGCCTCGTCCGCATTTAGGGACGCCCTAAGCCTTTCGGCCAGAGCGTCAGCGGTCGGGCCGCTGGCCGCACCGGGGACCTCCAGCATCCGGGCCCCAGTCGCAGTGACCTTTACCCGGACGCCATCTGCGATACCGAGCTCGTCGAGGTTCACCGCCGCCCTCGCCTTGGCAAGCACGTCGCGGTAGGACACGCCCTTCTTTTCCGCTTCCGGCTGTAGTGTGATCACTACAGCTGCGGACTTCGGGGCACGGAGCCTAGCCGCGACGCTTCGCTCCTTGCGCCGCTGCCGCTTCTCCTTTTTTTTGGCCGCCCTTGCTGCCTTACCCGCCTTCCTCTTCTCCCCGGCTACTTGCCATTCGGCGTCAGCCGGAGGGGATTTAGGAGGCGGGGGCGGTCGTTTCGCCGCCGGGGCTGGGGCCCTCGCGGGTTCCGGGACGGCTCCGCCTTTCACCTGCCCCGATGACCCCGGCTTGGCCGTGGCAGCCGCGGCGGCGGCATACGACGCCGCCTTCCGTTGGCCCGAGGCCGGCTGGCTCGCCGCTAGCGGGGGCCGCAGGACTATAGCCTCCAGGGCGGAAAACCGGCTCCCGAAGGCAGCCAGTTCCCGTCGGACCTGGGCCAGAACCCGGTCCTCAGTAGGCACGGGCCTGACCTGCCCATGCCGCGCCTCCTCCTGTGGCACCTCCCGGGGGCCGGCTTCTCGAAGCCTAGCCAGGTCCGCTCTGAGCTCCGCGTTCTCCTTTCGGAGAAGCTCCATGGCGGCTGTCAAACGGGCGACCTCCGCCCGCATTTCGGACATTGCGTCCGACGGGGGCCCGATGTGACTGGTCTCCGCTGCCGCCATAATGGAGGCCGTGGCTGCGGATATGGCCTTGTCTTTAGAGGACTGAGTCCTCTTCAAGGCCACACTTTTAATAGTAGCTGCCACGACCTCTGCGAACCTTACCGTTCGCTCCGATTTCGAGCCGCCAGTGACGTCCGGCTCACCACCTGACGACTCCGACCCGGCCGAGACCGGCCTAACTGCGACTCTGGCTCGGCCGGGCCGGCTCGGCTCGGCTTGCTGGCCTCCTTCGTGGCGAGCCCTCTGCCCACACCACTTTCATGGGCCCCACCCCGCCGGCTGATCTTCTTCCGGGCCGAGCTCACCCATCCGTCCGAGGAAGACTCCTGGCCATCCCCTGGTTTGGGGCGCTTCTTTAAGGACTCTAGGTTCTTCTTAGCCGCCCCAACCACTTCGCGCTCTTGGCTCTTATACGAGCCCTTTGCGCCAGATACGGCGTCGGACTCCGACCCCGCATCGCTTCCCTCCTCTTCGCTTCGGTTTTTGTTTTTTGTTAAAGAATCCATTTTTGTTCCCACGAGTAAAAAACTTTTATTATCTCAAAATCTAGTGGTTCGCACTAGCGACTAATTTAGCTACCCATTAGTCAAGCTATCAACCTCCCTCACGGTGCGCCGCCGCTTGGAGGTTTGGGGTGATTTTTTATAGAGGCTTTCTTCCTCGCGGCCCGGGCGGTTAAGCCAAGACCCTCGACCCCCGTCAAAAGTCAGAGACATGACCTTGACAATCTTCGGGGCTACGAGAATAACGGTGGCAGAAAGAGAAGGCCTCTTCCTGTCTGCCCGGCGGCAGAGTTAGTGCACACCGAGCCCGCTCTTACTCCGCCGCTGTGCGTCTCTGCTTAGAGCGCAGAGAGACACACGTTGGAGCGTACTTCTGACAGGATATTGGCATACGGGCAACAAGACCCCTTAGGCACACAGTACCTAATGGGGAGTCATTGCCCGTACCCCAGGGTGCACCGTCCCGGTGACTGGCCTTCCCCCCGGACGCATCCATAAGGGAATTCCAGCCCACAGGCACACACACACACAGGCACAGGTTTCCTGTCCAAGCACCCCAAAAAAAAAATTGACCCTAATACTTATTTATCTAAATAAATTATAAAAATCGTTAACACTACTTTTCGAAAAAAAAAACTTTATTTTAACTTAAATTTTTTAGAGGAAAATACGAAATCCACGCGGACGAAGTCGCGGGCAACATACACTTGAAACTTGGCAATATTTGCCTCAGTAAATGAAGATTGTCGCTTTTAGTTTTTTAAAACAAAAATCACGGAGAATTTAGGTGGTGTGAAAGTTAGTAAGGACAAAGAAGAATGCCCATTTTTCACCTGACTATGCATAGAAATGAAATAAATCTTAAAATTTTGCTAATTGAATTGTATATTAATTACGCTTATCACAATGTTAAAAGAAACGCAGGAAAAAAGATACATATTTCTTTATGCTTATTCTACGTCAAGGGTAAACGTAGTTATTACCATGTTTTTAACGCATCTCAACTACTCTTTTTTTACGACGTTCCATTTTACACACTGCTACATGACTTTATTCCTTTTTTTTTTCTCTGTTTCTGAGTTTTATACATTATTTTACGTTTTATTTAATCAGTAAGTGTTTCTTTATTAGTCTTTTTATAATACAAATTAATTAAAAATAACATAATAATTAAATAAATTAACCATGCAGTATGTAATTGAGTTCGCACGACTGAAACGGATTTTTTTGACATTTGACAGTTCTGCGATTGGCATCGGCGCAGTCCTTCGTTGTTGCGTTTGCGTCTCGTTGTGTATTGTGCCATTTTCATTGTCAGAATTTCGGGATGACGTAGTTATAAGAGATTTAGATGAAAATGATGATAATTAATAAACCATTCCACTTTAACATAGTGTTTTATTTGTTTTTCCCGTTCGAGCGTTAATAATTAGTTCTAGCACATTTATTTCATCATTACCTATTTGGTAACGGCAAATCCTAACCTAAAAAGTAACATTAAAATTTTTTGGACTTCGTAGCGTTTAAATCGTAAAAATGACTAAGTATATGACATTGTTTCCTAAACTTACAGGTAGTCTTTCTACTATACCTTATATACATAAACTTTCATTATCAGGTTTTTAAATGTATGGGAAGTGGACATTGTTCTTTTAACGTGCTGTCAGATTTACTCGAAACTCGGTACTAATACTTAAAAAAAAAGAAAAGTACATGTTTCAGGGTTCTTCAAAAATTAACTCCTAACGGGGATTTTACTGCTTGCTTCAATTAACTCGAAAATGGGTATAATTGATGTCTAAGTCACACTGGAAACGCTTTTTTAAAAACACAAGCCCTTGGTGTCGTGATAATAAGTGGGACACAGTTTATTTGAAAAATCTTATCCCTTTAATCTACATATAAACTTAAAAATTGGCCCCAATACTTATTTATCTAAATAAATTATAAAGATCGTTAACACTAATTTTCGAAAAAAAAACTTTATTTTAACTTAAATTTTTTAGAGGAAAGTACGAAATACACGCGGACGAAGTCGCGGGCAAAGTGCTAGTTTTGTTCATATGTAATCCATCGCGGTTGTATTTTTTCATGACAGTATGCAGTCGTGCGATGTATATGAATGCATCGCGCATAGTGGAGAGTTATTGTCAACAAAAACACAAATTTTGTGGAAATATAGGCCTCAGTGCCTCAATGCGACAATAGTCCGCTGGATAGTGGACAGTCCGTGTCAAGCTTAGTGTTTGTGCATTTATTTGGCAAATACTTTTTACGGATGTTGTTGTGTAAATCTATTCAGACGAGTATTTCACGAGAATATTAGTGGCTACTTTGAATAATTCCCTTACATCGTACTGACACGACTTAAACATGGGTAGCCTAATAATAGGTACCTGTACTAAGTAGCATTCGTAGAATAAGTATCTAACCAAAAATTTAATTTTTTACTCAAGGAAAATGCCGTTCCGCGGCATCAACAAAAGGGATTTTCCGAGGCGACCGGTTTTGTACTCGGATTTTTGTTATGAAACCTTTTATAAGTATGTAAATTGAAAATTTCAGTGCGCAGAAAGAAAAATTGTGAATTCCTTGATAACTCTGTGTGAGATGGTGACAGAATAAATTTTAGTAAACTTTTAATGAGATCTTGTGTCTGTACACACAATTTTATATATTAGCTTTAGTCGCAGGTGACTTTTTGATACATCCGCGCCCTTATTTCATGGCCGCCATTCGAAATCTCATCGTGCGCTGTGATATAGACACAGTCGTTTTACTTTACGGTCTTGTAATGTCACTGAGGCGTATCACACGGTGGAACACACCGCGCTCCTTGTGCCTGATAATATTTTATAACACGAATCACTACCAACACATTTCGAGCACAATAATGTGGAAAAGAGTCTTGATAACATTGTGAGGTAAATTCTCCCGCAGAAAGGGTACAGGAAAAGTCTTTTACTATTTTTGCCTACAGGTAGTTTTGTCTATACTTACAACAAGCAGTTTTCCTAGAACAGAGTTCAGAAAAAGTATAGTGAAACCACCTGCAATACAAAAAGAATGTTACAGCACGTCGTTGCTGAAAGGCAGATGTCGGCTCAACGCCGCAAACAGCCCACACTTTATGAAAGGAAATATTTTCACCCAAGCTATTGTGTTACGAAGCAAGAAAGTCATCCTGTATAATTCAGTTCTTTATAAAAAGTATGCGTTTTTCACTGTATAGTGTATGGCATAACTGCTTAATATTGAAATATATCAATCAGTAATTCAGTCCATATTTTCTTCTACTTTTATGCTAAAGTACCATCTCGTACCATTTGATTGTTAGTGGAGTTTAACAGGGTAGGTTTCATTCTGATTTTACAAAATAACCCACATTTCAGAGATTGTATGAGACACGAGGCAAGGGTTACGTTTTATTAAACATTAGACTTTGAAATAACGTCTAGCGATGCGATAAACTAAAGATTTAATCAAAAGATTGATTTTATGTAGGACAGAGGTCGTATGTCCTTTATAATTTGATTTTAAATCAACAGAGATGGCAATAGATTGATTGATGGACACATTAATGCCTATATTATGGTAAAAATTTGTTTGGAAATTAATTAAATATCTTTTGAAGGGAAATACTGCGGAAGGAATTTCGATAGACGGCTTGAAAGGGTTTGAGTTGGGGATGAAACCGCTAACCACGAAGACAATGCGTTATTGTCCAAGTTTGGTGGCTCAATGATCTTGGATTACTGCGCTGTGAGGCGCAGATTCAATCACCGCAAGGAACAGTCTTAATATGACCTTCAAATTGTTTTATTCCGGGACTGTGGCCGATGCACAATATTATCCTTGAGTATGGAATTGTTTTCTAACAAAAATTAAGTAAGTACCGGATATTTACCTATAATTTTATTTCCATCTGTCATGCTTAAAACGAGGTACCTGCCATCAAGCTAAGCGAGCCTAATGAGAGGTCATCTCACATGAGGAATGATGAGTTCTATAATTACGGGTCTCAACCGGCTGTAAGCATTCGCATTTCTATATTCGCATATCCGTTAAAAAAAAAATGCAATTGAATTATGAAAACCATAATTAAAGTAGATAGAAATGATATACCTTTGCAGTACGAATATTGCTGTATTTATATTATGTTTACTCAATTTAACAGACTTTAGACTTCTTAAAGATAACCTTTAGGTTCCGAGGCTCGATGAGAATTAATTTAGCAAAACAGGCGCCACGCTCCAAACATCATGTTTCTATTCCCCTTTCGTTAAATAAAAACTACTTTTACGGTAACTATCAAATGAGATACTTTTAAACTTCATGACTGCCCTGATATAAAAATCATTTGAAGCAAATCACATACTTTTAGATTTAATATTTAAAATCACTACAAATCTTATCAATATTTGGAAATCATGACAAAATAAGTACAAATTTTGTAGAAGATAATCTCGTGACTGCATAAACACGTGCTACTTAATTAGGTACATTCATAAAATTATACTTTGGGATGCAATATCAGTAAGAAGGGTGTAGGTACCTTAGCCGTCTTTGGCTTCCCTTCCTTATAGCTGTAATCTACGGAAATTCGTATACGCAACGATATCCTTACAACGATCTTAAACTTTCCCTGAAAATATAAGCAATATCGTTCCACGAAGGTCAAATAATTCTAAATTCTTACTTATATGTAGCTGTGTGTGAGTTCGATAAACGGATAGCAAATGACCGGACGCATAACGAACTCATATAAATGCAATATTGTCCACGGCGCGCGGAGGACGGAGGACGGGACTCACCTTGCGACCTCCGCCTCCTGATTTATTCAAAGTCTAAGCTCGGCCGGAAAACATTTACTTTGGATTTAGCCCAAGCCACTTTTGCTTTTGATAGCCCTGCCGAAGACCTTCGTAGGAAGAAGTGTGACGCAACAATCCCGCAAACGGGCTCAACTTACTACAGTCACACTTCATGCAATGCTTATGTAGCTTCTATTTTTTCTTGACACCCTGACTTTATGTTTGCTCTAATGCAATTTGTAAACTTCTTCTGTATATTCGGTGCTTCTGCTTCATTAAACTTCGTAGTAGTAGGTACGCTATGATTTTTAGTAATATAATATTCTATGAGTTCTTTACTAACCTCCAAACCCAGACAAAAGTTCGCACGTTTACGAACTATTATTGACCAGAGAGATTCACAGTTGGAACGACTACAATTATCTCAGTAAAATACATTCTGCTCTGCTATGTCTTTAAATAAAAGCGCAATCTAGTTTATTTGGAACGAAGTTCTTTTACGCGGCTCGCGGTAGAAGTAAACTTGAAGAAATCGTCACACGAAAAAGCGTCCATAATTGTATGCTGCTATGCGACTTTCTTCTTTCGAATTTACACTCTCTCACTCTCTCTCTCTCTCTCTCGCTGTCTTGATAGAGAGAGAAAGAGTGTGAATTTAGTCAAAATTAAAATCCAAGACTGCGGCTGCGAAAATTTTTCAAATTTTTCGTCATCGGTGTCGTTTTTATAGTAATTTTCGAAGGTACTAAAGCCAATAGTGGCGTCAAAAAGTAAATCCAAGATGGAACCTGCAAAATTTTTTAAATTTTTCGTCATGGGTGTCTCTTCCATAATTTTTGAGGGTACTAAAGTCGATAGTGAGGTCAAAATGGAAATCCAACATGGCGGCTGCGAAAATTTTATTTTTAAATCATACGTGACAAGGAACTTCGTTCCTGACGGGGGTCCCCAGACCGCACACGTTTTTTTTTCTACAAGGCTTGTGGGCCTTTTTAATTGTTCCCATTTCTTTTTCATAATATACTGTACCATTTATTTCAATTTACAAACAAGACGAGAAAGTCTCTCTCGGTTTAAAGACAGGTCCCTGCCTCTGCTAAATTACCTAGTTGAAAATCTTCTGAGTTACATTTTTTGTTTTTAACTTATGCTGTAGCGTAATAAAATGTGTAAAAGTGGTCCAATGTTATTAGAATAATTTAGGTTATTTTACCGACAAGGAAAACGTAATTCCTCAAATTAATCAAAGCACCCATTTTAGGAATAGCACGTTTTAGCAGCTTTACTTACAAAGTTATCAGTATTCATTTCGTACGGATTTTGAATATTCATTTCGTAGACATAGCTAGGTGAATTATCAAACAATTCAGGAGTTTCAAATGGTCAAAAGATCTTGACATCAAAGAGCTAAATTGTAGCAGTGACTGTGGCTTGACAGCTCTGTACACTTCCGTATTCCTATGCAGAGAGGCCTGCATCCCGCCACTCTTCAACAAAAGTCTTCATCGTTCATGCCTACGAATGTTGTGATGCGTCAAATGCAATTAGCCCCCTCAGAGCATGCAGTCCCGGGTGACTACCGAACTTCATCAAACGTACGTGGTCAAAAAACAGTTCGAATCAAACATAGAAGTATGGCGCGATCGAAAACAGCGCACGACTGCATCGCGAAATTGATATGCAGAAGTTTTAGCCAGAAACACATGTAAACAGGAATACGAATGAAAAAATGTTGATAGGTACACACATGCCAGGTAGTAGATAGCCCAGGAGATATCGAGCGGCGCTGCAGATTTATGAGCTCATTATACATCGAAATTTACGATCATTTCACAGGCAGCCAATCTCCTCCTCTGCAAATGTATTTCATACATAGGTAATATTTTTGTCACGCTTGACAAGGGAGCTACGACCTTTAAAAGGCAATACAAAATGTGAGGGTTATATTTATATACTGCGCTAAGGTCTTTTCTTGAAAATTATGCACATACTCGCACGTAACTGCCTCCACTACTTTTGATGTCGTTTAAAAAACTTTCTAGAATATTCTTGTATATCTTTTTACTGTGGAGTAAGCAATAGGTCATGCTCTGCCAACACACCTGGTGTGTGCTGTCACAGCGTTAAGAGTTACCGCTGTTGAACCACGCACACTGATATATGCAGGATCCTAGACCAACGCTTACTCAGCACAACTAGTGACCTATTTTCCCTAGATAACCTTTAGAACATTCGGAAAAAATAAGAGTTAATGTATTCTATGCTCTCCTGAAACGTGGATTGAAAACAAGAAAGATTGTTTTAGTAAAAATTGAAAAAGGTAAAAGTAGAAAAAAGGGCCCATTATTTTTTTTGTACGAGCTGTGAGTACGTAAATAGGTATAAAGTATAAACATAACCCGCTCAAAATTAACATGAAACATAAAGCAAAACTATACCATAACAAACTTAGTACTATAGTGAGTGACTTAAAAGGGCCATTTACGATTATGCCAACAACATGTTGTTCAACCACAAAGATGTAACATTTCAGGGTCCGTTGGCTATGACGCAACCCTAATTAGACAAGGTCTCTAGTCACAAATAACAGACAAAGATACTTCATTATTATTTCGTTTCACGAGGGCGCTTTGGTTGTTTGTTACTATGAAACTATCTGTTGGGGAGTTCTTTTGTCCGCATGACAAAAAGCGACGCGTACCGACGGCACTACATTACTCGTAATAACTTCCTGAGTCTGCACGATGGAATAATGGGGCGTAACGTGCCGTAACCGACTCGTCTTACAGCGCTGTCCTCTCGTTACCTGCGATTCCTTTTGTCTCTGGCTGTCGTATTTCATGCTTCACGTGCTTCTAGGTCTCGGGTTACATGTAAAATATCAACGATGCCACTGTTCTCTTTAATTTTGGAGATTTTTTCCCACCTACATATGTAATTACTTAAATCAAAACAAAATTATTAAACGTTAGGGGATCGAGTGAGTTTTTTTTTGTGCTATTTATACGTTGAATATATTTATAATCAAGCAGGTTGAATAAATAAACAAGTAACAGAATGACAAGAATTTATATTGACGAAATAACTCAAATGAAAACCTCACTATCATATATATGATGGTATGTCCGATGACATTCAAAGTATTTTGAAATCAAGCTTACAAAGCATTTATGTATTAATTTTAAAGATTTTTTTGCTTCTTGCAAAGTTCGCGTCTTTTTCATTTGGACCCTTTAAGTGCTTAGACAAAAGGTGCTCCCAATACATTATTCATAAGCTGGGTTGCGTTACCTTAACTCGACGATATTATTTTTTTCGCAAAAGAATTTACAGGAGCAAATACCTACTAATCACTTTTATTAAATAAATATTGGGTTTAAACAAGCTCCTTTTCTTGTTGTATTTACTGTGGTTTATAAATATAATATTTTTAAGAATATTTTTTATCCGTCTGGCAATACGTTTACTCAGTGAAAAATTATCGTAATTTTGAATATCCCTTGCTTGATACCTAGCAAACTCAGCCCAATCAGAAATCTAGACAATTTTTCGTTCTTTCTTTTTCGTCTAGTTGCAAAAAATACTGTGGGTCGAACTAAAAGACAAATAGAGTTGACGTAAGTTTTCGTCAATATCTAACCCTGAACAAATATAATCTTGTGTACTCAGTAATAGAAATAGTTTATTTTTCCACCCTCTACGAGGTCTACGGCGTAGCGCTACGCGAAGTTCTTCAACAAAAAAAGACTTTTAATGACTTTGTTCTATTTTTCTAGATGTAAATGTCCTAAAGTTCTAAAGTAATATCAGTCAATTTGCAACTTTCAAGTGTGGTCTTGAATCCTATTTTCAGAAGTTGGAAAAGTCTAGATTTTTAGAAGAAAAACGTAATAATTTTCGACGTAAATAACAGGATTGCGCAGGATTTAAGGAAATTCTACCTTAAACTAAGTCAAAGTCAGAACGTTTATTGCGAACTAAGTGTACCTACAATGTTGGTGTTATGTTATGTTAGTACTTATGACTAAGCAGCCTTTTACAGGCATTGCAATTATCATTCGCCTGCCCTTATTATCCTAAATTAGCATGCATTAAACATTAATAATACGTAATTACTTTCTTTTATATTAGTACAATTAAGTTGAAAAATTATAGTTATGTCAGAATTAAATGTCTAGAATAATGAATTTAATACAATTATTCTGTCATCCTTTTCAGGTAGTACACATTATAATTATAATTTTATATGAAGTTAAATAAGATAGATAAATCTTATTGTTTGTATAGGATAGATAGCCACTTTTGTACGTGAGAGAAAATCGTTTTTTATGCTATACTCTAAATATCCTTTTACTGAGTAGAAACATTTTTGGATTAGGTATAGTTTTAGCCTTTTTTTGGAATATCGTTACAGATTTTTCAGTTTTAAACATGTTGGGCAACTTATTATATATTTTCATTGCCATATAATATGGGCTATCACTTAAAATATCATTTCTTGAGGATGGAGAACCGTTATAACCTCTTTTTATGGCGAGTGTTGACGTTGTGCGTATCTTCTACTTTAGTGAACTTGTCGATATTTTTAAAAACAAATACGCAAATGTCAAGTATGTATATAGATGGCAGAGTTGAGTCAGAATCTGATATTTTATAAAGTATGGTTTGCAGCTCTCCGTATTGTCTATTAGGGCTAGAATTCTTATACACTTCTTTTGCATTATGAATAGTTCATCTACGTTAACACTATTTCCCCATAGCATGACGCCATATCGCCGCCATGAGCATGCATATGCGTAGTAAGTAGCCATAGCCTGTTTGTGTGTTAGTGCTTTGTTTAATTTGAAAAAGAGCGTAAGAAAATCTGGAGAGTTTTGTTTTTATATGTTCTATGTGTGACTTCCAGTTAATGTGGGTGTCAATATTTATGCCAATTAGGCCTAATGTATTAACTTTTTCTATTTGCGTGTTTCTGAATGTTGTTGATTGAGACGTGATTTTTTGTATGATCTAAACTGTATTATTTTAGTTTTATTACTATTATTTTCCAAGTTGTGGGTCTGGAGCCGAGTATCTACAGTTTGGAGGGTATCTTGTATTTATAGACTAGGGT
This sequence comes from Fissipunctia ypsillon, assembly GCA_947568875.1. Classification (NCBI taxonomy): domain Eukaryota; kingdom Metazoa; phylum Arthropoda; class Insecta; order Lepidoptera; family Noctuidae; genus Fissipunctia; species Fissipunctia ypsillon. Next base: position 12,909,474 of record OX387647.1, read on the forward strand.
TTTTTACATTTCCACACTTTAATAATATTAAAATCTCGTCTGCAAATAATACTCGTGAAGCGTTTTCTTTATCTACTGTTCTGAGAAGGTCATTAATATAGATTAAAAATAGTGGGCATCCTAACACACTTCCTTGTGAGATTGAGCAAGTAATTTGTTTTTCTTGTGATCTCATTTTAATCATGGTCGTAATTTTCAATTTGTACTTTGTGTCCTATGTAAATATGATTTGAACCACGAATCAGCTGGTCCTTGTACGCCGCAACCATATAGTTTAGTGAGTAAGATATCTTAAAGGACCTTGTCGTATGCTTTTGTCACGTCGAGTAGTAGTCCAATTACATATTGTTTGTCGTTTATATGTTGTAGCGCTTGTTGAACATATTTATAAACTGCTAATCGTTGTTGATCTACATTTTCTAAATTCATTTTGTACGTCGTCAACAATATTAAACTTTTCTGAGAACATAAATATAGCTGATAGCAAATATTTCAAATATTTTGGAAAAGGTTAGTAGCAGTGCTAAGGGTATATTATTGCTTGGGATATGCTTGTCACCTTTTTTATGTACTGGTTTTACTAAAGTTACTTTAAATGGGTCTGGAAATTGGCCGTCTTGAAAGCTTTGATTAATTAAAAACATTAGAGGAATGGAAAGTTCTATTGCGCATTGCTTTAATACAATTGGTGGAATGTCATCAATATCGCAGCTATGTTTACATTTAGTTGACCTTATTATACTAACTATTTATTTTTGGTCTACCGGGCGTATACATTGAACAAGCAGAGGGGTTGACCACTCCATCACTACAATGTATTCAGTAAGCTGGAGACATACAATTCCAAATACAAATCAGTCTGCTTTAATAGAATAATATGCGTATGATTATGTTCAGATTATGGCGAATTGCTATCTCCCAAAAGTCATCAAGTGTCCTAATTGCACACTAAATCTTACCATCTCACCTAATTGGCAAATGATCGGACCCACTACTACTTAACTACATACCACATAGCCATACTGTCCCCACTCCCTGATAAATAAACGGCAACAAATAATAAGAACAATATAGCTCAGTGGGTTAGACATTAATCCCTGGAGATTATCTTCAAAATTTGAAGTCTTTAGATATTGATTTAGCTTCTCGCGTCCCAATATAGCAGTTGACACTAATTAATTTCATCTAACCGTTATAATATCAATCATTTTGACATTAGTGTGCATATCTAGAGAAGGGTAGACTCTTCGATCAATAATACTCGGTAAAATGAATAAATGCAGCTATTTGATTTTATGTTATTCGCATTTTGCGTCAACAGATTACTTCTTATTTATCAAGTTCATAATATATTATTTTAACTTTATTTTTCACATTCTATGCTGAACATTTCAGTCCACTTTCCAACCTTATCCTACCAATTCCATATTTCCCCTTCCGCTCTCTAGGGAGCCAGTCAAACTGGGTAGCTCTTTGAATGGTTTTGTAAGTCTGCAGTCTGTAGGCAACCGCTTCCGTCTTACTGTTAGTGTAATCGCTTTTATACAGTACACTGGCGGACGCAGACACAGGCACTAATTGTGGTAAACGTTGTTTCGTAACAGGCCACTTACTCCCTACAATCCTACCACAGTTCTCAGGACGTACTGTGTAACGTTACGAAACCTGCTCTCCAACGTAGACAGTGGAAGATGCAGTTGTGTGTTTTGGATGTCCAAATTCTTTTTGCTTGCCGTAAACACGGATATAAAGCGCTATTGACTTAGGGCGACTTGCAGCTTTTACTTAAGTCTCGATTTAAACTCGACTTAGGCTTAAACCTAATTTAACGACTTGCATGTCATCGACATAGTTTAAATCTCGATTTAAATAAATGTCCAAGTTAAACCGGCATCTAGGTCGGTTTAGAGTTGTTAAATCTCGATTTTAGAGACATTTTGACACATAACATAACATAACATAACATAACATAACATAACATAACATAACATAACATAACATAACATAACATAACATAACATAACATAACATAACATAACATAACATAACATAACATAACATAACATAACATAACATAACATAACATAACATAACATAACATAACATAACATAACATAACATAACATAACATAACATAACATAACATAACATAACATAACATAACATAACATAACATAACATAACATAACATAACATAACATAACATAACATAACATAACATAACATAACAACATAACATAACATAACATCACGCCTTGTTTTCCCCGAAGGGTTAGGCAGAGGTATACCTATAGTACACCCACATTTCGCCAGTTATCTTATGTTATTTAGACATTTGACACTTATCGGGAATTTTTCCACGGTACGTAGTAAATGCATTATTTCTGTCGTGGTAAAATTAGGTGCCCTAGCTTCATTGTAATTTATGTTATACAGGCTGACTTTGAAAACATGTGACAAAATTTAAGGAGGTGTTCTACCCATCTATATGAACAACTTTTACTATGGGACCAAATTAGATTTTTTTTTTAAATTGACTTTCTCATAAAAAGGTACGTACCCGATTAGACCATTTTGTATAAGAAAGAAGAAGGAAGAAGGTCGACCTTTTTTTGCGAAGGTATATTATGATTGTTGCTAAAGAAAACTAGAAAATAACACGAGAACACAACTACAATACAACGAACACCAACTTTATTACATAACAATATTTGACATTGACATAATTGACAAATCAAATTCTTTTTTCTCTATACACAGAACTGAGTTGCCATCACTTTTTATTAGAAATCGGAATGCAAAGAATCAACGGCGAATGAATTATTGACTTAATCTCAGTTTAGTTAAATCGAATGTGAAATGTGACTGTGCAAGACATGCTTAGTAAGATTTCAGGGCAAAATCGAGATTTAATTAAAGCGAGTTTTTGTATAATTTTGCTGCAACTCGCCCTTAGACTCGGTTTTTAGTTTGTAAACATGATTAAACGGAACATTACTGCAATTACTGGTCTGCCGCGTTGGTTTAGTGGTCGCAAGCGCTACTGCTGAGCATGAGATCTTGGATTCGATTCCCGGATAGGGCAGTGTTACTGGATTTTTCCATCTGGAATTTCTCAGTAGGAGCACGGAGTCTTGCAATCTCGCCCCCTATTACATAGGACTAAAACATAATTGTCAAAATGTGGGTGTACTATAGGTGCACCTCTGCCCAACCCTTCGGGGAATACAGGCGAGAAGTTATGTTATGTTATTATTGCAATTACTGTTTACAAATAAACACTACACCTTGATAACTCAAATATAAATCAGTAATAATATTAGATATGTTCTTGAACAAGTGACATCCCTACCGTGTCGCATCCCAATACCAATATCTAAAAGTATCATCTGTTCCGATAAACCCACTCTAAGCTTTAAAAGGCACGTGTGGCTGCAACGATATGAACTGTCAATAATGAAATTGGCTGAGATATATTTTATTTACTATTACCTCGTTTATCCAGTTTCCAATTTGTTATCGACCTCGGAGGAGGCGGGCGGCTCTGTTCGCCCGCTGCTGGTCGGTGATATTTCTACGTCATGTTCTATTGTTATGTTCCAACCGGATAATTTACTTATAATTCTGTACAGAACTGGCGCGTTTGATGGATGCCTTAACGTCACAGGTAAAACGTAATCTGATTTATCACGGAAAAATAAAGTTTTAGTAAATAACAATAGAAATGAAAGTAAATAAAAGTGTTATTATTGGATAAACAAACAGTTCCTGAAGATAAACAGTAACAGGTATACTATATTATATACTATCTAAACTATATAATATTATTATATTATATATTATTATATTTTATATTATAAATTATAAATTCGAAAGTAACTCTGTCTGTCTGTATGTTACCTTTTCACGCCTAAACCACTGAACGGATTTCGACAAAATTTGGCAAGGAGATAGGTGGCATCATAGGAAAGGACATAGGCTACTTTTTGTCTCAAAATAATCCTTCAGGGGGTGATATAGGGGATGAAAGTTTGTATGGGAAACCCAGCATTTCCTAAATTAGGGATATGAAAATTCAAATGTATGCTTTTGGTAGGAAATAAAAAATTATGTGGTTCAACGTTTTTGAAAAAACATCCCCTAAGGGGGTAAAATAGGGGTTGATTTTACAAAGCACAAATAAAAATGATGTGTACCTATTTTTAAGGGATTGGAAATGTAGTTATAGTTCGTATCTTGACTTCTTGAGGTAACATTTTAGTCTTTGTTTTTAACCGACTTCAAAAAAGGAGGAGGTTCTCAATTCGGTTGATGTTTTTTTTTTAATGTTTGTTACCTCAGTACTCCGTCATTTATAAGCCGATTTAGAAAATTATTTTTTTTATATTAGAGCGTGACCGGCGTAGTGTTAAATAAACAAAGTCCTCTCGCCGCGTCTGTCTGTCTAAACGCGATTAACTCTAAAACTACCAAACGGATTTTCATTCAGATTTCACCAATGGACCGAGTGATTCATAAGGAAGGTTTATGTGTATAATTCATTAAGTTTCTGTATAAATTAGCTGAAATATGATGATATGATGATTGTTGAAGATCTCGGAAAAAATTATTCCGATTGGGAGCTTCCTGGCGTGCGCCGCGTAAACCAATAGAGTATTACGGAACATAGGGTACTTTTAATCCCGGTAGTACGTTCCCGTGAGATATTATCCGACATCCATATGGGCGATGCCGCGGGCTAAAGCTAGTCTACTTATATAAATACTTAGTAAGCGTTACTGTCGGAGGAATCATGCAACCAAAGTGGTATTAATTTAAATTGAGAGAGGAAAATTATTTCACAATCGGAACAGAATAAATACGTATTAATAATAACGCATAAGCAAGCTATCTGTATTTATCTTGCCGCCACAATCCCATCGCAATCGACCGATACATCCAATTTTATACATCTGAATCGTATCTCTGATATTTATATTTAAATTAACGTATTTTTGTTATTCAATACCATGAATCTGCTTTAAGAGGAAAATGTTGTTGTATAGAATTAAAGCGCTAAGAACACTTTCATATTTTTCTATTCGTAGATCTTTTCACTCGCGTAACACGAGCCTGGTTGAAATGAGCTAGACAAACGCGTCCTCATCCTCAATAGGTCGTTTATTTGTCGTGTTATTAAAGAATAAGTTAGCCCGTCAGCGCACCACAGTATATTTTTAAAATAAAATGTATTCACCAAACGAACGACTGAATAAAATATAAACTTGTGAAAAAAAATAGGCTGCATTTGTTTGGATTTCAGCTGTAACGGATGTATTTTATGTGGTACTATATTAATCACGAAAGCACTGTGATCGACCAGGTAGGTTGGTCAGCTGATATGACAATTACTAACCTGCTGTTCGTGCAATAATTATAGACAACAACAACTCACAATACATAGCAGGCCATTGTACGAGTTCGCAAGCACAGCCGCTATTAACCGCACCCGAGGTGATCATCGTAACTCTACTTGATATAACTACAGCATCATACAAGACGACACATAGCCGTTTTAGTGCCATAAATTGAGTTATCTGGTTTATTACAAGCGCAGACCAAGTGGTTATAAATCGTAGCGCCCCACCATAAACAAGCCGCTCTCTAGGCGACTGTCAATCGAGCATTCCAGCAAAACGCTCCCATAAATATTGTTGCAGGTATTTCCCACATATTTCCATACCAAATTGCAGAACGATAGTCATCTATCATTCGCTTTGACGTTTTTCACATCACGAAAATTCTGACAAAGTTACAAATGTTCACAAATTGACGACATTAATATCTACATACATGGAGTTATTCGTTCGGGACATATGTTCCTGCCCTTTAGGTGGGAAGAGCATACGTTATTGTCCCAGTATATAATGTTGGAGTAAGTTCATCGCATATTGACTACTTATAAAATCGGTATACATGATACCTACTGGACTATAGCATATACATACATCTATTGCATATTTCAGTCAGAAACGAACACGTCCTACGTGGATCTATCAAGCAAAACTTTATAGTGTCGACACGTTCCTGGAAAATCAAATTATACATGTTTATTACCTGTAACTATTCTGCCTTGGTAATAAAATATACCGTATTACTTGAGTGAATCCTGGTACCTAGTTCCAATGAAACAGTTTTTGCAATACGAATGGTGAATATTTCATACTTGATTTGAATAAAATTATTAATGAAAACACATTTAAAACAAGAGTGCCGGAGATGATAAAAAGCATGCAAATGAAATCATAAATATGTAGCAAACTATGGAGTTACAGCACACTGATTAACTCTGCTAATAAAATCCCGGAATCTGAAGGTAGTAACAGCCAGCAAAGCTTTATCCCTAGGGGGACTTTCATGGTTTAACATTCACTACACAAATCACCTACGAACTCTCTAAGTGCCTTTATTAAAGGTAGGTACGTATAATATAAATGTTTTCGGTAATACGATATTTACTAATATGTTCGGCGTAAAGTATTTAAGCGGATCTCGGGTGGCCCCCATCCACGCTGTGACCGCTCATTAGTCACTGCCGACCCCCGCTGGGAACACCTGCTCTATCCAATTTTATTTTACCCAATAGCTTTGAATTTTCCACCGGAAAATCATATAAAAGTCCATTTGACATCTTTGATGGAACAGTTTCTACCCGAAATCGGAATTCTACCCTCAATAGACGCGTATCCAGAAATATGTGGTATTTTCTAAAATTTGGGCTTGAACATGTTTAAGAAATAACTCGATTATTTGTATAACACAAATTTGTTGCACCTACAACAAGGCTCAAGAAATTTGGTGGCTCGTTCAGTTGTCAATGTATACGCTTTTACAATAAACTTCCAAGCCACGTTCAAGATCTAAGCCTTAATAAATTCAAATCATTCATTAAACGTAAGTTGTGCGAGAAGTCCTTTTATCCGTTAAAGATTATAATAGGCTTGGGATTGAGCTGCTATAATTTTTTACATATTGAAATGTTTTTTTTGCTAACTTATCTTTTATATACACATTGACAATGATGAATCTTTTATATACAATGACATGGATATTTACTTTGTAAAATGTAATATTATTAAATTATTGTGAATGTAAGTACTATGTGGGTCATTGTCTTTCTTTTTTTCTCTCTCATTTAGTTTTAATCATCGTCTAGTAGTTTGAGTAATTTATGCGGCCTACCCAAATGTCCTTTCTTTGGTATTGTTCGTCGAGTCGTTGAGCTCCTTAAGTTCCGAGTTGAGCTATACGATTACCGACAATGCGTGCACTGCCTGGACAGGTTCACTCAATCTGTGTGGTTCTTTCCTCAAAAGACCATTAAAAACACCAATCTACATAACGGTCTTCACATGATCTGACCAAGATTATGTCTGGACTTAATTAAAAGAGACTATGACCTCCGAGTTACCTCTGAGTTTGTTTCGGCCTTTTGCTCAGAGTAGTCAGATAGGAAATCGTCCTCGTTTAAGAAAAAATATATGATTGACTTGTAAAAGTGTTTGTACAAACCTCCTCACAGAAATAAAATCATTTATCATTCATATTTTTTCGAATAATATGTATTTATATGAGTATTGCATTCCGGTGAAATACGTGGACTTGAATTTAACAGAATAACTTGCATAATGAGATAACTTTCAATCAGCAGACTCTGCTACGCAAAAGTGAATGATTTTTTCTGCTTTACTGTTGAACCTATAAAAAATAATTAAGTAGGAAAATAATTAAGTAGGTGACTTAATTATTTTTAGATAATCAATACACGACCACCTCCTCACTTCGGACATGCGGCTGCGTCTTTTCTACGTTTCCTAGAATTTTTGCACACAAATCGTTTGTCAAACTAACGGAGTTCACGACTTCGGAATAAAAAAAACAAGAAAGAAACGAACTAAAATCAAAAGAAGTCGTGTTGCATTCTATCATGAATTTCTAAGTGGGTAAATGTAGGCACAACGTACTAAATAGCGAGTATTTAATATGAACATACTAATTACTACGACATTTAGTTATATAAAAATAGAACATGAAACTCGGTCCGTATGGTTACCTATTTATTTAATGTATGCCTCATTACATTTGGCATTAATAGGCAAACACATAGTAATTTTGGTATTTTCATCAACAAGTCAAGCATTTGCATTCAGAAAGTATCATTTGGTGAAGTGGAACTGACGAAGAAGACTACAGATGGCCACGGGAATTCCTCAATGATAAGTATTTCATAGGTGGCGATAAGATATCTCGATTAAGATAATTAACCGACTATGACGATGCAAATTTAAATAAATGATTCTAATGAAAATGGTACCATCGAACTGATCTGATGATGAAGCCGAAAAGTAGGCACCGGAACTCCGTAATACAATAATGTATCCTAACCGTGTTTGGGCTTATTGGAATTGTCATGAGATGAACTCTGGCTATAAATGATGTTAGTGGTAATATGCTTCAAATTGCGCTTATATGTGGCCTTGATTGTCAGAAGTCAGATTTTTTTTTTATATTTGCGATAGGTTTGCTCTTGACTCTAGTCTAGGTCAGAGATGACAGAGACAAAGTCGACGATGGAGCGAGCTTACCCAGAAGAAGCCTGTTCACTCTCACTTTGAAGAGATCGGGTTTGTATGCGTTCGGAAACACAGACGCAGGCAGAGAGTTCCACTCCTTTGCTGTGCGCATCACAAAAGACATTTGGAAACGCTTAGTGCGAATTGGTGGGATAGCAACTAGGTAAGGATGGTAACTTGCAGTGCGTCTAGATGTCCGCTGATAGAAGGGGGCCGGCGGAATGAGGTCGTGGAGTTCTTGAGCACACTCCCCGAAGTATAATCTGTAGAAGACCGACAAGCAGGCAACCTTGCGGCGATGAGCCAAGCTGTGAAGCTTGGCATCCACCAGTCTTACGTCGCCAATGAGCCTCTTAGCTCTGCGTTCCACCGATTTCGTCAACGATCTGTCGTCGTGTGGTTGATTTAATAATTTGTTGGCGACGGCGTCCAAACCTGATAAAACTAAACCTTCCAAACTTCTGACACGACTTAGCGCGAAATATATTTGCCTTTTTGCAATATTTTTATTTGAAAGGGTATTAAGGGTATGATAAGGGTACTCCTGTGGTCGCATATAAATTTGGTAAAATTCTGATGAGTGGTTTTTGAGTTAGCTTTAATAGTACATTTTTTTTTCTGTATAATGTACTTATGTTGATGATGTTATAATAACTTCCTGTCACTGTTATTTACTTAGCAAGTACTAGTAGGTATACGAATTTGGGTAGGGTAGGTACCACAACTAAAAAGTGGAAAATAAAAACTTATTTATAAAAAAAACAACCGACTTCCAAAAAAAAACACAACGAAGTGAAAAATAACTGTAATTTCGGAAGGCGGTGGCAAAAAGCGAAAATACTAAACCAAAGACATCAACTTCCGAAATTAAAGTTATTTTTCACTTTGGAGTGTTTTTTTTTGGAAGTCGGTTGTTTTTTTATAGAAGTTTTTATAGTATATTGTATATCTTACGACTTCCACACGAACGAAGTCGCGGGGCACAGCTAGTATATGATAAGTAGGTATTAATTAAAAATAAATATTTTGTCCGGAGTCTGGATTTGAGCCCGGTTGATGGCAATAGGCTCGCCCCCTATTACATGGATCATAGAGATAACCGGCGAAATGTGGGTGAACTTTAAGTACAACTCTGCCCAACCCTTTGGGGAAGCAAGGCGTGATGTTACGTTATGTTTGTTATATATTTTGTGTTATTTTTGCCATCGACTTGGTAAGAAGTAGGTACAGTGATTAAGAACGACAGTCACTATAAAAATGATACAACTATGACGCAACTATTCAATTACGTCATTGACTCACCCTGCTCTGCTAGTCTTTCTGCGTAGTTCGAACGATTCAATCACAACATTCAAATTGGTCGAGGTTTTCCTCCACGTGGAAAGAAAAATGAGAAGAATAAAATAAGGATCTACCACTGTTATAATATCATATATCGTAATTCATTTATAATTGTGTTTACTTATTGTGGTATAGTAATTCCATTCTAGGTGCATCGTCTTCACATAATATATAATTATATAATAAATGTACTTATACAAAATATTGTAAAAAATTTTAAAACAGTAACGGTGGAGTTTCTTGCCCATTCTTCTCCATACGAAACTACCTTTTGGAAGGGGCGACTAGAATCAATTTTGTAAGTTTTGACGTTCAAAAGTGCCTTTTATGTGCCTATCTATACAAATAAATAAAATTTAAGTGTCTGTTTGTAATGTCAAAATAACAACTTTTTACTAAATGCATAGGAAAGTAAAAACGGTTCTTATAACAAAAAAGCAATTTTGAACAAGTTTGTCTGTCTGTCTGTCTGTCTGTTTGTTCCGGCTAATCTCCGAAACGGCTGGACCAATTTTGACGGGACTTTCACTGGCAGATAGCTGATGTAACTTCGGGTAACTTAGGCTACTTTTATTTTAGAAAAATAATTAGGGCTCCGCGCAAAAAACTAAAACCCATGAAATTATGGACAAAAAGTCGGATTTGAAAAATTCTTTTTGCATTTAGTAGCCCAATTCTCGAAGACAGTTATAGGCTATTTATTATCACGCTACGACCCTTAGGAGCCGAGTAGAAAGAAAAAAGTCAGAATTATGAACAAATAGTCGGATTTGAAAAATTCTTTTTGCATTTGGTAGCACAATTCTCGAAGATACTCGTAGTTATACGAGCCGAGCAGAAAGAAAAAGTCAGAAAGAACATTAAGCGAACATGAAGTAATAGCGCGGGCGGGTGATTCAACGCGACGGCAGAGATTACCAGATAAATCACTCCATAGAAAATTTTCAATACCTACTACTATAATAGCCTACACCTTCGAGTCGCTAGACGCTGCGAACGAAATGTACCTAACCTTACAAGCGTAAAGTGAGTTTTGCTTTGTAGCTGCGCGCCGCCGCGTAGTTATTGTGAATTGCCAGGGCTGCCTTTTTCGATAAAGATGTTAGTAGGTATTTATAGTACACTTTATGAAATAATATAAAATAAAATGAAATGTTTTAGCATGTTTAATGTTTAAAAATATTTATGAAAGACCGAGAAATATTTTTATGCTAGGTAACTATTTAGTATTCTGTGACCACACCCCGAAACTGCAGTTGTAAGACAAGTAAGGCCCACATCGTACGCAATGTGTAGTACCTAACTATTTAATAATCAGTGACGTAACCACTCCGCACGGCCACGAATACGAATTAAATACCAAATGGAGGAAACTGAAAACACGATTAATTGATTTGTTCGTTCATTTACACAATTAGGATAATAGGTAACTACTATCCTTCTACACTATGAACAAACCTGCGCTGGTGCCATATTGTGTAACAAGATAATAACGATAATAAATATTAAGTATTGAAAATTAATTTGCACAAAGTAGATTTTTGCTAAACGTAATTTTCAAATGACAGTTGACAAATGGAGGGCATTGACCTTTCTATTCTTATCTCAGACGAATAGTAGAAGTAATTACGTACCTAACAATAAAATACAAAACATGCAAGTTTAAACAAATTACTATTTAAAAAACGATAGTAAAACTGTATCAGCAGGTAAACTGAAAAAAGATAAATTTTTACCTCTTCTTTTGCTGGATCTACATCCATCAGCTACACATAATACACCAGGACCAGCCATATCATAAGAATTTGAAACTATATATGCGTACGTACGCGCCTCGCGGCTGTCTGCTACCTACTAAGCTCTCGTCAGAGAGTAGTATATTCTTTGCCACTGAGAAATGGGCTGCGTGCGGCCCGGCTTCCGGTACAAGTACATGGAGTGATTTATCTGGTAATCTGTGACGATGGGTCGGGGGACGAGGGAGTTTTAGTAAAATGTGGCTGTTATTTTAGTATATTGTGTATCTTACAACATCCACGCGAACGAAGTCGCGGGGCACAGCTAGTTTAAAATATATGATTTGACTTTTACTTTGGCGTAAGCTTTCGCTGACCAGAACCGGCAGCAAATTGTGGGCTTTCGCGAAAGTTTTTCTTTCACGCCACGGTGACTATGTTCCCTCTCAACATCCGGAGGGACCCATCGGAAAAACTCTAGTGATTTGCAACTTCCGTATCTGAGGGCCCACGAGTTTTTATTAACTTTTTTTTAAATTTCGTTTCTATGAACCAATTTCAGTTTTGAGTGCTTTTCCGTTGTTCTAGACTTTGTTTTGGATATAGAATAAATATGATGTGGTCGGTAAGCAGCAAAGCCATTAAAATTAAATAACAATAGAAAATGTAACATAATTGTCATTTTTAATCATATAATGAAAATCACAATGAAGGAATTAAAATAGTCATCTTATTATAAATTATCGGTATCTAAAGCCTGCATGAAACTTTTAGTTCGCTCATTAAATCTCATAAACAGTCCCTTCATCCAGAATTTGGAGAATTTTCGACCTCATCCCTTGGAACTTTTGGGGAACAAGGTAAGTTGTTCCATTATGATATATGAGGGACACATGACCTCATTAAATCCTTAATTCTACTACGACATCTATGGAAGATTATGGGGGATTAACGTAGAGTTACACTGGTATTCTGAGCTTATGCGACAGGGAATACGTTGCGACCGCCGCAGTAGGGTTGCGTTGTGTAGGGTTAAGGATCACATATTTTACGAGCAACACAGCAACCCATTTCCATTTACTAAAGTGTTACAACCTGCTTTAAGTGCGGCGTAGCTGGAATTCCACTACTCAGCATGTAGACGAATATAATTGCTATGTTTGACGATAAACTCGCAAAAGCTGGGCTTGGTTTAAGGCTCCCGCATACAGACGCGAGGGCGCGACGTGACTCCGGTGGAACAATTTCCATAAAGTTTTCATAGAAATTGTTCCACCAGAGTAACGCCGCGCCGTCGCGTCGCGCCTGTCTGCGGGAGCATTTACGCTAACTATGAACATAGTATCTTCTAGGAGTAATAACTTAATCGCCTTACAGCATAGCACACCCTCGGGAAAAGAAATAACAGCACTATTCTGTGACAAAAATCGCGCAGAAAGTTAAGTTCCATTACATAACTTCACGCCTGAATTCCCTGAAGGGTTGGGCAGAGGTACACATACCTATAGTAAGCCCACACATTTCGCCAGTTACGTTTTAGTCCCATGTAATAGGGGTTGAGCCTATTGCCATCAACCGGGCACAAATCCAGACTCCGTGCCAATTAAGTTCCTTCATGTACATACATTACATTGTATGAGATAAATCTTACACCTCTACTCAAGACAAAAAGAGCACCTCCTTTTTTAGGTCAGATACAAAAAAAAACATGCCGTTTTGACTTGTAGATTCTTTAATTCCCCACCATTCATAGCCAACGTTAATAAAATCAGCCAACATAAGCACAGAATTTACGACTCCTAAAATAATTAAACCACTGAAATACAAACGCGGTTATGAATTTCTTTTTCTCTTGTTTTATCGTTGTCTCGGTCTAATATTAATATTAAGAAAGGAATTACGACGCCACAGCTGCAGAAGGGTTATTATAAACTATCTTTTGGTGCGGAACGACTGTTTATCTCCACTTTCGTAAAACCGTAATGGTTTATACATGGACTTACTTCTTAAAATTACAGGTTCTCTCGAGTTCAAACGCTTTTCACACTTTGGAAATTCAAACTTATTCTTATTTTTTAACTTTGATTTGATATGATGAATTCTCTACTCTAGATAATCTCGACATATCAATAAGTTAAAAACTGACAACATTTTCGTTATCTAACTAATAAGTTCTACACGAAACGAAAATATCATTAGTGAACTATCAGTTTTCGACACAACCCCAACTTACCCCCTATAAGATCCCAGTCATGACGGTTGTGTTATGTAAAAATACTTTCCCACACGAATACAAATGAGCCAGTCAATTGCAATAGACGCCTGCCACGGCACAAAGCTAATATACCCAACCCTTTTCCATTACTAAAGTAACATGAAAGAGAACAAAAGCACCTTTACGAAGGTTTTCCGCTTACGATCGTTACTATGACACTAAAAATAGTGCACTAGGTTGTGAAACAAAAGTACTACATTATATTCCTTTGGGAAAACTCTTTAACGCCCTATTGTGGGAGAGAATAGACACGTTTATTAGTTTGAACTCTTTTATATACCCCATTGTCTAAGCCACAATGGATCCGAATGCGACATTCGTACAGAGATACAAGTAGGGTGGCGGATCTTTTCATAAACCGCCTTTGAGTGGATGGGACATGGCCGTTAGCGTGTGAGAAAAGCTCTAAATTTCAACAGGGCGACATCCGATGTCGGTGAATTTCTTTTGTGCCCTGACAGTTTATTACGAGAACAAAAGGATGACGTTGTTTGAACAGACCCGCTTTAGATTTTACTACGTTGATTACACATTACTCAAGATCTACTCTATTGTGACGAAGATCTGTATTCCTCTTCAATTCTAAAAGGAATTGCATTTGGCTGTAATTCACCCCAAGACGAATCGAATTCATTACTCAGTTGATAAAATCTTATTCTTTCTCGCTGATAAGACATAAATTGACGAATTATTTCAAATTCAAAGTCGGTTTGACTCAATGAGTTATCTCATTATGGAAATTGTTAAGGATTTTCGTATTTTAAATGTGTACTTGGTTCATTAGCTTTTATTTAGTTTGATCATACCTATTTGTTTAACATTATTCAGCGAAGTTGGATAAGATTATTCACCCTACTAGGCATTTAGTACGGCCTCATTTGAGCACATTTTCATAAATAAGACACAACACACTATTGTTTAGCACAGTACCCGTGGTTAACATACAAGTTACTTCGCTGTCTCAACACACTATTGAGTACTATACGCGTGTGTTAACATATAACTTACTTCGCTGTCTCAACACACTGTTGAGTACAGTACCCGTGGTTAACATACAAGTTACTTCGCTGTCTCAACACACTGTTGAGTACTGTACGCGTGTGTTAACATATAACTTACTTCGCTGTCTCAACACATTGTTGTTTAGCACAGTACCCGTGGTTAACATACAAGTTATTTGCTGTCACACTGTTGTTTAACACACTACGCGTGTGTTAATATATAAGTTACTTCGCTGTCTCAACACACTGTTGAGTACTGTACGCGTGTGTTAACATATAACTTACTTCGCTGTCTCAACACATTGTTGTTTAGCACAGTACCCGTGGTTAACATACAAGTTACTTTGCTGTCACACTGTTGTTTAACACACTGCGCGTGTGTTAATATATAAGTTACTTCGCTGTCTCAACACACTGTTGAGTACTGTACGCGTGTGTTAACATATAACTTACTTCGCTGTCTCAACACACTGTTGTTTAGCACAGTACCTGTGGTTAACATACAAGTTACTTCGCTGTCTCAACACACTGTTGAGTACTGTACGCGTGTGTTAACATATAACTTACTTCGCTGTCTCAACACATTGTTGTTTAGCACAATACCCGTGGTGTTAACCACGGGTATTGTGCTAAACAAGTTACTTTAACACAACAACAACAAAACAAACAAAACAAAACAACAAACAAAACAAAACAAGTTACTTTGCTGTCACACTGTCGTTTAACACACTACGCGTGTGTTAAGATATAACTTACTTCGCTGTCTCAACACACTGTTGTTTAGCACAGTACCCGTGGTTAACATACAAGTTACTTTGCTGTCTCAACACACTGTTGAGTACTGTACGCGTGTGTTAACATATAAGTTACTTCGCTGTCTCAACACACTGTTGAGTACCGTACGCTTGTGTTAACATATAAGTTACTTCGATGTCTCAACACATTGTTGAGTACAGTACAAAGTGTGACCGATGCTCTACAGATCCAAACTCTAGTTTTATTTGAATATTCGTTCTTGTAAAACAAATGTGGGCCATTTAAGTCTACCAGTTTCCATCCGTTTTCGTCTCCTTTGTTTTGTATTTATTTTGCATGTTCCTGTGGCGGATGCTTGAGGCGAATGTGCCAAATCCTTCAATCAATCGAACACGAGCCTTGACTCGTTCGACGTTATTGGTTTATAGTTCAAGATGTGACCTTTTCTTTACATAAACTATGGTATACCTCATTTAGAATTGAGAGAGGTAACATGTGTAGCCGATCGGTCTAGTATTTATTTATCCTCTCACTGGAACGCCATACAGCAATTACACCAACGGAGCAAAAATACTTCATGTGCTGCTTTCCATTCATCCTGTGCGTGGTGCACATCGAATGGGCGGCGATGGATCACGCATGTTCACACAGCGTCAAGATAACTCCATGGTTCCATAACCATCCACATTGCGCACATTCTTTGCGATTTTTTGAGACTCAATGAATGTTATAATAAATATATTACAATTGAAAAAAAAAAGTATGTTTAATTATTGTGCTTAGTAGACTTCGGCCAAGTATATTAAACAAAGCCATAGCAATCTATTAAGCTCAACGACCTGATAAAGGCAGCTGGGAAAAACTGCATGCGGATAACTACGTGCCGCTAAAACTTAAGCGCAACCCCGACCAAACAACCTTGAGCGTTCGGTCCTTCTCTGTCCCGCCGCTCTGACCCACTCTGTCCCGCTCCCTCCACGCGCCCATTTATCATAAAATTCGCACAATTTTTGGAATTATTTAAATAAAAAATAAATTTTTGGTCTTTTGAAAAAATATTTCTTAGCAAAATATTCATTATTAAATTGTCTATCCATTAGTGTCAGTAGCAAATTATAAAAACGTTTTGTACAAAAAAAACAACCGACTTCCAAAAAAAACACTACAAAGTGAAAAATAACTTTAATTTCGGAAGTCGGTGCCTTTTGGATCTATATTTTAGTTGTTTGCCACCCCACGTTTTTATTTTTCCCTTTTTAGTGGTGGTACCTACCCCACACAAAGTCGTATACCACTACTTGAGATGTAAATAACAGTGACAGGAAATTATTATAACATCATCAAGATACACTAAGTGGAAAAAATACGTACTGAAGCTAACTCAAAAACCACTCATCAGAACTTGACTAAATTTATATGGAACCAATCCTTTTAAATAAAAAAAGAATTTTTCAAATCGGTTTACAAATGACGGAGTTCTGAAGTAACAAACATTTAAAAAAAAAATACAACCGAATTGACAACCTCCTCCTTTTTGAAGTTGGTTAAAAATGTTTACTTCACGAGGAGACGCATCTTATCAATAACTATATCTGAGGGCACGGCAGTGCCCCCGCCAAGACGAGCCAAGCGAAGCGCAAGGACACTACCTACCTTTTCTCGAAGTGTTTCGTCGTTTTTTTGAACCCTCATTGAGTTGGTTTCCGATGTACCAGATAGTTCATATTCTCAGGATATGATGTCAATAATAGACTAATTAAACATACAAAGTCGGGAAAAAATCAAAAACTTCAACGACATTTCGGACAGACTCTCCAAAATTAATTTACATTCGGCATTCACCCTGATTAGATACTGTTGTTTTGGCCCAAATTTTACATATTTTCTACGTTCTTCCCCTTTATGGAAGCAGCCACATCTGTTGAACAAAATTGACCAAAGTATTCGCAGCACACTAACATCTATTTTAAATGTGGCCTTGGACGACCGAGCGTGGCTTCAAGCCACACTACCCATCCGTTTTGGCGGCCTCGGCGTCCGCAAAATTACCAGTATTAGCTTGCCGGCGTTCCTGTCCTCTGTCCACAGCACTGAAAAGTTGACCGGAAAAATTTTAGCTCCCTCACTGGTTGACTGTGAAGTGCCGTGCTTTTTTTTTGTGGATGGGAAATCATCAAATGACTTCTCCCGCTCTGGGCGGAGCGGGAAGGCGTGTCAGACTTTTACTGACTAAAACCCACCCGTGTTCCTTCTGTTGCCTGTGCCGGGGCCACGGTAACTCTTTCGAACATCCCACAACCCTAGCTGGCATCGGCCCTAGCGGACCCCGTCAATAGTGCTGACATCTCTTTGAAGCGCGCGTGGAACACGACGCGCCGTCGACTCGGGCTTGGTCCTTACCGGTCGGCGAGCTACCCATTGCTCGCCGTCCGCAAGCCCGCGCCTACGGTGGCCGGGAATTGACTGCCAATTCCCGACGCCCAGGGCGTCTCCTGCGGCGACTAGGGGCGTGAGGGCGCAAAGCTTGCCTCTCCCTCAGGCGTCCCGCCTCCTCCTTCACGAGCATTACTGCTTCGCAGGAGGTAATGGCTTCCCATGTACTCTCGCTCCGTACCATGGCCTGGACCAGGGCCGGACGCGAGAGATCGCCGCCGCCGATCGCTTCCGCGAGGACACGGCGGTGCTCCGCCCAAGCCGGGCAGACCTCCACCGTATGCTCCACCGTGTCCTCCAGGCGATCCACACAGTGGTGACACCCGAGCGTTTCCTCCCGCCTTATCCGGAACAGGTACCTCCCGAAGCAGCCGTGTCCGGTGAGGACCTGCGTCAGGCGGAAGGTGAGGACGCCGTGGCGCCTCTCCAGCCACTCCTCAAAGAGGGGACTTATCACCGCAATTGTGGCGTGCCCAGCGCTGGGTTGCGACAATCGCACTCTCCATGCCGCCATGAGATCCTGCCGGAGCTCTGTCCGCCGTGCCGCGATTTCTCGCGGAAGTGCCGTGCTTGAGTGATGCGGTGAACGCCTGGATAGCGGCTTGCCCGGATACAGATCGGCCCGTGAACCCATCTTCCCAGAGACAGTGGGATGAGCCGCTCTGCAGGTTGATACGGAATAATCTTATCAATACGTCCACCAATACTGCTGAGCGTGCCCGCCTGCTGGCTGTGGGTGAATGGGAGTCGGGCCTCTGGCTTCAAGCACTACCGTCACCCAACAAAGGCACTTTGCTGGGTGACTCCACCTTCCGGCTCGCTACTTGTCTGCGTCTGGGCGCTCCATGCGGGGCTCCACATCGCTGCCAGTGCGGTGAAGCCGTCGACTGCCTCGGACATCATGGCCTGTCTTGTAGTAAGAGCGCAGGCCGGATAGCACGGCACGCCAGCATTAATGACATTATCCGTCGTGCTCTTGTCACCGCCGGGGTGCCAGCTGTTTTAGAACCCAACGGCTTGGCACGCGACGATGGCAAGAGACCAGACGGAATGACCATAATGCCTTGGAAGTTAGGCAGGCCTTTGGTGTGGGATGCAACATGTGTCGACACCCTTGCACCATCCCATCTTCCTAGTACGGCTGGCTGTGCTGGGGCGGCTGCTGCAGGTGCGGAAAACCTCAAACGGCGAAAATATTCCTATCTTTTTGGGAGTTATATGTTCGAGCCGTTTGGGGTTGAAACACTAGGGCCATGGGGTCCGAGTGCCCACTTGGTTTTCCGAGACATCGCCAAGCGGTTGGTCGATTCTTCACGTGACCAAAGGGCTGGCCTATTCTTTGGCCAAAGAATCAGCATCGCCATACAACGTGGCAATGCTGCCAGCCTTTTGGGCACTTTTCCTGTTGACAGCGATGTGGACGAATTTTTTGATGCCCTATGATTATATATATATATATTTTTTTTTTCATTTGTACATATTATAATTATTATTTTAAGTCTGTTAGCTTATGTATTATGTAAATATTTTGTTCAGTTATAGTTAATTAATAAAAAAAATATTCAATAAAAAAAAATTAAAAAAAACATACAGTCTCAATTGAATAGCTCTAATACTTTAGATTTTATTGATATCTAAAATACACCGATTTCGTCACTGACACACTGATGATCATCAACATGTTTGGCTACTTTCTGAAGTGCTAGAAAGCTGATGTAATCTAAGTTTAATATACAACCAACAAAAAAATTCAAATTAAACTTATAACTTTCGCCCCCCATTCCCTAAAATGGGGGGGTGGAAGTTTGTATGAAAAATAAACACTAAAAAGACTGCCTAGCAACTTACAAAAAGAACTGAAATCCCACCAAAAACATTTTATGTAAAATGTTGCCAAGTCGACCACATAAGGTTTGCCCTGTGAAAAAGATATCCGATCTCATGTAGAGCCAAGCTTCTGAATCTACACGGCCTAACTCTACCGACCCTAACTTCACAAATTCTACATATCAGTAAAAATGTATGGCTTGGCTGTTTCGTTACTTACTTCAGAAACTAAATATTCGCATCACCTCCACGACGGTAGCGAAACGGCAAAGCCATACATTTTTACTGATATGTAGAATTTGTGAAGTTAGGGTCGTAAGAGTTAGGCCGTGTAGATTCAGAAGCTTGGCTCTACATGAGATCGGATATCTTTTTCACAGGGCAAACCTTATGTGGTCGTCTCGGCAACATTTTACATGAAATGTTTTTGGTGGGATCTCAATTTTGTGGTTTCGTTGCAAAGAGATTTAAAAAAAAATGAAATGTACCAATATGGAATCAAGAGTATGTAGAAATTTAATGTATTTTTATTAGTTGTTTATTTCTTTTAAATAACAAGTAGATACCCTCATAAAACTACACAAAAAATGGCTAGCGCGGCGTTTTGGTCAGGGAGGCGCCTTAATAAAGTGGCCTATGTTCGGAATATGACTGAAATATAGGCTGAGATTAGAAAATTAAAATAAAGGTCCTCTAGTATTTACTCCGCCAGTATAAAAATAAAAGACAACATTTATCAACGTAACCATTACCTTTTCACTAACAAGCTGCGGTACGCATTAGCCTTATTACTGCAAGTTTAAAATTCATGCACTAAAGAGATATTTCCCGTGGGAAGAGATAACATTTCTGGGAAGGTTCAGTGTCCTCAAGGCGGATCGCCAATTTCCTTTGTAAGCGCTTCAAAGTTATTAGGGAGATTGCTCTCAAAATAAATATACAGAGTGGCGAGAACATACCTTGTTTACCAGTTAAGTGTTACCTACTTAGGTATGGTATGAATAGTTGATGACGAAATTGTTTCCGACCCTGGCAGCCAAGTGTGAGTGCTCGGTAGTACGTAATATTAAGCCCGAAGGTCCATATTTGTCACTATAAACATAAAATAGGTCCATGTGAACAGGCGGGCCGCGCGTCCTAATTCTGCCGCCCTCGTTAATTATTTACTTAGATACATCTCGGACCGCCTTCGAGCCAGGACCCAGGGCGAAACCTTTGTAATTGCTTGTACACTTTGAAATCCTAAGGACACTATTGTATTTACAACCGTGACTAAACCTAATGTACCATTTGTTGCTTTAATCAAATTATTCTGTTTAACTTTTTTTAATTCAGTACTCGGAAAGAGAGGTTTTCTTTCGAGCTTATAATAGTATGTTTCTTCTGTAGCATGATTTTTCCTATTCCCTTATAGCTCAAAGAAAAGCTATCTCTTCTGCTATGTATTTGATTTCACCGAAAATAGAAGGTAATGTAGGTACAATAACAAAACACCACAGCCGCTAAGTCACAATTATTACGTAAAGACTGTGACTATACTCTGACTATGTATTGTTTTCAAATTCGACGTTCAAATCTATTCATGTTACATTTCAAATATTTACACAACTGAGCAAACCGGAAATGAAAGGGAAAATACGTAGTTACTCGCGTGTATTCCTTCGTCACGGTTTTATTTTCATGTTACTTGTTACAGGATACGCAAAACGGTGTCACAACATTCCAAAATTAAAGCTGACTAAGTTGATTAGCTTTTGTTTTGAAATTGAAAGTGTTCCTCTAAGATAAACGAGTTCCCATAGTGTTGGGACACTTTAAATAGTTGGAAGTTAGCTAACGTCGCATGTGCGACACGCGTTACGAGTTGATGCCATGTTGTCTCGTAACGTTTCATGTGCGAGAGTCCAAGTCAGGCTCTACGGTGCACTCTACATCTCCCAGCAGACGGTTCAAATAACACTTCCAGCTGATAGCATCGTTAAGCTTTAACGTGTTCGTGAACACCCAGTTTGTACTTAGTTTATGTTTAGTTTTATTACGCCGTGCAGCATTTGTTACGAGCAAACCGTGGTGGATTAACCTTGTTATAATCCTGCTTGTAACTAAAACTAGGCACCTACAACCATAACTCCTAAATTACACTATCAACAGTTAATAGATAGTGTCAGAGTCATAACAACATAACAAACGGGGGGATAACTAACGAGTGCTGTCATTCTCACACAGCGCGGGCCGAATTGTGTGTTGGCCGAGAGAGAATTAATGAGGGCGGGCCGGCCGCCAGTCGCACGCGCCGCGGGGCCCGGGGCCCGGCCTGCCACCCCGGTCAGCGCCAATGAGCATCGACATTACTAATAGTAATTTTCAACTCGAAAAGAATGGACCGAAAACTAAACGTTGCTCATAAATCTAAGCTGTTAACATGTAGACAAATAACGCTCATGTTCTCCACAACAATATCGTGCAACAAAATTCTATTATCTAACCACGTGTCATCATTGCCGATTAGAAGAAGGTACCTAAACGCTATTGTATTGTAACGCCCCTACTGTGTTATTCGTACAAAGCCTCAAAACTCGTGAGATAGTTGGACTGGGAACTTAAAAATTAGGGACTGTAATGGTAACTTAAACAAAATTGAAAATAAAATGAGGTCAACAAAAATAAAGTGGTTTTCTAGAAAGCTGAAATGAACGCAGCAATCACATAAATAAACAAGACGCTTTACCCTCTGCTACAGTTGATGATTCCGGGTGGATGGTGCGTTCACTTGTTTTTTTAGGACGGACAAGAAAAAATAAATGTCTTGAATAAAAGTTAAAGGTAGCACAAACCTTTTGTAATAGGTTCACCCACTCGAAAGTTGCGATGTTTGAACCGTTACATAATAGAGTAAAAACAGATTGGCAATACTAATGACAAAGTTATTGAGTTCTTCAAGCACATTTAGTATCAGGATCAATTCATATTTCTTGCAAAAGAAGTCCCTCTTCGAATAGGTCCGCGGGGGCAAGATATCGCTCAAATTGTTTCCAATATCTTTTACGAGCATTTGACACTCGGGTGAAAAATTACCAAGAGTTCCAAGCGATATTGTTATTTTCACGCTGTGTTATTTATATGGAGGTAATCCCTCAAGTTTTTTTGTTACAGCGATGGAAATGTTTATTTTATGATACTCGACATGTGGCGCAAGAAATGTTTATTTTCTAAGTGTCAATAGTTAGGTACTAGAGTAGGTCATGGGATATAAAATGTACGGAAACTTATTAGTCATGTGCGCAAACCGTCATAATAATCAGGCAGAATAGAAACAGAAAATTGTTTATTATCCAGGTAGTACCTAGGTACTACAGTACTACTGCAACGCCCGCACAACCCGTACTGTACTGTGCTGTAATACTTACTGTACTTATTAGTAGGGACATAGATGAAACACAGGATGAGACAACATAAAATATTACCTACAGCTAGGATACAAAGTATTATTTATCAGTGAGCCCCGAACTAGACAGTTAGTATGTATCTTGTCGAGCCTTTGTGTCTTTTTATTGCCCAGAGAATATTTTATGCTTTTCACTCAGTTGAAATATTTTATTTAGAACGCACACATAAATATACATAACCGCTAAACGTTGCAAAAACACGATCACACAAATACAAACATGTTTCTTTGCTGATAAACACAAACAAAACTGACGGAGGTAAACGTATACTGCCCTGCAGGTATAAATAGTGCAAATAAACTGTCTGAAAGATGTGCCCGCATAACATACAGGTGTGTACTATGTACCTACATGAGGGCACCGTCCGACAATCCGCAAATATTTGGCCAGTTCTAGAATATCCTACGGAATACTGACTAAGCGACGTCTAATCACGCTGTAGAACAAAGATGGGGTAAGTAGGTTACTCATTAACATTTCAAGTCTCGAACCTTCGGCCCTGTTTAAACCACGGGGTGGCCAGACTCGCCGAACAATGGGAGATATTCGAAACTAATTTTGTTGATACTAATGCCCGACCTAGTGACTGTAATGAAATAAAACGTTTCTTTTGTCTTTGGTAATTGGTTGGCACGGTTACAGACATATGATTAGTAAAAAGTTGAGTAAAAAGTAACGATTATTAAAGTATGATTCAGAATTTTGACGTAAACGAGTCTATCAGTAGATTTGGTCAACTTTGAACCACAATGAAATTCAATCACCAATATTGCTTTTTCAGCCATGGTGATGATGGCAAAATTTTCTTGTGAGTGTTAATAGCGATCTGTGTTTGACTACAGACATTCTCGGGATAATAATGATGTATTCTGAGCTAATAAAATTCGTAAACTTATACCACCATTGTCTTGAAACTGTTATAGGTGCATCGTCGTATTAACTACAACAACAAGTAGGTAATACCGCATAAGAATTTCAGAACCCACTACGGAGAATTTCCGCGTTACAGAGCCAAAATCGATCGGAACGACTTGTATTGGCGAGCGGGTCTTCCAAAACGCATGGTATGCGTTCCAATGAACATTTGTAATATCAGTTCGGCACTTTCATTGTATTGGTTAAAACTATGTGCTTCCGTTCAAACTATAGTTAACTAGCTTTTTCCCGCGGCTTCGCCCGCGTGGATGTCGGAAAATATCCCACGGGAATGTACTGCTGGGATTAAAAGTACCCTATGTTCAGTAATACTCTACTGGTTTACGTGGCGCACGCCAGAAAGCTTCCAGTCGGCATGTTTTTTACCGACATCTTCAACAATCATCACATTGACGTCAACCATTATAACAGTGACAGGAAGTTATTATAACTAATTAACATATACTAAATGGGAAAAAAATACAAATTAAATAATATGTATTTTTTTCCATTTAGTGTGGGTGTGTGTGTGTGTGTTGTGTGTAGTGTGTTATTGAGTTAGCTTCAATAAATATTGAAGCTAACTCAAAAACCACTCATCAGAATTTGACCAAATTTATATGCGACCACCTCAGAAGTATACCATTTCAGTTAGTTTCCGAGTCCAGGTCACCTGTAGAATTGGTGCTGCTTCGGCAGTGTTTGGCAGACTACGGGAGAAGGTATTCCGCTCGCACGTCCTAAAACTACAAACGAAGGTCAACGTGTACATGGCCATAGTCTTGCCAAACGTCCTGTACCTACTCCTCTGAGACGTGATGCGTGTACAGGAGACACATACGCGCATTAAACCGATTCCACCTTAAATGCCTCCGTGATATCTTAAACATCAAGTGGTCTGACCGTGTTAGAAACATGGATGTCTTGCGAGGGGTTAATGTCTGCGGAATTGAGGTCTATCTGATGCGTCGTCAGCTACGCTGGTCTGGACACGTTGTGAGGATGCCTGACGAGAGGGTAGCTAAGCGCACCTTCTTTTCTGTACTCAAGGACGGCAAGCGAAAACAAGGCGGCCAGTTCCTCAGATACAAAGACGTTCAGAAAAGACATATGAAGAGATGCAAAATAGACCCCGCTCGTTGGGAGGAGTTGACAAAGGATAGACCGGTTTGGAGGCGTTTGGTGAACCAAAATGTTTATGACTTTGAGGACCAGTGGAAGAGAGATCTCGACAGCAGGAGAGATCACCTCAAAAGTGAACCACGCTCCAACATACAATACCATTACCACAATGGCATTCTAATATGTCACACAGCGGTTCGTTAGGCAACGACGCAGCCGACGAACTTGCCAGGAGGGGCTCGAGCATGGCACCAGTGGGACCTGAACCCACCGTGCCACTCCCTTTCGGGTACATACGCACTCTGGTAAGGAAACGCACCAGTTAACAACACCACAAGCAATGGTTGGAGCAGGGTGAGTTTGGGCAGGCCAAGGAAGCAGTCCTTGCAATTGATGGCCGCCTCACGAAGCGGCTTCTCCGACTAACTAAACAGCAATGGCGCACAGTTACAGCAGCTGTAACTGGCCACGGGTCATTTAATAAACACCTCTTTGTCATAGGAGTCACAGACAGTCCGCTGTGCAGGGCCTGCATGGAGGACGACGAGACAGCAGCTCATGTGCTACTAAACTGCCCAGTGCTCGCCACATACAGGGCAAAGTAATTCGGTAACTCAGGTACCCTACGTAAGATTGTCAGTAACACCAAGGCAACACTGGCCTTCCTTGAGGAGCTGAGGTGGATTGAATAATCGATTCTCCCACCCATTACGCAAAATACGCGCACTGACGTAGAATTGCGGATTACCTATGTCCGCACTGTGCACGTACATTTACTGTCAAGATAGGTTACATTAGCCATATCAGAGCACACGCCCGTAACTTATAGTCATCGGAAACGAAAGTAGTCACCATAGTCGAAATCGGCATGGGATGTATTATTATCATACCATTTCAAATAAAAACTTTGGAAAAAGGCAAATATATGTCACGCTAAGTCGTGTTAGAAGTTTGGAAAGCATAGTACTATCAGGTTTGGACGCCGCCCGTCGCCAACAAATTATTTAAATCAACCACACGACGACAGATCGTTGACGAAATCTGCCCTCTGACAATCAAGGCCACACAACATACGACTCTAGTAGCGCAATTTGAAGCATATTACCATTAAAATCTTTATAGCCAGGGTTCATCTCATGAAAATTCCAATAAGCCCAAACACGGCTAGGATACCTACATTGTTTTGTTTCGGAATTCCGTTGCCTACTTTCCAGCTTCATCATCAGATCAGTTCGATGGTAGCATTTTCATCAGAATCATTTATTTTAAATTTACTTAGTCATAGTCGCATAACTATCTTAATCGAGATATCGTATCGCCACCCGTGAAATACTTATCACTGAGGAGTTCCCGTGGCCATCTGTGGTCTTCTTCGTCGGTTCCGTATCACCAAATGATACTTTCTGAATGCAAACGCTTGACTTGTTGATGAAAATACCAAAATCGCTATGTGTTTGCCTATAATATTTGAGTAGTTCCCCCAATTCCTATCATCAGAACTGGATTCCGATAAAAATGAGACCAATCTGGAAGTATGTGCATTCAAATAAAAACAATAACTGTCTAAATCGGCTTATAAATGATGGAATACTGAGGTAAACATAAAAAACACAACCGAATTGATAACCTCCCTTATTTCGAAGTCGGTTAAAAATAAAGACTAAAATGTTACCTCAAGAAGTCAAGATACGAACTATGACTACATTTCCAATCCCTTAAATCCCTTAAAAAGAGGCACACAAGATTTTTGATATTATTTGTGATTTTTTAAATCAACCCCTATTTTACCCCCTTGGGGGATGATTTTAGGACTAAGCCCGAGTCGACGGTTCCACGCGTGCCTCTAAGAGATGTCAGCACTATTGACGGGGTCCGCTAGGGTTGTGGGATGTTCGAAAGAGTTACCGTGGCCCCGGCACAGGCAACTGAAGGAACACGGGTGGGTTTTAGTCAGTAAAAGTCTGACACGCCCTCCCGCTACGCCCAGAGCGGGCGAAGTCATTTGATGATTTCCCATCAAAAAAAAAGGGATGATTTTTCAAAAACGCTGAACCATTTAATTCTTTATTTCCTACCAGAAGCATAAATTTGAATTTTCATATCCCTAACTTAAGAAATGCTGGGTTTCCCATACAAACTTTCATACCCTATATCACCCCCTCTAGGATTATTTTTGAGACAAAAAGTTAGTCTATGTCCTTCCGCAGGATGCCATCTATCTCCTTGCCAAATTTTATCGAAATCCGTTCAGTGGTTTAGGCCTGAAAAGGTAACTTACAGACAGACAGACAGAGTTACTTTCGTATTTATAATATTAGTATGGAAGTATAGATTCTACTTCGATAGCGCAGCGTTTCGATAGCTATACGTACTGAAACTATTTCAGCAAGGAGCTCGTCGTGGAAATGGAGACGAAGGGGGTTTATTTAATCGTCGAGCTCGTGTTGGCACGAGATACTCGGAAATAGCTAATGCCGTGGTGGGAAGATTAGCTAGTCAGCAAGGTTGGTAGCGGAAACTTGGACTGCCGGAAATATTTAAATAATGTCACTCAGCGAGGATTGTGAGCCGTGTGATAGTGAGCAGTGGTGGCCCAGCGGTTACGGCCCGACTTACGAGTTATAAGCCGTGGGTTCGAACCCAGGCAGGCGCTTTACTTTGTGTAAATAATTTCATCACCACTGGTTTCAAAGTGAAGGAAAACATCGTGAGGAAAGCGGCATGTCCTAGAACCAAAAATTGGAGGACATGTGACATCTACCAACCCGCACTTTGCCCGCGTGGTAGATTACAGCCCACTACCTCTCGAAGATAGGGGGCCTGTGTCCCAGCAGTGGGAACATTATAGCCTGGTTATGTACTCATCGAGGCTTTTCGTACAAACACAGTTTAAGTTCTTTTGTAAATAAAAGATCCTATTAGGAATTAGATCTCCCAGTGCACTTGCACTGTAGTTGTGTCAAATAGAATTACTTATCGGTTTCCCGGTTTATGATTTCATCTGCTGGCTGATACCTTTCTTCTATAAAAATAAAAAGAAAAGTCCTGACTGACTGACTGAATGACTGACTCATCAACGCCCAGCCCAACCCCTTGGACCTAGAAAGCTGATATTTTGCACGGAGGCTCCCTTTATCATGTAGACAAGGAATAAGGAAGGATTTTTGAAATTCAACCCCTAAGGGATTAGAATAGGGATGAAAGTTTGTATGGATAATCGTCATTTTTGTAGTTTACACCATGAAAATTGGTATTTAGCATTCTGGTTAAAAATTAAAAGTCACGTGTTTCAGCGTTTTTGGATAATTATCCCCTAAGGGGGGAAAATAAGGGATGAAAGTTTGTAAAGAAGAAATTGGTATTAAAGTTTTTGTTTACAAATTACGAATGACGTGTTTCGGCGTTATTAGAAAATCATCGCCTAGGGGGTTAAAAATCCTTACTAACTCATTATCGGTCAGCCCAACTTTCGCCATCGTCAAAGACACTTTAGTAATTCAGAGAACAATAACTTTACTAAGTTCCATACTTGTAATTATTTAGGTACCTAACTATTTATTTCGAAATTCCCACGGGATAGCGATTACAGATGATTTATATTTTCGCTTTAAAGTTACCTTCAAGCATGCAAGTAGGTAGTAGTAATTTTCCCTTCCGTTATATATTCCGTTACTATTGTTAGGTTTTAGGATTTTTGAAATGAAGTTCTTTTTCGCTTCTTGCGGTAGGAGTAAACTGACAGAAATCGTCACAAACGAAAAAGCGTTCATACTTATATGCCCCCTCCATGCGAATTCATCTTTCGAATTCTTCAATCGGATCGATGTTTCGAATAGTTCGAATTTTTTTTCCAATTTCTGTCAAAATGAAAATCAAAGATGGCTGCTACGAATATTTTAAAAATTTTGGTCATGGGTGTCATCATAGGGTGCTAAAGCCGATAGTGACGTCAAAATGTAAATCCATGATGGCGGCTGCGAAAATGATCAAAATTTTCATCATGGGTGTCATTATCATAGCTTTCGAGGGTGCTAAAGCCGATAGTAACGTCAAAATGTAAATCCAAGATGGCGGCTGCGAAAATTATCAAATTTTTTGTCATCGGTGTCATTATCATAGCTTTCGAGGGTGCTAAAGCCGATAGTGACGTCAAAATGTAAATCCAAGATGGCGGCTGCGAAAATGATTAAAATTTTCGTCATGGATGTCATTTTCGAGGGTGCTTAAACCGATAGTAGTGTCAAAATGTAAAATCAAGATGCAAAAAATTTCAAATTCTTCATCATAGGTGTCGTTTTCATAGTTTTCGAGGGTACTAAAGTCGATGGTGAGGTCAAAATGTAAATCCAAGATGGCGGAAGCGAAAATTTTGTTTTTGTTTTACCGATTTTTTACAGATTATCATGTGAGAAGAAACTTCGTTCCTGACGGGGGTCCCCCGATCGCACACGTTTTTTATTCTCCAGCAATCATTATCAATCTGTGCGCCGCATATTGGATACTATTGTATATAAGCAGTGAAAGAAGACATTATTTACCTGGATTAACACACAGGGTACTTTTAATCCCGGTAGTATGTTCCCGTGGGATATTTTCCGACGTCCACGCGGGCGAAGCTGCGGGCAGAAGCTAGTCATAACATAATATTGTAATTTCGGACTACCAATCACACTAGCAAATAGCCAATTTACTGATCAGAGACTTAATCAGGCGTTCGGTATTCGAATGTCAGTGATTAAAGATCATGATTGTGCCTCTTTTTGTGAACCTTAAATATGTAATTACTGTTTTGGGGTTCTACAAATACTAAATAGCCATGTAACTGCGACAAACTTGGATATAGCGGTTGGTCTAAGTTCTAACCTAACCTAACCCATTTCGTCGGTGTGCCCTAGCTTAATGACTGCGACCAATTCAGCTCACGCGTGGTTGGTCACAGTTCCAACCTATCCTAACCCGTTTGGTCGGGGTACCCTAGCTTAGTTACTGCGACCAACTGTGAGAAAAGGCCAGAAAGTTAAAAAGAAGCTTAATTATTTTAAAAAGTGTAAATCATTAGTAGCGCAAAAGTTTTTAGAGGTTCATTAATTTTAAAAAGTGTCCATCGTTAGATCAGTGAATTTTTAGAGGATCAGTTAAGTATTGCCCCATATCAAAAAAATATCCCTCAGTTTCAGTGCTAATTGCCAACCCAATTTAGACTTTGGTTGATACATAGAGCCCAAGAGAAGAAATAAATAGATTCAAGAAAATACGGAGGCTTTTGTTAATCGGATAGCCCCTACCTTAACACATCTTAAAATCTACTTAAGAAGGTTAAGACAATTTAATGAAGACACCTGAACTGAATTAATGTATTTAAAAGCTCGGCTTTCCCAAAAATATATATTTACATTCGAGCTGTCTTACGGTAACTTTGAAGTATATTTCATTTCAACAAGGTTGTTCCTTTAAAGGCGTATCACTGTGTCCATAAAAAGGTTGTAAAAAGACAAAAGCTTCAGTTATCAGCAGAAAGCCGCGTTCACGCTTCCTGAGACCACCTTGATGTTTTGCATAGAAATATGAACCTGTTAAATTTTGTCACAAAACGCACTCAGACTGATGACTCGTAACTCGAAAGGCGAGAGGCTCATTTACATATTAACAGTAGGTAGGTACCCGTGTAGTAGTTAATCCGGGGTCGCAGGTGACGAGCACCCGCCAAATTGATATTTATACTGGCAATTACATGGCAATCCATTTACATCGTAACGCAACGCATCATGCTGGCAACACGAAAAATTACTGGAACTTACATGATTTAATTAGTTATATTTGATTTAATATTACTCTTATAAAAAATACTTTTGTGTTATAATGTTTTCCTTCACCGTCCTTGAGAGGTCCTTGTGATAAGGCTTATCTAGGGATATGCTCAATTGCTCACTTTTACCGCCAGCGGTTTCTACTGTGCTCTACTTTGAAATATTTAAATCACTGTGAACATACAGGTAGATTGAAACTTGAAATATTTGGAAAACGTCTCTGAGGCAAATAAAAAAGATAGATATATAGAAGATAAAATACTCTGTGTTATGTACACCATAAAAATAAAGATTAACTTTTAATATGCACGCATCAAAAATGTTTACTAAATGTTATTAGTCATATGAGTAAAATTACTTTTACGTGACGTTTGATGTGCCAAATATGAGGGCTTTGAGAAAATCGTAACACCACAGACAATAAGGCTAAGCCCGCACTGCGATAATAAAACGCGCGAAATTTTTATTGCCATTCTGTAACACATGGTATCATGAGTATCTACATGCACTCGTGATTTAAAATACGCGCGGTAAAATAATTATTCAGATGGTTTGATACAGACGTAGTGCGGTGCGAATTTAATACACGCGAATATTTTGTGGAGTATGGGGTTCTATGTCGCTCTTGCATTGCGAAATTATCATAGTCAGTTTTAGTTAGTTTAGAAAAATTCTTTATTAACATAAAAAATGTACATAGCTGTACAACTTAAAAATAAAGTAACAGTTACACTACTATTAATAACAACACTTTTACAGGCTAGGAGCATCTTTATAAGTATATACGTGGCTACAAACTTATTACAACATGAGGCATTTATTAATTAAACCTTAAACCTTAACATTTAATTTCATTCATTCATTCATTGCGAAATAAAATCCGCGTGAATGCAAGCGGCGGGCGCTTCTCAGCTGACTGGTACACTTGTTTGTAGTTATGTTGTCCATTTGTAGACATGCGTCTCAGCTGAGATCTGCATATAACTGGTAAAAATCGGAAAGAATTTTATTCGCAATGCGTGTTAATTGATATTCCGTAAACTGAATATAAACCGCGAGATTAAAAATCGCACGGTGAGGTTTCGCAGTGCGGGCTTAGCCAACGAATAATGTTTAACGAGCAGTTCCTGGAATGGTTTAATTATGATGGTGGATGATATCAGTTCCTGGCCTAACAATGAGCAATATGAGCATGTTGTTACAATTAATGCTTCCTACCGAATCCTACTTATCCTCTAAAGACCATTAATCACAAATCCTGCTGCAAATGTGCCGCGTGTACTACCAAAGATATAAATCCTATTTACTACGACCTCTGAGGCGAAATACACTTCGGTGGAAAAATTCCAACAGTCAAATCCGATTTATAGAACCGAGTAGGGTTTCATTTACATTAGCAGATTATTCTGCCAATATACTGCATGCGGGAATCGTGTTTGGTGAAAAACCTTTCGTCTGTTAACTTTTATACGACTAATTTACTTGCATGATCCAGAATGTGTTGGAATTTTACGGATCGCTCTGAATTAAAAACTTAATTGGTCTTTCATGTCATTTCAATGCTTATGTATTTTAAATACATATATTAAGGCGCTGACGTCACGATTCGTAGCAACCGTTCGTAGCGGTGCTACGCGCTCTTGCTACGAATACCTCGCCTACGACAACCATTCTTACATTTTACTGCAATGGCGCTCAAACTAATTTCCTTCCTATAAAGACATTATGAACACCCTTTAATTTTGAAATTCGATAAAAAACTGCAACATTCTATTTTTAAAATTCAAGTGCTTAAATAAATCAGTACAAACTGTTATCCTGTGCAGCCGCAGCAGCTTAGTGTGGTACATTCGGGGACAAACAGCTTTTAAGTTTTAATACATCTGCCTTTTTAGAGTTGACTCAGTGTAAACTGGTTGCCACTTAACTATAGCTTACAATTTTACTCCAAAGTACCTATAATATAAAGCCTATTTCATATGAGCTTGAGTAACTAGTACAGGGATTGCGTTGCTTATAAAATAATATGTTAATGTAGGCAACACTGTACAAAAAATCGGCCAAGGGCGAGTTGGACTCTCACACGAAGGGTTCCGTATCACCGTACAATATTTAACGCTACATATTTAAAAAAAATACTTTAGTTTAAAAAAAACACGTTTCTTGTATGGGGACCCCCTTTAATTTTTAACTTTATTTATTTTTTATTGTGTGTTGTTATAGCGGCAATGGAAATACACAATCTGTAAAAAAATCAACTGTCTACCTATTATGGTTCATGAGAAACAGCCCGCTGACAGATAGATGGACAGAATAATAATAGTAATAGGGTAAGTAATAGGGTAGGGGTTAGTAATAGGGTTCCGTTTAGCATCCTTCGAATAAGGAACCATAAAAATGTGTGGATTGTTAATCATATGCCCCAATTTATCCTTTAGCTTCTTTTATTCATACAAACCTTAATCACCTATTATTATCACGTTTCATAATAAATACAGAAACAAATGTAATTCCAAACATCTTATAAGTCGCCAAACTATTATATATATAATACTTGGGTACTTTACCAGAGACTTCTTCCCTTATAAGTAGCTAATATGAGAAAGTTACGGGCTATTATTTATCATGGTGGGTGGCGAAATCTGTTGCCTCTGCGCCAACTTGGGCCCATATTTTCATTCCGACATGAATTCGCAGCGGCAGTAACACAATGTAGTCAATTTACTTCAGTCCCGACTGAAAGTTTTCTCAGTTCTGTCAAAGTTGTGATTGCCTTGTTTTCCATCTCGCTTGTAGAAAGATGACAAATAAAACTTGAATCCGCCGAGTGCATCCGTCGCTACCGATATGTATAGCTACAGCTCGGACGCAGCATCTGTTTTATTTGCAATTGTATCTACTTAGTTACTTCGTATGAAAATTTCTTGTTTTAAGGATAAAATAAACGATGACCTTGTACAGGACCATAAAAGCCGTATCTACATAATAATGTGTTGTCTCCGAGGTGAATTTTCTCATCACGAGTACAAATACATACATCCGGAGACAGCGTGTATTTGAAGGCATTTTCGCTTTCCTTTTGTTGAAATTGTATCGTTGGTAATTTTCATATAAGCGCAGTAATGCGCCGGTAATGGTCCATAACAGAAAGCTCGCAATATATAGAGGCCGTCCCTCACCCCGCACGCCCCCTACCCTCGTCCGCCCCCACATGTTGTACAGCACCGCCACCACACCACACACTACAGAAACAAAATGTTCAAACTATTCAGGATTTATTAGTAGATATTCAACAAACCATTCAGACTGGAATGTAGCAAAATATCGAGCAAATAAGCGCTGAGTTGACAGTAGCCGTTTCAAATAAAACAAATCCCATATCGTAAAACAATATTTCATGTTCTTTTTGCTACTCATTTTGTTACATACATTTATATTTTAACAACATTTTAATCATTTAACGGTTCGCCAGAAGTTATCACGGCGATATTAAATCTTTGACGTTACGAAATAATAAAACACAAGCGTAAAAAAGATAAATCTGTATAATATAATAAAATAGCAGCGTGGAAAAAATTAAATTAAATCTTGTTACGAGACGCGTCCAAAATATGCTCGGGAACGCGCCCAGTGCGAGTGCTTTCTTTTAAATATCTCCAATGGCGAATTTTTTACATTAGCTCTGTTATATTTTGCAGCATTTTTCGGTGACGTCGAAAATCTCTTGTTTTTTTCAATGTAACTTATTTTAGCTAGATAATTTTACTCTTCGTTCCAGCTGCCTAAGTAGCCCTGTAACAATCGCTTGTCCGTATGGATAAATACACCATGAGGACCGCAGCGCAGCTCAATTAATATCTATCAATTCCTCAGTACTTCTACATAAACCGCTCAAGATTATGTCTCGGTAATCGAAAATCATTCTGCAGTTGCAGCATTCAGTTCATTCCATTTGCATCCCGATAAGAAAACAAAAGAGATCAAACACAACAGTTCCCGAATAGGTAATTGGTGCACAATGCACGTGCACCGTAAGTAGGGCAAAACTTGGGTAATCGGTGATAGTTTTGTTTTTTACTTGTAAAATTCGATTCATTGATCAGACTATTTTTTAAATTTACTGTGATAGACAAAATAAGTTTTGCTAACTTATATCTAAAAATGTGGCAAATACTATAATGATTGAAAAATGTACATTTATCAAGTCAGTAGTAACTTGGTAATAAAACACAATTATCTATCACCGAATAGCTGCATATCACGAATTAGCCAAGTTTTGCCCTAGGTACGGATTGTTGGGCGAGTCTTAAGTCTTGGACGACGTAGCAGAACAATGAAAGCTCGGCGTGGACAAACCGTAATCCTATTTGGTGTGCAGAGCTTGGCTCGCCTGACGACGAGCGCTCTAGCCACGCGGCCGATGGACAAACAATAACTCTAGCTCACACCTCTTGCAAACCACCAGAATTAACTGGAATCACGAGGGAATTACGCAGACGGAATTCTCTCGTACCGTCAGGAAGTTCCTTTAAGAATTGTTAATAGTGCAGCCAGAAAGCTTGATATTACAATGTATTTATGTGTATGCATATTAAGTTCAGTTATTCTACTGTTAATTAGGAGCGTCTTGAGTTCTAGACTCAACTTATTGCTGTGCTTCTAACAATAAAGACGTTGGTTTGGATAGAAATGCTAGCTTTTTAGACTATAATTTAATTATGCTCATTTTATGCTAATTATTATGTCTTCAATTTGTTATCCATTTTAGGTACAATACACCACAATATGAATACAAAACGTCCTGTGTTCTATGTTACGGGACTTGGTTTCCGCACTTAGTCCTACATGTGGACCATTGTGCGTGGGCCATGGCGGCCGTCGGCGGTTATTCCAACCAGCCCACCTCCCTCCAGAACTTGATTATGTTTTCTGGTCTGTCTAGGATGTCTTTGAAAGATCTGGGTGACCCGAGGGTTTCTGTTCTGATCTGGGCGACGCCTGTGCATTCAAAGAGCACATGCGCAACGGTTTCCTCAGCCTCCATGCATGCCCTGCACAGAGGACTGTCCGTTATGCCTATTGTGTGGAAGTGTTTGTTTAGCGAGCAGTGTCCCGTGATGGTCCCCGCCACCAGGCGCAGGCCGTCCCTGTCTAGGCGTAATAAGCGGCCGGTCAGCCTGCCATCTAATGATGGCATAGCTTCCCTGGACTGCCTGCAGCCCGGTGCCGAGGCCCACCATTTCTCCGCTTGTGTGTGGGTGAACTCTTGTAGCCATCTGCGTAGTTGGTTGAACGGAATGGGTACAATAGGTTCGGGCCCACAGACTGACGTGCCGGATGCTCTCCTAGCTAATTCGTCAGCTGCGTCGTTGCCTAATGATCCACTGTATCCTTTTATCCATTGCAGTGTCACTGTATTGCGATTTGAAACCGTTAGACGTTCCAGTGCATTGTGACATTCTAGTGTTAGTCTCGATGTAATATGTTTCTTCCCTAAGGACTGGAGAACTGAGGCGCTGTCAGAGAGTATGCGTATGTGGGCATCCGTGACTCTCCTGGCTTCTATGGCGTAGGCCGCTTGTATAATGCCCACACATTCCGCCTGGTAGACGGTGTTGAACATTCCCAGCGGACTGGATATATTTATGTTTAGGTCGTGTGAGAAAACTCCGACTCCGGTTCCAGAGTCGGTCTTTGATCCGTCAGTGTATACTCTCAACTCTTTCGGGCCTGAGTAGTCACACTGTTCTTCCGTGAGTATTATGTTGTAACTCTTTTGAAAGTAATGAATTTTCGGGGCTTTGTCGCAGGGTGATGCCATCATTGGCTGTCGTTTGATCGCATCTTCCTTTATGCATATGTGCTTGACTCTGGAGTCTGTGCTTAGGGTTCCTGACGTATGGAGCCTAAAGGCAGCAAGGGCCGCCTCCTCCCTCACGATGAGGTGTAGGGGTGGCAGTCCAAGCATTGCCTGTAGGGCAGCTGTGGGTGAGGTTCTCATACTGCTAGTGATTGCCACACAGGCAAACCGCTGCAGTTTACCGAGATCCCTTTGGGCTGTGCTGAGGTCTGTCCTGGGCCACCAGACTAGTGAGCCATAAGTGATAATTGGTCGGATAACTGTAGTGTATAGCCAGTAACTAACCTTGGGGCTGATTCCCCAGTTTCTTCCAAGCAGTCGTTTGCACTGCCATAGGGATATGCTGGCTTTCGTAACGATATGGTTGGTATGTTTTGCCCAGTTCAGCTGTTTATCCAAAAAGATGCCTAGGTATTTGGTTTCAGTTGATAGGCTTAGGGTAGTATTAAAGAATCGTGGTAGTTGTAGTGTCGTCACTTTCCTCTTTTTTGTGAAGAGGATCAGTTCGGTTTTTGTAGGGTTCACTGATAGTTGGTGTTTGATGCACCAGGCCTCTACTATTTTCAAGGCCTGGCGCATCAGGCTACATAAAGTGTTCTCGTGGGTGCCGTTTATTATTATGTTTATGTCATCAGCGTAGCCTACTGTGAAGTCACCATTATCGTTGAGTGTTTTGATGAGGCTGTCTACAACCAGGTTCCATAGGAGCGGCGAGAGAACGCCACCTTGCGGGCAGCCTTTTGCTACTATAGCCCTTGTAGTGTCATTCACTGTGACTTGTACAGCCCTCATTTTGAGCATGTTGTTGATCCATCCGCTCAGGGTTGTGTCTATGCTGTGTCTGTCGAGGGCCATGTTAATACTGTTGAACATGGTTTTGTCGAAGGCGCCTTCGATGTCGATGAAGGCTGCCAGTGATGAGCATTTGTGATCCACTGCGCATTCAATCTTAGAAACCACGCTGTGCAGCGCGGATTCTGTTGATTTGCCCGTAGAGTACGCATGCTGTTGTTTATGAAGTGGTTTTGCCCGAAGGGGTCCGTCTCGAATGTGTCTGTCACACAGTCTCTCGAGGGTTTTTAGTAGAAAGGATGTGAGGCTAATAGGCCTATACGCCTTGGGTTGTGTGTAGTCGGTTTTGCCAGGCTTGGGTATGAAAATGACTTTCACTTCGCGCCAAGCTAGCGGTGTGTATTTTAGTGCTATACAGGCTCGATAAATCTCCACCAGCCATGGTGTCAGATGATCTAACCCCCACTGCAGCAGGGCTGGGAAGATGCCATCCAGCCCTGCGGACTTGTATGGCTGAAAGGTATTGATGGCCCACTTTATCCGGTCTTTTGTTATTATATTGTGGGCTCTAGACCAGTCTTGGTCCGTTGGGGTCCAATCCGGCTCAACTTCCCACGTTCTGTCTTCTAGGAGTTTACAGTCTGGGAAGTGAGTTTCCAGAAGGACCTTACTGGTCTCGTAGTCGGTCAGTGTGTATGAGTTATCTGAGTTTTTCAGCGCGCCGAGGGTTCGGTCCTGGTCAGTTGATAGGATCTTCCTCACTCTTGCGGCTTCATTATTTGTCTCAATGGATTCACAGAATTTCCGCCAAGCTACTCTTCTGGCGATTCTGATTTGTTTTTTATATGTGTATTGGGTCTCTTTGTATAGCTCCCAGTCGTCCGGGAGTCTAGTGTTTTTTGCTCTATTAAATTGCTTACGTAGTGCATCCCTGAGTTTACTAAGTTCAGAGTTCCACCAGGGGTTCCTCTCGCTCCTGGTTTGTGGCTCTCTTAGTTTACAGCATGCATGGTATGCTTCAATTAGATATTCTGATAATTTTGTCACGGTGTATTCCAGTTGTGCTCGGTCTCTTATAGTTACTCGTGATAGGTGTCTAGCCAGTAGGGAGGCTAGGAGGCGTTTGTACCCGGGAACATTGGTGCGCCGCGGGTTTCGCCTCGGTTTGGGTTTCTTTGTGTCGGTAGTTAGTTTAAAACGGATCCTTCTATGGTCTGAGCAAGAAGGCTCGTCCGATACGTGCCAGTTTATAATTAGGTTAGTCGCGTTTTCCGTAGCAAGTGTTAGATCTATGATTGTTTGTCCCCGGACTGTGACCCAAGTGGGTTCTGAGCCCCGGTTTATAATGTTAAGGTTAGTGGAAAATAAATAGGTGGATAGTACCTCTCCTCTGGGGTTCGGTGCGTCGCTGCCCCAGAGCGGGTGGTGGACGTTCGAGTCAGTGCAGATGATGAGGGCTAGTTTGGCGCGCTCGCAGTGCTGCACTAGGTCGTCCAACTCCTTCGGCGGGCAGTTGGTGTCCTCACCTGGCTGGTGAGTCGGGCTACGTCACCTCTGTAACGAGGGACGAAGAGCGAGGCTCGGACACGGGTGGGCACGTCGGACTGTCTCAGTACTGTTAGTGTCAGGTCGGTGTCTGGGAGTATGATTTTGGGCACGTTCTGGGTCAACCAGGTCATGGCATTGTCGTCCTCACACCACATCTGCACAGTGCCTTCCGCTACCCGTGGGTATCCGCGGAACGCTGGGAGTGGTGTCGAAGAGTCTGTATCCAACAAAAGGTCCTCAAGGCTCGTCTTGACGTGTTCCACCTCTTCCTTAGTCAGGTCCCTGGAGGGAGGAGGGAAGCAGATTGCTACGGCCAGCCGCGCAGGAATATCCTTCGTGGCCCGCTCCCCCTGAGCGGAGTGGATCCTTACACGTTTGGCGTCCCCCTGAAGCGTGCTCGGCGAAGCCGTGTCATCAGGGCGCTCCCTCTTCGCCGGCCCTGTACCACTTGGTCCAGGCTGCGGCTTGGAGGTGCCTGACTGGGTGTTCTTTACCGGCAACACCTGGTGTCCAGATCCACCCCGCTTACCCCTGGTCCGTCGAGGTCGAGGTCGGTCGTGTGTCCTGTCTGTGTCTTGGGGTCGACTGGCGGCCCCGAAGGACTCTGTCGCGTACGGAGGCTTTACGCGCTGGGTTGCCCCTTCGCATACCTGTCCCCGCCCGCGTGGTTCCACGTCCGACCACTTTTCGCGCTGAGTTGTCTCTTCGCAAACTTGCGGCCGGTCGCGTGCCACCTCTTCGGCGTCCAATCGCGCTTCGCGCTGGCTAGTGCCTTCGCGGATTGTGCGCTTTCGGTTGCCTACTATACTCTCCCGGGCTAAGATTTTTCCGCGCTTTTCCAGCAGGCGTACTGAATCCACACCAACCGGGGGAGTGGTAGAGCTTCCAGGCCCACCAGTTTTCCCCGTCCCTCTTTGTCTGTGCTGGTCTTGGTCATTGTCTTGGTATGTTATGCTGCTCCGCACGATACTCTGTTACCAGATGCTCATGGGAGGCATACCCTGAGTATTGGGTGTTGGCGCGTGAGTCGCAGCCGGAATGGTGTTAATTGGCGCGTTAGTCGCAGCCGGGGTCATGTTAATGGGCGCGTTAGTCGCAGCCAGGGTCGTGTTAATGGGCGCGTTAGTCGCAGCCGGGGTCGTGTAAAGGGGCGCGTAAGTCGCAGCCTGTGTAGTAGGCGCTAGTTCAGCAGCCTGCCGCGCTGGAGAGCGCGGCGCCAAAGAGCAGTTGGGTGCCCCCCCCCAGAATACGATGGGGGCTGACCGCCGAAGCGGTATGGGATTCCCCGGCTTGACCGGGACCCACCTGGGTAGTGGATTTACCTTTCTGCTTCATGTTGGGGGGGTGGGCTTTTTTGGAATCGAGGTTACCCCTCCTCTGGGACCGTCCTGTGATTCTTGATTCGTAATAAGTGACAATCACATTTTCAATTTCAAGTGATCTAAAAGCTGTTTCAAAGCACACTACTATGAAATAATTAATTTCCAATCAAACGAAAATTAAATTCATGAAACGCTGTATCGCTCACTTATAATTCAATACTGGACAGATTGGACAATTTAAAACAAATAGAATATTTAAAATTCGACGCAGACAGAATATTTTAAAACGTTTAAGTTTTCCAACACGGCATCGCGGTATCACCTAATGGGATTCACAGGTTATACAAGGAAAACGCTGCTAAATGTTTTAAATAAATAATTAAACGCTACATCTCTCGTTCTTAATTCAAAGCTAAGGTTTGTTCAAACGATACCTTAAAACTGCTTATAGACGTTCAAATTAAAACTACAGTAGAAAACACACATAGTCATAAAACCAAATCTGCATGCATCTGTTCTACATCAAAGAGAAGCTCACAGATCGATCACTCTGAGCAAACACTGCTCAAATATTAAAGAAGACAGAACTAAACCACGTACTGATTAATTTCAAACTAGACCCGTACACGTTGGGAATCGTTACGGTTTCGAGGTACTTGTTGAGTGAAATATTCAAGGTAAGGGTGTCCCGTCGGTAGGTAAACTCGGGACAAACAGAGGGACGTGTTGCTCCGACGAGATAACTACTGACCGTCTGCGGCGTTCCCTAATTAATTATTCGACAGCATAGACACACTTGTCCTTTAGATCTTACGTCAGAATTAGCTTAAGCGCGCTTAAAGTTGCCATTAAGACAAGACAGACTTAATTGATGTTTACATGTTTGCTAACTATTTTGTGGTACTGTAGACCGACAGAAATTATTAATTGTCTTTCCAATAGCTGACTAAAATTATAATGTTCAACTAATGCTTAACAATTCATTAACCAGATTATTTTGGGACAGTTATTAATTTTGTAAATTACCTAATTGAAGGTTGCTCAATTTTTGTTCGGGTGCTCCGTCGTACTTCAGCTTTAGATACTAAATGCTGCTATCAACCGTGACGCAGTATTTTTACGTCGCCTAAAGTTTTTACAAAATATATTGTAATGATAGGTCATTAACCCTTCGCTTAAAAGCACCACAATCGACCCATTTGTCTCAACTCTT
Source organism: Fissipunctia ypsillon (assembly GCA_947568875.1). Taxonomy (NCBI): domain Eukaryota; kingdom Metazoa; phylum Arthropoda; class Insecta; order Lepidoptera; family Noctuidae; genus Fissipunctia; species Fissipunctia ypsillon. Next base: position 12,951,480 of record OX387647.1, read on the forward strand.
ACATTTTATTAACAGTACGGAGAGTGGATAATAAAGCTTGTTTTATTTTTTAAGCAAATTGTTTGTGTCTATAAATAGTTTTCAGGTGGATCGGAAGAAATACAGCCTCGACTGTCCTCTGAAAAGCAACTGACAATTCAAATCATAATAGAGGATGGGGAACATGGTCTTTCTGCAGGCTATCTTCTGTAGGTAATTGGTCTGTTAATCTTGACACTTGAATGTCTCATTGTTATAACGATATTGTGCGACCCGTGGTTCTACACTAGATGGCCCAGCTACGGTTACGACCTGATGTGATGCAAATATACTGAAAGCTAATTCCGCAGACAGTCTGCATACGCACGAAATGCTCGCATACAAATTCCTCGAGAACGATTTGTTCGTGGACAGCGATACTAAGATGCCATGTAATTTACCAATAATAGGTACTTACCGCTATAATATCTAGACAATAAGATTATAGGTCACTTTTCATCGATATAAAAACCACCTATTAATTAATTGCCAGATCATATCGCTTGATTGAGTAGGTACAAAAGGAACGTTTTCGATTGAGGTGTACCTGTCTTATAGTAATTTATGGAAATGTCTTATTGAATGTGCCAGCACTTTAAGAAATGGATGTTCTTCATTTGTCAATGTCATGATCCTGTTTTTCACAGAAATAGATTATTCTGCCTCAACTACTTATATTCCTTAGCCGTCATAACGCGTTCGACACGTTGTTCAAATAAGTAATCTAATAATGTTAAATTAAAAATTGCTGGAATGCTCATCTGAGTTCTACAGGCTGACTTTGAAAACATGCGACAAAATTTAAGGGGGTGATCTACCCATCAATATGAACAACTTTTACTATGGGACCAACTATAAATTCGCAAAAAAGATCGACCTTCCCGTATAAAAGTAGATACCCGATTGGACCATTTGGTCTAAGAAAATCGATTTTTTTTTTGCGAATTCCGAGTTGGTCCCATAGTAAAAGTTGTTCATATTGATGGGTAGAACTCCCCCTTAAACTTTGTCGCATCTATTCAAAGTCACCCTGTATAAGGTGTCTTATTTTCTTCAAAGATGAGTTCAATGCTTTCGGTTTTGAGATATTAAAATTGTATTCAGACTGATTATTATTTGATTGACATATCTCGGCACCTTTTTTTTGGGTGGGAAATCATCAAATGACTTATCTCGCTCTAGGCGGAGCGGGAAGGCGTGTCAGACGTTTACTGACTTAAACCCACCCGTGTTCCATCAATTGCCTGTGCCGGCGGCCACGGTAACTCTTTCGAATATCCCGCGACCCTGGCAGGCATCGGCCCAAGCGGACCCCGTCAATTAGTGCTGACATCTCTTTGAGGCGCGCGTGGAACACAACGCGCCTTCGACCCGGGCCTGGTCCTTACTGGACGGCGAGCTACCCATTCCTCGCCGTCCGCAAACCCGTGCTTACAGCGGCTGGGAATCGACTATCAATTCCCGACGCCCATGGCGTCTCCTGCGGCGACTAGGGGCGTGAGAGCGCAAAGATTACCTCTCCCTCATGCGTTCCGCCACCTCCTTCGCGAGCATTTACTACTTCGCAGAAGGAAGTGATGGCATCCCATGTACTCTCGCTCCGTACCATGGCCTGGACCAGAGCCGGACGCGAGAGATCGCCGCCGCCGATCGCTTCCGGGAAGACACAGCGGTGCTCCGCTTAAGCCGGGCAGACCTCCACATATCTCGGAACCCTGGGGTCCCGGACGTTTGGAAGGCGTACGAAGGGCCGAAGCCAACTCGCAGAGGCCTGTTAGATGCTTTCAATGAAAATGATGCACCAACCGACAATTATCCCTACGCACTATGCAAGTGCACCCAAGGACAACCCCTGGTTGGTGTAGGACTTTTGCAGGATATGGGAACAAAGATATTGCACAACTTGGATTGGAGTGGCTGAAGTGGACTAGTTACCTAAAACTATGGAAGGACTATGGCCTCTGCCTGACCAATGTTTTATACATACATTACACGGATAAAATGGCAGGGGGTGACTTGCACACTCAATAATGAGCCCCTTATTTGATTAATTGATATATAAAAATATATTTGAATAAATAATTAATTTAACTTTAATAGATTTTATTATGTTTAAAGTAGCAGTTAACTTTTTAATCATCATTAAAGTAAGCTTTATGTTGTGTTTAATTCGTATGCGCCTGACTCACGAAGACGAAGACCGAAAACTCACTTCGATTGATCGTCTTTTATTTAAATTTCGATTCTATGTTATTTGCAATTTAAATTCTCTTTGAATATTGACAAATGTGGCACTGACAAAGAAAGAAATCACCGCTTTTATTTCCGAATGAGGTAACAGCAAAACGCTCGAGTAACAGGTAAAACATTATTTATTTAAGTACCTACGGAATGAACATATTATATACTCGTTGGTATTTATATTGGTACAAGATGTTTCCGTAAACATCAATCGGAGAAATAAGTTCGTACCTCATTTATTTATTTAATACTTCATGCACAGAAAAGTATAGAGGCGGACTTAATGCCATAGGCATTTTCTACCAGTCAACCTTTATGGGTTAAAAACATTTTCTGAAAATTAGATCTGGCCTAATGATTTTGCCGTTTTTTTCAATATTACATAAATAAAATCATAAATAGAAATAGCAGGAGTACTAAATATTTACTAGATACGATTATGTTCTAGTTATATACCTATGTACCTGTGAAATGAATTCCGAATTCGACCTTTTGATACCTATTTCATTTCATTTCATTTATTCATTAATTACCTAGTACCGTTTCTACCTGTAAAAATTCAATATTAAAATCACAAATTCATTTATTGATTTATTTATTGAGGGATTAATTGGAAAGTTCAAATATTGATACCTAAATTGTCATATAAGTAGTTATTTCTGTTTTTGTAAAACAGACAAATTCACGATATATCGGTGAACCTTATATCCGGTAACTTTTGCACTAGAATTTCAAGCGTTTGAAACGAAGGATGCTGACAGACGTATATGTATATAATATTTTCCATTTTAAATTCAAAATGGCTGTCTTACTCCTGTATTATTTTACGCAAACAATGCATTCACAAACGGAATGCACGGGAATATGGTCGGGCACTGAGAAATAAGCTGAATAATGTCACTTATGCTGCCGCCTGTTTCGTTGCTATTTTGAGTACCTATTTTCTATATTATACGTGCACTATGTAATGAAATAATTCAATCACACATACACATAATATATAAATTATACGTTAAGGCGAAAGCGCCAGGGTAGCCCGTGAAATAAGAATTTTATTACGTTTTTTGCAATTTACCGGTCAGTATTAGGTTGTATGTTGATCAAAATGTGATTTGCGACCGTAAAAAATATGTATTTACAGAATTATAATCATTAAAGTCATCAATATAACTCTGTAAGAGCAAGTAATCTTATTGTAAGACTATTTCATGAAATCTTGACATTTGAGGATTATACTAACTTAAAGAATTGTATTACTAATTCTAATTATTATAATTCTATAAATACATATTTGTTACGGTCGCGAATCATACTTTAATCAACATACACCCAGACGCTGAGCTGCAAAATGCAAAAATTGCAAGAAAATTTTAATTTCGCGGGCTACCTTAGCGCTTCCCATAAAGAATGACGACCTTTTAGCTCTGCTTCTACAGTACAAATTCGATACTACTTTCAACCAGAAATTTTAATTCATCATAATTGTCAGGGGTGATTATTGGGTGTAAGGGGGTACACTTACCATCTCAGTGCCCCAAGTCAACCTCACCTGCTCGTGGTGCACCCTGCTGAATAACAAACGAGGCTGACAACGGACAAATGGCGGTATAACCATTTCTAAATAAAACTTCGCGGCTAAATGGCGTAGACTAGTGACGGGCAGTAGCGTCTCTAGTGCAAGAAGCTGTGATCTGCGATCGCCAACCCACATGCCCAGCGTGGCGATTATGGGCAAACCCTCCAATGGCAAGCCAAAATCAACCACGGCCCCCAGTTCCCGGCCGCCTTGCTATTCCTGATTTTGGCGGCGGTCACGGTAACAGCAACGTAGGGGGTGCGAAGAATCCCCGGGTTACGAATGGCCGCCAAATCCCAACTGACCTTGGCGACGTGTAACGGACGCAGGTTACGGCTCGACTAACACCAGCAGCTTGAAGAAGAGCTCGGAAAAATAAGGTGGCACATTCTGGGGTTGAATAAAGTCCGAAGAGAGAATAATCCTTGAATCGAGCCACCTTTTGTATTTTCGAGAGGGAGACCAGCTGACCCAAGGCGGGGTCGGGTTCCTGGTAAACAAATCCCTTTGTGACAACGTTGTGGAAGTCTCCAGTGTCTCGAACAGGGTAGCGTACCTTGTAGTGAAGCTAACCGAGAGGTATAGCCTCAAGGTTCTTCAGGTTTACGCACCGACCTCGGCACACTCGGATGACGAAATGAAGGAAATGTTCGAGGACATCTCCAAGTCCTTGCATTCCACTACTAAGGTCCACTACAATGTTCTCATGGGGGATTTTAACGCCAAAGTGGGAGTACAGAATTGCAGCGAATCGATAGTAGAATCCTACGGGATTGGTAGCAGAAATCATAGGAGGCAAAAGCTTGTGAAACCTTGAGAAGGAGGGGCTTTTGTTGATGAATTCCTTCTTTAAGAAACCGGCCCAAAGGAAGTGGACGTGGCGATGCCCCGACACTATGACGAAAAATGAGATAGACTTCATCATAATGGTTAAAAAGCATATGTTCAGGGATGTCTCGGTGATCAACCGGTTTACACCGGCAATGATCACAGACTTGTCCGAGGCTCTCTGAATATTAACTTCAAGCTCGAGCGAACTCGTTTGATGATGTTTAGGCTCCAGCCAAACATGCTCCCAACTATGTTAGGATCTGAAGCGTTCCAGTCAGACCTGGAGAACCAATTTGCTGCCGTGGAAACCACAAATGACGTTGACCAGGTGCTCGACCAAATGATGAAAATCCTCGGGGAGGAAGGTACGCGATTTTGCAAAATGCGGCGTACGGGCAAAAAGTCCAAACTTTCGGAAGAGACTCTGGATCTTATGACGGAACGGCGTGAAAACCCACCTATCACTTGGTCAGAACAACGGGCACTCAACAGAAATATTAGAACACTGCTACGACGCGACCTCCGACGCCCCAATACATGCGCTATAGATAAAGCGATTGAGTAAAACCGGGGGTCGAAAGTGTTCATCCAGTCACTTGGGAGGAGTCACCTGACGAAGTTGACCAAAACCAGTGGGGATATCGTCGTTTCGAAGCCGCAGATTCTTTCGGAAGTCGTAAACTTCTACGGCCAATTGTACGCATCGCATGCATCTCGACCTGATCCCAAAAATGAAGATTCCAGAGCCACCTTAACCCGCTATTTCACGGAAGACCTGCCAGAAGTCAGCCAAGACGAAATCGAGGCGGCTCTTTAACAGTGTAGCAGTGTAGTGGGCTACTGCCCACCAGACACAACACCCGTCTGGTCGGAGGATCCTCCCTTTTCTATGGAGGATGAGTGAACTTTACACCCTGTTCCTCATGCCTCTATACTGGTGACCCCGACGTGATGTATTTATTATGTGAGGGGAATATTCCGCTACAACAGCTTAAAAATGGAAAGGCCCCTGGTAAGGACGGGTTTACAACCGAGCTCCTGAAAGCAGGAGGAAGTCCTATCTTGAAAGAGCTTCAAGAGCTCTTCAACTCTATCCTGTTCTGTGGGAGAACTCCAGAAGGGTGGCGAAGGAGCGTGGTCGTTCTTTTCTTTAAAAAGGGTGTTAAAATCTTTTTAAAGAATTACAGACCCATTTCGCTCCTAAGCCACGTAAATAAGTTGTTTTCAAGAGTCGTCACGAATCGTCTAGCGCGAAGGCTCGACTTGTTTCAGCCACCGGAGCAGGCCGGGTTTGGAGGAGGATACAGCACCATGGATCACATCCACATAGTTCGGCAAATTATACAGAAGTCCGAAGAGTATAATCGGCCCCTATGTCTTGCGTTTGTGGACCATGAGAAGGCTTTTGACTCAATCGAGATCTGGTCTGTTTTGGAGTCTCTGCAGCGATGCCAAGTCGACTGGCGATACATCCAAGCGCTGAGATGTCTTTATGAAAACATGAAAATTCCCGTTCAAACTCAGGACCGGCGAACTGAACATATCCCCCTGCGTCGAGGGGTGAGACAAGGGGACGTAATTTCCCCTAAATTGTTCTCTAACGCATTGGAGGATATGTTTAAGACGCTGGACTGGGAAGGACGCGGCATTAACATCAACGGCGAGTACATCTTATACTTGAGATTTGCAGATGACATCGTCATACTGGCTGAATCGCTGCATGACTTAAAGCAGATGCTGGACAGCCTAGTTGAATCTTCTGTACGCATTGGTCTCCGGATGAACTTGGACAAAACCAAGATTATGTTCAACGAACACGTCATTCGGGGACCGATTGCTGTCAATGGCGGTGCTCTTGAAGTTGTTCGAAAATACGTTTACCTCGGGCAAACTCTGCAGTTTGGTAAGAACAGCTTAAGATAGAGGCTAACAGAAGAATTCAGCTGGGTTGGGCAGCGTTTGGGAAGCTTCGTCGAGTCTTCTCGTCGCGTATTCCGTAGAGCCTAAAGAATAAAGTCTTCAATCAGTGCATCTTGCCTGTTATGGAGCCAAAACGCCGACACTCACGGTACGGCTGGTCCCTAAATCCAAGGTCGCTCGGCGAGCTATGCTTGGAATCTCTCTGGGGGATAAAATCCGGAACGAGGTGATCCGACAGTGAACTTAAGTTGTCGACATAGCTCACAGAATAAGCAAGCTGAAGTGGCAATGGCCGGCCATATTAACCGATGATCGTTGGGGTAGATGTGTTCTTGAGTGGAGACCGCGAATCGGCAAACGTAATGTAACACGCCCTCAGGCTAGGTGGAGCGACGATCTTCGCAGGGTGGCTGGGTTGCCGAGAATCGAGCTGAATGGCGTGCAATTGGAGAGGCCTATGTCCAGCAGTGGACTGCTGTAGGCTGATGATGATGATGATGATAATTATCAGCCCTAATAGCAATTCGTCTATGTGGCGTGTTTTTAATTTATCTCATAAAAAAAGAAAAACAAATGAAACTTATTCCAATATTGAATGGATGAAGCAAATAAAACATTAGGTCCGTAATAAATATTTGGCAATAAAGTAATTCCTAAGAATTTGATATCAAATAAAAGTGTCAAAAATAGAGAATTCACACTTGAGGAATTTTATTTAACATTTTTAGCAGAAAATTGCTACCCATCCTCACGATCTCGTAAATAAACGTCCAAAAAATACGAAAAAGCGTAATAAGCGCTAAGATGAAAAAAACGACGCGAGCGCGTTATGTTCTTGCCACGCTTTGGTACCTATGTAAGTACATGTATGTGAGTAACCAGCCCAGAGGTGTATTATGTAGGACCTTGGATGGGGACCAGGGCCCAGACGAGCGTAAGTCACCCAGCTTTATATTTACAGGGCTCAAAGTTACTTGCTGAAATTACATTTCACACAAAATGACGGTTAAGGCTAAAGTGTCATTGGGAAACCAACAAATTGAGCCAAACGTATAAAATAGTGCGTGTACGTAAGTGTTGCTGGCTGTATGAAGCTGTATCTAAACAGGTAGTTACTCATTATATTTAGAACTCTGAAACCTTATTCCACTACTCTTTTGAAGTCACTCCCAGAAACCACAAATTATTATATTCGTTAGTTCAAGCTTCTTTTTTAAAGCTTCAGAAAATGTTAAGCCTTCTAATGTACTATGTATAATGTAAAACCTATGGAAGAATGTCTTTCGAATTAGGTAATTTTAAAAACAACAAAAACGATCATTTCTGCCACTACGTAACAGCCCTTTTTAGCCGACAGCGGTGAAGCCAAAAAAAGAGGGTTAAGTGTTTTACCTGTATGTATGTATGTATACAAATAAATAATATATAAATATAAATAATATATAAATATAAATAAATAAATACTGCCTGACTACCTCGTTGGTCTAGTGGTCGCAAGCGCTACTGCTGAGCATGAGGTCCTGGGTTCGATTCCCAGGTCCGGCAAAGTGTTATTGGGTTTTTTCTATCTGGAATTTCTCAGTAGGAGCCCGGAGTCTGGATTTGTGCCCAATTGACGGCAATAGGCTCGCCCCCTATTACATGGGACTTAAACATAACTGGCGAAATGTGGGTGTACTATAGGTACACCTCTGCCTAACCCTTCGGGGAAACAAGGCGAGATGTTATGTTATGTAAATAAATACGTATGTATGTATGTCCGTCCCTCCCTATATTTCCTCGTAACTACTAAATGGCTGAACCGATTTTGATAATTTATATGTCGTTAATTTCATCTCTATTGCGCGAGTGTCACTGGTTATATTAAATTTACAAACAACAAAATGGCGGATTCTTGGCACCAAATTGAATATTTTTTTTAAAAACTCCTAAACCTGTCGATGGGATAGTAAAATGAATGGTTTTAAAAAGTGATTACAAAAAGATATCCAAGTTATATGTTTAAAAGTAATTTGGAATTAGAAACGATAAAAAAAAACAATCCCGAACTTTTGGAGTGAGTGAGTATGAGGCCGTTATCACCCGATTATTAGTAGGTATTATGTTTACGACAGTTACCTAAAGCGTTACTTAAAACAGTGAGAAAAAAATAATCATAACTGAAATGTGTAAATTAAAAAAGTAAAAAAATGAAGAAACCCGACGGCGTAAAAAGTGAACTTTAAAAAAAAGATAGAAACAAGATGGCCTACTTACATATTTTGTCTCCAAACAATCTCATGCAGTCGCAGGCATCTTCTTACATTTAACAATAAAGATCTATTGCCTCCGACTGGATGAGATTGTTTGGAGACAAAATTGGTCCTCTTGTTACCATCTTTTTTTTAAAGTTCACTTTTTACGTAGTCGGGATAAAATGGGATACTAAAGTCCACAAGTTAAAAATGTATTCCAGAGAACAAAGAGCAAGCCGTTTGTTGCAGGTAACATCGAACAGTATAGGTACCTACCGTACGTCACTGCATGAGTGCACACAAATAGGACCATGACCAATGGTCGCCCATGTATTCAAGCTATACGTGCTCTCCTTGCGCTTGCTAGCATCTTGGACACGCGATATTGCAATATAAGATACGGCAAGTAGAGTACACCAACCGTTGCACGTTGTATGAAATTCTAAGTATTTTAGTTAGGAAAATAGAAAGTTGTAACTTTGTAACATGTTTTCACCAGGGTCAACACAAACTAAATTCTTGTGTATTTCTTGGTTCAATAAACAGTGTTTTCACACCATCTGCTCAACAATGTCAAATTGTATGTCATGCAAACCTAACCTAAAGTAAATCATTAAAGCCCTGGGGTCTAGCCGGGTATTAATATTGTATTGGATTTCATTATGACCCGCTGGTCAGAATTTGGAACTTCAAGAAAAATCATATGAAAACATTTACCATAGTACATACTAATTCCATGCATTTACCATTGAGACTTTCACTAAAAAATAAATTGTTCGGGAATCGAACTGGCAACCACGAGTACCTAGAACACAAATAAAAGAAAGATAGAACACAATTTAAAAAGGCGCGAATACTGAAAATCACTTTGCTGTTAAAGAACAAATTAAACTACAAGTTCACACATTTCTCACAAAAATGTCGAGTGACGATAGTGACTCCGGAGTACCTACCATCCTTTAGCTTTGCCAAAAATCTACTCCCAAAAAAACTTCAAAGAATCGTACATGACATCCTACGACGATTTTTACAAATGGAAAACTATAAAGGGCGTCAAGTCAGTATCTGAATCAGTGTTTTTAGTCTACTTCAAGCATTTATCATGTACAAAGATAAATGCTTGAAGAAGCCAAGTAGCCTATGGTGCATCTATTCGATGCTCATGTCAACAATGAGCATCAAACATAATATTCAAATTAATACATAGATACAACAAATTGTTGGCATTTTTAAAAAGAAAATCGAAAGGACATCGTGCAAAGAAATCAAAAGTTTTCACAGCTCAAAATGTGGAAACGTTTCTAAATGAAGCCCCTGACCACCGTTTTCTTGCCACAAAAGTAAGTACCTAACTAATGATTGAATTTTTTAGTAACTGAAATAGTTACATACTTACTAAATAGCTATTTCGGCTGGAGCCGCTGTCGCTGAGGCTTTTGACGTGGAAGGTTGACACTGGTAGGAGCACACAGCGTTCACCTCTTTCAGCTGTTCTTGCATCCTGTCTGCCATGACAGCCAACGAGTCCAGCTTGGATTCTTCACTCACCGCCAACACTGTGCGGGTAGAAGCCACAAGATTTTCAGGGTGTCATCTGACATCTTTTTCCCAGCTAGGTTTCTCATTCGGTGAAGCAACTGCGATGGATGTTGATCGCCGAGTTCCACATCATTCAGCAGTTTTTTGTAGCTGAATACCCTCGCTATATCCATATAACTCCAAGTCTTCTTTTTACCGCATCGTATCGGCTGGAGTTGGGCGGTGACAAGATGATATCACTGATTTGGTCGATGTTTTTGATCTCCAGCTGAGCCACAACGAGTGCGAACTTGCCTTCATCGCCGAGCTTCTGGTTGTAGACAACGACCTCAAATTGAGCGAACCAAAGCTTAGGTCTGTCGCACCAGAATTTAGGTATGCATGACTGGACGCTAATTGATTCGATGTCTTCAGACGTAGTAGTCTTGTCTTCTTTCGTTACGCCCGTAGTCATTTCGAACGCGGGGTCACCACTTTAGGTCACCACTGTTGTAAGTAAAAAGGCGAATAACGATCTGTGTCCTTTATTAAAAAGAGCTGCTTATATACAGTAAAAATCAAGAGAAATCAAAATAAATGGCGTACATTAATAAATGTGCCGCGCTCCCTTCGATGTACAAGCGCGATGATACAGCCACATTCCACATTCCTTCCACCTTGGCTAGCTTAGTACGCGCGGGCGCACGTTGGCGAACGGCCGTGTGCGCTCCTCTAATGTGTATGTCTATACGTAAGTATGAGCTGCTACATCAGGCTTATGGGCAACAATAGTCCTGTCAGTGATGATGGATCGATCCCAATACAATGTGATATTTCCATTTTCGAGAACTGGGTCGGGCATATACCTGTAGTACGGCAATTCCGATTCCACAAGACTGTATTTCAAAGTAAGTTGCTGATGGATAATCCTGGCTACAAGGTTGTGTCTACGAAAGTACTCTTCGTTAGCTAGACGAGAAAACCCGGAGATGATATGTCGGATTAATTCTCCCGGACGGTGGTATGCCCGTCAGATGTCAACCGTGCCGTCCTTCACACTAAATCTCCGGTAATTGTTTGTCATGATAACGTCGTCCATAATTGCACAGACAAAACCTTCGGTTTCCCCAAAGAGGTCACCAAAACGCAGCCAGGCTACGGACGCTAGCAAATCTACATCGGGTCCATGTAGGGCCCGGAAAAAACGTCCGTGAATATTATTATTATTTTAGGCCTTTGACATTTCTCGGGACCCTGGGATCCCGGACCTTTGGAAGGCGTACAAGGGGCCGAAGCCAACTCGCAGAGGCCCGTTAATACTTCCTCGAAGGAAGAATACTTCCTTCCTCCGAGCACGTTTGCTCTTGCGAATCTCTACTCAAGCAGGCCATTAAAGGCAAGAATGAGGTGGGAAGTCAGTTCCTCGTCAGTGTTCACTCCAGCCGGCCAATAAAGGCAAGCCAGAGATGAGGAACATGACTTTTCCCAGGACATAGGGTTCGTGGGGTCGCTACTACCGAACAACTCGCCACTTGCTGCCCTGCGGGTTTCTCTATCTCTCTTGGTCTGGCTCCTCACCCTAGACCTGTTCCGGCAAAGTAAACTCTACTGGCACAGGCCTAGAGTTCGAAGCGCGCAAGCCCCACCACGACGTCAACGTAGAGATATGGCGATATATTATTATTAAAGTTAAGATTCTTCCTCAGTTTTTGAAATTACTAGTAGAACCTGAAACATTTGTTAACATTTTTAAAATTGAAAAAGAAAATCAACTTTAAATCATAAGAATGTAACTCATTTTCGATAAAAAAAATTGAACAACAAATAATTTTCTTACACACATTAGTTAGGAAGATATTTTTTTTATTCATGAAAGGGTATTTCATGATGGTCCCATCGCAAAAAAAAAATCATAAAAAGAGCTTGTCGAAAAAATTTGTACATTTTTAAAGATGTCCTCGAAGATTTCCCCAAAAATAAAAAATAAACAATATCTCCTAAACTATCAAAAATCGCGGAACATACATGGGGTATTTTCGGATACCCCTAGGTATGAGGAATCTAAAAACTTTTTACACTTAAACTTTACTTTCTTTTTTTTTTTTTGGAGGGAAGAGTGAATGAGTACGAGGAGGATTTAAGAAAAAAGTAGTTCTGTTACTAAGCCGTAATGTTGAGCCTACGTTTTAGAGTGCTAAAGAGTGTACAAGGAGGGTGTGAGATTAAAGAAAATTGGGCGCCAAACTGTAACGTTACGACTTAGCCGGAGGGCTAAATTGTAAGTCACCTACATAAAAAAGTAATAAAAAATATATAAAAGGGTGAAGTCAAAAGTGATGTGGGGTACCGCGGTGAGCACCAGGAAGCCAGGAGTGCAGCGAGCGGTAGGTGATGGCAGGGAGGCGCTGCAGGGCCCTACGCCAAGCTGGAGACGGGCGTCGGCGATATCCCTGCGATCCCTGCCCAGAGAAAGGTATTATTTTTTTTAAATAAAGGTTAAGTTAGTGGAGGTACTTTGCTGTACCTCACACTCAGCCGGGTGACCGTGTTGGTCCACGCAGGAATTATTGCCACGACTTCGGTGTTCTCATCGTCCAAGAATGGGCACAATGAAGGGCGGCGGTTTCTTACGCCCCTCCACTATTAGAGCGACGTAGGTGGCGATGACTAGTTCCACGCCGCTGGACGCCGATGGACGCCAAGACTTTTTGCAAGGGAGGCGTAGATAAAAAAAGAACTTTCACTTCACAGAATTATATTATTTATGGTTCACTTATGAAATTACACAATAAGGATTTAAAGTCTATACAAATAAATAAAATTGATGTGTCTATTTGTAATGTCAAAATAACAACTTTTTACTAAATGCATAGGAAAGTATACACGGTTCTTATAACAAAACAGCAATTTTTCACATTTTTGTCTGTCTGTCTGTCTGATTGTTCCGGATAATCTCCGAAACGGCTGGACTAATTTGGACGGGACTTTCACTGGCAGATAGCTGATGTTACGACGGGTAACTAAGGCTACTTTTATTTTAGAAAAATAATTAGGGTTCCGCGCAAAAAAATTAAAACCCTTGAAATTATGAACAGAAAGTCGGATTTGAAAAATTCTTTTTGCATTTGGTTGCCCAATTCTCGAAGACAGTTATAGGCTCTTTAACATCACGCTACGGCCCTTAGGCGCCGAGCAGATAGAAAAAAAAAGAAAATTAAGCAAAAACGACGTAATAGCGCGGGCGGGTGATTCAACGCGACGGCACAGGTTACCAGATAAATCACTCCATACAAAATTTTCAATACCTACTGCTATATAATATACTTACACCTTCCAGTCGCTAGACGCTGCGAACGAAAATGTACCTAACCTTACAAGCGTAAAGTGAGTTTTGCTTTGTAGCTGCGCGCCACCATGTGATTATTGTGATTTGCCAGGGCTGCCTTTTTCGTTAAAGATGTCAGTAGGTATTTGTAGTACACTTTATGAAATAGTTATGAAATAAAATAAAATACTTTTTAATATTTTAGCATGTTTAATTGTTAAAAATACTCATGAAAGACCGAGGAATATTTTTATGCTACGTAACTATTTAGTATTCTGTGACCACACCCCGGAACTGCAATTGTAAGACAAGTAAGACACATTGTATGCAATGTGTAGTATCTAACTATTTAATAATAAGTGACGTAACCACTCCGCATGGCCACGAATACGAATGAAATACGAAATGGAGGAAACTGAAAACATGATTAATTGATTTGCTCGTTCATTTACATAATTAGCGTAATAGGTAACTACTATGCTTCTACACTATGAACAAACCTGCGCTGGCGCCATAATGTGACGTCATGCACGCTTTTCTAACACTTGCACGCTTTTAAATAAACAATAATCATATGAACATTATCAAGATAATAACGATAATAAATATTATTGAAAATTAATTTGCACAAAGTAGATTTTTGCTAAACGTAATTTTCAAACGACAGTTGACCAATGGAGGTCATTGGCCTTTCTATCCTTATCTCAGATGCATAGTAGAAGTAATTACGTACCTACCAATAAAATACAAAACACGAAACATGCCAGTTTAAGCAATTTACCTATTTAAAAAACGATAGTAAAACTGTATCAGCGGGTAAACTGAAAAAGATAAGTTTTTATCTCTTCTCTTGCTGGATCTACATCCATCAACTGCACATAATACACCAGAACCAGCCATATCATAAGAATTTGAAACTAAGTACGTCAGGTCGACCGTAATTTATAATATGCGTACGTACGCGCCTCGCGACTGTCAGCAATCCACTGAGAAATGGGCTGCGTGCGGCCCGGCGGCTGGTAGGTAGTTAGCGCGCGTAAGTACATGGAGTGATTTATCTGGTAATCTGTGGCGACGGGTCGGGGGAAGAGGGAGTTTTATTAAAAAGTGGCTGTTATTTTAGTATATTGTGTATCTTACGACATCCACGCGAACGAAGTCGCGGAGCACAGCTAGTAAGGGCATAAAATTAAGAAGACTTGCACGCTCGAATTGCTCGCAAAACTCGAGTTCATAAACTACTTTTCAAGACTTTTCTCCTGCTTTTCTCGAAATACTTGTCAAACATTTTAAACCTAAATCAACATATTTCTTAATTGATAGTCGGCCAGAATCAATAAAGCGGCTTACAGTGAAGATCTAACCTTATTAACTAGTCTTACAAAAGGTTCATTGACAATTTAGAACATAGAAAAAGAAACATGACAGATGACAACAATACACTTTATACCCAGAAATGGAATTCGAGATCAAAAATGTAAACAAAGGTGTTACAAGGTGTATTGTTTGTACCAATTTTAAATAATAACCTCAATTGTGCAGTTTGCCGAAAAGTACTATAACATAGTGCTAAGATTGTAGGTATATCTTAAACAGGTAAAATATAATATTGCACACAGTTTTCAACTTTAAAGTGACGTAAACTACGATCCAAGAATAAAATATAACTGTTTGAAATAAAATCGTGCAAATTATTTTTATGCTACTGGCAATAAGGCAGTAGTCTTAAACATTTGGACTTCATTTAGTGTTTTCTACTAACGAAACGCCTCGGCTTCGCATGTGTGCTTTTTGCTAATGAAATAAATGAAAATTTTCTTACACACAAACCTTGTCCTGACATTATTATGAACAGAACAAAAAAAAAGAGGTGACGCCGCAACGGTGAAGCGTTTGCGTTAAACACATAATAAAAGAAGAGGATAAAATGTGTGATCTCGATCACATTATAGACATGGTGACAGATCAGTTCATAATTAGTGAAACTGATTCGGACTCTTCATCTAGCTTATCAGAGTCCGAATCACAAAGTGAATAAATAATAATATTACATAAATCCTAATTTCAAATAAACATGAGCAACTTGTTCATAAGAATATAAATCTTTCATTTTCATTTCGTTTACCTTACCTATAATGTTTGGACTTACCTTAGGCTATCATATTTTTAATTTTGACACACTGCTTTAGCGTTCTTCCAAAAACTAATATAAATAATATGATGAATTACTAGGGTAATGTTGACTACCCCTGAACTGTCACTTTGACAATGACATTTCTTTGTTTACATTTTTAATCTCAAATTCCATTTTTGGGTATAGTTTATGGATGTCAATTTATAATGAAAATGTCAATGAATGAAAATATTTTTATGTGTTTTACAAAAAGGGTGAATTACTCATGTAAAATAGTTTTAGAAAGTATGTTTTGTAAAGTCAGTACCTATTAGTTTTAATGAGTGTCCTGTGATTTCATATATGAAAATATAGGTACAGGTAACAGGAATTATTAAACCCAACTAGCCCTTTTACTGCAAAATATATAAATAAACTAAAGTTTACAAACGCATATTTAGTGACAACATCCAACTAAAAACAGCGTGTTACTGATCCTTGGACACCTTTGTCACCGCAACCATCTACATCAAAACACTATTCATCTAGCCCACTGCCTCAAGCACTACTTTCATCAGCTTTCACGATCCAAACTGATCCTTAGCAGACCCAGGTTTCTGAAACTTTACTCAATAGCAATACTCAAATAAACTCTACCTCAACTTCAATAAATGTACCGAATAAAAACATAACTTTGTCTTTCCACAACTGGTCTAATGTATCAAACGTTACCTTTAACTTTTAATTGTTTTCAATAGGTCTACTAACTGTAATAAATTGTAATTTTAATAAATACTTTGATTCTAGTACTATTGACTTTTATTGTCTCGTAGATGGTGTTAAAAGTAGAATATTCTCCTCGGGGATAAAGGTGCCTTCGTCTTGGGCGAGATTGAATCCCGCGCTGCACTCAGAATTTTTGTTCTAACTCTACAATCCTTCGTTACGCTCGGGATTCAATACGGCGTCGGTGACTTAAATTAATTTAATTAAACAAACGTTTATTTCAGACTATCTGTCCATAGGTACACTTACAAAACATAGAATGAAACATACAATAAAAATACACATAAGACACTGCTTTATCCCCTTGGTGCATAATTTACGATTATGTTATGAAAGACTTGCTAGCTGTTTTTTTTTTCTTGCACTAGAAATACCTACCTACTTACCAATTTAAATACATACCTAACGACCTATAATTTAAGTACATATGTCATTAGGTTGGTAGGTATTACCTAATGGTTTTAAGCCTTTGCCATTTTAAATAAAAGCGTGCTTGTATTTTAAGTACACCTACCTACAACGCATCTCTAAAGCAAATATAAATCATAATATACAGCCGTCCAATCCCGCAGCCCATCATATCTCTCCTAAAACATTAATTTTACCGCTGGAAAATACAAATTGGTCCGCCATTTTAAAATAAAACATCCCTTCATTGGGATGACACAAAATTGACGTTTTTTGAGACCGTTTTCATTTGTTTTTTATCACCATCCTTTTGCCTGTTTCTTTTTATTCTTATTGGATTTCATTTTTATGATCAATATATCCTTTAATAGGGCGTTTGAATTGTATTAATGTCAATTAGATATTGAACGGAAATTAAACGAACGCGTAAGAAAATAATGAAAATTTGAGGTCTTCTGTAGGACAAGCTTTAACATTATAAGTACCTCAAAAATGAATTAATCTGCCTAGCCTTTTCCCAACTATGTTGGGGTTGGCTTACAGTCTAACCGGGTGCACCTGAATACCAGTATTTTGCATGGAGCGACTGCCTATCTGAATTCCAGAACCCAGTTACACGATACCCCTTGGTAAGACTGGTTGTCAGACTGTTTAGGCTTATGACTACCCGTAACGTCAATCGAAGAATTACGAATGATAGCGGGGAACAACGGCTTACGGTGCTGTCCGAGGCACAGAGAGGTCTCGATTTGTAATGGATGGTTACCCATCCACGAACTAACCGCGGCAAGCGTAGCTTAACCGTCGATCAACCCGTGCGGTTATTATTTAGCCACGAGCCCCCCCCCCCAACCGTATATTCAATTCTATTTATTCAATGAAACGTTTATTTTTGTTTAGAAGTATGTCCCATGTCTTGTAGCCGGTGCTATAACGACCTGTCCATTCGTCCCCACTTGCACTGTTAACTGCAAACACTAGAGATTCTATGTGGTTGAAGTTGTTCGTACCACTCCAAAAGTCCAAACCACATAAGTACTTAGGTAGGTACGAAGCACTGGCACGTAGGAAACTACAGATATTTAGGAAAAATAAATACTACTGGAAGGTACGTGAGAAGATTTATCTCAATGTGGCTTACCTAAGAGTACCTACCTACTCCGTGCGTGATAAATATTTTATCAAATCCACCTGATCTTTTAGGTTTTTCTTCTTAAGTACAAGGCAAGCCTTCTAACTTAATTTAAATGTAAAGACGGGGAGCATGGAATCATCATCTGCCTAGCCTTTTCCCAACTATATTGGGGTCGGCTTCCAGTCTAACCGGATGCAGCTGAATACCAGTATTTTACATGGAGCGACTGCCTATCTGACCTCCACAACCCAGTTACTGGGTAATACGATACCCCTTGGTAAGACTGGTTGTCAGACTTTCGGGTTTCTGACGACCCGTAACGACTGTCAAAGATCCACGAATGACAGCCGGGACCAACGGCTTAACGTGCTTTCCGAGGCACGGAGGAGTCTCGGTATGTAAAGATGGTCACCCATCCACGGACCAACCCCGGCAAGCGTAGCTTAACGGGGAGCATGGAATAGGTATCTTAATTATTATTATCAAATAAATTACAGCAAAGACTCTTCTTCGTCCCGGCCGTCGTAAGATACACAATTTACTAACAACATAACAGCCACATTTCAATAAAACTTCCTCGTCGCGTTGCATCGCCCGCCCGCGCTATTATTTCATTTTCTTTCTGACTTTTTTCGTGATGTTAAATAGCCTATATTTACCCTCGAGAATTTGGCTACCAAATGAAAAAAGAATTTTTCAAATTCGACTTTTTGTTCACAATTTCATGGGTTTTAATTTTTTGCGCGGAACCCTAACTATTATAAAATAAAAAGTAATTTTTTTTATAAAATAAAAGTTACTCCCCGTAACATCAGCTATCTGCCAGTGAAAGTCCCGTCAAAATCAGTCCAGTCGTTTCGGAGATTAGCCGGAACAAACAAATCGACAGACAGACGGAAAAAAAAATTAAATTGTTTTTTTTTTTTAAGGACCGTATATAAGTATACTATCATATTTATTAAAAAGCTGTTATTTTGACATTAAAAACAGACACTTCAATTTTATTTATTTGTATAGCTTTTTTGGGCATATTGCCACAATGTGCCAAGCAAATGAACTAGTAAGACTTAATACTGTGATAAGAAAACTCTCACAAAATCAGCATGAGATCAGCTCATTCGTAAATCCGCCTCATCTGAAATAGCTGTGAAATCAATAAAACTAATAATAAATGTTCCTATTTTGACCTATAAACTACATTATGGCTGTGACAGCCAGGGATACGGACAAAGATAGTTTTAGGAGTATTCTCTTCGGGACTCGAGACCTGTCGATAAAATTCCATTCCAAATTGTTTTCAATATATTTTATCGGAATGTGATAGTGAGCAACGACTCGATGGAGAGAATTTTCCTTGAAAATGTGTTGATATGATTCATTTCATACCATTATAACAAATAATGTAGCTATGTAGGTACCTACTATGTTCTGTTAGTTGGTAGCCGGGACAGAAATTGCTAGGTTCGCGTAAAAATGGCTGATTCAGCCCGCTAGTTATGAATAAATGATTGAGTTTAGAGTATTGATCTCTCTGATGGAATACAGTCAAGTCTATCCTATGTTTTTGCGTCTAACTTGTTATAAAATGAACTGGTAAAAAGTACCTATAACATTTTTAAATCAACATACCAAGAGCATCAACGTCAACAAAGATTCCTACCTGACTTTTCAAGTAAATTAAGTAGATAATATTTCATACATTGCCTGGACGCCACAGGTATTCTATATTGTATAGAATACCTGAATTATACATATTGCCGGTAACATAATTATACAGATAGTAGTTTCTTCTTTCATGATGTATGAGAAATTCTATTCTTTCTGAAAGATACCTACCACAGGTGAAGTAAGTTTGCGTGTGCTCCAAATTAAGATGGATTGTAGTATTATATTTTCTAAAGTATAGTATTTGATATGTTTATAAGTGGTATATATCTATAGTAGGTAAGACATACCTATTCGCTGAAAAACATACCTCCATAGATTATATGAATGGTGGGCCTTTTAATGTCAGTGTACGACTACTTAAACGCCGACAGACACTACGCCGACAGTCTGAACACCGACAAGACTTTACTTCGAGGGGACTCTTCGCCGACAGGAGACTTCGCCGACAGGCACCCCGAGGTTCGGTTTGGTTAGGTTCCTTTAAACCCTGCACACAGAAATAGGTGCCCCGCGCAGCGAAGATTCCGTCGACCTGCTCTCAGACATAAGGTATTAATGTACCTAGATTATGTATGTATATTATATTACGCCCTGTCGGTGAAGAGTCCCGTCGAAGTAAACTCTTGTCGGTGTTCAGTCTGTCGGTGTAGTGTCTGTCGGCATTTAGTCGTACACTCCTTTAATATATGTACTTGTTCCTTCAAATACTATCAGTGAATAAGGATGATGACTGGGTAAAAAAAAGAAATTCTATTTAGTCCGTTAGTCAGATAACAAAAAATTATTAGACTCGTATTTTTTGTTTTATCATATTTATAAAAAAAAATACTTAGAAAAACGCATTAAAGTTGGGGAGTGGAGGCTCGCTACGTCACAACTCAGGATAAAATCTAGCAAGACATGACGTCATGCCACATTTTAACTCGATGTTTCGCCGTAATCTTTTCATTACGTAAAAACAGAAAATATACGTGTCTAACATTTTTTAATAATCTAGATGTAAGATGAGGGACAAAAAAAAATGTTTATTCATCATCCCTATTCTAAAAGTATGATTAAACTTTTAATGTTTCTTTACTACAAATTATAAACAATATAAAGGGCTGTTCAAAAGTCGATTTCTAGCTAGTTTTACGGTATGAAAGTAGTAAGTAGTAGGTAATTTTTTTAACAAAACCCATTACGTATGCTAGGTTTTGATGAAATACCTGTTATCGACGTACGTGTAAATGTGTAAGTATATGGCTACACTCACGTGGGCTTCGTACAGTCATTAATATTCAACGAAACAATCGAACTTCATTATACGTTGGAGATGATTTATTGAAGCAGAAACAGCCGGGGGCGTTCGCTCCGGCTTGCTCGAAGCCGTTCGCAACACCTAGACATCTCGTGCAAATCTCGAGTGACATGTTTTACATCTTCATAGTCCACCGAACATTACTGTTCAACGTTGTTGAACCAATTCGACCTTTAGATTATATCCATTATAACTTGTGATTCCTCCACTCAGAAATTGTCCGCTTGAAATATCCTAATTGACCTCTAGTTACCCAACATCAACCGTTAAAATATTAAAGTAAAGTATCACAGTAAGTGGTGATACATAACGCCGCTACCTCACACACATTAACTGAAACATAGATCCAAGTCCCGAAGTATCCCAGTGTCTACTTACGAACTCATCTTTATAATGGCTCCCTTTATACTCTGAAAAAGCAGCTTTTTACGTTAAGAACCAACGATTTAGCGTTAGCCTAATGACTGTTAAGGTGATGACGTGTAAAGAAAATTGTGCCAATTTGTTTAGTGAAGTCAATTTGTCACACACTCGACGTGTGTCGCATCGCGCTCTACCCTTTCTCGTCGATTCTTTCAGGTTGTGTTCCCCTCACGAGACCGATGCAATTTACATTGAAAGTGACTGCAAAAAAACCTCTTTACGGAGAGCGGAGTGAAGATAATTTTGATGAAGATTGTAGGATTGATCCTAACCAGGTTTGTTATCATAACAAAGTTGGTCCCGCTTGTAGTGATCTTTTCGTGGTTTAGGTCCATAACATGGAGAAGAGAAGGGAGGTACATTGCACTGCGACCCATTTGTACATGGTCTTTTTCCGTAAAAGTAATCTACATTTTAAAATTAGTTAAATGATGATGAACAAAGTTCTCACACATTATCTGGTGCCACAAGGAATGTCTAGTTTTTAGGTTTCCGTAGTCAACAAAGAAACCTTATAGTTTCGCCATGTCCGTCTATCTGTCCGTCCGTTCGCAGCTTAGCTCAGCGACTCTTAGTACTACAAAGCTATAATTTGGCATGGATACAGAATTAATCACGCCGACAAAGTAGTAAAATAAAATCATGAAAAAAATTTTTTTAGGGTACCTGAATACGTAAAGTGGGCATGTTTTTTTTTCGTCTACCCCATGATCTGGGGTGTTTTTGGATAGGTCTTTCCAAATGATTGCGGGTTTGTGTAAACAAGTTTTTGATTAAGGGATCCGTGTGTCCCTGCCAACTACGTGGTGTATTTTGATATGTGAAAAAATTCACGGCAGTTAGTATACATATAACGAAGTTGCAAGGAAAACTATCACAGCTAAGGGCTTTACAAGTTAACGAGTAAGAGTCGGCCAACTTACATTTGCAGTTGGAATGTATAAGAGAACATGTTTTCAACTGCAATGTTAAGTTTGTTCTTGGGATAAATTCATCTCAACTACGGAATACTTCAATGTGCGTGGTTAGAACACTGACCTCCAACCACCGTCCACCTTACTGAATAAAGCCCATGTATCAAATTAGAAGCAAGTTATGGAATTGTTATCATGATGATAACAATTCCATAACTTGCTTCTAATGTTTCATTAAATAAATAAATAACGATTCCATGTATACACACAAAACAACGTAGCATAGTCGTAGCGCCGTCGCATTGTCTTAATCTCGTCGTAGCGTTTTCGTAGCCCCGTAGCTGTGTCATAGCTTCGTAGTAATCTCGTCGTAGCTTTTTCGTAGCCCCGTAGCTGTGTCATAGCTTCGTAGTAATCTCGTCGTAGCTTTTTCGTAGCCCCGTAGCTGTGTCATAGCTTCGTAGTAATCTCGTCGTAGCACCGTCAGCATAGATCTCCGCATCAACGTAGCTTTGTCGTAGGTTTGTTAAAGTGTACATAGCACGCCGTTGTTATGCTAAGTAAATAAAATATTCGGTATAAAGGAATAGATAATATTTTTTCAACTAAAAATAGTCTTACACCACGTCCAGAGCAAAGTACTCGTAAATAGATATAAGTCTACAACAATAAAGAGTGGAGAATATAGGTACCGTTGAAAAAAAAACAAGAGACATGATAGATAACTGCTATCTTGCCAGCAAAAAGGGCGAAATGAAGAAATTTCTCGTCATAATAATATTATAGTCATGCCATGTGTCACGCTCGGGCGGCCGCGCTCGTTCTCTTCATGACGCCACTTCGTCAAGCTTCTTGTCCCAAATCGCGTCGCATTAACCCATGCTTGTCTATGAAGACTGCTATATTATAACAGTGAGATAAATCTACACATGTCATGTAGGTATGTTTTGTAGAAACTTACCTTCTATGCTGTACCTGCTGTAAACAGTATTTTTTTTAAATGGAGTTCTTGAAAATTACTTAGTTATGATTGCTAATAATTTGTGTTATCAGAATAGTATACTCGTCAGTTTATACCACGGGCTTACATAACACATACATAACATCACGCCTGTATTCCCCGTACGGTAAGGCAGAGGTGTACCTATAGTACACCCACACGAGACTCCCGCCCGCACCACGGGCTTATAGCCTTATACAATTCAAAAGCTTCATCAAATTAAATCTAGAGACCAACCCCAGACTCAAAGGGCGACTAGTGCGAATTAATTTCATAAATACGTACTGAGTTATTATAACGCCCCTTATGATGGATAAGTGCCTCAAATATGCCACAATATTCAAAGCTAATCATTCACAGACTGTTCTCTCATCGCTCATCCCGATATCCATTAAGTGTCTGCTCAAATACTATCTGAAGATCTAATATTTTGTAGAAAAGTGCTTTATATAGACACCAATCGATTAAATTGTATTCAAAGCCAATAAATTCTTGTCTTCGCAGCGTTAAAGAACTGTCGGTCCCTCATCAACTCTTTTTATTGGACACTCAGCGCTGGGCATCATTATTCCCATCAGTTTTTCCTGCTCCCTTCGTAATGACGTCACTTTACTTCATCAGTAGATGCCTAACCAGCATTCCTGCAACCTTATAGTAGACATAAATGACCTACTCTGACGACCGATCCGACTTAGTTTTCTTTGTAGGTCTAATACGACATTACGTAACTTAATGTAAAGTAAACCTAATAATAAATAAGTAAGTACCTACCTAGGTGTTACGGTTAGGTGTTATGATGTTACTTAAATGGGAGACCAAACGCGTTTTTTTTGCGACCCGGTGCGGCCCCCGGCTGTTGGCACCCGCACCCCTTATTTTTTATGTGCGTACCTACTCGGGGCCTACCTATGATTTTTCTTATTTGTGGAGACGATGCAGATCTAAAAAGAAGTGAAATATATCGGAGTGGACTTCGAGAGTTAGAGTAATATTCTTTACCTAATACTTAGTATAAACACGGCCAACTTATATTCTGCCTTGGCACGGTTTGTACCTACCTGTATCTATCATAAAGACGCCTGCAATAGTGAATAACCTTCACGGCCTTCAAGCATGTTAACTCCTTAGAAAATGAGGGAGATAATAATAATATTAGAGAAACCTACATAGTCATGAAAGTTTGAGATACGCTATAAGTAACGCCATCTACAACGGTGGACATCAACTAAATCATATGAATGAGTGATCCTGATAACAACGAAAACACGTTGAAAGCTGATACCCGTTTTATTAGTCCAGCTGCGGGGCATGGATTGTTACTAAAATCTCAATATTTTACTGTTGTGGAAGCATTGGGAAGTCTTTTTCGATCGAAACAGAACCTTCTAAAATCATCATAGATACAAAACCATAAACGAAACCAAAACTACGATGTCGATGGCTAGATATCACTGTCTTGTATTTTGTTTGACATTAATGTGTCAAGTGTCAAAATAGATGCGAAGCCCATCATTGCGCTCATTATATCGTGGCGATTATTTGTAGCTTGTGAACAAAATAGACAACAACATCTGTATAAAGCAGCGATAAGACTGTTATTTGAGCCTAGAGGATATACATTAGTCTACCATCATGACTATGAGACCAGATGACCACCGTAGAAAATGGGACAAAGACGAATTCGAAAGAATCGCTGCAGATCGGTTGAAAGCTGAAATAGAGGAAGAAGAACGAGCTAAAAAGAAAGGTACTGTTGCCAACCTATTACCATCCTATAAACGTCTAGCGTAAAATCTTTGCCCTGATACGGTACAAGTTGGAAAGGCTGGAAGTAACCTTGTGAAAGAAAATGATTCACCACGTCTGGCTATAGGTTTGATGGTCGCAAAATGTTTTTATCTGCGTAAGAATTAAAAAAGATGCCTATTCCCACTTGTTAACTCCCTTGACACACTATTTTAAATCCATAAGTTCCATATTATGCAAATAGTAATCAAATCTGTGCTAGGAACCTCAAAATAATTGGCTGAACTGACCTAATAATGAAGTAAAACTAATCTACAACATGCCTATTGCTTTTCAGTCCCACCTATCAAAAGAGAGCTCCTCAAACAGCGTGACTACAAAGTTGACTTAGACTCTAAGCTTGGTAAAAGTGTAGTAATAACAAAGAACACTCCTACCTCACAATCCGGAGGATACTACTGCAATGTCTGTGATTGTGTTGTCAAAGACTCCATCAACTTTCTGGACCACATCAATGGAAAGAAACATCAAAGGAATCTTGGCATGTCTATGAAGATTGAAAGGAGTTCATTAGATCAGGTTTGTATAATGAATGACTTAGTGTTGATAAAATTCATGAAATAATAGTTAGGTTCTTAAATAAATGAGGTTAATTCTTTTGTTTATTAAAGGCCTCTAGCTTCTTCCATTGTGTTGGAAAAACACCAAGTCAGTTTCTATTGATGTTTCCACCTTCTCTACCACTATTCTGTATTCCTTCTCTACTCTCGGGTAGGTACCATTCGGCCACTGTCTTACACCATGTATATTGGTTGTCATCATGTAACCAATCCATCTACCTTTACTGATTGATTTTGACCAGGCTAACTGTCGCTCTTGTTCTGGTGGAAGTAACACTTTTTTTAGGGTTGCCTCCAGACATTTAAGTGAATGTGCGGGTAGCCTAATGTTTTTAATTGTGTGTGGGCCATTCATTTTAGGCACTGTAGTTGGAAATTGAACACATACCAATAATGGCCACTAATTTCAAACTACATTAGTTCTGAATTCAAGTTTTGTTTCCCAAGTACTTTCAGAATTTAGTCTTTATAAAGAAAAAATTAAAGATGTCCATTTCATATTTACAGGTCAAAGCTCGGTTTGCGAATAATAAACGTAAATTAGAAGAAAAGAAGCGTGAGTATGAGCTTGACACGCGACTAAGGGAAGCAGCAGAAGAAGAGGCCAGGGTGAAAGAACAGCGTCGTGAAAGACGCCGTGACAAGAAGCGCAAGCTCATGGAATCTGAGGAGCCTGAAGACACACCAGCACAATCTGAACTAGCTCAGATAATGGGATTCTCTGGCTTTGGAGGGGCCAAGAAATAGTATAATGTAATAATTTAAGTATGGATAAATGTTTGATATTTAATAAAGTAGTTTATTTTTCACACTGGCAAGGAAGCTTAAAGATACTTTACATACCAGAGTGCTTTGATTCGACTAGATCGACGGCCGCAAAGTATTATAAGGCATCTATAAAATCATGATTTACAGGTGAGCATTTTGAACACAAAACTGAAAATTAATAGAAGAACAAATTACAAAAAACAAACATTTAGTTAATAGGGCATCACCAAGGATAGGTACTGTAATATCTGTTTTTTTTTTCAATATATGGTAGATGTCTTTACCTACTTCGTACACAAAAAAGTAAACTAAATGAGTCAACTGCCATCTATTTCTATTTCTACGCAGGACTAGTGGTCATTTTTTTTTTTTTTGTGTCTAGGACATCCCAATGATTCGTCTCTAAACGCAACATACATATGTTCCGCGAAAATCAGTACCTAGTTTAAAAGTTGCAATGGTGCCGTTTATCCATTGAAAATCGAGGCAGACATTTCGAAAACTTATTGTAATTATATTTTTCTTCATTTTGATTTGTAATTATTTAATAAATTGGCTTTCTTTAACAAACTCCAGTGTTTTTCTTTTAACCTATTAAAATAATAAAGCCTTTTTAATTAAGCTAAAAAAAATCACAACCTTCTAAACTACTGATTTTCGCGGAACATAGTTGTGTTTAGATCATCATTAGGATAACCCAAAAAAAAATTTAGACCACAATAAATGGGCCTTAGTGTACAATTTTAAATATTAAACAGTTATTACTTACCTACTATTCTTTTGTATTTTAAATTGTTGACTGATTTAATAAATAAAGGTAAGTATATAATGTATGTAATAATTTTCCATAATTAATTAACTATTATTTGTAATGCCGACGTGACATTATTTTAGTTGTTGCACTAAAATAACGCAAGTTTAAAAAACCTTCATTAAAACTACTATGTGACTGATATACTCAATATACTCAATATCTTTATTGCTTTACCATAATGTGTACTTAGGTGGTAACTATAATATATAATTGAGATCATTATGGACCCTGTAGGGCACAGCAAAAGGGTAGGAGAGAGGAAGCTCTGTTTTAGGAGATCATTAATAATAATTATTGCTATATTATTTAATTTACTTATTAATATTTTTTATTTTATTATTATTTTTGTTCTATTATTTCTTTATTCATATATTATTTATTACTAATTACCATATCATTAATATATTTTAAACATACCCTATAAATTGCGTGATTATCATTAATTATTGTTATCAATTTTTATTTTTATTACAGTAGTAATTTCCTTAACATATACTATATACATTTCTTCTATTATTTATGTTTGTCATTTAAATATTCATCTAAGGAATAATAACATTTGTTTATCAGTAATTTTTTAAGTTTTGTTATAAATATATTGAACTTTTCTTCTTTCTTTATTTTGTCTGGTAATTTGTTGTATAATTTTATAGACATTACGTAGGGACTTGTAGAATGCATTTTTAGCTTGGATGTTGGTATGTTTAGTCTAGACCGGTGCCTAAGTGTATACTGTGATTGGATGTCTTCACGTTTTGTGTAGAACTCTTGATGCTTACAGACAAATTTACATATTTCTAGAATGTAAGGGGAGGGTTAGAATATTATGTTTTAGGAAATAGGGTTTGCAGCTGTCAGTTTGATCAATATTTACCAAGATTCTAACTAATTTCTTTTGTAGGGTAAAGAGTGTCAGTGCATCAGTACTATTTCCCCAGAGGGTTACGCCGTAGCTAAGCCATGCATTGGCATACGCATAATAGGTGGTGAGGGCAGTTTGTAGATCGGTTGTCTTTTTAATTTCGCGGAGAGCGTATGAGAATTTTTAAATTTTAGAACGGGTTTTTTGTTTGTGTTTTCCAGTTAATATGTTTATCTATTGTTAGTCCAAGTAATGTAAATTCATCAACAGTTTCCAATTTTGAGCCGTTAAAGGTGAAATTTAAGCGTAGAGGAGCTTTTTGATAAGGGTGGAAAGTCATTAATTTAGTTTTAGTATAATTAATTTCTAAATTATGTGAGGTCATCCAATTACATGTTTTTGTGAGTGTGGAACTGAGTTTTTCTTCTATGTTTGTGTTGTTTTGACAGGAGACTAATAATGATATGTCATCTGCGAATAAAACACTTGGCCCCTCTATGGTTTTCGGTAAGTCGTTGATGTAAACAAGGAATAATAAACAACCTATGACACTTCCTTGGGGAATGGAAGCATTTATTATTTTGCTTTTTGATCGGATTTTTTCTATTTCTCTACTATTGTAATTAAAGTATTCGATTTCAACTACTTGTTCTCTATTTTTTTAAATATGACGTAAGCCATTCATGGGCTTTCCCGCGGATTCCTATTCCATACAGTTTATTTAGAAGTATTTTAAATTGTACTTTGTCGTACGCCTTGGTCATGTCCAGTAGTATCCCTACGGCATATTCTTTTTTATTTATAATGTTAACCTTTTAACCGCCCGACTTCATATCAGTTGTCGTGCCCCCAGCGCCGGGCAACTTGTATCATTACGATATTTGGTCGTAAATATACGACCCTGGCGAAATGGACACGAAAATATTTGTCGGATTAATCCGTCGTAGGCGGTTAAAGGGTTAAGGGCTTCTTGAATATATTTATATACAGCTAATGTTGTGGAACGGTTTTTCCGGAAACCGTTCTGACAATCGCTTAGTATGTTAAATTTTTCGCAAAAGGTATAAATTCGATCACACATAGCTTTTTCAAAAATCTTGGAGGCTGAGGGCAAGAGAGTTATTGGGAATTATTAGGATCAGTTTTTGTGTTCTTTTTATGGATTGGTTTAATTAGTGATTTCTTTAACAATTCGGGGAAAGTGCCTTCTGTAAAAGACTGATTTAATAGTAGATAAAATGGTAAGGTGAGTTCATTTGCGCATTCTTTCAATAACGTGGGTGGAATTTCGTCTAAACCGTAACTGCGTTTATTTTTTAGGTTTTTGATTAATTTGTTAACTTCCCAAGCTTCTACTGGGCTAAGGAACATGGTGTTCTCCGTAGGATTTAATGTTGACATGTCGCCCAGTGCAATGTCAGATGGATTGTTGCTGTTTTCTCCTATTGACGCAAAGAAGTCATTAAAAATATTCGCAATTTGTTTGGGTTCGGATATAATAGTATTATTGTGTTGTAATTTTATGCTACATTTTTCCTTTTTTGGTTTTTTATTTGTTCTCTCATTTATAATGCTCCACATCGTTTTTACTTTGGTCATTTATTATAATGATGTCAATGATATAATGGGTCTGATCATCAACGTTGAATATAAATAAAGTTCTTAGGCTCCACGCTGTCCAGCCGGGGTTGCGGGATGTTTGAAAGAGTTACCGTGACCCCGGCACAGGCAACAGAAGGAACACGGGTGGGTTTTAGTCAGTAAAAGTCTGACACGCCCTCCCGCTCCGCCCAGAGCGGGAGAAGTCATTTGATGATTTCCCATCCACAAAAAAAAAAAAAATACTCTTAACCGATTCGTTTCGGATGACACACCAGGCGTGCCATCGATTTTTTTTTCTGGGTGGCGTATGACACCTGAGTCGTGTCATTTTTAAAATTGTTATAACTCGCTCAAATTGCATTTTGGAAGATTTATCCAGCGCAAAATAATCATTATTTTGCAAATTGTTCATGCCTACAACCTTCATTTCTGGATATTTTGTGAATTTGAATTTTTCAGGGGTTGACAACCTTTTTTAACTCGCGGATGACACTCTTTTTTACTGTGTGGGTTTTAAATCATGTTGTCGAAAAATACTTTCTAATAAATAACAAATATGTAAATAATAGCACTCATCGCGATCGCTCACGAACTAATTCGATTTAATTCTAAAAAAAAAGGAAAATCATTTCTACGTTACATACGGGGTGTAAAGTACACACCAGAAGACACATCATATATCCGTTAACTACGCATACTGCCATCAAACTAAGTAACATAGGGCAAAAATTATTGCTGGGAAACGACTGTCTTTTTTGGTGTGAAAAATCACTTTTTGTGGTAACACGCGCAAAACGTAGTGCTTACGGCTGCATACAACAGTATAGGGGTCAAGCTGTTTTAAATGTTATAACTGTACTTTAAATAGTATTAAAAGTACAGTTATAACATTTAAAACAGCTTTCGTAAAAAAACGTAAGTAATAAAAAGTTGGAACTCTGACCTTCAATATTTCCGTAACCAGGGGGTTCCCAGGTATGGTCCAGAACAAAAAAAATAGCGCATTGAAGGGAAGAACATGTAACTTTCGGCTTCGTTAAGTGTCTTTTTAGACCCGATAAAATAATAATAATTTCACACTGGTACATTTCCCATAGAATTGAGAAGTATCTACGGTAACTTAGGTACAATAGTCATTCGTCCCAATAAAGTAAATAATATACCGAATAGTTGTAAATATCAATGAATCATAAACCTTAATTTTTCCAAGTTAAGGTTCTTGATTCTTCGGTGAAAATTTAATTGAATTAAA
Source organism: Fissipunctia ypsillon (assembly GCA_947568875.1). Classification (NCBI taxonomy): domain Eukaryota; kingdom Metazoa; phylum Arthropoda; class Insecta; order Lepidoptera; family Noctuidae; genus Fissipunctia; species Fissipunctia ypsillon. The sequence goes on from OX387647.1 coordinate 12,982,554, forward strand.
ACCAGTTTTTCAGGGTGATTTAGCTGTACAGTAAGTAGGTACATACTGAAATAAACTTAAAAAAAATTGTACAAAAGGTTTGTAACACCTGCATAAAAAGTCACGTTTCCTCCATTTCAAGGAAAAGACGTAGAAAATCACGTAGTTAGCCACTTAAAACAACATATCCTTCCGTTTACAACTGATGTTTGATGTCAACTAAACTTAATTAAGTCAAAAAAGCATAAAAAGGACATTTTCTTTTACACATAGCTGATGGCACAATAGGCGTGTCATCAACTTCTTTGGCGCTTGACACGACAGGCGTGCTCCGAAATATTTGTTCGCCGCCACAGCTAGAAGTTTTCGAAAACGGGAGCCGCAACGAATCGGTTACTAAGCCCAAAGGCTTATTAAGAGTATTGGATTGCCAATTCAATTACTTTTACGTTATTCAAAAATAAACAGAACTAAAATACGTACCTGAGTATTTGAATGGTAATGAATTTTGGGAACCCCAATTGAATTGCGGTAATAGTCCAATGATTCCGACGTAAACTGTCAAGCAAAGGTCGTGAGTTCAAATCCCACTGCGTGGGCACTATTACCTCAGCTAGGGGGTTAATGTATTACCCAAGTCAGTACCCTAACTGCGTAACACACTATCAATCACAATCTGAATGATTTTGTAGCATATTGCTAATCCATTGCTTCATATGTTCGAAAAATTTGTCTACTCAACACGTAAAGGTACAAGTTGATAGCCGACTACAGGCGACATGTCGCCGCGACACTACTGGTTTCTATGTATTTCTATGAAATACCCTCCGTAGCTAGCGACATGTCGTTTTCATAGAAATACATAGAAACCAGTAGTATCGCGGCGACACGTCGCCTGCTGCTGCTGTCTGTAGTCGGCTACCAACTTGTATTGTAGGTACCTATAATAACGCAATGAATGTTGTTGAACCGTCAAAATGAAACCGATTCCTAGTGTTACGCAATTAGGGTACTGGCAGAATGTCTGTAGTTTGTTTCATCGCCAAAGCATTATTTATATAGCAAATACTTTGAAGCTACTTATTTTTTGTTGATGCTTAATAGATAAACGTAAACAAATAAATATAATTAGGTTCTAATGTCCATTTCCATACAATCAAAGCATTAGGTACGTGGCGATGACTCGTCATTTCCGTCCGAGTCCACGCCTATGATACAGTGTCCAGTGTTCTATTGTATGCATGCTTCCATGCGGAACATGCAACTGAATCGACAAGGTCGCTTCAGGTAATGAAAACATACACGAAGTACCACAATCTTATATGTGGGTACAGACGACACCAAAAGTCATTCACACGAATTTTATTTTAGAACGTATCACTGTCCAGTTACGTTATTTTATAGGTAGGTATGGTGAAACTAAACTAACTACATCGTTGTTCTAGTAACAAACACAGTTCCTGAGCAGGGGTTCCCAGGTTCGATACCCAGGTCAGGCAAATTGTTATTGGGTTTTCCAAAAGGAATTTCAAAGCAGCCCCAATTGCCTCCTCCTATGTTTACATCACATGGGACTTGAACAGAACTGGCGAAATGGGGGTGTTATATTCTCCTTTGCTTTCCTTCGAAGAATACAACGTGTTTTTTTATATGTCATAATTCTAGGGTTATATTCTAAATACAAAAAGTCCTAGTATATGTGGTCCAAAAATGCATAGTTTCGAAGATATCATCAAGACTCGATGTGTGTAGGTATCTAAGTTTCATTATTAAATACGAGTAAGTACTTAATTCGTTTTCATTCAAACCAATCACTCGTAATTAAAACTAAGAAAAAGCGACGTTGTCATATTGTGACATGCATTTGGCCGGTTTTTCGGAACCCTTCAGGGTTCCGTAGTTGGGATGAATTTATCCCAAGAACAAACTTAATATTGTAGTTGAAAAACATACCCGTAACGTTACTCGTCAACGTTTGTGCCCGGTAGATGGCAATAGGCTCGTCCCCTATTACATGGGACTTAACTGGCGAAATGTGAGTGTACTACAGGTACACATCTGCCTAACCCTTCGGGGAAACAAGGCGTGATGTTATGTTATGTTTTGTGTTTTTGAAAAACATGTTGTAACTGCAAATGTAAGTTGGTCGACTATTACTTGTAAACTTTTTTTTTTTAAATCTTTATTTATCTAGAGGCTTTTGGTTATCAACTTGTAAAGCCTACTTAGCTGTGATAGTTTTCCTTTTAATTTCGTTGTATACTTAACGTCGTTTCGTTGAATTTTATTCACATATCCAAAACTAGCCGTTTAGCTGACTTGACTCTAACAAAAATTAGCACTTACTTCAGAAACGGATTTCGGGAGTCGAGTCGGTAGGTTGGTACACCTACCCTTTCTTATTTCGAAAATAAATACCTATGTAAATAAATATCAGGTAAGCTGAAGTAGGCCTGAATATTGCAGAGACGTTGCACAGCTATACGATTCTCCCATGAAATGTACAGATACATGCAATAGGCTATATCGATGAATAGATACCTATGTACATCATGAAAAATTTAAAAAAAAACAGTCAAGATTCGTAAGTCGGGGTCGCGCAGTCAGGGTTCCGTCCTTACAAGGATTTTACCAATAAGTGACTGTTGGTAAAATTCTTGCACGGACGGAACCCAGATTGCGCGAGCTTGACTGAATTTAGACTTGACATCGGGCATTTTGCTTGTTTTTTCATATCCAAAGGTTAGCCGTAAGACTGGAGGGTTAAATAAAAAAATAGTTTCTTAAAGCAGCCCCACAGCAAAGCGACCAAGCCGCGGGGACGAATGTAGGTATTCCAGCTACGTTTATTTTTTTTCTTGCTAAAAGTCAATAACAAAAAAAAGGCAAAGATTACGTTCCTATTTTTGACACGGAACCCTAAAAAGGTCTCTGAACACTTGCCATAGTAGCGATGAGTCTGCAAGCAATGATTTTCCGCCACAATCAGGCGAAACCACGCCCTCGTATAAAAGGCAAGTTCACAGTCATGGTGCATCAATGTGGTGATTGAAACCGGAGACATGAGGACGATACTGTTAACCGTCGCTTTTTTCACTTTATTTTATTCGTGTATATTGGCATATCAAGTGAGTGATTAGTTTAATTTTCTTTTTAAATCTTTTTATTTTGCCACTTAGATTTGCATTTGCGGCCAGTGGTAATCTTCAGGCCCTTAATTAATTTTATTAGAATGTAACACAGGTGTAATGCTGGTGGTGCGGCCGCAACGCAACGCATTGCAAAAATCCTTACCTACATCATTTTCGTATATATTCTATGAACCAACGCAAATTACAGCCGGGCCGCACCGCAATTTTTTGTATGAAAATACGTTGCGCTGCGGTCGGTTGTGGCTGTAATGTGCGCTTGGCTTAAAGCTACCTTCACCAGTTTTGTTTTAAGTATCATCTACTAAGGGAGCGAGCCCACACCTTTTTTTACTTGACCTGAGGCCTACATATAGCCATGTCACTAAGCGGCCACAATTCCAGAATCCGGGCTGCTATAGTCCATGCGCGTCAAGAAAATAGTGAGTCATCAGTGCAACTGCAGGGTAAAGGTGTTTTCACAATGGTGTAAAAATTCAAACAATTTATATTTCAAAAGATTAAGTTTAATGGATAAAAATCAAATTAATTGTCTTAAATTAAAACTAAAGTCATTAGTAATATTTTTTAATCAGTGTCACTAGAATCTTCATTTGTATTTATTATGAAAGAATTTTGTTGTTGAGGAGCTCGTGGCTAAGTAATAACAGCCGCATGGGTCGATCCATCAGGTTAAGCTACGCTTGCCGGGGTTGGTCCGTGGATGGGTGACCATCTTTACATACCGAGACTCCTCCGTGCCTCGGAAAGCACGTTAAGCCGTTGGTCCCGGCTGTCATTCGTGGATCTTTGACAGTCGTTACGGGTCGTCAGAAGCCCGAAAGTCTGACAACCAGTCTTACCAAGGGGTATCGTGTTACCCAGTAACTGGGTTGTGGAGGTCAGATAGGCAGTCGCTCCATGTAAAATACTGGTATTCAGCTGCATCCGGTTAGACTGGAAGCCGACCCCAATATAGTTGGGAAAAGGCTAGGCAGATGATGATGATGAAAGAATTTTGTTCTGCGTTCCATGACGTCATCCAAATTCCACATAAGATTTTCTTCTTGTATCACATGGTCGCAGCATTTCTTCCATCGATTAGAATCTATTAAATTTATTGCATCATAAAATTATTACATCACTCATCATGAATGTTGAGTTATTGGCACCAACATAATTATTATATTTTTATTTCGGCCCACACAAATTAAATAGGATTGATTTTGTAATGGTACGGTGGCAGTCGGAGAATTTCAATACCATTACTTTTAGCAGTTTCATCTATTAAATATTTATTATAGGTATTGGGGGGCGCGGGGCACTATGAATTACCGATCCACTTGTATTCTTACGAACAGGCGAGATATTCATTTTTTTTTATATATAGGTAACGCACAAAAGACACAACCGTTTCGCCAAAAGATCTGCCGTCAACTGGTCACTATGAACTTAGCTATCTAATTTGTTGCGACCTAATTGGTCGAGGGTGGGGCTAGGCCGGCGGACAACGATGTCTCACTATTTTCTTAACACGAACGGACTAAAGCTGCTGATGGAAAATGCAGAAACAATTCGCGGTACTCCCTTTCTTCTCCTAAAATTGTTTGTCCGAAAATCATTATCCATAACACGTTAGCTATAAACTTCAGTAACCATAATGTTCAAAATCCCGAAATTTTGTTGAACATAATTATCTTTAGTTCTAAAAGTATTCTGTCATAATATCGAGTACTATAATAATTGAATCCCCTAATTTTACATGACCTAAAGTCATATGTCCTAAGTATTGTGTTATATAATGTGTATTATTCCGAATGTTCATTTATAATATTTTTTTTAGTCCTAAAACATTAGCTAAAAATTAGGTTCGCAGAAATGAATCGCTGTAAATCCGACTCCACGCAGTCTTGTCTGCTCTACCCCTAGAGTGTAATTTAAAATCGCGTAGGCGCGGAGGGGCGAGGCGGCCCGCGAGTTGAGGAGCAGGTGGTGAGCGTTAAACCCATCTGCGACGATAAACTCGCGTGGGACCGCCGGAGCCCCGCAGCGCCGGAGCCGTGACAGAAACCATGCCTGCTGCATGTTGCATGCTTGCTTGCATGCTGCATGTTTGCTTGCATGCTGCATGTTTGCTTGCATGCTGCATGCTGCGTGCTTGCTTGCATGTTGCATGCTGCGTGCTTGCTTGCTTACAAAAACCACATGTTCACAATCAACTGCTTTATTGAGTAGTCTTAATTAAAATGACTAATTTTAATTCGTAGACAGATTCTAAGCTAATTTTATATTAGCTGCGATTGCCTTCAAAAATCACATTTGGCATATTCTGATTGTTTTTTTAAAATGTTTTCAATTCTTGCTGTTTTGTCAATTATTTTTCTCTTTTTATTTGGAATAGGAACGCCGTTCAAATTTTTTTAAATTTCTGGTATTGAATATTTTAACTCGATCATTAAATAATTTGATAAATGGTAGAAGCCTGATTTTTTGAAACGAGTATATTATAAAACAAAGACGTATTTATCCTGCTACTAAACAGAACTACATAACAAGTGAACTATCTCAAAACAAGTCGGTAGAAGAAAAAATATTGCCCCCTCGTATCTACGTAACGCCTGAGAGAAGTTCATAGCAAAAGCTTTGTTAAACAAATTTGTTCTAAGAATATCATTATTATAAATAAACATTATGTAATTTGAATTTAGGACTTATAACTTTTATTGGAAACGATTTTATGTCTTTTGTATATTATTGATTGTAATATTTATGACAAACTGATTTAGGACATATTATATTTAGGGATTTCAATTTTATGGCATGTGATATTAAGTTCGGGTAAGTTATCATTCGGACAAATGATGATTAGGACAAAAAAGTTATGGCACTTTAAATTATGGATAAAAAAGTTAGGTGACGCAATAGAGAACCACAATTCGCACGACTAGAGAATCAAACCTAGGATTCCACGTTCAACAGACGCGCCTGTGGCCATTGCAACAAATAATTAAATCGTAAATTGATTTGTTTCAGATTTCACTCGACTCTCCTAGCTTTTCATGTAAGTATTTTTATACAGCCGCTTTAAATACCATTACGAAAGAATAAAATATTTATTATTGACATAGCCCAAAATCAGCATAGTAGGTATCAGTATAGTAGTAGGTACTTATAATTTTACTGAATACTCTTTGAAATAGTTTTAATTTACACAGTCACATCTCGAAAACTCGCTCAGTATAATATTGTTACTTACCGAAAAAATCTACCCTCTAGTCTATGACCGACCTATGCATGAACGTCCTTCACTCAACAGGATATCTTCCTCTATGAAACCAAAATATTACAACGTACATTTATGTAATGAAACCGACATCATTAAAATTTGCAGAATAGTTTTGCTGTTGATGAAAATGCACACTTCGTTTTAAGTAGTTAGCGGTACTGCCTAATTTACCCGCACTAACCGTAATTAATCATATTTTTTCTCTCAGCCAACCTTGACAGCATTGCAGACTCGCATCGAGAAAAAAGGCAGTTGGAGAATTTCGACGATGAATACCCGTCAGCGAGCCAGCAAGAGGAAGAAGAACCAGGCTTCTGGGACAGAATCGTCAAAGTAGCACTTAAGTTATTCAGTAGATTTGTAGAATGGTTAAATTCATCATAAAAAAATATGATTATATTCTAAGGAGTCCATCAGTTAATGTGTGTTAATTTAATTGTACTTACTTAAATTATTATTTATAATTCAAATGATCGTTTAATTTACTCCTATCCTAATCAGGTAAGTAGAGGAGTGATATTGATAACTAGACCAAGTCCTTGTTCAAGTTCAAACTTATAAGTCAGGTGAAAAATAATACACAGTGTACATTATAAAATAGTATATTTATTGTAATGAAGTGGCGTAATAGAAGGTTGGTACTTAGGAGTAATGTAACATGTTAATATAATTGTAAGGAACCAGCACGATGGCACTTTTTCGTATTTTTTATTTATTACAAAAGAACAGATAAGTAGATATGCAATTATGAATTTCGACTAATGAATTAAGTAGGATTTTATTATTTTAGTAAATATCAGAATCAACTCTTAGAACTAGTATTTAACTAGAAATTAGGAGTAGAAAGAGTATCTGATATTCATATTAAATGTTACAGTCTCATAAATGCAGGATATCGAGGACGTATAAATTATTAAAGTAGATAGCATACAAGAACTTTCCTGTATAAATACTGCTGCGTTTGACAGATTTTATTTTAATAACAATCCACAGTGGTATGAAAAAACTTACTTCAACTACAGATTACACACTATTATTGAACATTAACAAACGATAATATAACAAGTAGTAATATGTTACATCCAGCGTGCTCTGTAATAATACTTATAATATCATGTAAAGTAAAACTAAATTGCTATTCTGATCGAGTTTCCATAAATAACAACAATGAAAATAAGAGAACAAGAGTTACTATTAAATGCAAACATAAGACTTTAGTAAAATAATGAACACATGGTTGTAGTAGTTGTATTTAAATCTATAATAATATGCTTGCAACTAGGGAACATTTCGTATCGTTGTCTAAGGTGGGATAGGTGAATAGGCACGCTATAATTAACTTTTGGAGTCAGTGGGAATGGTGCAATATTCAGTCAGTAACTATTGTCATTATGTGAGACTAGTAAATTAATAGTTTCGTTATTTTCCTATAGGAATAACGCACTGGCAATCGCGTCGATTTAGGTGCTCTTACAAAATAAATAAAAGCTTTTATACCTTTTAACCGCCCGACTTCATATCAGTTGTCGTGCCCCCAGCGCCCGGCACAGTAAATTATTACGGTATTTGGTCGTAAATGTACGACCCTGGCGAAATGGACAAGAAAATATTTGTCGGATTAATCCGGCGTAAGCGATTAAAGGGTTAAGTAATCTGCAATTTGAAAATCGTTTTCAATATAAATAATGTAGGTAATAAGATCGTGGCAATTAGCAGAAATTATCTCACATACATAATTGGTAAAATTTTTACATTTGTATAATTTATGATACAAATGTAAAAACTTATAGCTTTAGCTATAAGTTTTTTTTTGAAGTTTCTGTTTCCGGATGATAATAGTTCGTTACATGTGCAGGTATTGCTGTATTTTCACAAGATTTTCCATGAACGTGGGATGACATGGTTATTAGATATAAAATTCAGTGCTTTTAGAAATTCCGGCAGCATAAGATCATAATTTTTTTTACAATTATAACAACAAATAGCGACCATTGTTGTTTTGTCCACGCTCATCTAAAACCTTGTTTCACTAATAAATCTACATTATGTAGAGTTGATTGGCTTTTAATTAAAACTCTAGGCATAGATTTATAAGACTGACGCACACGTTTCAAAAGAGCATAGTTTTATTTTATATTCATCCGATAAAATCGGAAGACTTACGTTATAAATTAATATAAATTAGCATTATTTTACATGTATAACTGCAACAATAACTTCTAATACTAATTGAAGACTGTTGAGTAAAGTTAAATCGTAAATAACTAGATGTTTTTTTTTACATTCATATTTTAAGGTAACCTATCTATATTAAAGTGCTATAATATAAATTCCAATCCAACCAAGTGCTTGAAAATAGAATAACAGTAAGTTACAGCATCAGATAATTAAATTAGTAACTTAATATTACTAAAAACGTGCACAAAAGTAAAACATCAGTAGATCGTAACACGATTGACGATGTAAAGTCGCGACTAGCATTTGGAGAGGTTATTAGAATATTGCGAATATTAGACGAACGACGTATATTTTTAACAACGTATTTCGAAATATTCTTTAATATTATAGTAGCATTTTTAAGCAGTCAACTCTGACAATATTTATTAGGTACAAAACATATAGCATTTTAGCATCTGTTACAATTCAAATCAATCACATACTGGGTTACATATTTTTACCAGGAAGAAAAACATGGACTAAACTCTGATCCAAATATTATTTTTATAAAAAAAGTCCGCGACCTCACAAGCTCGTAAACATCAAAATACTATTGGCGTACGGCCGGATCTACACTAGCCGACGGCGAAGCGACGCCATGACGCGACAACACCGCTGCCGGCTCCGTAGCAAAACAATCGAAGCACGTATCAAGAAATAGTTCTTGTACGAACCGTCGTGCGCACAACATGTATGTATCTCTTGCCAGTAACGCACTAACGTCAGAATAAACACATGGACTATGAAATACCTCTGGATGGCGTTGCTTCATTGACAGCAGTACTGAACGAGCCTGCAAAGAAAGATACCTTGCTTAGTAAAATTGACTGAAAATAACCGATTATGTCCTTGGGTCATATAATATAATGATGTCAATGATATAATGGGTCTGATCATCAACGTTGAATATAAATAAAGTTCTTAGGCTCCACGCTGTCCAGCCGGGGTTGCGGGATGTTTGAAAGACCGAGTTACCGTGACCCCGGCACAGGCAACAGAAGGAACACGGGTGGGTTTTAGTCAGTAAAAGTCTGACACGCCCTCCCGCTCCGCCCAGAGCGGGAGAAGTCATTTGATGATTTCCCATCCACAAAAAAAAGGCTCCACGCTGTGAGAAAGGAGCGTTAGAGCACGTCTTCCGATAACATTGAAAAATACATTTTATTCTAAGCGACATAAAGTGCAAAATTGGAAACACATTTGTCGCAAACATCAAACGGTTCCTCGGGAGTCCACAAACGCGCTCGTGCAAGAACTTTAGCGCTTGTGCAAGAATTTAAGCCTAAAATATTATAAGGTTCATTAATCAATCACATTAGATTCTCTGCTCTTTTCGGTTCCAGTGCTGGCTATAAATGTAAAATGTCTATACGCAAATACCTAGAGTTAAGTAATCTTTTTTTATTAAGAGAGAAAAAATACAATACCTGTTTCAAATGTATAGGGTTGGACATAAAGTGCACTTGATGCAACAGTTCTGCTTGCGGGCCTGTGTTGCTATCGGGTGCGGGCTTCTCGGTGGTCGGACTGCGAGGCTTTATGGCGCTCGTACCTGATACTTCCATACCTAGAAACATTATAAACGATAAAAATACGTACAATACCTGGGATCATACAGGTACATAAGACATTAGACATTTAGGGTAAACAGAGAAGACGCTCTTCAACGCCAAACTTCTTTCTATAACTCGATAAACACTATACTTTTACTGCAGAACAAAAAATTTTATTGAATTTGATACAGATATTTAATGAAAAGGAGCGTTTTAGAGCCACCGCGCACTAGGCAGCCTGACTGCAGCAGTCAGTACAACATAAGACGGTGTATTGAAGCCCGCTCACGAGGCAGCCTAGAAATCCTGGCTGCGGCAGCCATTAGAACGCGTTTGATTGCACGGCAGCCAATTTCCCAGCTAGAGCGAGACAAGGCAGCCATATACATTTTATGTGCTGTAACCGCGCACTTGGCGTAGCAGCAAGACCTGTTTTGTGTTCCGAATGAGGTAAAAGTTCTTCCGCGTCCATCTTGCTCGACAGAATAGACACAACTGGCCTTCGAATTGTTGGAATTATTTTTTAATACTAATAATAATGAGCAGCCGGTCGAAGGCCCGTTTGACTGTTCTGTCGAGCAAGATGGACGTGGAAGAACTTTTTATTGTTTTCCTTTGTCTCATAACCCTTTAACCGCCAAGATTTGCTTTCTTTGACTTACCTCCAGCGCCACGGTTCTTTAAGAATAAGTTGGGAATACCTAATATCAATGCATAAATTAATTATTTATTTATAAACAAAAATAAAAGTCGGTAACATAATCATTGTTTTATTTATTAATCTTACAATATTTAAATTATAGTCCTACCAACTTATCTGTGAACTGAAAGAGGACGGCACCGTCGATTCAGTGTTGCTAATTAATATAAAGTGCCCAAAATTGAGTAAGTTTTCAAGAAGGAAATTTCACATTAGACATAATCGTTTAATAAGAATTACAGTTTTTACAAATTAAAAACAATGATACCTATATAAAAATAATAAAATAAATAAAAAGAATTTGACAATTTACAGTTACGTAGGTACGCTAACAGTTTAGTCTCTCAGCAATAAACAATGGTTTTATCTAAAAAGTAATCCAATGAAGTGCAAATTCAGCAGATAAAATGTTCCACGGGGGATACAACTTTCATTTAATGCGAAGTTAAGTAGGTAACTACCTTGCAAGAGGTACCTGGATGTCTAGCATTTAGTTATGACCGTACCTAACCCCTAACACCAGATTTGACTAATTATAATTTGCAGTGGTACCTAGTGGTAGTGTAGTGTAATAAAAAAAACAAATTGCTTTACAATGATTTATTGAAAACCAGGTTTACAGTAATTGTGATCTTTAGATGAACCTGCATACACAACTTCATCCTGGTTGTGAGGCCATACTCCGCTTATTTCCGTACCACTATTATCATTATCACTATCGGTTTCAGTGTCACTTACCACTTCTATAATAAAAGGTTTATCTAAATACAAATCATGTTTTAAGTATTCTCCTTCTAACCTGCGAACGTGTTTACAATGCTGTGCCCACTCATGAACTGTAATAGCGTTTTTGACGCTTCTCTAACTAGGCGGGGAATTTCAGGATTTCTGTGCTCAATATTTACATCAGCAACTTTTCTTTTCATTGTGCTCCATATGAGTTCAATGGGATTGAGATCACAGTGATAAGGTGGTAAATATAAGCATTTGTGTCTATTGTCTTCTAAAATTTTTTTCAATCTCATATACAGGTTCAGGCTTGTTTCTCTTAATTATTTCTAAAAGCTGAGGTTTAGTCAAATTCTCTCCGTAGTCAATTTTATTTTGGGTCAACCATAATTGCATATCTTTTTTTAAGGAATTCGTATTTGGGACTTTATTCACACAAATACGGTGATAAGGAGCATTATCCATCACTATTATGGATGGCTCTCGTAAATTAGGCACAAGTTTTTCAATAACCCACTTTTTAAAGTTGGTACTATTCATCTCGTCATGATAATCACCACTTTTTGTGTTTGAATTAAACACAAGTAGTGCATTTGTAACAAATCCAGAATCTCCTCCCGCATGAACAATAATATATCTTTGCCCTTTCGATACAGACTCCAATACTCCGTCTTCACCCTCTCCTTGCCAACATTTACCCGATGTATGCGAAGAGTGAATATAGGTATAGGTCTCATCTAAATAAATTATGGGCCGGGGCTGGGGAGATTTATTATTTTTATCCGCTGCATGCAAGTACTTAGCTCTCCAAGCTGATATTTCATTACGCTCCATAAGAACCTTCCGATTAGATTGAGATTTTTTAAAACGAAATCCCACCTTGTGTAGCAGCTTTCGCAGACTCTCTCGCTGTCCTGTGTAATTTATTTCTGTCTTTAAGACCTCTAGAAGCTTTTTAACAGTAGGGACCTCTTTTTTAGCAGAATAAAATTCATGTACTTTTCTCCGTATAACTCCCATGTCAAAATCATCAACATGCACAAATCCGCTTTTACGTTTTCTCTCCTTGCCTGGTGTCCGAATTTTTGTAGCAGTTTCTTCTGCTGCGTGCCCTTCCTTAACTATTTTTGAAATTAGTCCTTGACTCACACCTGAAATATAAAAATAATAATAAAATAAATATTAGTAGAAATTTGAAATCTGGCAGATTAGTTTGCTCACTCACTTAGCAGGTTACCTATTAGATGTACGTTACCGTTACGCTAACCTGCAGCAAGAATAGAAACAAATATTTCGTGGACTTAAATAATTAGTTAAGTATCGGGTAATTTATACCAAGAAAGTTGACAACACTATCCTGTCGCTGCCGAAATTCGTTTGTATATTTGATTAAATGGAATAATCGGAGATCCCGCCTGAGCTTCTTCTTTAAAAAAGGTTTTAACCTTTAGAATAATGTTTCGAGCATCACTTTTAATAGCTTTCGGCATATTTAACTTTATAAATTCAGCAATATCACGACAAAACAACCAGAGAACCCGAATGTAGTATACACTGACAATCGAATGACATTTCAACATGACGGCCGTAGTTCCAATTTTCGCCATTTCACAGATAAGTTGGTAGGAGTGTAGTCTTAAATCAAGTAACTACGTAAACATGTCCTTGTAGAATGGCAATATCAATACTCAGGAGATGGGCACGATGTTCATTCTTCTGTTGGTGAGGACTCTCCATGAGCATTTCGTATTAAATTTTATCTTCATATACAGTGTGTCTGTATACGGTATGGCAAAAATTAATGGTGAGGTACAGACCATCAAACTGAACAACTTTCTCCCAGGGACCAACATCGTAAACGCAAAAAAAAATCAGTCGTCCCATACAAAACTTCAATAGCTACTCTACCAAATGTAGGGCCGACTGGTATTTTAGAAAGTTGTTCAGTTTGATAGTCTGTACCTCACCCTTAATTTTCGCCACAGCGTGTACAGACACATTGTATAAGCTTGTCGAAATATCGAATTAAAAATACATAAAATTAAACTTACCAAATCAAAATCACTATCTGTGGAACTGTCGTCACTTAGTAATTCATTATTCCGTTGCAAAATATTTAATAACTCTTCGTCTTCCAGCATTTTTTTGCAATTAAAGTATACGACAAGCGAAGTACCTACAACACTAGTTACCTAGAGCGATAAAGGTTTCAAGTGATTTCACGGTGACGGCGCTGAGGCAATGGACAATAGCTGGGTGGGTGGTGGGTTGGTCCGTTGTCCGTTGTCGCGGTCCAAAGGGACCGCACGTAAAATTACGGCGACGGCGACCGAGGACTGTCTGCACTAGTGAGGTTCTGCGTTATCAAGATTTCTATATTTTTCATCGTAAAAATACTCGATATTTCAAACTTTAATACATTGCCCAATGACAATATTTATACATAAGTAATATATATATATACAAGATGTAACATAAATAACGCACAACCTCTTAACGGATCATTGTACTCATCATAATGAACAACTTTTACTATGGGACCAAACCTGAAATCGCGAAAAATAATCAGCTGTTCCCTACTTTTATTGACTTTTTATCTCGTAAGGAGACTAACCTCATTCGGAACACAAAACACGTCTGGCTGCTACGCCAAGTATGCGGTGATAGACATATAAAATGCATGTGGCTGCCTTGTCTCGCTCTGGCTGCCCGCAGCCAATTGGCTGCCGTGCAATCTAACGCTTTGTAATGGCTGCCGCAGCCAGGATTTCTTGGCTGCCTAGTGCGCGGTGTCTCTTAAGGTAGATATACCAATATTCATATCTGCCGAACATCATGATGAGATCGGTAAACATTTGTAAATAGTTCTTACCAGCCTTACCTGCAAAGAAAGCTTCGCGCAACTCATGCGACGAAGGAGGTCTCGTGCGCACGCAAGCCAGACAGTCCGCAGTAACATGCCGCCACTTTCTAGTGGTCGACGACGAATCAACGCTAACAGCAGCCTCAGTAACTACTGCCCCTACACTTTGAACGTTGTTTTCATCAGCAATAGACCCAAGGCCTACTTCTTGGGTCACTTGATTTGTGACCTGTGCCTCTATTGCAGCTGTAATATCATTTTTATTTTCATTATTAGCTGTTTTCACACCCTCATCAATAACTTTGCTGGATGTGGTTACACTTTCGTCTACACTGATTGTAGTGAGAATCCTTTTGGTTTTGTCTTTGGTTAAATGTGGGTTGTCACTTGTTTCTACGCTAGCAATCGATGTGTCTGCGTTAGAGACAGCTGGTTCTGATTTTTCTGAATTCTCTTTGTGGATTTGAACTGCTATGGTGCTTGAACTAGCTGTAAAAGAATTAGCATTTGAGTAATGAGTCCTGAATATTGAGAGGTCGTCTAATATGGGTGTAGAGTCCGATCGAATTTCGTTTTCGAATTTCGAGAATTTTCGTTTTCAACTGATTTTTATTATTTTCGGCAGTGGTCCAAAAATAATTTAGTGCTGGCCACTCAATACTTTCAATACATTTATTCAGAGAAAATGCATAGTTAACTAAAAGCACAATAACTGAAAAATTGTTTTTTCTCGCATATAATATCAGATTGTTCGATTATTTTTTTTTGTCTCTCGTCCGCTTTTCTACTACAACACGGCTGATCCCCTTCTTTTGCGCTTTGATTTTCAAAAGCTCTAGCATTGAATAAGGTTTGTATGCCAATACCGTAAATGGAAGTTAAAATCTTTCCATACAACAGTCCCGTTCTTGTTGTCAATTTAGCCTTTCAGCTTCGTAACTTCAATTATTCTTAAGTTGCAGTATGCAGCATGCATAAAAAGAATAATCCAATGGTAGAGGCTACATATTGGTGTAAAACTCCCAAAAAGTGAATGCGTAAGGACTGACGAAAATCTAGGATGAACTGAACCCGGTCATTCTGCAAAATGGCTTTAATAAAACCGGAGATGAAATAAACAATATGCAATTCTATTTGAATTGGTATTATATAACTTTTTTTTTTTAATAAAAGATTATTAATTGTTGATGTGATCTGATTTATCGACAATGTTGGTTGGCATGCGTTCCGGCACTACTGACTACGGAAAAAGTTGAAATTACCCCTCAAAAGTATCTAAAGTATTTTTTTGCGAAACTGAACCAAATATAAATATACTCTAGCTTTCAATTTCAAAACGATAAAGGCTTTAGTACGATAAATATGTGTCATAGTTGAAATAACCCCACTGCAATGTGCGGTAATTATAACTATTGCTTCCCAATTCTGTTGAAGACCTACGTAAAAAAGATTGCAATTAAAGCTTTTAGAACATAAATTTATGTCATTTACCATAATGTTTTCAAAAACAAGTATGCAGACTATTGAAGCTGACATTTGTGTTTTTATAGTCGAAATAGCCCCGCCCGAATTTAAGTTTAAACGATGAAAGTTATTAATTGAAAGATTAATTATTATTTTATTGACACTGCATTTTTTTTTTACTTTAACCTAAGAAAACCGTATCGTTAAACAAAAAGAAAACTCTTTTCGTTTACGGTTTTCAGCCGAAAATGTAAATCAGGCCGAATTTCGTTTTCGTCCGAAAAATAACCGTGTACGATCGGGCTCTAAATTAAGGACATTAAAGATGATGTAAAAATCATTGTACCTTTATGCGAAGCCAATTTCTGACTATCAGGAGTGGCGCGAGACTTATTTTCCGTGCTAGCACTACTTGTGTCCACAAGGAACGACGGCAGGCGATCACGCTTCGTGTGGTCACTTTTATCAGTGTCTTCCTCGTTCACATCCTCATCTCTATAAAATACACAAAAACAGAATCCCAATTCCCGTAACTAAAAACATTCAAAATCTAGTCGCAATCTCATCTCAGCGACAATCAAAGGTCAAAAATTTAAGGAAATTATAGGTATTTTTGTCATATTGAGACTAAGATCAGGGGGGCTAAAACGGCCACTTTGGCAGAATCATAATAAGATAATATTATGAACTTTAGTTAAATTAATCGTAAAATGGTCACAAATTGACAATTCATAATATTAACTGCGTACAATTCATATCACGCAATTCATCTGTTTGACAGTTTTGTATGGAGATTCGTAAAATGGTGCACAAACTATGAATTGATTTAATGTCAAATAGCAGAATAATAAGAAGTTAGTCAAGAGCAACATCTTACAATTCATATTGAAGATTTTGTGAAGAAATATTGTAATGGCAGGTTTAGACATTCATGTAAATTTCCTTGAGGACGCACGTGTTACGGAGACCATTTTATATCGCCGACGAAGTGTAGCTCTTCAGAAAATGAAAATAGCCTAGGTAATAGGTACCAACAAACTCTATGTCCGGCATTTCAAAAACTATTTTCATTTTCTGTCGAATCTCCGTACAAAACTGTCAAACAGATGAATTGCGTGATATGAATTGTACGCAGTTAATATTATGAATTGACAATTTGTGATCATTTTACGATTAATTTAACTAAAGTTCATAATATTATCCTATTATGATTCTGCCAAAGTGGCCGTTTTAGCCCCCCAGACTGTGAACGTTCTTAAAATTACAAGGTTTGCCCCTCAGATGTCAAGCCATTCTATCAACTGGGCAATTCAACCTATAAAAAGCGAAACAAAGTTTTAAGGTTCAATCTGCAGCTGTCTATTTGAACCTTCCATAACGCATTCTGTGCGAACGACGCGCATGCGCGTTTTTCGGACTTTTGCCATATGCTTGCGACGCGTATGCGCGTCCACCCAATTTACATAACTTTCTTCAAGTGCGGCGCGCCGCACCTGTGCGTTCATTGTTCATTTCTATTGTTTCAGAAACAACCGCGCATAAGCGTTCATAGCACCACACGATTTTTTTATTGAACGCGTAAAAGCGTTTGCCGCACAGGGTTAGTGAGCTACTAATAATTTAGCAGGTAACGCGATAACCAGATTCATATTCACACAAGAAATGTGCCTGATAGGATTTCCCATCGACAAAAACGACGAACTTCCATACAAACTTTCATTCCCTAATTAACTCCTTTAGAGGATAAATTATCAAAAATCTCCTATTTTACGAGTAACTCTTTTAGAGGATGAATTTTCAAAAGGCCTTTCTTAGTGCTCACTTTCGTTACATAAGGATAAGAAGTTTTGTGCAACATTTCATGCTTGTAGACCCAGCGGTTTAAGCTGTGCGTGGTCTGTCAGTGAATGAATGAATTCAAGATGTTTACTAAGTAAATAGACAAATGACACTTATTCAAAGTCTCAATTCATTTTGACGGTTCTTAATTACCGTTTCCTATCATAGTAACATAACTCAGACATTAATAAACGATAAATACCTGGGAAACAGTTCCATAAGGTCCCTAGGAAGACAGATTCCGATGTATGCAGGTGTATGTCCCTGTGAGAGACGCACGGGGGGCGGGGCGGTGGGGCAAGTAGAACGACGGGCTTGTAACGAGGCCCCCGTCGCCCCGGTCGCACCCCCTCCTGCACCGCTAGGTGGAGATACGCGGGCGTTGTCTCCCAAAGGTAAAGGTTTCCAGTCGTACTCCAACAGACTATAACAACAAAGTATTTGGTTGTTGCATTTCCCAAACTGTTTCTGATACTTTCCTCATAGTTGGCACTGTCCGGATACTACCCTTTTTTTTTATGGGTAATCATCAAATGACTTCTCCCGCTCTGGGCAGAGCGGGAGGGCGTGTCAGACTTTTACTGACTAAAACCCACCCGTGTTCCTTCTGCTGCCTGTGCTGGGGCCACGGTAACTCTTTCGAACATCCCGCATCCCTAGCTGGCATCGGCCTTAGAGGACCCCGTCTATAGTGCTAACATCTCTTTAAGGCGCGCGTGGAACACAACGCGCCGTCGACTCGGGCCTGGTCCTTACCGGACGGCGAGCTACTAGTGATGGTAATTAATGATATTTCGTATAAATTTAATAAACATACGAATTCGTGAGTCTTAGCATGTTAATTGCTATTGCTAAGCTAATATGACGATAATTCATAATTAAATGTAAATTTTGCTAATATTGCGAATTAAAGAGCGCATTCGCCACATATAATCCTAGTGGAAGCATTCGCCTTAGGACCGTAGGACGTCTCCTAGCGTGCGTTTAGTTTACTCGCCGAGAGCCCAAGAACGTTTGATTTGTGCTAGTACACTTGCATATTTTATGTGATTATCACATAATTAAATATATTTAACAATTTAAAACCTATTATTGTTTTTAAGATTTCATGAACTTTCCTTCATACTTTAGAAAAATAATCCCATATAGGGTTAATTCGGTGAGACATTGTCACGTTCAAGTGTTCAATAGTTTATTTACATATTTATACCTATACAAAAATTATTATTTAAAATTATTACTTACACTTTTATTTCACTTTTATTTACTGAATTTTATTCTAATACGACGCGTGTGCCACGCAAGTTATTAGTAAAATTAAACAATCGCACGTATTCATTCAATATACGACCCTAAATGCGAGCAAATAAAAGATAATAAGTTTTTTTTTTAAGATAGGTTTGCTCTTGACTCTAGTCTAGGTCAGAGATGACAGAGAGAAAGTCGACGATGGAGCGATCTTACCCAGAAGAAGCCTGTTAACTCTCACTTTGAAGAGATCGGGGTTGTATACGTTCGGAAACACAGACGCAGGCAGAGAGTTCCACTCGTTTTGCTGTGCGCATCACAAAAGACATTTGGAAACGCTTAGTGCGAATTGGTGGAATAGCAACTAGGTAGGGATGGTAACCTGCAGTGCGTCTAGATGTCCGATGGTAGAAGGGGGCAGGCGGAATAAGGTCGTGGAGTTCTCGAGCACACTCACCGAAGTACAATCTGTAGAAGACCGACAAGCAGGCAACCTTGCAGCGATGAGCCAAGCTGTGAAGCTTGGCATCCACCATTCTTACGTCGCCAATGAGCCTCTTAGCTCTGCGTCCCACCGAATCAAGCGCGGCAAGTTGGTATTTAGCTGAGCCATCCCAAAGGTGGCTGAAATACTCCATGCAGGATCGGACTTGCGCTTTGTAGAGTTAAAAGCTGTCCAGGCTTAAAGTATCGCTTCACCCTATTTAGGATGCCCAGTTTCTTGGCCGCAGTTTGGGCTTTGTACTCGATGGTGGATCCGAAGTTGAGACATGATGTCAACTCCATGCCTAGGAGCTCGAGCCGATCAGTTACAGGAACAGATGTACCCCGAAAAGTAGGAGTTTGATCGAAACGACTCCTTTTGGTGGCGTTAAAAGAGACCAGATTATCATCACCCCACTGGGAGACAAGACTTAAGGTCAAATCTGTCCGCTCTACGATGGCCTCCCTTAAGGAACGTTATAATAATTGCTTAATTCTTCGCGCCATCCGGGCCACCTGCACGGCACCTACTTCTGCTAAGTTACTAATATTATTCGCTAATAATTTAAACAATTGCACGTATTCATTCAATATACGACCCTAAATACGAGCAAATCAAAGATAATAAGATAATAATCGCTTAACTCATTGTTCGCATCACCTGCTAATAATTTTAAACAACGAACGAGGTCAGGGTCACGTGAAACAGTAGATTTCGTATTTTCGACTTCCCATGGGTGCAACGGAGACGGAGAGTGCGCGCTGGCTGACGTATGATAAAAAAGTACGAAGTAACGAATTAAAACCATACGTGTGCTCAAGGACTCCACGACCACATTCCGCCGGCCCCCCTCCACCATCGGACATCTAGACGCACTGCAGGTTACCATCCCTGCCTAGTTGCTATTCCACCAATTCGCACTAAGCGTTTCCAAATGTCTTTTGTGATGCGCACAGCAAAGGAGTGGAACTCTCTGCCTGCGGCTGTGTTTCCGAACGCATACAACCCCGATCTCTTCAAAGTGAGAGTTAACAGGCTTCTTCTGGGTAAGCTCGCTCCATCGTCGACTTTGTCTCTGTCATCTCTGACCTAGACTAGAGTCAAGAGCAAACCTATCTCAAAAAAAAAAAAATCTCCTGCCCTTATCCCAATTTATTTGTGGTCGGCGCAACATGTCCCTTTCGGCCATACTTGAGTCGTCATCTCGGTAGTCACCCCCTAGATAGACCACTGTAATACACTACTAATATGTACTAATATACTGTTTATATGAAAAAAATATGAGAAAATTTCCCATCACCCAGATATCGATACCCATCACGTCTGCAGAGTTTCGCTAGCTAATTTAATTTGACCCTGTATACAGGCTGTAAGAGACAGCCTTCCGCAGACTGATGGGGTGAATTCAGTATATCATACTAAGATGACCGGTACATGAAATTATTTCTGGAACGTTATGGGAATCCAATAAACCTGATTTGTTTTAATACCTCACACGCAATGTATCGTTACCGTGGCAAAACGCGCGTAGCGAACGGCAGCACAGCGAGCCTTCGGCCGCCGAATATTTCAACATCCATTGCAGATTTTTTTTATTTTAGCTGTTTTATTTACATAAATAAGAGTGCTGCGTAAAAAGAGTGTAATTTTACATTGAAATAAAGAAATAGTAACTGAAAATACGATAAAAAAATTAAAATTTTCCTGAGAAAATTTTCGGTGGAATATGATTCGAAATAAGGAGCTCAATGCACCCTGTTAGTTTGCGGAGGGCTGTCCCTTACACCCTGTATGTATGTAATTAAACCGAATAAATACGTTATGCCATCTAAAATAAAATTATAGAATAGTGATCATATAAGTAACGTATGTGCGTACGTTTAATGTACAATGTAGGTACATGTTGACGTACATAATTTAAATTTTAAAAATTACCTCATTTTCGCCATTCTTTCTTTAGTAGACTTGGCTCTGTCCCTCAGTGAAGAGAAAGGTTTTGATCGTCTGTTCGTATCCGATAGCAACCAGCTCAAATCGTCCATTTCACTCGAACCTGCAGCGCTTTCTGACAAATATGGCCTAGAAAAGTATTTTTAAGGTAAGTTACCCATATTTTAATTGAACTGATTAAATGTCAATGAGCTCAATGAACAACTCAAATCAATCGCATTCTAATATTTTATTCAACCGGGTGACAGCTAAGATGATGTAAGCCAGAGTACAAGCGATTATAGCCTTAATCTCAAACTCAAAGCATTTATTTCAATTAAACCATTTACAGGCACTTTTGAA
The DNA here is from genome assembly GCA_947568875.1 of Fissipunctia ypsillon. NCBI lineage: Eukaryota > Metazoa > Arthropoda > Insecta > Lepidoptera > Noctuidae > Fissipunctia > Fissipunctia ypsillon. Next base: position 13,004,336 of record OX387647.1, read on the forward strand.
TTGTTAAAGAGTCAGTCAGTTAGTCAGAAAATTGAAGCTAGTCGCCCATTCCAAAACGTAGATCTCTATGGAGAAGAATGGGCAAGAAACTCCATGGACACTCTTTTAAATCAAAATTATTACAAAATCCTGGGTACATTGTTCTTGTTGCTTCTATATGTGAGAACAATGTAAAAATAAATCATTAAAAACAATTAAAAATATAAGATTAAAAATAAGCCCTGGCAGTTAAGAGATGACCAGTCTCCACTGACGGCGCCCGTTCACGAACATGACGCGTGGATCAGCACCATCCAGCTCAACCATTTTGTAGGGAACCGAACGAATGATCCAACACACGCGCCACCATCAGCGAGACATTTAAGTGAGCATGAAATACTCTCAACTGCCATACTCTTTCAAGTCAACATACCTACATCATAACATAAAACCGCTCCATGGTACACACATTTACATTTAACTACATACTACACTTTACATTTAAATTGAAAAAATGCTTCTAATTTATACAAAACTATAGTTTGCAATGATTGTATTTAAAAGATTAGTAAACAATAAGGTCATAATGTAAGAAAAAAAGGGACGCATTTCTTCCAAACAAAAAAAAAATTTTTACACAGCCCAAGTGGCTGTGGAGCAGGACCAACATTTAGCCAAGCATTTTTATCTTTTTTATCTACTTATAGTCCTTTATTGATTTTTCAAAACATTAATATTTTACATAACAACTTATACCTAATTAATTAATAAAATAACAAAATTATATCCTAACTTAACTAAAACTATTCACAAACTAAAATATGGCGTCGAAAAATTCCTCCGCATCGCTGTCGACTGGTAATGTACCCAAGAGACTGGCGGCATTGCCACGTTGTATAGCAATGCTTAGCCTCTGGCCAAGGTAAAAGCCGGCCCTTGGGTCACGGGAAGTGTCAACTAGCCGTTTGGAGATTTCGTTAAACAAACCATGAGCGCTCGGACCCCACGGCCCGAGGGTTTCAACCCCAAACGGCTCGAAAATATAATTACCGATAAGGTTATTATACTTTCGCCGCTTGAGGTTTTCCGAAGCCGCAGCAGCAGCGCCAGCACAGCACGCCGAGCCGGGAAGATGGGATGGCGCAAGAGTGTCGACACAAGTTGCGTCCCACACTAAAGGCCTACCCACCTTCCATGGAAATAAAGACATGCCGTCCGGTCTCTTGCCATCGTCGCGTGCCAAGCCATTGGGTACTAATACAGCTGGGACGCCGACGGTGACAAGAGCCCGTCGGATGATGTCATTAATGTTCGCGTGCCGCGCTATGCGACCCGCACTTCGGCTGCAAGACAGGCCGTGGTGTCCAAGGCTGTTGACAACTTCGCCACAGTGACAGCGATGAGGAGAGCAACAAGGGGCTCCTAGTCGCAGGGAAGCAGCGAGGCGGAAAGTAGTGTCGTCAAACAAAGTGCCTATGCTCGACGACGGTAGTGCATGAAGCCACAGACCCGACTCCCACTTACCCACAGCCAGCAGGCGCGCACGCTCCGCAGTAGTAGCAGACGTGTTTAGTAAATCTATGATATAATCATTCAACCTATAATATGCTTGTCTACATAGTGTGCGTTTAATGCATCTTTTAAATTGCTTCTCATTTAGTTGAAGAATATCGAGAGGTATTTTATTATAACATTTTACACAGTACCCCATAAAAGAAGTGTGTACCTTAGACAATCTGAAATGTGGTTGATCTAATTTGTTCCTATTTTTAGTGTTAAAATTATGCCGATCACTTATCTTACTAAAAAGATGTAGATTTTTTCTAGCATACATAATATTTTCATATACAACCTGTTTTTTTTGATATCCCATAACTCTAGGGTATGATTGAGACCATATCAAATAATCAACTGACATATGAATTATGTTTCCATAATCTTTTTTTTTTCATTTTTCATACAAAATAATTCGGCAAAGTCACGCTTATTAACGTAAACACCCTTACGTGAAATATGACAACGTCGCATTTTCTTAGCTTTAAATATGAATGAATTACTTGTATTGATCAATGAAACTTAGATACCTAGACACATCGAGGGTCTATTTTGTACGGTAAGCAAACAAAATTAGGTACAGTGGATTTCGGGTATAACGACAATGAAGGGACCACTCTATTTTCGTCGTTATATCCGGAAGTCGTTACAGGCAAAGGTAAAGAGATACAGACACGTACACATGTGTAGTTTATATTCATTTATTATTGAAAATATTTGCACACATAGTTATTCACCGGTACATTTAAAAAAATGTGTAATATTAGTTTGCTTCAATTTATTTTTTTGTGCTAGTGTACGCTGTAGGGTGTATTCTATTTTCATTACTTCTTCAATATCTATAATATCCTTTCCATCACCAAATAAACAGTATCTTTTAAGCTTTGTTACAACACCTAACACATCCTTAGTTGTAGGAATCTCACCTTCCTTGCAATCTTCTTCTTCCTCCTCATTTTCCTCATCTTGCGTCGTATGTGATGGAACAACAGTTTCAACAATTTCACTATCGGACAAATCGCTAGTAGTGATAAGTTGACTGTCAATATCAACATATGTTGCCCAGTCCGCAACATTTGTTCCGCTTGATGATACTGTAGTCAGTTGTGCCAATGGTATGTCCAATTCATCATCGGAGTCGTCGTCAATTGTTGTGATAGCCGAAGATTTACGGAACCCAGCGTGTAGAAAACACTTTTTGATCGTATCTGGAGTCACCCGAGCCCATGCCGTAGTTACCATTTCAATGGCATCTAAAATATTAACGGAAAACGGGCCTGCCGAGTTTTCAATGTCGTTCATCATTTTCTGTACTAAAATCTTCCTATAATGACTTTTGAAGGTTTTAATTATCCCTTGATCAATCGGTTGAATCACTGATGTAGTGTTTGGTGGTAAAAATGCCAGTTTTATGTTGGTCAAATTCTCTATTTTAGGATGAGCTGGGCAATTGTCAATAAATAAAATGATCTTCTTTTTGTTATTTCTTAACTGGGAGTCCCATTTGCGTAGAACTTTTTCGAAAATCTCTGAAGTCATCCAGGCCTTTTTGTTTGCTTCGTAATCAACTGGCAAAGATTTAACATTTTTGAAACATCTGGGTTTTTTTGCCTTGCCTATGACCAATAATTTTCTTTTTTCCCCTGCCATACTTGATGCAACAAGCACGGTGATTCTATCTTTTGATAATTTTCCACCAACGCACTTTTCCCCTTTAAATTTCAAGGTTTTGTCAGGAGTTAACTTAAAAAACAAACCTGTCTCGTCAGCGTTCCATATTTGGCTATCAGTATAACCTTCAGTCAATTTTGGGAAAACTGTTTTTAGCCAGTTGTCACAGTCACTTTGCGATACACTAGCGGCTTCTCCACAAACTTTGCCTACTACAATATCGTGTCGTTGACGAAATCGGTATATCCAGCTTTCCGAACACTCAAAATCCATTTTTCCAAACAGTCTGCCAAATTGATTAGCCTTTTCTTGCAGCAGACGACCGCTCAAAGGTACGTTTTGGCTTCTTTGGGCTTTGAACCACATTAGAAGGGCATTTTCGATATCTTGATGCGTCGGTTTGCGGTTTTTCTTAATTTTTAAGGATTTGGATTCAAAGCATTCTAATATTTTATCACGGTTTTTCCACATCGTAGATACTGTTGAATGGGAAACTTTGTACTCTTTGCACAAATCAGCATTGTTTTCACCGTTTTTCAATTTTGAAATGATTTCCGCCTTTTCTTTAACAGTGAATGTGCGTCTAGCAGCCATACTTATTCAAAAGTTTACTAAACCCAGTTGCTACTCAGAATATCACTTTGTAACTGAACCATAAAAGCTCCGAAACGTACACGCTTCCCCTACCTACTTAGTTGATATCTATAAACAAAAGGTAAAGGTCTCCACACTTGCTGACCATCTGTGTGCAATGGATGTAAACAAAAGATAAGAAATGTTTGTGAAAGAAAAAAATCTTTGTGTCTTTGGCGGCCGACTCCGGTCGCAATATCTGCATGGGATTTCTAGGAATTTGTTACAAATGATTCATTAAAAACAGTCGCTACACCCGAACTCGGCGTTACATCCAAAGTCGCTATAGCCACATGAATTTTGTACTAAAGTATGCTTTAAATTCAAGGGACTTAGATTTAACGTCGCTATAGGTAAATGGTCGCTACAACCAAGGTCGTAATAAATGAAATCCACTGTAGGTGAACTTTATAAGATTTTTAGTTTCATCAAATTCAGCTTTTAGTGTTTTTAAAGGACGCAACCAAGACAACGCTAGAATGATGGATAGGATAATTTGAAATAAGTTAAGTGAAAACAAACTGGCCTAAATGTTATCACTTCATTGTTTAATTAAGTTTTAGAAACTTATGAAACCTGGGACTTTTGGCAATTTGGTATAGCACTGGCTTTATTTTTCTTAACTTTCAAACTAAGCTGATAATTTTACCTGCCTACTAAATATGTCAAAATATGCCATCGATATTGAGTTGAAAATTGATTGCGGGGATTTGACAGATTTGGGTAAGTCGATGTGTTGTGTGTGTGTTTTATGGGTTTAGGGTATGATAAATAAAACAAGTTTTGTTAAAGTAATCAATTTAATTTAAATGTTTTTCAAAGTGTCCGCCATGGTATTCCAAGCACACATTTAGCCTGGTGCGAATCTGCCTATTTAAGTAAACATTGTTTTGGCGCATTTCATAAGCTGCTTCTTCAATTCACCTAAGTAAATGGTCCCTTGATAATTTTTTTTTTTCATACACTTTACTTTTTAATGCACCCCACACGTAAAAGTCTAGTGGGGTTAGGTCTGGTGATCGCGCCGGCCACGCTATAGTCGGGCTTCCACGCCCGATCCAACGTTCTGAGTATTGTTCGTTTAGGTGTTCCCGTAAGTACCTGTGTCCCATAATGGGCAGGCGCGCCATCGTGTTGGATCCACATTGTGCGAATTGTCTCCAGATCCACATCCTCAAAAAAATCTAAGAATATTAGATTTAGTAAAAACGTTAAAGGCGGTGGGGGATTTCTATGGGACCTATTAATTTATTATTTAAAATTCCCGCCCACATGTTGACAGAAAACTCATGTTGGTAAGAAGTTTCCCACACAGCTTGCGGATTCTCTGTTTTCCATTGATGCTGGTTTTTTGAATTAAAAGCCCCAGCACGCGTAAATTGGGCTTCGTCCATCCATAAAATTTTACCTATCATATTTGGGTCCTGAATTAAAAGTTCATTCATGCGCTGACAAAAGGCTATTCTCGAAAAATTATCGGCGGGTAATAGGCCTTGAGCTTTGCGATAATGGTAAGGGTGGAGTCCATATCTTTTCCATAATTTCCACACTAACTTGTGAGACACTCCAACTATTACACACACACGTATCGTAGATAATGTTGGATCTTCAATTATAACAAGAAAACTTAATAAAAAACAACAATAAAACTTAACAGCAAAACCGTAACAATTACAATTTTACGTGGCACCGAAACTTGTAAGCGAGACGAAAGTCAGGAAACAAGTCTTAAACAAAGGGCTTGCTAATTAAAGTAAAAATGATTTCACTTTTTGCTAACGCTACGAGTTCCATGTGTGCGTACATTGTATTCGGTACCTAACAGGTCGGTGTCGGATAAAAGAATTAGTAGGGTTATCAATATTTATGTAGGTAATTGAGTCATAAACTAGTTGTGAAAGTGAGATCCGATCAGGACAGGTTTGATTTCGTGTTTGGTAAAATGCGTATGGATAATAAAAAAGGACGAAGGGGTCAAGGTACTCAATGTTACTCAACAATTTAACATCATACGATAGTATCTAGTTTGCATAGCTAAACTTTAGTCATGTTTAGCCACGCAAACTAAATACTATCCTTGTAAAATGACGTCATTTCAACTTTGCACATGGGAATGAAAAACTTTTTAGTGTTTCAGAAAAGTAAACAGCTAGGATACCTACACATGAAAACCAACATAAACATTTTTAAATTCGTTTCTTGATTTGTCCTACATATTAAATTCCAAAAAAGTCTTCTCCAGTTACTTAATTGGAAAATCTAATACATATTAGGTACATGTGATGTGGCTATCTAGGCCGTTCGTTTCGCTTAGAAGAATTAACTTAGGAAAAATCAGAAAAAAGCCAATGACTCCTAATGAATGAAAGACTAAAAAATCTTACGTACCTATGCATTATAAACTCATAGGTGACAACCCTGATATTCCGAGCACTACACACGCATTAGAACTCATTGTTAACCGATTCGTTGCGGATGGCACGTTTCAGTGCCATCACTTTTTTTTGCGTGAGGCGTTAGGCACGGATGTGTGTCATTTTAAAATCGATGGTAACTCCTTCAATTAAGTTAACCTTTTGAACGCCATTGTCACATATACGTGACAAGCAAGCGCGTGCCCTGTACGCCAACGACACAAATATGTGACAAAAAATGCGGTGCACTTTATCACGAAACAAACAATTAAATCATTACTTTTGTGTGTTTTTATTTGTATACCTTAAATATTTATCTCTTGTCCATATTTAATTGCTTGAAACGAATTAAATTATACCATGGATATAGAGAAATTCGATGACAAAAAAAGAGAAATTAAACGCGGTGAAATTGTGGCTTGGCGTGGCGGGCACGCGCGTGCGCTTATGCTCTGGCGTTCAAAAGGTTAAGGAAGTTTTTACTCAGAACCAAACTATCTTCATTTTTCACGTATATTAAGCTCGTAGCCTTCGTTTCTGGATATTGTAAGATTTTTTTTTAAACAGGAGTAACCAACCTTTTTGAAAGTTGAAAGTCGATTCGTTGCAGATGGCAAGTTTCAGTGCCATCACTTTCTTTTGCGTGTGGCGTTAGGCACGGATGTGTGTCATTTTAAATCGATGGTAAGGAACTCCTTCGATTAAGTTATGGTTTTTACCCAGAACCAAATTATCTTAATTTTTCACGTATATTCAGCTCGTTTCTAGATATTGTAAGATTTTTTTTTGTTTTTAACACGCTTTTATTAGCTTCACTTGTAACTAACTATGTATGTAAGAAAATCTTGGAATCTTAAGTTGACCCACTTCCCGGTCTTCGATTAGGATGTTTTGCACACGCTCTGAGTTCTGATGACAATACATGACTAGCTAAGAAACGTCATTATAAATCCAATATGGCGGCTTCCCCAAGATGGCGGACTGGCTGTTTGAAATCCACCTTCATGATATGGGTATCAAATGAAAGGGTTTGCTGTCAGAAATACGAAAAAAAATATTCACGGGACTTAAATCTAATATTTTTAGACCTCAATAATCAATCAAATCATTAGAAAATGCGAAAAGGTTTAGCACAACTGTAATAAAAAAGTCACTTACCCTCCATTTCCAGAAATACACTTATTTTGCCACTTTTAACCACTTATAACAATGTGCCTGGCCGTTCACGTTAGATTTCGAATGTAAACTAAAAGTATTCAAGGTTTGAACATGTAAAAAATGGTCAAAATACTGTTTTCTTTCCCGCATGGCTGAAGGCACAGATGCGTGTCATCTAATCGTATGGCGTTGGGCACTGAACAGTGTCACGTTATTTTTGTTCGACGCCACAGTTAGAAGTTAGCGAAATTAGAGATCGCAACGAATCGGTTAAGCTTGATGCCCTTCCCGTCCGAGCCCGTAACGCTACGCAGGAACCTACTTAATAGCTCTATCTTACTTACACAAAGCGACAAGCCCCAATAAGAGAGTGAAAAATCCGAGTCGCAGCAGGTGCGCTTCACCGGGTTATCATTGTAGGCAACTCTTGCGCGCCGCGCGCTAGGATACGTTGTGCTGTCGTAACTTTTTAATGAAATCGATATCGATTAAACCCGTACTTAGACTTCAATGTCATTAAACACTTACTTTGATTTAACGCACATAATTATTCAATGAAGATTACGAATTTTCTAGTCAAGCAAAAGTGCGAATATTACGAAGGTGGCTCAAATTAATAATAACCATCACCCAGTACTTAATTTAAACTAATTATGCTTATGCATAATTATGCTTAATCGTAGTTAGTTTAGGTAGCATACTCGATCATTTTGGTGCAGTAGTAGGTAGTTCTACTAAAGCGTACAATGTGTTTCAACTAAGAATAGGATGACCTTGGCACCATAATTATTGTGACGACAATTACATTAAAAAAGACTGCAAATTAATTTTCAATAGTATTTATTATCGTTATTATCTTGTTAATGTTATTTTCATATTTTTAAGAGCGTGTAAGTAGAAAAGCGTGCATGAAGTCACAATATGGCGTCAAGGTCATCCTATTCTTAGTTGAAACGCATATTAAATAAGATGTAATGTCATTTGAATTTTGCTTCGTAATTTAGATACTCAAACTACTTGAGGTTTCATCGATGTCACCGAGGTGGCTTTCCCTCTACTAGCTGCCGCCGGGAAGCCCCGATACCAACATACCTACACATTTTATTTTACTATTTATTTTACTACACTACTGCGAAGTTTGGCAAGCTCGCAAAAGTAAAGATTCGTCATACTGGTCACAATTTTTGACCTAATTTAATTATGATTGATGATATCTCCGAAACTATGCATTTTTAGACCACCTATTCGGGGAGTTTTAGTATTATTTTTACCTACAGAATATAACCCTAGAGTTATGGGATATCAAAAAAAACAGGTTGTATATATTGGCAAGGTACCGTCATGATGTTAATTTTTTTAAACAGTTCTTTTAGAGATTCGCGACTGCGGAGGTTGTAGATGGCTCTGACAGCCCTCTTTTGCAGAATAAAGATAGAATCAATATCTGCAGCCCGTCCCCATAACAAAATACCGTAAGACATGACGCTATGAAAGTAACTAAAATAGACCAGTCTCGCGGTATCCACGTCTGTTAATTGGCGGATTTTCCAAACAGCGTAAGCAGCCGAGTTTAGCCGCCCTGCTAGTGATGTTAAATGAGGACTCCACTGCAGCTTTGAGTCCAGCGTAATTCCCAGGAAAACAGTCTGTTCGACGAATTGTAGTATTTCCTTATTCAATACTACGTGACATTCACTACTTCTAACATTTGGTAACGTGAATCTTATGCATTTAGTTTTCTTCTCATTTAATACTAAATTATTTACAGTGAACCAATTATGGACCTTAAGCATAGCGTTATTTACGTCGTCGAGCTCTTGTGCATGTCTGTTAACTTTAAAAATTAGTGATGTGTCATCAGCAAATAACACCATTTGTGGTCGGTTTTTCAGTAAATGAGGTAAATCATTTATATATACTAAAAAGAGGAACGGACCTAATATAGAGCCCTGCGGTACACCCATTTTGACTTTTAATCCCAATGAATTCTTACCGTTTATTTGAACTTGCTGCAGTCTATTATTCAAATATGATTTTTAATAGCATAGTTTCCTTTTCCTAATTACTCACCGTCTATTAAGTGACTTCAAAGTAGCGTATCCTGTCATATCCATCTGAGATGGAGGCGAGCTGGCCACTTCGTTACCCGTGAAACCTGCAATATGATAATATTTTTAGAATAAATCACATCTGTACAAATAAATAAAATTGAAGTGTATGTTTGTTATGTTAAAATAACAGTTTTTTACTAAATGCATATGAAAGTATATACGGTCTGTCTGCCTGTCTATCTGTTTGTTCCGGCTAATCTCCGGAACGGCTGAACCGATTCGACGGGACTTTCATTGGCAGATAACTGATGTTATAAGGAGTATTTTAGGCTACCTTTAATTTTTTTTTAAAGAATTAGGGATCCGCGCTAAAAAAAATAAAACCCATAAAGGAGATGTTTCAAAATGGGCCCAGAATATGTACAATACCTCGAAAAATCGAGAAAAATCCGTGGAATTCGGGAAAAATACTGACAAATTGCATACATGCATATTTCTCTTGTAATAATTTGATTTTTATCAATTATTTTATCGACTTTCAATATGGCGTCTCGCCAATTTAGGTACACTGTGGTTAAAAACCAATGACAGTAAACCATAGATCAACCACTGATCATAGATCGTGAACTTCTACTGTCACTTCAGTCGCTTTCGTTGTCGATCGTGTTCTGATGTTCTGTTCTTTCGAGTTATTTTTAACAACCTGGTTTTCGTTTTTTGGATTTTGTGATTTTGTTTTTGATAGTTGAATCAAAAGATCGCTACATTGTTTTTGTCTGAGTTAATATTTCGACTATTGAATGTTTGTATTCTGTACGTTTATGCTATTAGTGAAAATCTTGGCATATCGCAGGTCAACCTATGAGGTTGTCGTCTGCTTAACTGGACTATACTTTATGTACAGACGCCAGTACATCAAGCTACTACAATCTGTCAGATTTCTTTAATAGATTTTCGACTTTACAATTAGATCTAAAATAATATTGCGAAAGACTAAAAGTACGACAATGTTATGATTCTCTTTGACAATGTAATATGACAGAAGTAAACATGTCAAACGTCAATAATCAATCAACATGACAACTGACCGCCATGATGGGTATTTGTTGTGTGTTGCAATTTCAATTGTATATTCTTGTACCAAACAAAGCCAATTAAAAGTAATTGGATGATTGGAAACTGTTTTAATTGTGTTTACCCATTTTTTAGTAGGGTGTACCAATACCTGGCCGGGGCTCCATACATTTTGAAACATCTCCTTTAAAGAGTTTTTTGAACGCCCAAATCTCTGGAACTACCAGTCAGATTTGAAAAATTCCATGGCATTTGGTAGCCCAATTATCAAGGATAGTTTATAGGTTATTTAACATCACGAGATGATCCTTAGGAGCCGAGCAAAAAGAAAAAAGTCAGAAAGAACGTTATGCGAAAACGAAGCTATAGCGCGGGCGGGCGACGCAACGTGGCGGGTCGGGGGACGAGGTAGTTTTATTAAAATGTGGCTATTATTTTAATATCTTGTATATCTTACAACTTCTACGCGAACGTTCCGGGGCACAGCTAGTTTAGAATAAAAAAAAGAAGGTGGTACAACAAACTCTCGGAGTCAGATAAGGGAAAATAATAATAATGTAAATATGGTGGAGGTCCAACTCACTGGATGTGGAAGTGCGACGTTGTAGTTCCGATATCTTCGGCCGGTGCGTGCTGTTACTGCTCTTCATACCATACAGACTCGAAGAACTTGGTATTGGACTCAGAGTCAAAACTCTATCACTGCAAACACATTGCACATCAGAATAAAAGAAAATACTGAAATTATTAATGGGATGCGCTAATGTAGCCCGCGAAATTGAGATTGTAGCTATTTTAATCCAGTGTGTGTGTTGGGTACTGTGTGGGTGCCTAACCCTTCGGGGAAACAAGGCGTGATATTATATTATCTGTTTAATCCTGTAAATATATATTTGTACATACATACATACAAACTAATACGGACCTGCAAATTGCACCCAAATTGCTGCAAATTGGACCTGCAATTTGAATTTCGCGGGCTAACCTGGCGCTTTCGCCTGAAGAAGACCTTTGGTTTATACTTACGGAATAGCGTATTTCCCAAGAAATGAATCGCAACTACTAACTCCACTGGTACTAGATTCACTGGTGTTCCTCACTCTACCCTCATGATGCTCTAAGGAGTTCATTCTGCCTATTAATAGTCTATTGTCCGCCATAGGGACCCGATGAGGTCCAGGTCTTTCGTAACTCGAACAATCTCGAAGTATGTCGACAGTTCTTGACTCGGATAAAGTTGGTCGATCATGTGAACTAGAGCAACTTTGCGACGGTAGTGTATGCGACTTTCTTTTGTCCGCCCGCCCATCAGTGTAACCTTTATGGTCTGTCACATCTTGGTCTTTGATTTCCGAATTGTCGGCGGATATCGATCCAGCTTTTCCAAAAAGTTTCGTAGTATCTGAATGTAAGCTTTCTGCGACACTTTGATCCGTGTGATCTGAATGTTCGCTCATTTCTGTGTCGTAGGCGTTGTAGCGACATTCTGGTGACGTCACAAAGTAATGCACGTTCGTGCCTTGCTCAAAGGTGGCGTAGGTTTCGTCGGGAATCACTGGGAATTGATCGTGCCTCGTATGTCTTACGCATAGCCATCCTAAAAGGTAAGCAACAAAACGTATTTATTAAGTCAATGAGACACAATTATTACACACAAAATCTGTTACTGCGTTTTCATTACCAAGATCGGAAAGTAGATTAGCGCCATCATACGTGCTTCCAATAAGTCCGAGTACATAAAAGGCAGTCGCTCGCACAGAATACACCGGGTTGTACTTGGCCAACCTTACGATGTGTACAAGCACGGAGTCTTCCAAATATCCGTTACTCAAACTCATAAGTTGGTGGAGGCCCTGTGACGTCACAGCAGTGTTGCCAACTGCCCATAACGATGCCTTTAAGTCGGCGATCTCTTGCTCGTTGGCGCATTTCTTGCGTTGCAGAGTCTGAAAGGAGATGTTATTTTATTGAAGAGGTTTGTTACATTTATCTTAGTATTCGATTAACGTCGGGTGCACGCGACTTTATTCATGACACAACTCATATAAGGCTTCCGCTTCACCTGCCTTTCGCTCACCTTATAGTGATCGGGTAGTACAGCAGCCAGCAAAGCACGGGCGCGGTGGGTGGGGTGCGCGGACAGCGCGGGGCGCGCACGTGACGCCAGCGCGGCGTGCAGGTGCGGCGGCGGCCGGGCTGCGCGCCGCGCCCGCGCGCCGCGGCACGAGCCCGCCTCGCTAACCGCCAGCGCCTCATGCACGCCCGCCTCTACTAGTCGCACGTACCTGAACAACAGAATACTCGGTCACTAAATGATAAAACGAGGCTGCTTCGTTAGTCTAGTGGTCGTAAACGCTTTTGCTGAGCAAGAGGTCCTGGGTTCGATTCCCAGGTCACGCAGTGTTATTGAGAATTCCTCAGTAGCAGGCCGGAGTCTGGATTTGTGCCCGGCTGATGGCAATAGGCTCGCCCCCTATTACATGAGACTTCAACATAACTGGCGAAATGTGAGTGTACTATAGGTACACCTCTGCCTAAACCTTTTCCTCACGTTGGTTTCCTTCACCGATGTCTGTAATGTCCAAGATAAACTCGGAAAGTATATATGAATTGAAAAAGTCAAATTGATACTTGCCCGGATCTGAACCTAAGTACAACCTCGTGCATGAGAGACGAAGCCTTAACCATTGGGTCATCATGATGGTCGTGAAGGTCATAAAATTATTTCCAAAAATTACTGATACAAAACCAGAAGGCCAATTCTCGTACTTAAAAAACGTTCATATTCAAGTCGCAATCTTATCTCAGCGACAACCCATGTCAAAACTTGACAAAACTGTACGGAAATTAGAGGTATTTTTGACAGATTAGAATGCGAACGTTCTTAAAAATACGGGAATTAACCCCCTGATCTTACAACAAATCATGGAATTCTCTTCTGCGCTAGTTAAAACTGTGTTGCAGGAGCTAGTGTCCTCCCGTAATAAAAAGACAACTTTGAACATTGTAAAGAAAATAAGACAACAAAAAAACCTTCTACTTTTAAATATAGATTTTAAAAAAATGTGACAGACAAAATGTAACATAGTTCTACAACATTATACATATAGTTCTTGTTTTGCGTGAAAAGTATGTTTGTTAGTGTGTTGTGGGGGTGAGGGATGTGGGGGGTGTGTGCCAAAAAAGACCAGTATAAAAGATTGGCTCCATACAATCAGCCAAAATGCACACACAGATACCCAACTATAGAGAGGGTCGTTCAAGTCGCAAGGTCCAGAAAGGCGATACATGCCCGTTATGGCGCTCTTCTGAACATTGGTTTAATCCTGAAAACCATCGAAACACTTCCAAAAAAAAGGGGGGCTGAAATTGGAACTTAAAACACATTGTAAAATACAAAAACAGAATTGGTCACACCTCCTTTAGATAAGCCTTAGTTTAGAATTGAAAAAACTCACCGGTAGTTGTAGGATTTAGTCCAGAAATCCAGATGTTTCTTGAGAAAAGCAATCGACTTCGCATCTACCGATTGTACGGCGACGGCGACTTCGAGGCTGAGCCACAGTAGATATCCTCTGTCGCTAATTTCCGCAAAATCCAGGGAACTGGGTTCCGCTGTCTTATCCAAATGACAGTTCTGACAGAGAGTCTCTTTCATAGTTATCAACTTTTCCACGTACGACTGCATGAATACAAGTTCATTTTATCGTATGAATTCACGATAATAGTAAATACAGGATGTACAAGAAACGTGTGGTCAAAGGACATGTCCGAAAATGGTTTTTTATTATTCAATAATTCTAACCAGAATAAGTTAAATATATTTGGATAGACATCCCAAAAAACTAGTGGTTCTAACAATATCATACATTTTTATAGACCTCCAATTTTGAGAAAAATTGTTTTTTATTTTAGTGTGAATTTACTCCTAAAAGCAATAAACCTTTCTAATTATCTAGGATAATAAAGTGAACACACCCCAAAAAAATAGTAAACTTCTCAAAATTGACATATGATACTGTCATTATTGTTAAGATTTATGAGTATATCAATGAAAACAAAACGTTAAAATCTAATGATTGTACAGACGCCAGCAGGTCAAGCTACCCGAAACTGTCAAATTTTCCCAATCAACCTTAAACCTAATGCTTAAGCGATAAAGTTGAAAATCTATTAAAGAAATTTGACAGATTGTAGTAGCTTGATGTGCTGCCGTCCATACCTTCAAAACTAAGAAATAAGATGAAATGGGTTATTTTAAGTCAAAAATGTGTACCATAATCCAAACTGAAAGCACACTGTACAGGATTATGGCTATTTCGAATGTTCATTGTGCAAGTTGCAATATTTTAGTGAGACCCCGGTTATCAAGAAATTCATGTTTCACCATAGTCCACAAGGGTTTCTTAGCAGGAGTAAATGATAATAGTACCTAATGATCGTGAACATTGTTTAATTACTTGGGAGAATTCCTTTTTTGTGACTTAGAATCAAGATCAGAAGTGGATGAAAAGCCTTTCGAAAATTATGCAATTTATAAACTGAAATAATAAGCTTTATTTGGACGCTAGTGTTACGGTTTTGTTATGAAATAAAACTTTTTTTAGTTTTAAATATTCATTTATTGATTTTCTTCATTTTTAATGTCTTCTCTTATTAAAATATTATCGAGAAACTGAGCAGGTGGAGATATATCATTTTGATGCCGAGCCCATCCAAGATACCAGACAATTGTCATCACATGAGCACAGCTTCCCAATTATGCAACTGTAATAATAATTGGAAATACAATTTTGCCAACTAGTCTCCGCCACTTTCAATAAAATAATTATGTGTAATACACTTTATTACTATAGTGACGGACTTTATTCGTCCTCTGATCAAAGCTATCTCATGTGATGACGAAATGCCTGGAATGTTTATTATTTGTACATCTACACTTACTTCTACAGTAAAAGTACCGTTGGGCCGAATATGTATAATAAGAGCGGCGAGCCTGTTTAATTTCATAAACTTCTAAGCTAAATAAAACTAAATCAGATATGTCTATGATGGGGAACATATTCAGCTGTGGTATTTGAGCATTTATCTGGATGAAACTGGCTCGGCGTCTATTCAGCTGTTGCCCAATCACATAGTCAGCTAAATAATTTGGCATGTTCATTCTCTGATTAACTCTTTCCAGTATAGTTTAGGCATCAGGACGGTCAGTCAAAACGGGATGGAATTGGTTTCAACAGGATCAAATAACCGTTATGAAAAAGCAAAGTCGTCAGGGTTATAGGTTCTTAAACTACCGGTATCCTAATCAAGTGCAAAGTAGAAGAATCCGTTGTGAAAAGGCCAAGTCAGTAAAATTGGGAAAATCAACAAAGCACAAATTAAAAAAATACGATAGCACTGGATAACACGCAGGCCTGTCAAATAAGACATGTTGTCAAAGTATGGGGTTTTATTTGGGTTGCCATCAACAAATAAAATATATGTACTAACATTAAATAATAATCATTTTTCTCTTAAATGGAGGGGTCTAAAAATATTATTTCAGTAGTTTTAAGTTTCATATTTTTGTCGCATTTATTTAGGTGTAATTTGATGCGGGTTAGATGTTTCTCGGAATAAAAAACCAACGTCCATACAAAAACCGGACATCTCCTTTAAGGGTGTGGTACAGACTATCAAATTGAACAACTTTCTCCATTGGACTAACATCGTAATAGCGAAAAAAATTTCTACTGCCTCGACCCAAATATATGGGACAGCTGATAATTTTTCACATACTTAAATTTGACTACACCTTTCTGGTACACCATTATGTATGTATACAAAATAATTTTGGCGTGATTTGACAGGTAATAAAATAAAATAGAACCTGCTTGGATTTTTTGCTGTCGAATAAACGAAATCAAAAGTAGATACCATGCCGACTTTTAATGTAAAAACGACTTTCAGAAAGACTAAGATGGTTCAATTCATTATGACGGTGGTTTTACATCGCAATGTTGTATAATGAATTGGATAGATGTAAAAAATTATAACTACACTTACAGGAACATGATAAGCTTCTTCCAAAATCGTGAGCGCAGTTTTTACAACCACCTTCGATTCGTCCTTTGTTTGGCCGACCAACATTTGTAATATCCAGGTATCCATGTCCACACCACTGTTAGCATCACTATTATTATCTCTTTGAGTTGCTTTAAGATCATCATTAACAGCATTCTTCTTCAATTTGGCCTTTCTTCGGACTAACTCGCGAGATTTTCGAGACGCTCTCAGTAGAACATTCAAAAACTGTGTTGCATACAATCTGGAGGCTTGAATATTGCAAGTCAAAGTTTTTGCTAAAATGTCTCTTGGAAATGAGTCCAAAGTGTAATCCAGACTGGATATCACTAACTTAACATAGCAGCTATGATGAGTTCTTGTCGATAGTCCTAAAAGGCTGAAAAGTAATTACAAAAATTAAAATTTCGTACAAAAGCGCATGGATATATCACATCACATTGTTCCAGTGCGAAAAAGAGATGGACAAAACGTATAGCGCCATCCCTTGTTCGCTATACGGCTACCGACCAATGGCACAGTTAACTTACTTTTCATACAATCCAGTTTGCTTAAATAGCCTCAATCCATTCTGTGAGTGACACAGTTGGCCAATGAACAGGAAGTACATCTGACACATAGTGTTGCACATATGCTGAGGACTGAACAGGCACTCGTGAGCCTTCAGACCCATCTCTATAGCCTCGATCTGACGGCTCACGTCCAGGAATAAGTCTTCTAACAACCTTTGGCACTCAAGCTGAAATATAATATTGATATTTGTCATAAAAGACGGGAACGTGATAAAAAAGACGGTCCTAACAATTCACTGTCCTACTCGCAATTTTTACTTTCGCGACTTTCACGAGTTTTGGTGTTTAGTATAGTGCTCTAAAGTAAAAATAGTGTAAAACAAAACTAATAACAAAGTTGTATATAAATTTTACTTACATCATTATGTCTTAATAGATGCCTAATAAGTTGGCAGCCCGCACGAGTGGCGGAGTGACCGTGGCAAGTACTAGACAAATCTGTGTGAGAATATTTATTGGAAGACGGCTTCAGGTAATTAATTATACGAGCGACCCACGCTTTGTGACCACTGTCATTGAGGTTTAACAAGGAAATGTCGTTTTCCTGAAACAATATTATATTGTAAAAAACAAATCTATTTTCGAGATTTACAATAATGAAATGAGTATTACTGAATTATAATATACCTTCAATATAGTCCTTATTATATCCCAATTCCAGGTGTTGCCGTCCTTATTTTGCATGACCAACGTACATCGAATCAAACTGTCGCTATCTCGTTCGAACAGATTGAAAAACTTCGCCGTCTTAGTAACTCTACTGACTGCAGCACTAGTCCGAGAACTAACACTTTTACTTTTAACTAAAGCACTCACATTTCTGTTAGGAACATCAGCCCGAGAGCCAACACTGTGCCTCTGTTTTGGCTCGTTTTCGTTATCAGAATCATTTAAGAATTCAATACTATTTTCTTTATGGAGGGAAACGTCGTGTTTTGGCTTAACCATACTAGCATTGTCTTTTTCTTTTCGACTTTTAGTATTATCTTCTACTTTCTCTCTAAATGCACCACTACAATACTGTATGATGTGGTCTAGGAACAAGCTGCTACTCGCCGGCCTGGCTTCGAGCATAGAGTGCAGTCTTCGCAAGGCAGCCACTGCGGCCAAGGCCTGGGGCTTGCCGGCCGAAGCTTGAGACATTAGCGTCGGAAGCGCCGGCGTTATACTACATATTTGAGGAGGTAGATACAGGTGTATTAAATGCAATAGTTGACCCAGTAACACAGTCGCTCGGACAGATATAAAAGTATCACTTGTGACAATCACTTCAGCTAAACCGTCTAACAACCCAGCCTGGAACATACAAATTATAATAATTTAATATCGCAACTGTAAGTTAATAACAAAATTAATTTATTCTAAATCAAATATCTTACCTCTAAGAAACACTGAAGTAAGAGTGCAAGATGAATTTCTATTATATCAGGGCCCGTAGCACCAAGATGAGGTAATATGGCAGTGCCTTCAGCGGCAACGAAACCTTCGTTCAGTCGCCAGGAATCCTGAAATATTAAATATTTAACACAACTGACAACACTTTATGTATGCTGTAGAAAATTAATACATGGTATAACTTACTTGAAAGTCAGATGGATCAACTGCATCTAAAGCTACAGAAATCTCATCTGTCCATTCTGGTTGCGGTAATCCGACTAGCTCATACAAGAGATCTAATATAGCTTTCTGTAAATAAAAAAATAATTTCGTGAAAAGACTGTTATTTGAATTTAGTAAGCCTCATTTTCTTGCTTAACAAATATTGAGCAACATCAGCATCATAGACAAGTTTCTGTGTTGCGGAAACATATTGTTGGCAAAACAAAAACTTGCAATGTTGCTATCAGCATTATGGTAGAAAGCCGAACTTACGCCGACTGGCTGTGTAGAGGTAAACATTGTTTCTAGCAATATTTGAAGGTACTAACTATCATGAGCAACTGTTATAATTAATTAGATACAATTGTAACAGTTTTATTTTTAAACATAAGTATATATAAGTAGGTAATAGACAAATTGTGAAACATGCATTCATTCTGGTCTAATAAATATTATTATTATCAAAACAGTATAAAACGTGGTTTACTCACTCGAACCTCTAATCGCGGAAGGTAGAGGGCGGTGACTAAGGCACGCAGGCCGCCCGTGCTACATGGGTGACAGAAGTGGAGCAACCCTGGCCAACTACGAAGCACGCACAAGAGGGCAAGGCGACTACACGTGAACCGCATCTCGCGTTCATCTCTGATTAAAGTAACTTTTAATATTAATATTTTATTTATTTATAACATACATAACAACACGCTGTGTTACCCCGAATGGTTGGGTAGAGGTGTGTCTAGAGTACATTTCGCCAGTTATGTTTAAGTCTCATGTAATAAGGGGCGAACCTATTGGCATCAACTGGGTACAAATAGAGACTCGGGACTGCTACGAGAATTTCCAGATAGAAAAACCCAATAACACTGCCCGACCTGAGAATCGAACCCGGGACCTAATGCTCAGTTTATTTAATTATTTAAGGCGAAAGCGCCAGGTAGCCCGGGAAATTCAAATTTTCTTACGTTTTTTGCAATTTGTAAGTCAGTATAAGGATTATGTTGATCAAAATGTGATTCGCGACCGTATGTATTTACAGAATTATAATAAACTCATCAATACAACTCTTTAAGACCAGGTAATTCTATTGAATGACTATTTCATGCAATCTTGACAATTAGGATTATACAAACTTATGGAGCTGTATTACTGATTTTGATGATTATAATTCAGTAAATGCATATTTGTTACGGTCGCGAATTATACTTTAATCAACATACAACTTAATACTGACTTGCAAACTGCAAAAAACATAAGAAAGTTTGAATTTCGCGGGCTACCTGGAGCTTCCCCCTTAAACAAAAAAGTTAAATGGTGCATTCCTAATCAACGCTATTCCAGGTGAAGATAGTGGAAATAGTACACACATTCTCACTTGTCTTGAACCTCGTTTTCGAATTTTATTCTTCTATTATCGACAAAATTTTTAGAGATTGTTTCGGGTTATAACTATTGCAAATCCCGAGCGCTTGTGACTTATGGAGACTGACATAAGGTTTATATTATAATTGTTGACTTGTGTTCTTGAAGTACAACAACCACGTGGAAACATGTGATCCAGTGAAATAGGCTAGATAACAGTAAGAAAAATACCTTATGAATTTTATTATGTAGAATAATTGTGAGCTAAATGTATATTAGTAGTTAGTAAATTGTATTATTTTTTGAAGTATTCAACTAAGGGCCGATTTTTCAATCGTCAGATAACTTTTATCTGGGGAATATGTTTGACGTTTTGACAGCTTTTGTATAGAGAATATGTCAAACCATCGTATTTATTCCTCTGATAAAAGTTATCTGACGATTGAAAAATCGCCCTTAGTTTGGTAAATTATTTTAGATTCATTAATATTTTTGAGAAATAATTACGTAAAAATATAGCCATTGGTCACGTGACATTGAACGCGAATCAGAGCGCGACACGTCACGATCGAGCGATCTTCAGTCTTGAGTAGTCTTGACAAAATAACATTGTTTTTGGGTTCCCACCTCAGGATATTTTCCCCTAAATTTAGGGGATTTTTTAGAAAAAGTAAATAGCATTCGCATGTTTATAGGAATAGTCAGAAAAAATACGATTGAAATGTATGATTTTAAGAAATATCAAAACGAAAACGCCATTTGCTTTTTGAAAAACGAGTGTCCGTTCAGCTTGCATTTTAGATATTTAAATCACTGTCACCACGTGTTTATTTTGAAATCGCAATTAATCGATTTAATTCGACAGTAATAATCGATCGATCGATTATTTGAATCGATATCTAAGGGGAAATTCAAAATCAGAAGGCGGAAACACTGGTTATTTGTTTTTACTTGTTTGACAGCAGACAAACTGTCACAGATGATACAAATTTGACGACTAAGGGCGGAGTTCACCGACTTTTAAAACGACTGTTTAGTTAATTATTTCTTCCCTTAGGAAAGGATCATGGTCATTATGGACTAAGAAAAAAGAGAATTTCATCCCATGATGAGACTGTCAACAAAATGTAGTGCATTGTTAATGTAATTATTAGATATCATCAGTTTAATTTTTAAAGATGGGGAAGTATAGATATTTTATATCTTTATAAATATAATTTCGCTTTATCAGAACGCAGTATAAAATATTGATTTTGAACGCATTTGTAATTATTAACGTTACTACTGAAGTCTATATTTAAACTTGGATCTAAATCGATTTTATTTTTTAATCGAAATGAAACCCAGGGCAATGTCAACTGTTTAAAAGTAATGATTTTACATCTAAAAATCGATACTGCATAAATTGATCGATTACGTGGCCTCCCTATTTTTAACTAGTAATATAAACAAAAGAAATAACAAGTCTTTGTCCCACATGATGTAAGATTTTCAAATTGCAGCCGCAATGTTAAATCGCTTCGGTGTGCGGCTAAAAAACCGCGACAATGCTCCACAAATATTAAATAGCATTCACCAAAGAATGCGCTTGTAAAATAATTTTGCAGATATTATTGAAGATAATAATTTAAATAGACGTTATTCACATTTTGTAAATATGACCGCAAATAGTAATAATGTTTATTTCCCGCGTCTCCAACATGAAGATCTTATTTTATTCGCTCTTGGGACTTATCAACTTCGCCAAGCACAGTCTTATTATGGGGAACATACAATATTCCATGGGCAGTACAGAATTGAGGTCTGTAGAGAAATACCGGATTCTCTGGATTTTCCGGATTTAGAAATAAATATACTTAAATGAAGTCTCAATCGTAAGAGGTAGGTAGAATAAAATGAAGACATATTGGGAGTAAACTGTATTATGTATTCATCTTAATTAATAATGACACATCTGGGTTAGCCGGCATTAGATAATATTGCTGTAATTGTCTTGTTGGTCGACGCATACTAGGATGTTGTGCTCATGTCATGACCATAGTTTGGTATCTTGGATGGGCCAGACATAAATAAAATATAGCTGCTCCTGCCGCATTCCTTGATGATGTATTTATAAGAGAATTGTAATAAAATATATAAGTAAATTAATGAGTTAAAATTTTTGTCGTAGGTGTTTTAAATTAGTAATTTTGAAGTACCTATGAGCTACGTATGTATAGCAGTCTTCTTGGAAACTCCTCTATTATCAGGGACAAATTCAATGTGTCCATGTCTATTATGGTACCTACTACCTACTTATGAATGAAGATAATTCAACCCCTGCTTTTGACATGATTTGTAACTTAATAAAAAAAACATGTGAAAAACCTCTCAATTCAAAAGCCACAGATTAATAATATACCACCTAACCTCAAAAAACATATTTCTTAATTACTTGACTCTCCCATCTTAAAAATATATTGAAGGTCGTACTTAGTAACATTTATTTAGGCAAATGAAACAACATAATAATGTTTCATCATGGGACGTTTTGTTAAATTTTACTAGTCCAAGCATGTTAGGTGCGTGGCCATGATTCTTTGACAATAACCAACTGTTTAAATACCTAACCGGTGATTTGAATGTTGGTGAACACAGGATTATAAAGATGATGACATCACTCGAGCCGCCATTACAGTGTATCCAGTTGTGACTATGATAATTAAATTGAGTTTTATAAGCGAAAAATTAATATTGTTTGTGTTTATATTTTGATGAAATCCTCATGTTTTAAGGAAAATAGACCACCAGGAGCATTTTTAATAGGTTTCTTAAAAACTGTCAACTAGCCTATTGTGAACTTAGGAAGGGCATAGAAGTTAATACTTATCTCTTTTTGATTATTTTAACCGTTCAATAGTTAAAATATTTTAAAAAAATTAAAAGAGATGGGATGAAAAGAGATGATGGGATCTATGGATTTTTAAAGTAAAATACAACTCAACCATCTGAATTTAAACCATAACATACCTGCTAGTCTCAGTACCGGCTGGAC
The DNA here is from genome assembly GCA_947568875.1 of Fissipunctia ypsillon. Lineage (NCBI taxonomy): Eukaryota > Metazoa > Arthropoda > Insecta > Lepidoptera > Noctuidae > Fissipunctia > Fissipunctia ypsillon. The sequence continues at coordinate 13,027,503 of OX387647.1, forward strand.
GGAAGTGAAAATCACAGTAAGGTGAACTGAGACACATGAGGTCAATTCGCGCGGCCCTTCGCGAGGTGGGGTCGTTGAGTGCGTGAAGTAACACGCCACATAGCGCCTCCGCCATGCGGGGTGTCGCACATTCGGCTAGTTGGCGCGTCACTGCGTTCACACCACCACATGATATGAACATTTCGGGGTTCAGAACACCTGCAAGTTTATTGATGGTAATTTTCTGTAAAATCCACCTTTCATAGCCGTGAACGTTTCACAGGAGTCTTCTAAAAGTTACTTACAGATCTCAGCAAGCGTAGCAATGGCGGGTCGCGACAGCCGGTCACCAGTGCCGTCGCCAGCGCTGGCCGCCCGGGCGACCGCAGCGAGACATCGTAGTAAACCATTTTCCACAAAGGCACCACGTTGCCGTCGCACTCCACCCGTCGCGCCCACCACGGCCACTACTCGACGCACTACTCGTAAGGCCTGCGCTCGTTCTTCTTCGTTACGAAGCATTAAATCCATTGACCTAAGGATCACAATTGATACTGCTAATCAGTTTATGCTCTGCTAATTATGTATACAAAGTCTACCGACACATGCACGGAAATATTCCCGAAGGGAAGTTACAATGCTTTGCATTACCTGCAATAATATCTGGCCAAACTTCCGTCGCGTATTTTTCCATAGATGTGTTGCTATGCTAGACTTCTCCATTCAATGCATTTGCTTCCAGTAGTAGTACATTGAATAGACCAGACTTGGGGTTTTTTGGGGTTCAAAATAATATGTTTTGCCCACCAAGAGGCGATATACTCATTGTATGTATAGATTAGGGTACTACTCCCAAGTAATACTAATATTGGGAACTAGCTTTTGCCCGCGGCTTCGCCTGCGTGGATGTCGGAAAATAACCCACGGGAGCGTACTACCGGAATTAAAAGAATGTATTAATCCTGGTTATAAACCACCTGTGTGCCAAATTTCATTCCAATCCGTTCAGCCGTTTTTGCGCCAATCCGGAACATACATCCAGACAAACAGGTAAACTGGCGAAAATTCTTCGTTACTACTTTATCATAATGTACAGATAAGGACATATAATAAAATAGTAAGTAACATATTTTGTATAAATAATACATATTTGACTGTCGAAAATACAGCATGCAATTTTTTAGTACCTTCTGCATGGTTAAATAATGTCTAGGTGCATTTACATGGTCGATACAAGGCCAGTAAAAAGTATTTACAAATACTGGGAAAAGATGTTCTTGTTTTGTGCCTTTTAGGGTTCCGTACCTCAAAAAGAAAAAACGGAACCCTTATAGGATCACTCGTGTGTCTGTCACAGCCAATTTGCTTCGAATCTAATGGCCGGATTAAGTTGAAATTTGGTACACATATGAATTTCTGTGACCCAAACACGGACATGTAACAAAAATAAATGAATTTTGAACATGGGGGTCACTTTTGGGAGACAAATTATAAAATTAATAAAAAAAGTTTTGCTCACTGTACCATGTGACTTATCAAATGAAAGGGCTTACGAGGAGGGATCAAAAAGTAGTGAGAATGAGTCTCCGAGTCTCTCTACACACCGAGTCCAGCGCTTTTCCGAGGCTTCCATCCCTTTCAAAAAAAAAGTTTTGTCTTGGTCCTACAAAAAGCTCTCCACGGCATCCATCACCTCGTTATCGTCTTCGTACCTATTTCCCCTTAAGTATTCTTTCAATTTGGGGAACAGATAAAAATCGCTAGGCGCCAGATCTGGTGAATAAGGGGGGTGGTCAACCAATTCGAAGCCAGCTTGCTGAATGGCAGCCATCGCAACTGCCGACCTGTGCGCGGGTGCGTTGTCGTAATAAACAGCACGCCCCTTCGAAGTTTCCCTCTCCTTTTCTCTTTGATGGCATTCCTCAACTTGGGAATTAAAGCTGCATAATATTGGCCTGTAATAGTGGTTCCACGCTCCATGTAATCAATCAACAATATCCCTTCTGAGTCCCAAAATACAGAACCTTGCCAGCCGATGCCACGGCACGAAACTTCTTCGGGGTCGGTGATGATGGCCGTTTCCATTGCGAAGATTGCTGTTTTGTCTTGGGATCAAAATGATGGACCCATGTTTCGTCCATTGTTACGAAGCGAGACAAAAAGTTTTCAGAATCTTCTTGAAACTTGTCCAACAATATCTTCGAAATGTCAAGTCGATTTTGTTTCTGACTGTCGGTTAACATTCTCGGCACCCATCTTGCGGAGACTTTTCTCATATTCAAAGATTGTTTCAATATGGATTGAATACTTCCATATGAAATGCCCTTTCTAGAATTAAGTATCGGATGGTAACTCTTCGATCGCTCAATACAATTTCCTCGACTTTCGCAACATTTTCTTGGGTGACTGACGTCGATGGACGGGTGCAACGATGTTCGTCTTCCATGCTCGTTCTCCCTACTCGAAATTGAGAAGTCCACCTTGCGACAGTGTACGGCGGAGTGGACTCTCCTAATGTTGCCTCCAAATCGCAATGAATCTCTTGCGTCGTTAACCTTTTTAAACAGAGGTATTTAATAACGGCTCGCACTTCGTTTTTCTCCATTTTCGAGAACACGTTCCGACACGAAGCAAACAAATGACTACATTCAGAAATAAACAAAAGAGAATCGAAGATTTTTTTCATTATTAATATTACAAATATGTATCTGAGCTATGCCTGCCAGTATTTATTTTTTTTTCTTACCAAGGAGTATATCGTTCTCGCTACTTTTTGATCCCTCCTCGTACTATGAGGGGTCTCAAATATATTTTTTCAATAACTTTAAAATAAATATTTTTAAAGTTATTTAACTCGTTAACTGCCAGACAATAGACACCATAGAATATTTATTGTCTGCGGTACCGGTGACCGAAGTGGCAGTGAATGTGTTAAGAAAACAGATAAAAATCATTGACCATTCCTCCCCTATCTCCGAACCTACTGAGCGTAAAATTAAAAAAAAAATACAGAAAATAGTTCTATACTCATAGATTACAGGAAAACCGATAAGAAGTATATGGTATTAAAATAACATGGTAAATCTCTCAATAGTGTACCAACTTACATTTGCAGTTGGAATGTATGGGAGAACATGTTTTTTAACTACTACAATGTTAAGTTTGCTCTTGGGGATAAATTCACCCCAATTACGGAACCCTTCATTATGTGTGATTCAACACGCACTTGGCTGGTCGTTTTTTATGTAACTGTGAATAGTTTAAAGCCAGATTTTGTTATCTCTGTTAGGTTTTAATCTTAATTGCCACAAAAGTTTTGTTTTCTAACAACTACATAATTTAATTCTTTTAGACAACCACTTTGGTTTTTTTAACTACTTTAATTAATTTAATCGGAAAACATAAATAAACAAGTTTGAATGTACCGTGAAATTTATTATATGCTATTTTTATCTCCGGAAAATAAAGACATTTTATGTAATCTTTATATTTTGCTATATTTTCCATATTTTAATCCCTTCTAGCCAAATACCAATAGTATATAGTAGAGGTCTCCAAACTACGGTCTGTGGGCCAGGTCTGGCCCGCGAGCACCAACAATCCGGGCCGCAGACGTGGGCAAACGATTTTATAATTTTTAATTTAATGACCAATTAAAATGTATATAATATACAGTATGTGGCTATGATAAGCTAACTAGGTCAGGACCTAGCTGCAAGGGCCAGGGCCTTTGGGGGCTTTAGTAGTTGGTTAGTCTGACCTAGTGATGTGCCGTTGCCGGCAATATTGCCTGAAGTGGGAATATTGGTGGCAATATTGCCGGGAGTGGAAATAATTGGGAATATTGCTTAATAAAATTATAAGTCAAATTAACTACGGAAACTATATACAATACTTAAATTTAGCATTTAAAGGCCATAATCTACATTATATACAATAAAATATTGTTTTGGGTAAAATTGCCAACAATGCCAGCATTTTTGGCAATATTCCCGGTATTTTACCGGCAATATTGCCCATGTTGCCGCACACGATAGTGAATATAAGAAATAACACATAAATATTAAGATAAGAATTGACGATTGTTATGTATTGAATAAAAGGCATAATATTTCAATGCACTTGTTTCGATAAACCTTACATAATCAGTAAATCATCGTTTAGAATAACAACTTAGTAGTTTTTATAATCATTTTAAAATCACAGCTCTTAATAATACTTTATATTTCTAAATCTTAATAATAATCAGGCTGGATCAAGGGCCGGATTCAGAAGGCAGTTCTTCTTGATACGGCTCGCATTGTGAGGAAGTTCCTGTCTCTGCAGCCTTAACCACCGGTAGCTTGGACCCTGCTCCCGATACCGGTGCCTGAACTAGGTTGGACCTGTGCTTCAGGCTAGGAAGTGCATAAATACTTAAAGTAATAAATTAACAATCAGTATAAATTAAAATCTAAACTAAAATTAGGTAAATATAGTAAAATACATGTTAGCGGTTCTATTTGCAGACAACAAGTAGATCTTCTGTCTGTGTATAAGCGATGGTTAGTAAATACTTAAGTATAATTTTTTTACAGCTAAAATAATTTAATTTATAGATACTAAGTTTTCTATTTAATCTATTGTACAGAAATGGGCCTAAGAATGTAAAAAATCTTTCTACAAAGACATGTTTTGAGGATGCATTAGATGTGCATACTATATCATTCCGTCTCTTGTTAGTGTTGTCAGCAGTGTAGGCAAGCATGGTGTGCTGTTTTAATACTAAGTGCATGATGAAGAGTTGGCGAACAGTCAGCACGTTGCAGGATTTATATAGCAGATCAGTGGGGAAGAAAAAGGGATGGAAGTTTGCTACCTTCAAAATTGCTCTTTGAGCTCTTTCAAGAGGGAGTAGATTGGTTTTTGGTGCGCCACCCCATGAAGTGATGCAGTATTGAATTATAGATTGACATAGGGCGAAATAAACTTGTGTGATTAATTTTGAATCTGTAAATGTTCGCAATTTTTTAAAAACATATATTAATTTGCGCACTCTTTTAACTAGACTTTCAATATGTTTTTTGAAAGACAGTGTTTCGTCCATAATTACCCCGAGGTATTTTATGCCGTTCGTTTTAAGGATAAAAGGACAATTACACATGTTGACTGAACGGTTTCCACAACGATGGGCACATAGATGGTGGTTAGTGATATTAAATTGCGGCTTGCGCATGGAGAAGTGAATATATTTTGTTTTGTCCGCATTTAATGTTAGTAAATTGCTTTGAAGCCAATTAGTCACAGTATTAAAACCTAGTTGAGCAATTTCGAACAGTTCGCTACTGGTTTTAGCGGTAAATATTAACGCCGTGTCGTCGGCATAGGATATAATTTTGCCATTTTTAATATTAAGATTACACAAATCGTTAATATAAATCAGAAATAGCGTGGGGCCCAGAATACTTCCCTGGGGAACACCAAAACTAGTACTTTTCTGTTCATCGCTCGTGATACTATCTATTCTAACACATTGATATCGGTCATCTAAGTAGTCAGCAAATAGTTTCAGTGGTGTCCCCCTTATCCCCATGGCCTCTAATTTATTTAGAAGAACAGGAACAGACACCGTGTCGAAGGCCTTGGATAAATCAAGGAAGACTCCCAGGGTCTGGTTCCCTCTGCCAAGTTCTTCTGAAATGTTATCGGTCAGGGTATGCACCGCATCGGCTGTGGATAATTTAGCTCTAAAACCAAATTGCGCAGGGGATAAGAAGTTATTTTTTTCTAGATAGTTAATTAGTCTACTGTTTATAATTTTTTCTAATATTTTTGATATTGAGGAGAGTAGCGATATTGGCCTATAATTATTAACTAAGTCTTTACTTCCAGATTTAAACACAGGGATTACAACTGCCTTTTTAAGGCAACTAGGGAAAATTCCTTTGGAAAGACAGATTCGAAAGATATGCGTTAATGGAGGTACCAAAATATGCTTAAAGCGTTTAAGGATCTTATTGCTTATAATTATTATCCCAACCAACTGCACAGTCATCTTTTAGTCCAGAAATTATTCGGTTTAATTCGTCTTCGTCAGTGTCCAGCATAGCAAAAGATTTCAGGTTACAGCCATTTCTTGATTTTTGGAAAGGAGGTTGGCCACAACAATGTTTCGAAATCTTTTCGGCAAGAGTTCTCCCAACATTGACAAAAAAGTTATTAACGTTGTTAGCTGACAAAAGTGGTGAAGGATTAGTAAGCAGTAAACTCGAATTTGATTCACGCTGTTTAGTCATATTGGTAACGTTTTTAATATGTTTCCAAAGTTGCTTGCTATTGTTACCTGCTCTATTTAATTGATTTTTATCGTAATTATTTTTTAAATTCTTTAGGAGATTGTTGCAGAAATTCCTGTATCTTTTACATGTGGTTTGAATTATTAGATTTTCAGGGTATCTCTTAGTTCTCTGATGAAGTTTATCTTTGTGTCTTATACACCGAATTAGTCCAGGAGTAATCCAAGGTTTAATATTATAAAGTTTTTTATTCACTGTAGAAACTGTCGTGTTACATAATATTGCTTGTTGGACATGTTTTATTAAGTACGATAAAGCCAAATTAGTGTCAGCAGTATTGTAGACTAAGCTAAAATCAATGTTGCATAAATCATATTCGAGTTTAGTTGTGTTTAATTTGTTTTTGGTCTGGGGACGATTTAGCTTAGGCAGCGTTAAATTTACGGTAATTAGGACGGCGTGATGGTCGGTAATTGTTGCGTTAGTAACAAGCGTAATATATGACAGGCTGGTTTTGATCATCATATGATCGAGGCAGGAACCGCTCTGATGAGTAGGCAATGTGTGAGCGGGGCGAAAACCGTGGTATGAACAGATATTAAGATAATCTTTGGTCCCTGCATCGCAGTTTTCCGAGCCAATATTTATATTCAAATCGCCTGTTAGTATAACATTCTTAAACGAGCTTAGCGCTTGAAAAATCTGGTTTAAAGAATTGAGAAAAGAATCCAAGTTTCTAGCGGAAGGAGACCTATACATAGCGATTATCGCTGTGGTTACACCAATTTTGATGACTAAGCAATTACTCATACAGTCTTGCATAGTAGGTTCCTCGACTGTGACCTTTAATGATTCTTTAGCAAAGACTACCACACCATCATTTTGATTGTGGTTTATGGTGGTAAACAATAAGTTGTACCCAGGTATTATTGGGATGTTATCGATACGGTTAGCTAGCCAGCACTCGCTTAGTACCATTATATCACAGTCAAAGTTGAGTCTATGCAGGAAAATATTAAAGCTGTTCGTATAAATACTAAGTATGTTTTGGGTCAGTATGGTTAGTGACTTTTGGTAATAGAAAAGATATTGTCTGCAATCCTCAACGTCACACGTCTTTGACACAGTTAAAAATGTGTTATCTATGTCGGTAATTAAGTTATTATCCATACTACACTAAAAAATACAATAATAAATTAAGTCTAGAATATAAACAAGTATGTGGCGCTCTTAGGCGCCTTCATAGTCGATCGAGTTGATATACCTGTATTCGGCAGCTTTTTTAGCCGGGCAATCTGCGTCTCCCGTCTTATGGGTGGCCTGTTTTTTTAAAACGCAAACATGTAGCACATTTTGGCACATCGGCTTTCTTTGCGCAGTCTTGAGTTGTGTGTCCTTCCTCACCGCAATGTCCACATGTAGGGGCAGCAAATTTGCATGTTTTGGCTGCATGGCCGTACTGCTGACATTTGTAACATCTCGTTACCATTGTGAAGTCTCGCACCGGGCAGGACGACCAATTTATGAATAATCGGTCTTGTGTGATGAGGGCCTTACGTATTACGGCTGGAACTTCTATAATATAGTTGCAATTCTCTGCATCTTTCCTGCCAGATTTGTGGCTTAGTTTTGTTGAGGTCAAAAATGCATCTAGGGATATAGTGGGCAGTTTGTCGGCCAAGTTTTGCTCATATATACATTTATAAACCTCATTTTCAGCCATTGATGTGGGAACTCCTATAACTATAATGCGAGGTTTGCGCTTTTTAGGTTCGTCGACGGTAAGCCCTGACGAAGCGAGTTGGACTGTTTGCTTGAGCCTAACTAGGTCATCTTTAGTCTCAGTGCTGATTATGAGACCTCCTTTTGCAATTTTGCGTACGCCTCGTACTTTCAGCTTCATTTCTCCAGGGCTTATGATTTTTTGGACCATATTCTTGGTTTCGTCACTAGTCTTTGAGTTGTCGCTAGGAAAAATGGCCACAGAGCTAACAGTATTTGGACGAACAAAAGTGTTGGACCCCTTCTTCACCATATCTGCAAAAGATGTAGAAGTTGATTCCTGCTTAGTACAGGACACCTGAATCGTCCGGTTCATCTCCATTAGACCATCTGCTAGGTCTCGAGCTTCGGTCATAGTTTTAAGGGAAGTATGGGTTTGTATGGCTTTTTGCTTTAGTGACTGGTATTGAACAGCCATTTGCGAGACTCCATGTCCAACCTTCCGGCAAAGATTGCTTATTTTTAGCTTTTGATCAGAGTTTAGCTTTCCCTCAGCAGCAACAGCACAAACATCATTCAGGCACTGCTCGATAGACCCCATCCAGTTCTGAATATCCGGAGTAGACACAACTTCAACTTTCTCATCTTGGTTCAGCCTTGGTTGTTGGGGCGATGTCGGTGCCGGTGCCGGTGTCGGTACCGGGGCCGGTGTCGGTGGAGGGCTGCGTCGCATCATCGCGCTCCGATTAAAGGGGCTGCCTTCCATACAATATCAGTTTATAAATATTGTCCAGTACAATCCATTATTTTAACTTACCACTATAATGTTTATATGTATAACACGCTAAAACACTGAAACTAGGTCACTATTTATGCAAGCGTTAATTTATTTTATTGATATTATGCATTGATGAGCACGTCTGTATGCGTTGAATGCCAAAATATCTAATAAATCCCACACACACATTGTCAGGTCATTCTTAATTTCGACCAGTGCACTTAGTTATATGCCGTGCAAATTTTGTTGCATTTTTATTTGTATACACTGTATCACAATATTTACAAGTATATTCATCTTTATTATTTTCTGTACTGGTAATAAAGTGTGAAATAATCTTGCTCCGCCGTCTCATTTTGTCGGTTAGGAACGGACGGAAGTGACATGCCCATACTCCGAGAGATGCCCAGAATCCTATTTAAAAAGAGTACTCTGTGCCAGAAACTGTTCTCCCAAACCCGTGCCGTGCATGTGCAGCGCGAAAAAGATAGAACATACATTGATGTTTATTCATATAATTGTGTCCTATCTTTTTGCACGACACGCATGTGCGTATTTCAAATATTTTATGACCGACACACTACACAAATATAACTAAACGATGATTACACCTGCAGTAATAATAAAATATATTGATATTATTTGACAGGCAACGTTGGCAATATTGCCAATGCTGCTGGCAATATTGGTATTTTACCGGCAGTGGCAACATTGGGAATATTGCCGGTAGTGGCAATATTGCCACCAGGCACATCACTAGTCTGACCCTTGGGCTAAAAAGTTTGGTGATGTTTACAGCATAATTATTATATTAATTGCACAGAACAGTGAAGCAGCTGTGCTGTATGATCGGACAACACAAACTCATAACATTTTCAGTTTTAAATGATTTATAAAAATGATGCACAAAATTATTACATTTCATTTTCCCCTAATTTTATTGCTTTTAAATAAAATAAAAATGAAAGTAACTAAGGGCTATATTTGAGCAGCCAAATGTATGCGCCCATCTAAGCTTCATTTTTATGATGAAAATTATGAATATTAGATATTCACAAAATATTTAATACAAACTGGCAAAAAATAATAAAAATTGGGTTTACCTTATAACTAAAAATGGTAGTTTCAAGTTATTGAAGGTTGCTACATCAGTATCTGTCTTGATTAAGTAGCGTAACACTCTCAGAGCTGAAGCTCTTATTACCATAGAATCATCAACGAGACTCACACGAATACTGTAAACAAAAATAAATACACAATATTTGCCGCATATTTACATTTATTGCAACACTTTAAAGAGTATTATGCTGTTATGCTCATAAAGACATCACCAATTTAACATCATAACCTCTTTGTATAGAAGTAATTGTTTAAGTTTTTTTAATACAATTTAGGAGAATGATTTCTTACCAAGTCATAAGTTCATCAGGTGTGAAGCCCAAATTATTTCTGTCTTCTTTACATAAAAGTGTGACTAAAGCATTTAAGTAGGATAGTCTACGGCTCTCAGATCCACTTTTCTGCATTCCTCTAAGACCTGACTTGAACTCCATGGAGTTATTTTTGTTGGTGGGTGAGGTGTCATTGTGGAATAGCTTTTTCAAATATAATCCTTGAATGATTTCCTTTATATTCTCTTCGGGTGTTTTATTCTTAGTGTCCAATTTATATAAATCTTTAATCTCTATAATCTGTTTACCTGAAATGTGTAACGCATGTATCTACCAATACTGAAATTATATATTTGCGCACATGTAAATAAATCACTTAGTTTCTTAATCGTATTATTCACCATTAATAAATGATATTAATTCAATATTAGATGAATAGTTATTAAATAAATTACAAATATTTACCTTTCCTGCGACTCAACCAATTTTCGTAGGTGGTAGCCATTATAACATTTTTTACGCAACAGTGTGTATAAATAATGAGTATCCTTATGTTACACCAACGTGTAGGGACATAAATACTTTCAGTAATTACTCTAAGAATTAGACAGATCATAAAATAAACCGTAATTCAGTCCTGTTTTCCTCACGCACCAACACCACACATTTGATCATTCATTTGATTTGACTTGTATTTTGACAAGTGATAATTCTGCAATATTTTGTAACTGCAAGTTGTCTCTGGTGTCAATGTTTGTTTGATTTTGCGTAGAAGTTATAAGTTATAACTTCTGAAACTGCTGCTGATTTAAAGCATCATTGTTCTTCATCCTTTGTTTTATGGGGTCGTTATTTAGTTTGTGACCTTTGTGGCGAATTTATCGTCCTTTTATTATGAACAATTTTATTTTTTATGAATATTCTACGTTTACTAAACAGTATTCGGATTTAAAAATAAAAACTCTTCTCTAAAAAAATCAGTCCGCCTTGCCTTTTCCCAAATATGTTTGGGTCGGCTTCCAGTCTAACCGGACGCAGCTGAATACCAATATTTTACATGGAGCTACTACCGTTCTTACCTCCAATCCAGTAACTGGGTAATACGATACCCCTTGTTATGACTTGTTGTAAGACTTTCGGGCTTCTGACGACTCGTAACGAGTGTCAAAGGTCCACGAATGATAGCCGGCACCAACGGCTCAATTAACGTGCTTTCCGAGGCATTGAGGAATCTCGGTGTGTAAAGATAGTCACCCATCTACGGACTAAAACCGGCAAGCGTAGCTTAACCTGATGGATCGACTCGTGCGGCTGTTATTACTTCACGACTGGCCGTGGCCACGAGCAAAATAAAATTGGATTTTAGAGAGGGCATCATCATGTTGCGATTGCGATAGCTCTCGAAATTATATTTGATGGAAATCGACATATTTTCAAGAAATAGTCTTATTTTTAATTGAAAATTATCGAAAAAACAGCAGTCAACTATGTACATGTTCATACAAATGGAAGTGGCAAAGTTGAAACCATTGAAATCTGAGAGTAGTGCTATTGCCATTGCCACCAGTATCTTTGCCGCAGTGGGCACCAACACCAAACCCATTCACAGTCTACAGCTGGTAAATAGGCCATGTCAGAAAAAGTACTCGGTTAACAGGCATTCCACCAATGATGATGAGCACTGCACTTTGTTGGTGAGTTTCGAAAATTATTCTGTTTTAGCAATAAATAAAATGCTGCTAATGCTGGCAACATTGTGCTTCGAAATTTGACGAAGTAAGATGCACACTATTTCCTTTTCATTGTCTATGGAGGCGTAGTGAGGTGGTGAACTGAAACCGTCATAAAATCGTACCCAACCAACTACAAGCAATCCATTATTGAGGAAAAGTGAAGTGCTTCGATAGAAAAACGGATTACTGCCATCACTTTAGTTTTGGTGGTGGACAATGTTAGATCCAATTGATACTATCGACATGAAATCGTGTCGTATATGTCTAACAAACAAGAAACCATTATGTCCTCTATTCAGATACAAGTTGTCTGGTAATTATGCTGAAATGCTTACAGCGATTGCCGACGTAAAGGTAAGTTCGAATTGCCACTATTTTGTACACAAACTATCGGGCCTTGGTGCTTGTCAGTTGATTTCAGAAATCTGACCAAAACAAACTCAATAGTGTCGGGATAAGTGATAACCGATAACCGCGGGAGATCGTTGACGAAAAACCCCGGCTTAGATCAAAACTATCATTGAATGCATTGTAAAATTGACATAATTCTGTCAACAGACAGAAGCAAAACAAGCATAATAGAAGAAGATTACATGTATGTTATTGTAATCATGCATGACATGCATGCATGCTACAGAATTATGAATGCTATTTATTTATTTTTATCGTAAATGCTAAAGCCATGTAAACAAATGTTTCAGGTTTCATCCAATGATGGCTTGCCTGAAAAGATATGCCTCAAATGCTGCACTACTTTGGAGAAAGCATACCTACTTAAAACAGTGGCTGAAAGGTAAGCCTTTACCTTATTTCCCTTGAATCACCTAAAAAGATAATGTCTCCAAAACATTGCTGCATTGATAAACTTTTTCTGAAATTTTATGAGCTGCTAGCCAATTGTGTCCATAATTACTACTCTAGCAGTTTTGTTGTTACTTCAAATAATTATGTATATATAATCATACTTTAGACACAATCCAACCGAAACTCGGCACAATTTGTCCCATAACACTAGGCCATCCCCTTTAAAAAAATTAAATGTTTATTATTAAAATTATTTTGCTTCTGTCTTCTGCTAATATGGGTCTGCTAATGTGGCTCTGGTATGGGTATGGTGGGTTTTGTGTATTTAAAATCAAATTCAATTTGTACAGGTCTGATAAGAAACTGAGAAAAATATTAGCTAGGGAAAAAGAAAATGTACCAACTAAAAAGATTGCATTTGATTCTTTTACGGACATAAAAAGTGAAATTGGCCCCTTGACTATCAAACCTGAACCAAAATGGGAAATGGAAATAGAAGTGCCAGAAAAGCCTATGGAAACTATGGATGGCAAAGACATTGTGATTGCTCAAACAGTGATAAGAAAAGTAGATCCTAATGCAGAGGAGGTAAAAATTGATAACTATGATGATGATGTGCAGTTAACTTGGAGAACTACAAGGACTAATTATGCTACTAAAAGTGATCCTGATGTGAGTACAAACATATTGTGTTGTAAGTCATCATACTCTTATATCCTAATTCACGTGGGGTTGGTGCAGTGTCTTATTCTTAAATTAATTTAATACTTGCTATATCCAAACTCGTAACTACACACACCAACTCTTAACTTTTTCAGGCTGAGGCTGAATATTTAGATGATGATGTTTTCCAAGACGATGATGATGATGACTATGTTCCTCCAGTTGAAAAACCCAAAACTAAATTTAAGAAACCCAAACTGTCAGATATCAAAGTTTTTAAAGGTAAAACTGTTGTAAGGAAAGTAAAAGTTATGAAAAAATTCAAAGATGAATTTGACATGGGTTCTGGTAGATCTAGAGATGAGAATAAATCACGAGCTACTACAATTACTTGCTGTAAGTACCAAGTAATCTAGTTATCCAAAGGGAGTTATTGTCTATTAGAAATTAATTAATTTGTTATTCATTTACAAAATGACCAACAAGTATCAGATAATCATCATTTATGATGTTTTGTCATAATCGTAATTAGCATGTCAGATGCCAATATAAACAAATAGTTGAATTGTGTTTTTTAATGTTGCTATCATCATAGAAACGTAACTGAACAAATAAATACTAACGGAGCAGAATGAGTTTTAGTCTACAGTTTTTAACTTGAAGCTGATGTTTAAATTATATATAAAAAAAAACAAATATTTAATTAAAATTATAATTCATTTATAGATCCAATTTTAAAGAATGGTTCAAGAGGTTCGCCTATTCTATTAAAGAGACCAAAGGATGCAACAGTACTAAAAGTTCATACAGGATACAAAACAAAAACTCCATCATCTGTTGGAGACAAAATTGTACGTAGAGAAAAGCCTGTGAGAATGGTACGGACTGCTGTCACCAAACAACGGGAGAAACTGGTGTGCCCTGTATGTGGCATACTTACGTTCACTTTAGGCAATCACATAGCCACACATCAAGGTACCTACTAATAATATTGCATTATCTATACTAATATTATAAAGCTGAAGAGTTTGTTTGTTTGTTTGGTTGAAAACCCTAATCTCAGGAACTACTGGTTCGAATTTAAAAATTATTTTAGTGTTGGATAGCTCATTTATCGAGGAAGGCTATTGGCTATACAACATCACGCTACGACCAACAAGAGCGGAGCATTAATGAAAAATGTTGCAAAAACGGGGAAAATTTATTCCTTTTGAGAGTTTCCATTGCGTGCGCTGCGTAAACGGTTAAAGATACCCAAAAATCATGTATGACGAAATCCTTCATGACAGTTCCTGTTAAAAAGTTCTAAAAAAAAGTCCGCGATAGCATAAGGTTATCTTTTAAGGTTGGCTCACTAACCTTTTTAATGGTAACCAAATTTGATAAAATAATGCATTATTTGCGAAGGCGTTTTCATAAACATGGTATTAATCCTTCTCCAAATAAATAGTATGGACTGTTTGAATGTGCTAATCTCTGTCACTACCAGTCAGATTTAAAAAATCTTTTTGCATTACAAAGCCTAATTCTTGAGGAAGGCTATAGGTATGTAACATTACGCTAGGACCCTTAGAAGCCGAGCAAAAAGAAAAAAAGTAAGAACGAGCGCTAAGCGAAAACGAAGTAACAGCACGGGCAGGCGATGTGATGCGACGGGGTGGGTTGGGGGAACAAGAAATTTCACGCCGATGAAGTCGCGGGCGGAAGCTAGTATAAAATATTCTGTCATTTTGTACTGATATAATATCTGATTTAAGTTAACTTTGAAAGTACCTAATATCTTTTATTATATCCTGCAGAGAAAAAGAGATACACTTGTGCTCAATGCCCAAGATCATTTGCACAGAAGAGTAATTTGATGGTTCATGCTAAACAACATACAGGAATTAAAGATCACATTTGTGAAGTATGTGGAGCTGGTTTTTACAGCCAGAAATCTTTGGTTAGGTATGTATTGCATTTTATAGTCAAAGAACCCTATTTATGACACCAATTAACATTATTTTAATATTTCTTCTATTATTCGTTTCAGACATAATTTAATTCATAAGGGAGATAGACCATTTTCCTGCAATTTATGTACAAAAAGATTTATTGCTGTAAGTATAAAACTTGTTACAATTGTAGTATCAATACGTTTTTTTTTAATGGCTGTTTTTCTGAATCCCGTCTTATGTGCTTGATAAAATTAAAGGAAAAATAAGTGCAATTGATGTATTTCAGCGTTGTGACTTGAATCGCCACCTCCGCATACATTCGGGTTACAAACCGTTCAAATGTAACACTTGCACAATGTCGTTCAACGCGAAACATCAGTTGCAAAACCACGAGAGAATGCACACCGGGGAGCGGCCGTACACATGTCAGGTGCGTCATAGTTTTTACATTATTGTTGTCACGTTCCAGATGGCAGGTCTGCGCCGCCATATGGCGATACATACTGGCGAAAAACGGTTCAACTGTGACTTCTGCAGTAAAAAATTTACGCAAAGCCACCATCTACAGAACCATATGATTACCCACACTGGTGATAGGCCCTATAATTGCGAGGTCAGTAGGTTCCATATGATTCTTACCAATGGCCAAGTACAATATGTTGCCACATAATTGACCCTTTATCTTTTAGCACTATTGTGTATGGCGAGTGTTGCCAGTTTATTATTCCTACTATTAACCAATCTAGACTTGCCATAAATAATACTAATTCTCTAACAAAAAAAAAAAAAAACAGGAGGAAGCCTACATAGGTATGCATATAGACGTAAACCCTATCACATAAGCTTATTCAGGCTTGCATTTTGTGACCATCAGCCATCTTGTCAGTGAAACTTAGATTTGACTACAGAAACTCCCTAACTGTTTGTTGATTTGTATGTCTTTTAACAAAAAAAATCCTTTTACAGGTCTGCAATGTTGCATTCAGTTACAAAGTGAACTTAAATAACCATGTGTACAAAGTGCATGGAATCAATCTGAAATTCAAATCTATTCATACCGTGACTGAGGATGTGCTTCGACGGGAAATGGGCATGTTAAATGAGACAAGAGTTGCACTATCGCATATTATGCCGCAGTTGGGAGAAGTACCGACGCCGGCTGCGCATGAAACTGTACTATCATTATCCTGATGCGGAAACAGGTAGTATCTTTCATGAAACTGTATCATAATATAAACCTATTAATGTACAAGCTTTTGAACTTTAATCTTATTTTCATGTTATTTAGTGTCGAATGCTATTATGAGTTGTGTACATGCAAGATTCATGTTATTGTGACGTTTACATGTTCCCCAGATATAGCATGTTATAAAGAAAGTTAGATAATGAATATTTTCACTATTGTAAATACAGAGTTTTTGTTAATAACTAAATAAACTACTTTGTTTAAACATTTAAGTTAGAGTGGTTTCTTTTGATACACAACAAAGTTAAGCTGCATTCGTCGTCCTGACCTGCACACTGTAGAGGTATTCCCTCACCAATTTAACGATCACCCACAGGAGTCAACAAATGGCGGATCGCCGACCTATTTTGTGCGGACCTTAAGTACCTAAACAGTAAAATCAATTTTTTTTTTTTGTAATTTATTTCATTTAACAAAGCTACTTTTCACATGGAAACGATCGATTTTCAAGAAAATAACTTTTTTCAAACACAACAATACGGAAGTTTCTTGCCAATAATTTTGTATAAAATTTGTGTGGTAATAAATACGCAGAACTAAGAAATTTAGCTTTGAAACTTTGTAAGTACAATGTTTGAGTAATCGTCTACCACACGGACCGCGACAGTCATATTATTTTAAAAAACGGATTCCCAATTAAACTAATTGGTGATCCTGACCCACAGTATTCCAGATTACGCATCCGAGGTTGGAGAGTAGTTAGAAAGGGGCATTAAATATTAAAAAACATTGATAGAAATGTAAAAAATGTTAATTAGTCACACTATTATTTTGATGTGAGTAGGTTAAAATTGGGGTTTCCAGATCAGATAAGATCTGGAAACCCGCAATTTTCACTCATTCATTCAATTTCATATTATTCACTTAGATTAGATCCTAAAACCTACAGTTTTCATCATTCATTCATTCATGAGTTTTGTATTCAGAAACCTTTATTCAAATGAGTGTTGTATTCAGAAGATCTGGAAACCCGCAATTTTCACTCATTCATCATTTCGAACTGAATGATTTGAATAATCAATTTATATTTTTTTTTTTTGGTTGGTATCGTGATAAAAGAAACAAAGTATGCTGTCAACTAAGTAACACATTTTATTATTATTTATAAAAAGCACGAGAAGAATAAATGATCGATTACAAAACATTTGATTTCTTGATCCACAGTTGACATGTCATCATAGACATTTTCCATAATTGCATAGGCTTCAGACATTGTTTTCGGTTGGGCGAGCTTGAATCGCTTTCTAAAGAAATTAATACGGTTCTCATCGTAACCCTTTACCCTTGTTAAGTGACGTAAACGTGAATCAAGACAATTCAGTAAATGATGCAGACACCACCACTCTTCACAACAGATGACGATCGATTTGGTTCCAATGTCAATTAAGACGAATTTTTTGCTTCCTTCGTGTTCAGGCAGGCTTATATATTTGATCACTTGTTGTTCTCGCTGCTGCTGCTGCTTTGGTAAAGGAATTGAACCAGATGTGAAGAATCCTGATATTTCAGAGGCGTTTTCCATAAATATCATGTCCCACTCGTCTTTAGTTAATGTTATCCGATTAGCGATATCAATGCACTCTTCCAGTAATCCATTGATTTCATTTGATGACTTCAAATATGTTTTAATATATGGAATCGTGGAGCTGGAAACTTGATACATATACTTGCAAAGTTCAAAATGCAAGGGTGGAATCGATGGAGTATGTGATGGTTGTATAAACTGATACATGTTGTCGCTTAAGTGTTGATGAATAACTGCTCTCTCAACTACACTGACTGCTCTTTTCATTCACATGAAACGACTTCTAATGAATTTAGTCAAAGTCTCATTTCGAATTGTGAAATATAGGGATTGATCTAGTGGCTCCTATGTTTATCTATTCAGATTATAGGACAGTTATTTATAATTTATATGCCGATGTTCCGACACTTTGGTGAACAATCTACATATCGTTAACTCGGGAGAATGTTAGCTCTCTATTGCCACTTTTAAAGACAAGTTCTTGCGTTGTATCTCTGACCTGAGGTTTTGATGAATCTGCGCTAGATTTTTTATGAGCGGGCTGCATATCACGGACAAATATAACCTCACCTTTACCGTTCTGAATAATAATTTTACAAATGCCTTCAGAAGTATATTTCACTGAATCTTGCATTGTAGCTAAAATAATTTATTTTTAAATTGTTTAATTCAGTCTACGATCCAACCTTTTAACTACAATTGTAGGAATCGAATGACACATAAAATTACTGCAAGTAATTTATAGTTACTTAGGCTCCATTGCTAATAGCATTTAGTAGCATAGTCAGCAAACAATCAATCTATCCTCCTCCACCTTAGAATAATTTTATACTCTTGTTTCTTTTAAAAATAGACGTTTTGATTTGTCAACATAATCCGTTCCTTTCACAGCAATCAAATAACAACATTGAGGAAATTGTATGGTATGTTGCATCCAAGGATCATCGTAAATCTCCCAATCTTCTATAACACCTCCACATGAGAAACATGCTGCTTTATCATTTACACCATTCCCACAATAAAAAAATCCCGCGTCAGCCATTTCCATTACCAATCTTGTCCTTGAATCAGCCGTTGCCCAATAGTAACGAAATGAAAATTCACGCATTTTATATGCATTAAACAGGTCATATCGAGGATTGTATTTGTTTTGAGACATGTTCTTGACACAGATAATTATAAATGTATAATGACTTCGCACAGCTGATACCAGCAACTTATAACGATTAACATTGGACGGGATTGGTAGAGATAGGAAACTGTTACCTGTTACCCAATTGTGAAATATTAAACAAGAAAAATATTTACTTCAAAAATTTATTATCTATACACCATTAATATAAACATATTATATTTTTTAAAGCACAAATTGTATCATGATAAATACAACTATACATATCATGAGAACGTTCATATTTATTGTACAAGCTTAATAAATTAGGACAACCTTCATCTTCTAAATTATTTATATTATTATTATTCGATTTTTTTTTTAACCACAACACTTTCTAAACCTTTGGTGTAAACACTTTTATCTCTTAAAATATCTGCAATTAAATTCTGATGATTTGAGTAAGGCACAAATCCGTCTCTCCAGTATATCTTTCTACTACGTTCAATCCAACTGACTTGCCGTTTTTCAGGTTTCGTCAAATCGTAAAATGGAAATGGTGGCTTAATTAAAAACACCTGAATTTTTTTATTGCATAATACAGCAATTTCTTTAATGATAAATTCATTTGTTTCTGTTTTAAAACCTTGAACATCTACAACGGCAGTCATGATAACCTGCGCATTATGTTACTCAATGGTTTATATTCTAAAAGTCGATCGTTAATAATTAAACAATATCCAGTTGTGTTATCTGGTATTGGCAGTGAACATTCAATCTCCAGCCGCACATCTACGGGGCCTGTTTTCAAACTATCGTTTTGTCTTGAACAGTCTATGATAAAGAGAGGAGCCTTGTCCTTGAAACCGACCAAATCAAGCAGCGGATCTGCAGGACAGTTGTAATACGACTGACGAAATTTCACATACATTTCATATAATATATTGTATTTTTGTTCTCGGAAAAATTTAAGCTTAGAGGCTCGTAAGGATAATACTGTGAATTCAAAAATAGTGTTACGTTGGAAATCTCACAGTGATCAAACAGAGAACTGTCTTTGGTTTTACTATTTTTTCTGTTGGTTTGCAAGCAAAAAATTACATATCGAGGTTTCTCTAATTGCGATGCAGTCTTAACTGACCAAGAATGTTTGGTAGTTTTAGGGAGCAAAGGATAGGTACTCATACAAATCCCAATTTCGAAACGCTATCTGAATAGGTTTATCTCTTTCCAAGAGTTTTAGTAGTGTCAGTCGTTCTCGGTCTGACACTTTTATATGTGGTACACGCCATTGCAATCTCTGTATGTCTATTTGAAAATGCGCAATATCATCAGTCGCTATGATACTGTTTAAGTTAGAGTTACTTCTATTCAGAATAAGTTCATGTTTACAATTTATCACAATTTTATTGTAATCCTCCGCAAATCCTAAAATCTTATTAAGAGGTACAATAGCACTAAAATTGCCATCATTTTTTAATCCATTTATGTTCCAACCCCACAAGGCAGCAACTTTATTTTCTCCATCATTCATTGAAACGTATGACTTTATTGTCGACATTATTCCAGAATTTTTAATGCGATCTATTTCAATACCATTTATTTCGTATCTGATATCTTGAAACAAAAACATAACAGGGTTGTTACTGAACGTAATATTTTTCTTAATCGGTTTTCCATCTTTGTCGAAGAACTTGGCTTGACCCTCGACGTATATTGAACTGGCTGATGGTAACACGTATATGTCTTGTTGGTGTATGGGAATTCTGATTTCATCGTTTTCTCTAAAGCTGTTAGTGTAGGGATTGTATGAGTGGACTTCATAGCTTTCAATCGAACTATCGAAGTGGGGTAATTCAGTAATTTGTAGTATATTCATACTTTAAAACCTAGCGCTTTAAGAAAATCTTTATTTGCTTCACTCAATATCTTCACTTTTTTCTTACGTCTATGCACCTTTATGGTCGTAGATGGAATAAGACGTTTGATTTTCACTGAACTGTTTTTATGATATACTATCATTTTGTTTTTCTTAAATGAAGGCGTAATTGAATATGTTCTTTACCAAAGTTAATACAGTTACCAAGTTGATCAACAATCTTAACAGATATTGATGAAATTAGATTTTTGTTTACTGGAAAGTAAACGTTTTGCGGTATTTCTATGTACCGGTTACTTGGAGCGGTATCAGTTACAAATTCGTGAATAAAATGAGTTGGTAATCCGTTGCAGTATGAACCGTGAACAAGATCACATTCGATTCTGATTACTGATAGATTGTTATTATTGATGGTCACATTTGGTCTAGAATTTAATACTGAAAAGTATAGCAAACCGCACTCGTATTGATCGGATAACTGTAGAGGTGGTTGAAAATACGAAACCAATTCAGATTTATTTCCAGAGATGGTAACCGTAGTAGACATGCTTTCATACTGAAGTCTTAAAGAAGATTCTGTACATTTTATTCATTGACTACACCAAAACCTCTTTAAGAAATTCAAACATAGATGTCCACAATTAAAGGGGTGATCACGTTGTATATTTTCATAATTGTATTGGACTTTAGGCCCTACGTATTTTATAAATTCCTTGGGAGGTTTCAGATTTCCATAACTGTCGAAATACTCAATATAATCATTATATTTTGCATAGGCTACCCAATGAGAACCAGGGTTTTTAGAACTATCTAAATTAATAACTCCGCATTCTTTTACAAAAGGGCATTTAGGGAGCTCATCTCTCATAAAGACACCTCTAAAATAAGGAATACTATTTCCATATTTCAAAATGTCTATGTTAGTTAAGGCTCGTTTGGGTAGCCGATATTTTAGTTTTTTTCTTTCGATACAAAAATTCCAAGCTCATTTCTATGCGGTTTAAGGTGTAATCCTTTCCCAATGCAAAGCGCTTCCATTTTTTCATTGTGTCTCTTCGATTCATCCAACAATTTTTTAGCCATCTTGAATTCGTTAATGGTTTTAGCAATACCAGCTGCACCACCTGCTAAAGCCCCTGCCGCTGATAATCCCGCAAATATAGGAATCAACGGCAATATTTCCCCCAGTTTTTGGTATAGGAATAACACGAGGAAGTTTAATAGATGAATCATCAGCTAATTCTCTGGCAGCGGCGATAGCCAATTCTATAGCCATCTTTTTACTTTTTGGTTTTAATTTTTTCATGTGTCTCTTGGTTTTAGAAATAACGTTTTTTAATTTACTTTTTAACCCTTTTCCAGGTGTAACTTTTCGACAGCGCTTTGTACTACTACTACTACTACTTTTCAGACCAGAACCAGTTTTAATTTTTGTCGACATAGCCCTGCTTACTAAGCGTGCTGCAAATTTTTCACCCACACTCGCATCCGGTGCAACTACTCGTTCTTTCGCCATATTTAACAAAATTAAATCAGCTTCGTGTCGATCCTTTAAGTTTGATGATTTGTGATAGGCAATGTCGTGATCTTTGCAATATTCGTCTAATTTATTGATTCCGTTATCTCCTTGTGTAAGCCTTTTAATTAATTTTGTACCAGGACCACAATAGTTGTATCCTGGTAAGTGTAATTCAAAAGGTAAGTGATTTATAATCCAATTGAGAAGACTATTCTCTCCAATACACATTATAAGACTGATGAATCTGGATTAAGCACTTTATTAAATACTTATAATTTGAATTGTCGTTAGTTAATGTTTTAATATTTATGATAATATATTTGATTTATCAATCCAACTATTTTCAGCTGAAGACAAACCCAGCCATTTTACTAAAACCCTGTTTACCTTTTCTTCTAAGAACTTTCTCCACTAGATACACATTTGAATGTTTTGTTTTTTGAAGCTCTTGTGCATAAAATGCACCTAAAATAGGCTGACCTCTGATTGTATCTTCTATTAAGTAGGTGATAGGAGTTGTATTTTGTATCATTCGAATTTTAAATATTTCTGTAGACCAGTTGGGAGTGTAACCTTTTTCAAATGTTCCTTTGTACTTACTGATACGCACATAATCACCAATTTTATATTTGCTTTTAATATTATGATTTTTTACGAACCTTGAATACCTTTCTAATATATATTTTTTATTAATGTTATCCACATTAGCGGGAACTTCATCAATTGTTTGATGATAAGTGTGATTGTATTTGGAAATAACATTATTAAGAGTGCTATCTATCCAATTGTAGCTCCCTCTTAAACTAAATTCCTTATAGAGTTTCGATTTCAATGTCCTGATAAATCGCTCTACTATTGAAGCCTTTTTTGTTGAGAAGGTTGAGTAATGATTAATGTGATACGTTTTCATAAGCTTCTGAAATTGATTATTGTAAAATTCTGTTCCATTATCCGTTTGCAGATTTTTAGGAACACGCCCTTTATCCAATAATTTCTTAAAAGAGCTACATACATCATCTTTGGTTTTACTTTTTAGAGGAAAAGTCCAAGCATATTTCGAGAATGTGTCAATAATAGCAAGAATAAATGTGTAATTTTTATTTTGCTTTGAAATTGATTGCATATCGATTAAGTCTGCTTGCCATAGGTCATCTATATCTTTCATAATAACACATCTTCGTGGAAAGTTCACCCTCGCATTTTTATGAATTTCGTTTACCACGTCGATTTTGCTCATGTTCACAATTCAGTACATTTGTTTTGAATCCGTCTATAATACTGAATGACAATTTTGTCATAGTGAGTATTTATTCTTTAATTATGCCAGCTTCTTTCAATTCTTCAACTATCGATAAAATTTCATTATCATGGTTTGTGTTGCCAGCATCTCTGGAAGCAACTAATAATTTCAATCTCTCAACCAGTTTGTTAGGGTCATCCCAATATACCAAGTCAGTGTTATTTTTGTATTTTTTTAGGGTTGGTAAGCTTCCTCCAGTGTGAAAATTTTCATTTAATGATTCAGAAAATAATGGTTTGATTACTTCACGGTATTTTATTCCCTTATCGCCTCTTATTTGCCC